>JAJEKV010000117.1:698129-1298129 GCA_021234155.1 Isoetes taiwanensis | reverse complement strand
CTAGGGAACTATACCCACAACCTACCCAACTACCAAGGGAATTAGCCCCAAAACCGTCTAACCTGTGTTCTTGCAGTAGCACTATATCTGCAGCCATCGATCTTACTGCAGTGATAACTCTTGCTCTTTTTAATGCACCCTTGATTCCCCTCAAATTCCAACTGATAACTTTCATGATTGATGAACTGAATATAAGCCGATACTTACCTTCGATCTGGGGCCTGCACCTGAGCTCCATTCTCTAGCCATCCCTTAAACTGGGGGATCTGCCTTGTGAATGGCTTCTCCCTCTGCCACCCTTCTTGCTCTTCTTCTTTTTCTTCTTTGGAATTGCCAGATCCATCCCCACGAATTCTCCTACTGAATTCTGAGAGGTTTCTGCCTCCTTTTGCGTATCCTCCTCTCCCATGTCATTGTTACTGTCTGCTACCCCTTTTCCTTTGCTTCTTATTTCCTCCTCACTTCTCATTTTTGAGGATGGATCCCTAGCAATCTCTTGCTGCTGATCCAGTTCAGCTGAACACTTTAGTCTTGTTGCCTCTATTGTGGTCTTTTGGATTGGAGCCCCATCTTCATTTATTGCTTTCCCTTTGTCCTTGCTGGCTCGATTGGGTTCCCTTGCCTTAGCAGGGCAAGGATTGCCCTTAACACAACTGGGAACGTCCTCCTTACCCTTGGACCTCATTACCATGGGAACGTCCTCCTTACCCTTGGACCTCATTACCAACGAAGAGGTAAGGCTTTGCTCATGGATGCTGTGAACATTTGTCTCCTGTCTAGTTATGTCTGCCTGCGTGTCTTGCATAGCCATCTGAATAATCTGAATGTCCTGCATAGCTGCCCCTGTTTGATTAACCTCCACATGACCCAGGGCATTAGGTGCCACATGGTGTGGGAGTGCCACATCATTCTCATGATGGTTTTCAACTGCCAGTCCCATGTCAACATCCACGGGTAGGATGGCAGTTGGGGCTGGCCCTCCTCCATCAACATCCTGGGGGAGAGCGCTTGAAGTAACAACGTTGGCAGGTGGTTGCTCCACGACTAACTGCTGCCTTGAGGGTTGTTCTAAAACAGAATTTGGTTGTACTGGAAATGGTACAGCGGGCTGTCTTTGATTTGAACATTCACCAACCTCAAAATGGCGGGGAGAGACATATGGAAAGGTGTAATCACGTCCCCTGCCTTGGCCTCTACTAGCCAGACCTGCTCTGCCACCTCGACCACGGCCTCTAACTACGTCGGCCGGCCTTACGCCCCGGCTTGTCCACCAATAATTTCCTCAACGTTCTGTAGTGGCTGGGCGTGGGCACACTTATCTTTATGTAGTCTGGATTGACAGATTTCACATATTGGAGGAAGCCCATCGTTTTAGGGGGAACCAGATTGGCTTCCCATTATAACCCAAGAAGGAGAGACCCTCGGGGATGCTTTTGAGCAAATCGAGTAGTTTCGAATACGGGGTGGTGGCATCGGCTTGACTTCCAATAGAAGGAATTCCCCTACTGTGGAGCAAATAGCTTTTAGAGTAGCTTCTGTCCAATATTCTGCACTTAACCCCCTGAGTGAAGCCCATACTGGGTAAGGGACAGAGAGAGGGTTATCACACTCAAAATCAGGCTGCCACCTTTGCAAATAGAATTCATCTTGTCCACAATTGATCATTCCTTTCCGCAAGAGAATGTCCACCTCTTTGGATGAGTTTAACTCAACTATGAAATGAGGTGAACCCAGCCAAGATATATTCGGGATGATAGGAGTCCCGCAAACCCTTTCCGTGGTTCTTCGCTCGCTAAAGTGACCACACCTCTGACCACTCTGCCTATTACTGCTTCCCTTTCCATCCTTCTAATTCTATCTGCTACTGCTGGAATGCGCAGGAAATGGCCCCAGGAGGGGAGCTGCTTACTTCCGGCTTCATTACCTCAACTGGGATATCACTTGAGCTAGCCTCCATAGGATTGCTATTAGAGGTGACTTCTGCAAACGTTCTGGGATCAGCAGGCAGATCCACAATGGCAGTCTTCTCCATTAAGCTTGATAAAGAACCAGCTGAATATTGCTTCGCAAAATATTACAATGGATAAGGACAGAAAGATCTTCCTGAGGTTCGTTCACCAGCAGGTAATTATGCAGCACTACTGCCCTGATTAGTTCAAAAAGATCTCTACTGGCAGAGCCCTGTTCTTGGAAAAGGTGGGAAGGGAACTCCCGATCAACTACTAAAGGGACCCAAAGCTCCTCAACAAAAGCACTTAACCAGCCCCAAATCACTCTATTCAGAGTGAAGATTAACGCAAAATATCTGATGAACCTGCCTGTAGGTCCAGGGTTTAAACGAGTGATGCTAGAACCCGTGGACGAGTGGGACCTCATCTCCAAAGGAAGGGGAAACTCGAGCAGACAAACCCAGAACCATCAGGGGAACTATATAAAAAGAAAGAATACTGAGTGCCCTCCCTTTTAATTAAACCGAGTAGAGCTTGACGTTGATCTTCCCATCAGCCCATTCACAGAAGACATTGAAAATGCCCACCGCTGGGGCGTCTCTATCGCCAACGTGCTCACCAAGCCAGCTTTCTACCAGGTCAATGGGGATTTCTGGTGTAAGAGCAGCTACAGCCGAGAACAGGTGGTCTGGAAAGACTTGCTGCACCAATAGAGCTTCCCAAAGATCAAGAATGGAACCCTCAAGCCAGCCCCCGATGTAATGCGGTCCCTTAGTCAGAATGGCAAAGACTCTTGCCTGCTTGGGCTCCAGAGGGCGCAGGTGAGCAGGGAGCGGCAAGCCCATTCACCAAAAGGAAGGCGGGGAAGCAAGCCCCTATCGGGGCCTGCAGCTAGATCAGAAAAGGCTCAGATCACGAAGGTGGAATGGATCGATTCATCGAGCAGAGGGTTCCAGCAGGGCTCGAGGGGAGGAGGGCGCTGGCGGCGGCGACCATCCCTAAGTGCAATTCCCTGATTCCCTAAGTTGCAGAAGGTTTCTTTGCGCCAAGCATTAGTTTCTTTGTGGAAGTGAAGCAGCTACAACACTTGGAAATGAAGCATTAAGTGCTGAAGCAGGTGCATTTCCTTTAGTTTGTGGTGGCACTTCATCAATATCCTTTTTCATTGCTTCCATTTCGAAATGGTATTATACATGTAGCAAACTATTTTCTTCCGGACAAACACAGGAGTGCAGAAGCCACTCAAAGTCATGTCAAATCCAGCTATTTTGGCCAAATCTGGTGGGGAAGAATAAGAACAAGAGTTTCTAACCCTCACGATTCCACCGAAGCATCATAAGCACATTGGTCTGTCGATTGCCCCCTAACGGACTCTCACGACAATCGATGGCAAAGCAGCCTCTACCTAACTCACATAATGCAGCGAGACTTTCAATCTTAGCCATCCAACACAACGAGATTTTTAACTCTGTCCCTCGATTTGATATATTTATTGGCATCAAAAGGATATTCCATCACCCCTCCTCCCAGGGTTTTGCCCTTGGGGCAACCCAAGAAGTGGTCACCCGTTGTGGGTTGCCCTTGCAATTGTGCTGTAGATGGGGTTTATAAGCTAAGCTAATGCTATGCAAATGATGCTTAAGTTAGATGTCTAATATGCTAGACACAGACAGTGGTAGAGGATATAACATCTTCCATATGATTGGTTTTAGATGTTCTTATTCATTTGAACTGTAGCGGAAGCAAGAAACAAGTTTCTACTAATAACTCAAATGCCATATTTTCAAGTACTAGTTAGTTATTGAATTCAATAGCACAAGTCCAATTCTTTTCTTTGAGCAATAAACTTTGACAGTTTTGTGTTGCATGTCTCCTATATTAAATGTAGTTTAGAGTTGCTAAAAAGAATTGAATAGAAGATAGCTAGCAATTGAAACCAATGACTAATAGTCAAGAGTATGTTATATCTGTATGAATCACTCCACCCATTATATGCCGCATTACCATACTTGGTTGTCCATGTATGTATCCCATTTTGGACCACAAATTCCAGTAATTTACATCACGACATTGATATGTGGACTGGTATGCTTGAGTTTTGATGTGATTGTCATGTTGAAGCGATGGTAAGTGTTGGAGTATAATGAAATTTCTATCAATTATGCAATGTGGCAAATGATGTTTAAGGAAATTGCGTTCCTAGAGGTAGATGTTGGCAAAATGTTATTTAGAATTAGAGGTAAGTTTAAAACATTATCGTAGGTGTTTGTGTATGGGTCTATTTTTGATCTTTAACATTTGAAAATGGCAATTTATTGATTGGTATTAGAGCCTATGTATGGATCATGTTACATTTATGGAGTGTAAGTGTCCATTGAACTAATTCGGCAATCTAAACTTGTACTTTTAAAAGGTTCATCAACAACCTAAGAGGACATTATATAAAAGCTTGATGCTATATATCTATATCATAGGAGTCTTTTAGAAATTAATGGAC
Source organism: Isoetes taiwanensis (assembly GCA_021234155.1). NCBI lineage: Eukaryota > Viridiplantae > Streptophyta > Lycopodiopsida > Isoetales > Isoetaceae > Isoetes > Isoetes taiwanensis. The sequence continues at coordinate 1,293,683 of JAJEKV010000117.1, read as the reverse complement.
ATGAAGCCAATTCTATACGAATGGCATTATACTAGCACGACTTTGTCAAGCTTGATGTGTTGTTGTTTTAAGTTTTAGCCCATGCCATATGGAATAATTACAATTTGAAGCAAGCAACCATGACACGTGTAGAATGCCTTCATAAATTTAGAAGAGGACCAAAGGAAAAAAAAAATGAAATGATGTTAGAGCCACGTTATATTTCTACGAAAAATGAATGCATGCTAGTTAAAATTTTATAATTTATCCATTGAGACTGTCATTTATGCATGTCTATTAAGGAAGGATAAGGTATTCTTTATTATTCGCAATAAAAAGTATTTACATCTATGCCAGTAGTGAAATATTGTAGATCTTTGATTACCTTGAATAACACGATAAAACAACTGTGGCCTAGATCCTTAGTTAAAAAATAAAACAAGGAGGAATTACGAAGAGGTTATTGCTGTTCGTATATCTACTGGTGGCAAGTCTGATCAAGTTTCACTAGGCTACTATGCCACAACAAGAGGGGCCATACACCATCTCCACTTTGATTTGTGTTTCTATTCATCGTAAAGATATAACATCCTTGAAATATTTTTGAGACCGATATGCATAACTTGAATCTAAATGTGTGAAGCTAACATCGCTCTTGTTTAATTTTGATCTAGCTTACTTTTTTGGTAGATTAACCTGTTGGCAGGATTCTACAGTATGGGGAAAGTCGATAATTCATGTGATCTCTTCAACCTGATGGACTACCTCGGATTTCTCTTTATTCAAGAAGCTATACTCTCCAGATATTTACTTATTTGCTGCTGACTGTCACACTCTACATGTTTGGAGATCATAGTTCCTGTACTATGAAGCTCTTTGTTGGTTTTATATTTATATTTTGGTATGCTTTTCTAGCAAAAGCATATACTTTGCTATGTACTTGAGATCTTATAATTAAAGATAAAACCGTCTCTTACTTTCAAAAAAAAAAAAGGGTGTGAAGCTAACATTGGCATTGCATTTTTCCATGGAAGGTACATAATTTCCATATATGAATTCTTGTTAGATAATTTGACTAACAAGGTAATTATTAGTACATTAGTTATGATTAGGCCATAATTGAGAAAAAGTATAACAGAGCAATGCATAATGGATAACAATATGCTGACCAGCTGAGTAGTTTGCTTGGCTAGCATAAAAAATTAATTTTGCAAAGATCACTGAGACTTTAATGAAGCATCATATTTGATTACTTACTATCGAAGGGGAGTTGGAGGGACACTCGGTTAAAAGCGCATTTTTTTCTTGATTTGTTTGTCCTATTCAATTAAACTCGATTCTTGGCAAAACCTAAAGAACCTTTGGTGTTTGATTCTAAATTCGCTGAGCTAGATTGCTAGCCTTGTAGAGTGCCATCATTCTCCTGATTCTTGGCTCTCTAAGCTTTATATGGATATAAAGTTTTCACACATATTCAAATAGGGGGAGAGATTGACTTGTGGTTTTCTTCAGGAATCATTTTCTGAGTTGCGGTTTAATCTCATTTATAAGACGCTCTTTCCAGATTTGTTCCTCATACCTGAATACTCGTTTATGCCAAGCTATGAAGAATTTGAGATGCCATGGTTCTATTCTTATATAGAAGAGAAAAAATTAATTTTGCAAATATCACTGAGACTTTAATGAAGCATCATATTTGATTACTTACTATTGGACGGGAGTTGGAGGGGCACATCAATTATTCGAAAAATGTTAATCCAGGTGAAGTAGTAATTGATTCAGTACACATTTACATGCTCTTTACCTCAACGTAGGTGTATTTGGCCTTTATCTTTGGTAAATGTCCCAATCTACACTGAATGTCCCTTAGGTTTTAGGACTATGCCCTCCTTTCTTGGATTAAAAAACTCTATTCCCATTAAAATGATAGGCAATAGAGATTAACATGTCTAAAATACCTATCTAGGTTCTGTTCTTACATTTATATTTATGTTTGAAATTTATAAGTGTCACAGATTTATATGAAGAGTTATAATGGTCGGGATAGCTCCATTTCACCAAGAACATTTAGCCCATGCTGCTTTGAAATCTGAAATGAACATTCTTCTACTTTTGATCTGGATGTGGCAAACAAATAATAACGGAGGGTGCAGCTTATACCTCGCGGTCTTTATTGCATGTAACCGCTCCCTACCTTTGTTGTATTCAAACATCATTCTTACAATCCCACATCCAATTTTACATGGCATTGGAGCAATCCGTAGTGCTTAGCACCCCTTTTTTTTCTTTTTGGGTTGCCCGTAGGGGGGCAAACCCTCGTTTATGTGGGTATCTGGGCATATTCAAGTATACGCTGGCATATACCTAGCATATGCTGATGACTGCTAAAAACTGGTTGCTGCCTGTAAATGGTCGGTCATCCAGCCCCATTATCAGCCTGCTACACAAACGCTATCCGCCGGACTTGGCTATGGCTCAAGCCAACCGGGTAACTGGCAAGGCAGGGAGGTAACGGCAATGGTTGGGAAGGCCAGGGTTATGCATACCAGAGCAGGAGCTGGGGCAGATGAGTCTGGTGATAGAAGGCAGCGGATTTGGCATATGCAACTCTGTTCTTGCGGACACAAAATTTGGAGCAGAGCATTTTCGTATCCCTCTTCTGCAATCCGGCATTCCGGATTCCTTTGTTTCTTCACCGGTTCTGGCAGGTAAGCTTCTTGGTGATCAAGGTTTAATGTGAGTAGGATCACTAAGCCACGCTTCATAATCAATCGTTGCAGGAAAACTATCAAAATAACTGGTTTGTATGTGAAATCAAATCCCAGTTAGGCCTTTGATACGGTTAATATTTGCAGCCAATTGTCAGGACAAATTAATATGGATCCTGGTATTGTGGTTGATGTCTTGGAGTCTTCAGTTGATTTTTCTATCGACACAGAGAAATCCGCAGCTGTTGCTACCAAACCTTTGGTATCAGTCCCAACAAAATCTGGTGTATCTATCATTCATGGCGTCTATGAACTTCTGGAGTGCCCCATTATCCAACGTGTCCCCCTATTTACCAGGTAAGCTCAATGTCTAGGCATGTAAATGTAAATGTTACAATGTCATTGCTCTCCGGTTTAAATTTTGACCTATATCATGTCAGTTTCCATGCTTTAAGCCAAAGTTATTTCCAGTTTATACTCTGCTATTCATCTTGACTTCATGTCTGGTGCCAATGTTGTTTCTAGTCTATTCTCTTCTTTCCATCATATGAGCTCCTTTTTATTTGCAATGTCTAGTCCACTAGAATCTGCAGTGTTTCATGTATATGTATCTCCAGGATATTTTAGAACTTAGCAGAGTGGAGCAATCTAATGTCTGTTTGCTTTATTGTTGTTATTATTTCAGGTTTTGTAATGCTATAGTTTGTAGTTGCTTGCATGATAGGGTTTAACGGACCCTTTTCTAATGTCCATTTTGCTTGCTGTTAAAAATGTAGAATCACGTTTCAAAGCTCCAGCTTTTTTCTTTGAAATTATGTAAAAGTCTTATGATCTAATGACATGTCTTGTGAAAAATTGCGGTGTCCAAATGGTCATACCCTATGTTCCATGTTTTGTAAAACAAGGGTTCATGATTGCTATCCTACTTGCGGAGACAAGATCTTGGGAATATCCGATGTTTGGTTCTTGAGAAGGTAGCCGACTCACTAAGGGTACTTTGCAAAATTGTTTGAGCTTAGGTCAGACAGCATATTTACATACTACAAACAAACTGAAGCATGAAAAGAGTTGTCCATTTGGAACATATAATTGCCCATATGCGAGGATCCGAATGTTTGAGCAATGCAGCAGATATAACAACCCTTGTCACCCATCTAGTTTGATGACCATAAAGTAGATATGCATAATGGTTGCACTTTTCGGTCATCGATATGTGAAGTCGATCCTTATAATGTTGAAAGTGCAACATGGATGCATGGATGCTTAGGAAGAGTAAGTTGATACTTAGGAAGTTCGTTTTCTTACACTATTTAACCCTTGTGGCATATTGCTCACCATTTTTCTATGTGAAGTCTGATCCTTATAATGTTGAAAGTGCAACATGGATTTTGGTTTTGAACTTAGGAAGTTTTTTTCTTACACTATTTATTACGTGGCTTTGATCACTCTTTTTTTGTTTTCTTCATTTTGAAGCATTTTCAACTAGGCATGGCTAGGCATTTGTTTACATGGCATTTTTAAGGTTTATGGGGGATGATAATGATGCAAAAAATTCTGGCTACAGTCTTGAAATTGGTGCAAATGGACGAAAACTTATATGGCAAGGCGTTCCAAGAAGCATCCGGGATAGTCATAGAAAAGCATCCGGGATAGTCATAGAAAAGTTCGTGACAGTAATGACGGGCTGATAATTCAAAGGAATATGGCATTATTTTTTTCGGGTGGTGCCAAAGTACTAGCAAATGGTTTGCAAAGAGGTTCTTCCTCAACGGAGAACAATTTTCCGTGTGCTTTACAGTGCTATACTGCTGTAACTATACTTGAATTTTAAACTCTTGGCAAGCTCTAGAAGCAATGCTATGGGTAGTTATGTTATGTCTATATACGATTGATCAGCATGGACATGGTAATGGTATTGCATTCGCAGAAGGTAACTAAATCTCATCTTCATAACTTGTGGCATCGTTTGATTAAGTCGTGTTTGGCTTGTACTGCTCATGTCATGGATTAAGCTTATGTTTACTTATAAATGGTGAGGCTTCTCGAGCTCCCTTATAGGCATCCTGCAAGACAGCTAGAACTATTTATTTGCCTGACGTTCTAGCAGAAAGACAGGTTATGGGCATTAGAAAAGGCTTATTGGAAGACAAAGATGTGAATTTACATTGAAAACCTTATGCCAAAGGGATAAGTTACAATGCTGGAAAAAAAAGGACTTATGCTATTGGGGGAAGATAATACATTTGAAAACCGTATGCCAAAGAGACAGGTTACAACGTTGAAAAACAAGGGTTATGAGTTTGATGAAAGACAAAGATGTGAATTTGCATTTGAACACCTTATGGCTTACATGGCACACAAAGAAAGGATGATGACTTAAAGCAAGCAAAGCAGCCTAGATCAAGCATCCCTTATAATCTTTGTAGTTGTTCTCATATTTGCAAACATGATGGCATAAAGATAATGTTCTATCATGGAGTGCAAATGTTATGCCATCCAAACACTTCCTATAAGGACAAATAGATACACGACTCTTCTCTGCCAGTTTTTCATTCATTGCATATTTGAAAATGCAAAATGGTCCTAGAGCTCCACTTTTGTAGCATTTTGTGAACATATTAGTGCCTTAGTCTAATTAATGATATTTAAATGTGCATTTTTTTCACATATCATTTAAGGTAAGAGTTTGAAAATCTTCGAGGTTGATGTCACTTGTTTTGTATCAGGCCGTGATGAAGATGTTAGGAGGAGCAGTATGCTAATTTATCTAGTAAAGAAAATAGACCGAACTCATCATAGCCTCATCATAGCCTCCCCTCAAACTTGCAGCTACAATTTATTCTTAAAGAACACATCCAATGCTTCATGCCCTTCATGCATATTATATATTTCATGGAGCTAATTTTCATATTGAGTATCAAACACCACTTTCTATTACATCTGACCACTTTAACTTCTGAATGCTATCCCATAGCAAAGGCATAGTTTAATTGCTTGGTCATGATAAATGAACACATGTAGGTTACTCTCAATAGGCTTCTATGGTTAGTGACAACAGACCAAATGAAGATAAATAAAAGCTCGGATACAGGATGTTGCTTACTAAACAACAGTTTGGAGCTATTATATTTGCTTATTATCGGGTCGTTATTTCCACCTATTACAATGATGCAATGGAAGGATGCCTTAAAGAGTTGCAGTCTGCTTTCTCATAACATGCATCCAAATGGGAATACACAATCCAACTTTGGATTTGCACTTATTACAATGACACCATGGAGGATGCTTTGAAAAGCTTCATTCTGCTTTTTCATCACATGGGAATACACAATACAACCCTGGATTTGCAAAGATGTTGTAATTATAGTTTTTTCTTTGATTTTAAGCACATGTTTCCTCCAACAAAACTTTGATTACCATGTGAGAAATACGGAAAATAACATGGCAAATAAACATTGTGGCATATAATGGCAAGTAATTTGGGTGATGCAAATAGGGATGGAGTCACCTCGGCTCCAAATATTGAAACATAGTATTAAAAGCAAGATTGTGCCAAAAGGGTTTTTTTGTCTTGGTAGGGGAGTCATCTTTGCTCCAAATATTGAAGTACAAGGCTAAAAGCTATATCTTGGCATGTTGTTGTATCTATCAATGCATAACTTCAGTTGTGTTGTTACAACTTACCTTCTAATGAAAAGCTGCTTTCGAATAGTTTATTAACTCAAATAGAAAAGCCAAATTCCAATCCACATATTCAAACGAACAGGATTTACACATGCAACCAATGCAAGATTAACAAGGTGCTGTGCACGAGGGGTCCGATGGCCCGACTCAGGGCTCGAAAATAGCAACGAGTCTAACCAGTAAAAATGCCGCTCGCTATTTGAGGCTACCGGAAAAAATATTTGTTAGAGCATTTTTTAGTGTATTATGCCGGAAATTTGTTATTTTAATGTCGAAAAATTGCCGAAAATTTTTCAGGATGACCGGAATTTAACACAAGTGGGCGGATTTTTAGGGGAGGAACTCCCCTATTTTCGAACATGTACATCCATTCTCTCCTTTATTACACTTCTCCTTATGCTTCTGCCATCCTAGTTCTATACCAAGCACCAAACACTAATACCTTGCGCTCAAATTCCAAAGTCCATATGTCCAACAACACCTCAACACCTAAGCAGAATTTAGTAATGCAAACGCGTACCATCACCTTCACAAAATGTTAATGTCTTAAAATAGCAATTCCGATTCAAACACTCTATTGTCTACAACTACAACTTAAGCCACTTCACTCTCCGGCCATGGAGGGCAACCCTCCGTGCGCAGCACCTTGTTTCTGTTGTCTCTCTCTGGCGATCAGTAACAAATTTGCAGAATTACTAAGTTTGATGCAAGCTTGATGCAAATATTGGCTCAAACCCACTTATGTACAAGAATCTTCAAGATGTAACAGGTCAAACAAGATCTAGTGAATCATATGCAAACAAATGCATCGTATTGCTACTTCTCTACCTATTGATTGAATCTAAAAAGTAACTTATTGAATTGCAAAGGTATATCATTAATCTATACTATTATATTGCAAAGATACATCATTAATCTATGCAACTATTTTTACCGGGAGATATCGTAACTTTACATATTCCACAATAATGAAAATTGATGCTATATCTTTTTGGGTTGCCCAAAGGGCAATCCCTTGCGACAGATGTGGTGGGGAAGGCATATGCTCAAAATATTTCCAACGAACTGTGTGGATCATGGCAGAAGATGAATGGAAAGCTGAGATGCAGTAGCAACTAAGGGCGCACTGAAAAGTCAGTTTCCACGCAGGATTTCTAAATAGAGTGGCGGTTAACAAACACATTGGAGTGGAAGACCACTTTTTTTCCCCCTTATATCTGTTCTTCCGATCCCCATCCTGCATGTCGTTTCTGGCTACATGCCGATCCATGCCATGTCCTTATCCTTGTCTTGCATGCCTGTTCTAAGAAGCAAATTTGGCATTATTTTGCTAAACTGATAACAATGTGCAAGAAACAAGCAGAAAGATCTAACAACTAAGAATAGAATAGAATATGATTTTATCGTCCACGGAAACCAACTGGCCTATGGGACCCAAGTACAAAGAGAGAGCAGCAGGCGTATTACTACCAGGATTAAAAAACCCCCGCCCCGAAGGAAGAAGAACAGGGGAAAGAGCAATTCTGGATGGGATATTGAAAAAAACTTTGAAATCAAGGATTTGGATTTGAAAATCATGGAAATTACTTGGGAAAAATGCTTTCGGTTTTCTTCCAAAAAGAGTAGAGGTGAGAAAGAGTGCTGAATCGCCTATATTTTCTTGGAGTTTTTTTGGCGGAAGTAAAGCGGCGTCGCCTATATTTTCTTGGCGGAGTTCCTGCAAGACAAGCAACGTTTGTTACTAATTACTCTTTTACAAAAAAAACCTACACCTCATGACAAGCCCTTGTGACAAAAATTCGACCTGAGATCTTCAAGGAATTATCTCGCTTTTATACTAAAAATAACGTGTACTTTCATTTTCGGCTCTATTAGCAAAACCTTATTATGCTTTTATAATCATTATTCCATGAGGAGGACCAGATATTTCTTCAGGCCAATCTCACATACGGCTATGGTGCCCAGGTAATGTTTTGCAGTAGCATTTATAATTTAAACATAGATTGTGAAACCGTGACTTTGATGTCAACTAGTTTGGTATTTCTTTCTGCGTTCTATCTGAAATGATTTCATTTGTTGCAAGAAGATATCGATTTTTGATAATGAAGTGGCAGTGCTTAATTACATCAAAAACATGCTACGGATGGCATAGACCAAAAAAACTAAATAGGATGAAGGGTGTCGCTACTTCCATGCCATTACTGAAGTCCATGGCATGTCACTAACAAACAGCATGTAATGCCACTTTGTTGGATCTTATATGCCGCATAGGGTGGTTAGAAGAGGTGAACAATTGACATCCCTTTCCAGCACACTAGCACACTGCTAATGTATACATGGGATATGTTGGTTGCATGTAAAATCCATGGTTATAGATTTTGCAGCATGTTATTGATTTCATCATCAACCACAATGTTGTCTTCGTATTATCATCTAATAGATGTGCATCTTCTATCAATTGTGATTGAATCTATGGCAATTAAGTTGCGACCTACAATGTTTGATGATGACCTCTTGCTTTAGAAGCACCAAAGTATTTTGGATGAGACAAAGCAAGTAAGAAAAATAGATGCTTACAGATGCGTCATATGCGGATCTTTGAAATATAGCTTCGACATCAGCCAGTAAGTAAAATATATTGTTCCAAAGATGCATACATAACAACAGGAATGCAATAGGTTGCAGGAAGTGTGAACCCAAAATATGCATTAGTGCAGATAAGCATAAACAAAACCACAAGGGCTCCCCACATGTTATGATGAATGTAAACATACTGATGAACAATCACAACATGCAAGGATATTAATCTTGTTCACTCTTTGGGATGCCTTCGATAGTTGTACATGCTTATCAACATGCCTTGCATTACATGCAGACTTTAAAACTTTGAATATGTCCATTTGGATTTCCAATATCCTTCTGCCCTTGGAGGTTCATAAAAAGTAAAGGCCCTAAGGCAATAAATTAAATACAGAACCATTGCAAGAAACGAATACCAAGATGTAAAACTTTTTGAAAACTTTCTATAGATTAATAAAAGATAATATGAGCGTTCCATTCTTGCAGCTTCCATTCTTGCAGCGTGAGCTTGCATAGCATATTCACTGCAGTTGAAGCCTTACAAATACGTTTAATGAAGTCTAATGACTTTTTGACAACGGAGAGAAGAGAGGAACATTTTGTAAAATTTACTTTGCGATTGGCAGTCATGGGCCAGATATATTAAAATGTGCTCCAATCGACCTTCCTCTCTTCTAGATAGATGTGCAACAGAACGTTTACTTCTCCTGCATTGCAGCATTACAAAAATCCAAGTAAATGATGCACCAAGAACATCAGATACTGTTTCTTAACCTGTATGGACGAAAGCATCAAAGTAGATGCAATAGATTATTAACAACATGAAGCACCAGAAAAAAATCAATTATCAGTTCCGTAAGCTTGAAGGCTTTTGATTGAAGAAAGCAATGAATTGCAGGGTACATAGTTATAATGACAAATCAGTATGTACATTAGCTACTAATATAACATCATCAACATTCCAGCATATAAAACATCCCAAGCCCGCTGTAAGATGCATTATAGAAAACTTTACAGCAATGGCATTTATTTTATATGTAAAAAACAATTCCCACCACTTTCATTTTCCAATTTCATTTTCTAAATCTACCAGTTATGAATCATTCTAGGCTCTTCAAGTTTTGGCTCTCACAACTCCATCCCTGGCTGCTTCCAATCTTACGGACCCTAAATTTTACATGAACAAAATAAAAAAATAACTCACATATCTGCACTAGCATAAACCCAAAATATGAATGATAGAGCCATAATGATTTGCTTCCTGAGTGCCCCCGAACATTTGCATAAAATGTTCTCCATCTTAACTTGATAGAAAAGCAACAAAATAATAAGCCAAAAGAAAATACAAGTGAAGCAAATCGCTAATGTAGCCACCTGTGTTCTAGAATGCCTTGTGCACAGAATAAAAATTAAAGATAAATGGGCTCAGATAATATAATTTGGTGCACACAATGGGTGAATTTTGCTGCTTCACTTGCTTGTCGATTTGCTCCTCTGCTCGTCTGCTGAAGCACAACGAAACAACCTCGTAAGTATGAGTGGGACCAATGCAATTTCTCAAGAAATTTTGTGGAGCTGACCAATGAAAGTTGCTAAATAACAACATACCTCCTGATGCTTGATCTTCCTCTGCAGATCCATACAAGGCTCTTCCATTAGTTGACGACTTGGCAAATGTTGCAGCCTTCAATTTAGGAAGAGAGAGAACCTTATTGATACCTTGAACCGACAAGTGTCCATCTAGACATCTGTAAAAACATCATGGTCAGGTACAAGAGCTGCACTTTCACCTTCTCCAAACTAAACAGTTCCATCAGCTCCATGTGCCATAACCTTGTGATGCAACTTTAGGGTAGAATATTGAACCTTGCCAAACCTTCTGACAGCATTGTAGAGACTTTCTTCAGTTTGGTACTCAGGAGGCGTTGAGTTGCTTTCATTTACAAACCTTGCTAAATCCCAAGCAAAAGATGCTAGTTTGACTACAAGCTCTGCCATTCCGCTGTACATGAAATGTTGCACATCTTCCAAAAATATGAGGTCCAACCAAATCAACCTATTCTGCTGAAACCGTAGGATCAAACTCTGAAGCTCCTTCATAACAATGCGACCATTCTCAAACAGTGTGCAAACTGCTTGCACAAACCCGGGAATAAGCAGGCCATTGATTGTGAACTACAATATCCTTCTGGATGATGCAGTCTGGTGCTGCCACTACCAAACGCTTTACTTTTAGTAGTTTTCCATGGGAAAAAAGACGCACCTCATTAGAAGATAATGCCTTGAAGCCCTTATTGCCCCAACCCGATGTCCGAACTCAGTCTGTCAAGATGTGATTTTTCAAGAGCTTCTTAATAGATTTTGCATTGCCTAGAGCCATTAGAAAGTCCTTGAACTTGGGATCTGCTTCTTTTTCAAGAAATGCATTACTAGGTACAAAGATAGTGAAATGTGTGGCATTTGCCACCAGCCCTTGCAGCATTCTTGCCCGTTCTAGGAGCTTAATAATGTGTGACTTAAAACCAAGGTGAAATGCTAGTATGCTGGCTTTATCCCGAGGAACCAAGGCTTATGAAATGCTGGTATGCTGGCTTTATCCCGAGGAACTGAGAAGCAAAAACATACCCTTATGGTTCAAAGCTTCCATCAGCAATTGGGGCACCAAGGAAGTCGTGCTGAGAAATTGCGGGGACTGCCCATGAGTATAGTAGACCTAGAGAAAAGCAATCAAACCATTAGAAAGGTTCACTGGAAATGTTTAAGAGGTGGTTCCATGTAATATCCATTGCATTGATGCAGCGGATGACCAGATATACCACTGTTCTTTGGCCAGATATATGGCATCCTGGATGGCCGTCCTATTCTATTAGCCAAAAGTTCAACTAGTATAAAAGTATAGATACCAGGTCTTCATTCTTGCACACTAACTTGCCATTCTAGTGCCTCAAATGGACATCTCATTTTGATGCAGTTAGAAATGGCTTCTTATGACAACATCAGATCCTAAACTTCAAATATAGAATGCAGTTTCTCAATGTTCTGTTGGGCAAGACATTTAAGGTTAAGGCGCCTCAAACATAAACTTTACATCTCACATATAAATCCTGAGGATCATATTACCTGAGCAGAGTGTAAAACTAATCCTTCAGCGAAAAGTTCGCCATTAGAAACATAATTCATCAAAGAAAAAGATTGGCATCACATTTGACCACAAATTAAGCTAAATAAGTGGAGAACAGCAGAATACGCTCAACTAACCTCTTCAGCTTTCCATGTAGACTATAACCTTCACCAAAAAAAAACACTATGCTTCCCATTTGAACTGCTCCTCACTGAGAAACCTAGTTCAAGCATGAGATTAAAAATCAGCTTGAATTGATTAAGGGGGCCGCGCGAACGCGAGCCCCCACTACCACAAATTATGACGTGCACTCTCCCCTTGGGGAGATGCTAGAACGATTCACGCCCTAGTGCAATGGCGCAAACCATCCTAGGCCATCGACCTTCTGGATCATCGATAGACCCCGCCCAGGTAAGTATGATGCAGTGTGCCCTCTCATTTTATTTTATAATCTTCTCATGCCTTCTTCTGCAACTTATTCCTGTGGGATATCTATCCATTCTTCTGCAACTTATTCCTGAGATCCTTCTGCAACTCATTGAATTCGGTTTCCTTCGTGAAGAATCGGAACCTGCCTCTTCACAAAACAGGAAATCTAATTCTAAAACGTGCAAAATTTTTGGGCCCGCTGTTAGTCCACTAGCCCTCGGGAGATACATACAGGCCCCCAATTCATCCATTTACACATTGGTCTCTCATCTAATACAGGTTTGGATTCGAATTGCTACCATTCGAGTGTAATGAACGAACGCCATTAGTTGAACCATAATAATCACCATAGCCAAGCGCAGTCCAAAGAGAATGAAGTATGACATCTGAGCATCTAGAAAGGCCGGATTCTTTGCTTTATAATTTAAGCATTTATAGCAATATGCCAAAAATATTGCATTGGTTTTAGTCTAATTCCGCGCGGCATTCATATTTTTGTTTTCCTATATACTGGACATTATTGCCTAGTTCAATGTTGTCCTTATTGTGTACATAATATATAGATGGACAAACTATGGATTGCCCCAGTGCCATGGGCAATGTTCTGTTTTCAGCACAAGCTTTTCAAAAACATGAACAAGTTTATGTTTTATATGTACTTGCTAGCCATGTCGAAACATGATATAAATTGTTTCGGATATAGTAGCACCTGGCCAATTTGTGGTGCTTAACCGAGATAGAGAATTTTCTACAAATGTATAGCATTCCCAGTGTTACTAGGTGTTACACGATCCATTTATTAGCCAGATTGCTATGCAAGGCCCAATTATCACCCGTTAATGAATATACAGGGTCCCAGTATCAACTTTAATGGTTATATAGAGTCTTATTATCGGCCACTCCCTTTCCTTATACATCTTCACCATTGCCCATTGTGATGTTCTGGATTGCATACGGCAGCCCTCTGTAACTCCATAGGACTTTCTCCCTCCAATAGGTATGTCGACAAATGGGCCCTTTGTCTGACTCGCGCCTAGGATGGCCAGGGAAAACAGAGGTGTCATCTCGTCCCTTCCTCTATAGGCTCCTACAAACAACGAAAGCAATATACTATTAGCATCAAAGATAACATAACAATAGCCTAATGTGTTACCCATGAGGTGTTGTTGAATAATAACATGCTAACTAATATATAGAAAGGCATTGGCTGGCATAGAACAATGGCTAGGGTGGACCACTCTATCAGCCCCTCCTTGTGCGTATTGTGTAAATAGGTTGAAGAGCATCGGGCTTGTCCAATATACATCATGCCAATGACAGGCGGCTGCAGGAAAATGTTTGCTCGTTCGTCATACCCGATTTAGACCCGCCAACGCATGAATCACCTAGGAGTTGTTGGACTTACACTCTACCTACATGCAATGGTAGATAGCCTAGCACGCTAAGGACCCCCCTCCCTGAGGGAAACTCTACACACCAAGGGTCCAGCTACCATCAGATAAGTCCTACCTTATACATCCTTGTCAAATCCCGCTATTCGGAACTGGGTAAAAGCATGTTAGGGTGTCCCTTAAAAAGTATTATTTAGTGACCAAAAAAGTACCTAAAAAGGTACCCAGGACTGGGTACTGGGTACCTGTGTAATATCTCAATAAAAGGTACACTCTAGAACTTTTATACATATTTTGGTCTCCAGTAGCATTATCTTTATCTTAACTTTGAATATTAATGCTTCCTTGACTTTTATTTTGGACTTTTGTACTACTTTTAATGAAAATAAAAATGAGAAAGTACCCAGTTCTGAAGTACCTAGTGTATGTACTTTTGCAGGTTCCAAAAGTGGTACACCCTAACATGCTTTTACCCAACCAGGCCACATATAATTGGAAATTATTGAGTCTAAGCTACAAGCATCGTCTACAATGGCTACGAGGTCTCTACCCCCCTTCCTCATACACAAATGGTGCAAACAATGATCAACCATCATACAACATCCATAACTTGAGAAATAACATCGACACAACTAATCCTAATCGCATGCAAACTGACTTACAGTTATAGTTCATTGATTAGGTTTCCTGGACTAGAACTAAGAGTTATAGAATAACTACATAAGAGATATAACATGCTAGTATTTGGTACGATACATCCTAGATCATTTACCTATTTATCTACAACAAATACCTATTCTTTGGCCACTGCCTCTCCTAGCTGGCTAGGTGTTTGGCAATGAGCTCCACTCCATTGTACGCATGAAGCTGGGCTCACGCTTGCACGCACTCTTACCAACTATTGGTTTCAATTGCTATTTATTTATTTATTACTCAACGATTCTTAGCAATTTCGAACTTCGTTGGTGCAACGACTCCCTGATCCAGGCTCTGAGGTGCAAGTGGGGTCAGTTGCCAGTTCGTGTATAAAAATGGATCTAGGTTAGGGTTTAGATCTAGTTATAGGTTAGGGTTTACTTTTGGTAATTCCACATGGCACCAATGGAACGGCTCCGCATGGCAGGTCGCCAATGAGGCATCTCTACTTAGCAATGTGGGATTAGCTTGCCTAAAATGGATAAGTTGTATAAATAACTTGCCTCTCTCCCCTCCTCCCCCGTCAAATCCTTAAGATAAACCTGCTTCAAATCCGCTCCATACGGCCACAATCTGAAACAGAGATGTTCTTCAGACCTAACCGTAGAGCAGTACATACTCTATACAAAACTCTAAGCAAAGGGCAACAACAAGATAATGAAACATCTATCCAACAAACATGCCCATCATAACGAGCATCTAGCCTAGATTATCAAGATCATATGATTATGAACATCCCATTATACTTGGTTATAAGCAAAAAGCAAGTTCATAGCTTGTATTGTCATTACAGGATAATACCAAACAACTCTATTCCAATGCCCAGCCAAATGTGGCATGAGCACGACATAATTAAACAAATAATCTGATAATTTTAAAACATCATTCTTGTTTGAAATAGCAATAAAATTTCTATAACCTGAGTATTGTTGGCTCCTACTACTCGTGAACAGCTATTACTCCTTTGTATCCTTACTAGACAGTCATTTGGAACACAGAAGCACATGGATGTACACAATGCGCCAACAAGGTAAAAAATCCTAGTATGCATCCTGATCTTTGCCAAAATCTATCTATAGATTTTGTATCACATGAAAAAAAATCTATCCATAGATTTTGTATCACAGAAAAAAAGCTCTGAAATGGTATGAAGTATTAGAGCAAATGCACAGCCAGCAAGTCGAGCAGTTCTGTTATCAGTAACCACTTCATGTATAGATGCATAATGGTCTCTTATTTTCTTTTTCTAGTTTTGCTAGAAATATATAAAGAATGATGTTCCCTTGCTTTCCATATCCATAACTAAAGAACCCAATGATACTTCAGAGCACTATTAGCCATGCCAGATCCAGCTACATACTCATCCTTTTTGCTAATAAGAATAGCTCACTTGTGAAGCGAGACATGAGCTTCCATTTGGAAACGGTATTATGCATGTAGCAAACTATTTCCTTCCGGACAAACACAGAAATGCAGAAGCCACTCAAAGCCAAGTCAAATCCGGCTATTTTTGGCCATGCCAAATCCGGCCGGGACGAAGAGGTATAGGGTTTTTAACCCCCACTATTCCACCGAAGCATCACAAGCACATTGGTCCATCGGATTGCCCCCTAACACACTCTCATGACAATCGATGGCAAAGCAGCCTCTACCTAACTTACAGAACGTTGCAAGAGTTTCAATCTTAGTCGTCCAACGTAGTGAGGTTAGCGAGGAAGATCGGAAAAGAGAAGGCAAGGAAGACCACGGAAGAAAAGGTAAAGCCCTCAGGAAAAATGAATTGGACAAAAAGCAACATAAATAGAGCCAGCCCTCACTAACTGCTTAGTAAATTTCCTCGAATTTGTCTGATCATTAACCCTGATAAAGGTCGGTTTGGGAAGTAGCTGCCATTTGCACTAGGAAAAAAAGAACTCCAGTGAACTGGGAGTTCAAGGAAGTGGAAGAAGATTTTAGTAAGAAAAGCAATAACTTC
Organism: Isoetes taiwanensis; assembly: GCA_021234155.1. Classification (NCBI taxonomy): domain Eukaryota; kingdom Viridiplantae; phylum Streptophyta; class Lycopodiopsida; order Isoetales; family Isoetaceae; genus Isoetes; species Isoetes taiwanensis. The sequence goes on along the minus strand of JAJEKV010000117.1, from coordinate 1,277,120 downwards.
TTTAATATTAAGTAAATGGAAAATAATTATCAATTATGTTCCAAAAACAAGAGCACAATAAAAGCCCATGCAAGAAGAAAATTTATACACCCAAATAGTTAATAAGGACACAATGCCTTCAATCCTTCCACTTGCAAAGCAAACGATTTAGGTGCCTCCTCAAATATCAATGTACAACTCAAGAATTTATAAGCTTTACTTGTGCTAAATAAGTATCGTGTTTCCACACCAATGCAGCATTGGTGCATTTTAGAAGTGCAATGATATGGCTACAATTAAATGGCGACCGTATGATAACAATAGAATGATCTGACAGGATGCATTCTCAACGCTGAGAAACTAATACTAATCTCCAAAAATATTAAAGAAAATAGTATATGTTAGAAAAACTAATATGCCCTAATAGTTGACATTACCTTGAGAATTCAATGATCCAATATCTCAGGCACTGCCAACATACCATCTAAGGCAATAGATAATAATCTCTTTCCCATTTTGCCCGCAATTTCCTTATTGTAGACATATTATGCGTAGTTCTGAAGATACAATAAAGACATTAAAGATGATAATTATTAAATCTTACAGCAAGGAACTTTTCATGGTATAAACAAAAAATACTCAATCTCAAAGCCATAAACATTTTACAAAATAATAGATGAAACAAATGGTTCTAGCATATTTGCTTATAGCTTTTACAAATTACAAATATGAGGTAATAACTACTTGCATAGAGAGTCTTGCCACAAGGTCACTGGCAGCAACATTAACCACAAATGCACTTGAATTTTCATCCCGATCAAAAATGTCAGCACTAGATATGGATGATGATTTCTGTTCGAGCATACAAACTAGTTCATTCAGGTTCCATAGCTTCAACGTACGCAGAGGCACATTTATAACATTTTACTAGAAGCTAAAAAATAATAGATCTCATATACCACAAACTTCTAAAGACGAACATGGTTTTCAGCATCACTTGATTTATTCTCATTGAAGAATTGCGAAGATGAAATAGCCTTTGCATTTGCAAAAAATTTTGGTGCCTCAGCCAATACCTATATGTTCAAGGGGTTTACCCTCAAAGACTTACTCACATCCACTACCAACTCCTACTGCCAATTTCAAGGTATTACCCATGAGAAGCTGAGGAACTTACTCACATCTAGTGTCTTCAATCTTAACCATGCAGGCTTTAGAAAGTAAACCAAAAAAATAAAATACAAAGTGCCTCAAATAAAACAAGATGAGAAATTTATTTTCCATGATGCATTCTAAAATTATTCCATCCCTCAAAGTTTTCAAGACAAAGTGAAAAATGCATTTTCCATAATGCATTTTAAACTTATTCTATTCCCTCATAATTTAAAGAATAGAATAGAATAGAATAGAATAGAATAGAATAGTTTAAAGGATGTGTGCCTCCAAATACAATCTATTACCTTGGAGTTGTTCGATGGTAATTTTCGAGAAGTATTAGCGAATGATGCGAAGAAGTCACCACTGTTTGATGGTGCAGATGTGTGTCATGTAGTACCATTTGTGCTATGTGTAGGATCTTCATCACTGTATGTGAAACGTGAAGTTTGTGAGCAGTTTGTCTGCAGTTACTGGAGCAAAAACAATTATAACTACCACTTCAACAGGATTCTGATCATATAAATTCTCCGTTGGCAGTAGAACTAAAATATGTTAACCTTAAAGTCTCAAAAGCATAAGTCCGAAAAAAAGTAAGGTGGCCATTAGTTGGCATGTTCAAAGCTATTTATAAGTAGTATGTACCTTCGCAGTAAGCTTCTTTGCCCCTAGGCCACCAGCTTTTGCAGAAGGTTTATTTGCGCCAAGCGTTATAAGCTTCTTTGAGATACCTATAGGACTTGAAAGTGAAGCAGCTACAACACTTGGAAATGAAGCATTTGGTGTTGAAGCAGGTGCATTTCCTTCAGTTTGTGGTGGCACTTCATCAATCTCCTTTTTCATTGCTTCCATTTCGAAATGGTGTTATACATGTAGCAAACTATTTCCTTCCGGACAAACACATGAATGCAGAAGCCGCTCAAAGCCATGTCAAATCCATTTATTTTGGCCAAATCTAGTGGGGACGAATAAGAACCAGAAGTGCGTGTGTTGCCCTTGCAATTGTGTTGTAGATGGGGTTTATAAGCTAAGCTAATGCTAGGCAAATGATGCTTAAGTTAGATGTCTGATATGCTATACACAGACAGTGGATAGAGGATATAACATCTTCCATATGATTGGTTTTGGATGTTCTTGTTCATTTGAACTGTAGTGGAAGCAAGAAACAAGTTTCTACTAATAACTCAAATGCCCTATTTTCAAGTACTAGTTAGCTATTGAATTCAATAACGCAAGTCCAATTCTTTTCTTTGAGCAATAAGCTTTGACAGTTTCTTTAATTCTGTCTATGTGTGTTGCATGTCTCCTATATTAAATGTAGTTTAGAGTTGCTAAAAAGAATTGAATAGAAGATAGCCAGCAATTGAAACCAATGATTAATAGTCAAGAGTACTGTTATATCTGTATGAATCACTCCACCCATTATATGCCAATACTGTACTTGGTTGTCCATGTATGTATCCCATTTTGGACCACTAATTCCAGTAATTTACATCACGAGCATTGATATGTGGGCCATGCTTGGATATAATACAAGTAGTACACGACTTGCACGTAGCTTTTCATATCTATGTCTAATAACTCTTCGTGTTTCTTGGCTCAATGATTTGTTAGTCTATTCACAAACATTAATGCACACCTTAACAAAATACATTATTAGCACTAGACAAAAGAGTAAAAAATGATAAACAACACAAGGAGAACAAACAATACATATGTTGGTTTGTTGTGTGAATTTTAAACCTTTTTGGGCATTGCTAAGGCCATTCGAGCAATATATGCGATATATGGTTTCTAGAGTGCCATGTTTTTGCAAGCAAAGAAACAACTATTATACACATGCCATTGTCAAGTGCATTATTAATCATAACCATGAAGTATATAAACATAAATTATTTGCAAGATATGCACATTTGGTATAGTTTCACATTTGACAAGCTTAGTTATGGCACATAAACAAACTATTTGCAAGATATGCACATGTAGTGTAGTTTCACATTTCACAAGCTTAGTTATGGCACATAAACATAAATGAAACTATTGTACACATGACACTTCTCAAGTGCATTATTAATGATAACCATGTGAGAGTTGGGTTTTGTGTTAGTGAATTTAGTGTGTATTTATAGCATCTTCAATAAAGAGATTATCTAAATTATTATAAACACACACGAAAAATGCAAGCATGAACCTATTAATAGACAGAGTGAATTATCTCCTTGACATTTCTATCTATTTTATACATTTCAATATCTAGATGTGTCTCCTTTGGCATTTGTATTGTATAGCGATCAATACAAAACATCTGGTAATGCCCCTCACACACACACACTCACATTCACACCTCCCTTCCATTGGCATCATGTCAAAATACGAAAAATGCCACATTATTTATTCTATCCAACAATCAAACAACCACCCCTTCAAATTATAGTAAAGCCCGGCAACGCCGGGCACTATAACTAGTGGCAATTAAGTTGCGACCTACAATGTTTGATGACGACCTCTTGGCTTAGAAGCACCAAAGTATTTTGGATGAGACAAAGCAAGTAAGAAAATTAGATGCTTATAGATGCGTCATATGCGGATATTTGAAATACAGCTTCACATTCTGAACTTGTGCAAGAATAGAGGATACTTAACAACGATATATAGCGAGTTCATCATAATGCAATTTTTTTGTTCATGTACAACTAAATATCTCTGGCTAATACATGTTTAAAAGGATGTCCCCGATTTTCTTGTTTTGTTTCCCATAATTTCAAAAGCTTCAGACTAAACTTAGTAGGCAACTTAAGATTCTACTGGTTGCATGCTTCGACATCAGCCAGTAATGTCACTTGGACCATTAAGCCCATTGTGTCCTGGTGACGTGTCATGGTATGCATACGTATACCATATAGATACCTAGAACGTCACACATACTACTTATAAATAGCTTTGAACATGCCAACTAATAGCCACCTTACTTTTTACCGACTTATGCTTTTGGGACTTTAAGGTTAACATATTTTAGTTCTACTGCCAATGGAGAATTTATATGATCATAAGCCTGCTGAAGTGGTAGTTATAATTGTTTTTGCTTCAGTAACTACAGTACAAATTGCTCACAAACATCACCGTTTCACATACAGTGATGAAGATACTACACATAGCACAAATGGTACTACAGGACACACATCTGCACCATCAAACATTGGTGACTTCTTCTCATCATTCACTAATACCATCGAACAACTCCAAGGTAATAGATTGTATTTGGAGGCCACGCATCCTTTAAATTATGAGGGAATCGAATAAGTTTAGAATGCATCATGGAAAATGCATTTTTCACTTTGTCTTGAAAACCTTGAGGGATGAAATAATTTTAGAATGCATCATGGTCCTCACCTTGTTTTATTTGAAGCACTTTGTATTTTTTTCTGAAGCCTACATGGTTAAGACTAAAGAGAGCACTGAGGCACCAAATTTTTTTACAAATGCAAAGACTATTTCATCTTCACAATTCTTCAATGAGAATAAACCAAGTGATGTTAAAAACTATGTTTGTCTTTAGAATAGAATAGAATAGAATAGAATAGAATAGAATAGAATAGAATAGAATAGAATAGAGTAGAGTAGAATAGAATAGAATAGAATAGAATAGAATAGAATAGAAGTTTGTGGTATGAGATCTATTCTTTTTTTTGCTTCTAGTAAAATGTTATAAATATGTCTCTGCGTACGTTGAAGCTATGGAACCTGAATGAGCTGGTATGTTTGCTCGAACATAATTCATCATCCATATCTAGTGCTGACTTTTTTGATCAGGATGAAAATTCAAGTGCAGTTGTGGTTGATGTTATCGCTAGTGACCTTGTGGCAATACTCTCTATGCAGGTAGTTATTACCTCAGATTTATAATTTTGTAAAAGCTATAAGCAAATATGCTAGCAACATTCGTTTTATCTATTATTTTGTAAAATGTTTATGGCTTTGAGATTGAGTATTTTTGGTTTCTACCATGAAAAGTTCCTTGCTATAAGATTTAGTAATTATCATCTTTAATGTCTTTATTGTATCTTCAGGCTACACACGATATGTCTACAATAAGAAAATTGCAGGCAAAATGGGAAAGAGATTATTGTCTATTGCCTTAGATGGTATGATGGCAATGTCTGAGATATTGGATGGCTGAATTCTCAAGGTAATGTCAACTATTAGGGCATATTAGAGGCTATACTTAAGGCAAGCCTTTTTCTAACATATACTATTTTCTTTAATATTTTTGGAAATTAGTGTTAGTTTCTCTCAGAGTTGAGAATGCATCCTGTCACATCATTCTATTGTTATCATACGATCGCCATTTAATTGTAGCCATATCATTGCACTTCTAAAATGCACCAACACTGCATTGGTGTGGAAACACAATACTTATTTAGCACAAGGAAAGCTTATAAATTCTTGAGTTGTACATTGATATTCGAAGAGGCACCTAAATCATTTGCTATTTTTGCAAGTGGAAAGATTGAAGGCGTTGTGATCTTATTAACTATGCTCTTGTTTTTGGAACATGATTGATAATTATTTTCCATTTACTTAATATTATTATGTTGAACAATGGTGCATATATAGGACTACAAACCAAAACGTCATATTGTTAAGTTGGGGACATGATAACAATGTTGAATGAAACTGTGTGCTATTTAACAAATGTTTTGAGTCCACATACTGGAGGGTGTCAAAACTATGTGCTATTTAGCAAATCTTTTGACTTCACAGAAAACCTCTTGTTATGTTATTTTTATTGCCTTTTGTAGCGTGTGCATTCTTTTTGGAGGATGTCTCTTGAGTCTTATTAATGGTAGCATAACGTTGTCATATAAGTGGAGTAAGAAGTTTTAAGAAGCTGCCCGCTGTCTTCATAAGAAAGGCTTCAGTTAAACGCCATCTTCATTATGAAACTTTGGTATTTCCATCCTAGATGAAAATGAGATTTGGGGTTGCGTCTGTCTGCACCTGTGTTAACCAAGATCAGGCATGCTTACTGAATAACTTCGTTCATTTATTTTGTCTCATGCTATATTGATCAATGTAGTCGTAATAATTTCATTTGTTTGAACATCATCTCCATAAGTAAGGAAGGAAGGAGGGAGGGAGGGAGGGAGGGAGGGAGGGAGGGAGGGAGGGAGGGAGGAAGGAAGGAAACCAATGGTCTATGGGACCCAATACAAAACAAAAGCGCAACAAGCGGATTACTACCCGATTAAAAACCCCCTTTAGAAGGGTTTTCGAGGGAAAACCGGTGGCAAACAATCAGCCTGCCGACAAACTATTCCAATATCTGAAATGCAAGAACACACAAATATATACACTCATGTACCGTACCGTAGTGCCTAATCGGTGGGTAGCCGCAGTGGGACAAAGGTGGGCTCGCAGATCCGGTACCTCGAATATACGACCCGCAGAGAGCATGCAATCGCGGTGTGTTCATCGGCAAATGTAGGGGCACGTCCTACCGCATTACTAAGGGAATGTATCCGCCCGGACCGACCGGAATGCCGGACAACTCGAAAGTGTGAGACTCATCCTCAATGGCACCCGTTTGACAAAGACCGACAGAGCTTTGTCTGGCGGGGCTCCCCAATCCCACCGCCTGGCCGCGATGCGAGATGGTGGGCACCTGCGCGAATGGAGGCAATGAGTCTCAGCGCTTTTCGGGGGCACCGGGAACGCAGTAGAGTCTGCGGGCCCCGCCAACGGGGGTTGATGTGCTCCTTGTAATGGGCCGTTTTGACCTGCTCTAGAGCCGGGGTCCCGAGCTTGCCAAGGAAGCAAGCGCCGGTACTCCCCGCAAGCCGCCACGATCGGCCTCGGTCCACTGCACACATCATTGCTTCCCCGCGACGTTCCATCCGGGCGAACCATTGATCTCTTACCCCTCCAACAGCCCCTGAGCCGCCAAGGGCCCATTGCCACAACATAAGCCAGGTGGGAGAGCCGAGCATCACCCATATTAACCACTTTCCCGAAAATAGGCGATGTGTCTATCAAGGGCTACCAAGCGGCAAGAATCCGGTTTCTCGGCCCGGGGATCGATAGGGGCCTGAAAGGTTTCACCCCGAGTGCCCGTGCGAAAATGCCTTACGCACCTGCTCCAAGTCATTCCAAGTAAGCCAAAGAAACGGCCGGGCCCCAAACCTCGACCCGTCTCAGAAGGGCCGGGCTTTCGACCCGGTACCCGAAACGGCCCCAATCATAGAGCTCTGCACGGTGGACTGTTGTTCTGCATGGCATAAAGCGCTTTCCGACTGTTGTCACCCAAAGCGGATGGGCCTCCCTCAATGAGCGAGGGGGAACTCCACCCCTAGGTACTTGTAGGTGGGGCTGCCTCCATAGGCTGTCGCCCGATATGTGAGTGGGAGGCATGGGGTGGCGTGAAGAGGATATGAGAACCACCACGGTCTTGGGTGATTCACGCCGCATGTCCGTAGCCTGGCGCGTATGTGTCTAGGGCATCCGGATGAGGCTGCATAGCTTCGGGGTGTGGGCTAGAAGGTCAACATCGTCCAAGATACATGAGTGGCGGATGACCCGTGCAAAAAGCTGTATGCCATCCCCCCCATGCTCAGCAAGCCAGGGCTCTAACTGAGGGTCAATGTAGAGGCCAAAAAGTGTTGGTGAGAGGGGGCAGCCCTGCCGGACCCCGATACTACTGGTGAATGCTTGGCCTGTCGGTTGCAGCCTGCCAAAACAACTCTCATACAGCTTGTATATGACATTCTGCACAGGCAGCGGCAGCCCCAGTTGACGCAATCTAGCCCATAGCTTTTGCCGGGGACCGTATCAAAAGCCTTCGCGAAGTCCACAAAGCAGCAATACAAGTCCTGCTGATGGTTTCGGTTGTCTTCAATCAGTGCCCGCAGTGTAAAGATATGGTCAATCGTTGAGTGGCAGGGTCTAAAGCCTGCTTGTGTGAGGGCTTCGACATCCGCCGCTGCCCGGCCGGGTCAAGCTGGCCGCCGAGAATGCTAGCCAACAGTTTGGCAAATACTGAATTGACCATGATCGTCCGGTAATTGGCGGGACAGTGTGGGTCACCCGACTTGTGAATGGGGACAAACCTGCTTGTGGTCCATTGTCGGGGGAAACCTTCCTGCAATGCTCTGTTGAACAAGGTAGTGAGGATCGGCACCAGCGGCTGTCCTGCCCATTTGAGTAACTCGGCCTGCATACTATCGAGGTCAACTGCCTTCCCATTAGCCAGCCGTTGCAGGCCCTCCACAACATCCTCCTCCGCGAGAACCAATGGGGGCTATCTGTGGGGCTATGGGCGACGCTGGCGTCCCTCGGTGGGTCATAGAGCCGCCGCAAACTTGCTCCCCTTGCCCGGTGTGATGTCCCCAGAGGGCGGGGCTGGCCTTCAAAGCACTCTCGCTGCCAAAAGGTTCGAGGATGAGTGTCCGGCCGGTAGAACATCTCCCCCCGATGCACGGCAAGGTACCGCGGCCTTTGTCTCCCCCGGATGGGCGTGATCGTGGTGGTGGCCCCGCAAGCGGGTACCGGATCCGCATCGTGACGAGCCGGGCTTGCATTCTTTACACTCCGCATCAAACCACCGGTTACGCGGAAATGTTGTTGTCCCCGAGCGGCGATCGGGGGTCTCGCAAAGCACCGGTCCGGCCGCATCCCGTAATAGTTCGGGCCAATGGTATGTCTGCTGCTCTAGTGTGGGGGTCCGTAATTGCCGGGCAGGGCGCCCATGAGCATCTCGGGCAGTAGTCCCGTCCTCCCGCTCATAATCCAGTCAAGAATCGAGGGATGGCGAGGGGTGGCATAGTGGGGGTTTTGGCAAACTTGCCAAGCCATGTCCAAATAAAGTGGGAGGTGATCTCGAAGTCGACCTCCTCATCCCGACATTGTCTGGGTGCCCACCCGAAATGACCGATGAGATGCATATCTTGCGCAACTACGAGCACATAGTCCACCACACTAGACCCTCCCCCGATTGTCTTGTCTCTGCAGATGCACTTGTGAGAAGTGGGCCACTGTGACAGGCCATTGCAAATTATCAAGTCAAAAATACCACATAGCAAGAGCAACATGCGCCAAAGCGAAAGTGACCGGGCCGCCATCCGATCGTCGTGGCTGGGTTGCCCTCTGGCGGACGAAGGCCGCAGGACATCGTCGGCCGAGGGGTCAAGTCTCATGGGCTGCTTTACTCCTGTCCGTGCATTGAAATCCCCAAGAAGGACGACCCTACCCAACTGCTTGTGCTGCTGTAGAGAAAATATATAGATACACTAGGCCCGACCGCGGGAGGTCTTCCCCTCAGTGCCCTCTGGAAGCCACAAAGCTACACCAGGAAAAGAAAATAGACACATCCAATAGAAGAACCCTTTGGAGCCTACCCAGAAGCGACAAGTGCTACGCCAGGAGAAAGAGAGTAAAAGCATGACCAATGGGAAAAAAAATCCGAGAGAAAACCCTACGGGAAAAGAGAGCAAGAGAGAAAACATACACAAGAATATACAAAGCAGGATCGAGAAGTCATCAAGAATTGCCAGAAGCTACATTGCTATGCCGAGATAGAGAGAAATACATATAGAGATATCTAGAGACACATAGAGATACATCAGGTCCGACCGCAAAAATATCCTCGAGAGAGAATATACACAAGAATATACATAAGAAAAAGGGGGGCCGCCCAAAAAGAATTGGCCCTAACAAAGTGGAACAACCAATGTAAAGCCTAACCCAGATATCAGAGGAGGGAGGGGGGGAACTCTGCACAATAAAGAATTCAGCTCAGAGGAAATGCCAATGAAGGAAAGAAGAGCCTGCGCTATAGAAAGCACATGCCACATAAACAGCGGATCCAAAACTGGCATGGCGCCAAAACAGACGTCCATTTTCTTAGAATGGTGGTTAAGAAGAGAACCATAGCATCTCAAATTCTTCATAGCTTGGCATAAACGAGTATTCAGGTGTGAGGAACAAATCTGGAAAGAGCGTCTATTAATTAAATTAAATTGCAACTCAGAAAATGGTTCCTGAAGAAAATCACAAGTCAATCCCTCCCCCTATTTGAATATGTGTGAAAACTTTATATCCATATAAAGCTTAGAGAGCCAAGAATCAGGAGAATGATGGCACTCTACAAGGCCAGCAAACTAGCTCAGCGAATTTAGGATCAAACACCAAAAGTTCTTTAGGTTTTGCCAACTGAAAAATGGCGCACAACTGAGTATCCCTCCAACTCCCCTTCCATAGTAAGTAATCAAATATGATGCTTCATTAAAGTCTCAGTGATCTTTGCAAAATTAATTTTTTATGCTGGTCAGCATATTGTTATCCATTATGCATTGCTCTGTTATAGCTTTTCTCAATTATGCCCTAATCATAACTAATGTACTAATAATTACCTTGTTAGTCAAATTATCTAACAAGAATTCATATGTGGAAATTATGTATCTTCTATGGAAAAATGCAATGCCAATGTCAGCTTCGCACATTTAGATTCAAAATTATGCATACTGGTCTCAAAAATATTTCAAGGATGTTATATCTCTACGATGAATAGAAACACAAATCAAAGTGGAGGTGGTGTATGGCCCCTCTTGTTATGGCATAATAGCCTAGTGAAACTTGCTCAGACTTGCCACCAATAGATATATGAAAAGCTTAAGCAATAGCCTCTCCGTAATTCCTCCATGTTTTATTTTTTAACTAAGGATCTAGGCCAAAGTTGTTTTATCGTGTTATTCAAGGTAATCGAAGGTCTACAATATTTCACTACTGGCATAGATGTCATTCATTTTTCATAGGAATATAACGTGGCTCTAACATCATTTCATTTTTTTTTCTTCATTTGGTCCTCTTCTAAATTTATGAAGGCATTCTACACGTGTCGTGGTTGCTTGCTTCAAATTGTAATTATTCCATATGGCATGGGCTAAAACATAAAACAACGACACATCAAGCTCGACAAAGTCGTGCTAGTATAATGCCATTCGTATAGGATTGGCTTCATGTCTATTAATTTCTAAAAGACTCCTATGATATAGATATATTAAGCTTTTATATAATGTCCTCTTAGGTTGTTGATCAACCTTTTAAAAGTACAAGTTTAGATTGCCGAATTAGTTCGATGGACACTTACACTCCATAAATGTAACATGATCCACATATAGGCTCTAAAATTGCCATTTTCAAATGTTAAAGATAAAAAATAGACCCATATACAAACACCTACAATAATGTTTTAAACTTACCTCTAATTCTAAATAACATTTTGCCAACATCTACCTCTAGGAACGCAATTTCCTTAAACATCGCTGCCACATTGTATAATTGATAGAAATTTCATTATATTCCAACACTTACCATCGCTTCAACATGACATACCCCATTGAACCAAGAAATGACTTTTACATTAAGAGGGTTTGGAGGACCATGTGTCCATATTTTAAATGCCCATGTGACCCAAGAGACAAAGGTAATGCATGCAAAGACAACATGTCATGGTTAGACCATGCAATATGGTATATGTTCAATAATCTGGAACAGATTTATCCTGAACTATCTGTAGCTGGCCGAATGGTAGCTTTTAGAAGTTGTTTGAAAACCACCCTGAAGAATAGCATAATTGCCTACATATCCTATTTGGACATCAGGGAGGCCCTGACGATGGCATGTGCAACTGACCCATATGCTGATTTCAAAATAAACTTTCCAAAGTGTAAGATGGCAGAAATCTGTGAAAAGTCAATTAAACCAGTCTCATTTATGAAAAAGATGGAGGCATCGGCCAGCAACAGCTCCCATAATAGGTATAAGAAGAGTAAACCCAAGGGATCTGCCAGCAACAGTACCATGGTTCTGGCTGCACCAAGAATTACTACATGCCCAGGTAAAAACAATTCTAATATATCTGAAAATACTTCAGTGGAAGAATTAGGTACTCCAGGAAATGTCGGACATTCAGTTACAAAGAATAAGATTCCCCAACTTGGAGTAGATGTGCAGGAAGTGGCACAAGCGCTAACATATTGAAAATGGTATGTAAAACTTTCCATATTAATCATACAGTTTTTCCAACTGAATTATATGTGTTTAGTCAGCAAAATCGTTGTATGATGTAATGCTTGATGATTATATGTTATCTACACTATGATATCAGAATAGTACAGTCCTAGAATGGACAATCTCTAAGATAAAAAGTAAAAAGTACATAGGCCACTCGGCTTATGTACAAACCAAAAGGCATAATATGCCATGGCAGATTTCATAATATCCAGTGTACAGCAAGGGAGGTATAAGGATTCTCTTTTTATAAAAAATAGGTATCGGTTTAGCTTGTTTCTAATAATCGTATTCTAGCCATATTGTGCATTGAAATACAGAATCATAGAAGCATCGAGAAAGATTGTCAAGGAAGGCTGCATATGATCGATAGCAGTGAAAAATGTAAGAAAAAGATAGTGCACTGCAGGTTTTTATCTAAAATATTAGATAAAATATGCATCCCCAAAATTATTGATAAAGTTATGGAGGAAGTACTTGGTGGAATCGGGGCAGAAATCATGGATGATACCATGTTTGCATGGAAATACACAAAATGTCTCAAAGACATCTTTTACAAACCATTTGTAGTTTTTTCTCAAGAGAAGGAACTAAGTTGCCCCTGCTCCAATCCCCATCTAAAATGCTTCATTGAGCCTGAATGTGGACATGTTAGAACCACCAGTTTGGATATTGTCCACAATAAATTGCTCAGAAACCTATTTGAGAAAGGTTTGGGACACATCCCCGATAAATGCTTGGAATGGGATGAGTTAAAAAAGGAAATTACTGAAGTTATAGATAAAATCTTGGAACTACATAGATTCAAACTAGCTGAAATCATGGATCTGAAGGCGGACTTGATCAAGACAAAAACCCTAGAGCAAATCAAGGGAAAACTACATGTGGCTCTAAAAAATGATCAGACTAGAAAATTTGCTATGAATGACAGTGCAGTGATCCGAAATATTGAGTGGCTCACAAAAAAACTTGTATATAGCTGGTGTGGACAAGGCATCCAATAACCCAGCCTTTATATGCCCGTGTTATATCAGAAATCTTGCCTTGAAAAGACTTGACAGCTCAGATTTTGAATCTATACAGATCAGTTTGGATAGTTTAACAGTACTAATAAAAGAAGGCATCATGAATAGTGTTGGCAACATTGTCATTGAATCAGACCAACTGCCATACCTCCTGGGGTTGTTTAAAGCACATAAAAGAGATTTTAGATGGATTACAAATGCTCACGGGTCTGTTTATACAGAAATATCTCAAATAATTACTTCGGTCTTGAATATGATACTGGCAACTTGGCCAGATATTTCTAAAATGCTTTGTGCCAGCATATTCACATTATTTCCTGGAAAAATTAATGCTAAATGGATCATTAACTCTGTGTATGACATTGCCATTAACCTACCAGCTAAGATTGATAAGCTTTTTGTAGCCGACATTACTAAATGCTACGAAAGCATACCTTTGAAAGGAAATAATGGCATATGCCATGTTATGAAAATGATAGCTGAAGCTACCTGGACCTATATGCACTCAAAAAATAAAAGATTTCAGTTATGGATTAAGAAAGGGGTGAATGAAACATTTGTAGCAAAATGGTTCAAGCAGGAACCTACTGGAAGATGCTGGTCTAGAATGAGATTGGAAGAATTTTGTAATGCTAACAATTGGTTACTTACTAATTGTTTTATAAAGCTTGATAATAAGATATGGAGACAAAGATGTGGTATTCCAATGGGATTTGCCTGCAGCCCATGTTGGTGTAACCTCTATCTCGCCTGGTATGAGTTATCCTGTAGCTAAGTAAGGCAAGTATGACACTGTACAACAATTCAAGTACACCTTTAGATATATGGATGATTTGATTGCTATCAATTGCCCTCAAATAAAAAAGTTTCTGCAGAAAGAGGAGTCTGAAAGTAGTGGCAATACATGGATCTATGATCTTGATAACCTAGGCATCAAAGAGGAAACTATAATGACAGATACAGATGACCCAGATAGGTCTTTCAGCTCAAGAGCAAACTTCCTTAACATGAGTATTGTGATTGCTAATAGAGCCAGCGGAATCTACTTTACTACCAGGTATGACAAAAGGGATAAACTACCCTTTGAGTCTATCAAATACATTCATGCCAGTGGATGTAGGCCATATTATCAAGCACGAAATGTCATTATTTCTCAAGTTCTCCCATACATGTATGTCAACTCTAATCCTGATATGGCAGCAAAGGATATATGTGGGCTGATCCATAATTTTGAAAGCAACGGATTTGATAAAAAAGGGCTGTTAAGGAAGATCATTCAGTACATACGAACCAGCAGCTTTCCAGGTCTGAAATATGACCAGCATGTACTACTACAAGAGATCAGGTCAAATATATAACAGGTATGTCCTATATGCACATAGTTTCTTTCAATAAAATGGCTATCCTAGTAAAAATAGGCTGAGGCAAGACCCTTACTGTAAAAAGTAGGGTCTTGCCCACTCTATTTTTTACAAAATCACTTATGAAATAAGGGTCTACCTCTTCCTACGGTAGGTGGAAGGGTTTTTTTTATAATATACATAATGGATAAGAAAATATCTACTTAGCAATATTATAATAATAATACAAGACTACATATTACTGGAAGGGCAGCTTCAAGTTATAACCAGGTAATAGACCATATTAACTATATGGTCGTACATAGAGCAAGAATACATTTATGGTCAAGTGTGGCCCATACGTTAGGGCAATAGGTAAGGACACCTAATTTTGAAAAAAGTATGCTAATATGAGAAATTTAAAAATAGGGCAGCTGGTGTCTAGCCTTAGATATTATGCAGCCAATAAATTTTAATATGGACCTATTTCCAAGGCCCTAGTAGATACTGCCAGTCTTAATTGACAATGGCGCATTTAAGAACGATGGCTATGCCCTGGCATGAGAAGATTTAGCATATTTCGTATGTGATACGTAAAGGCAATAGACATGACAGACTCTTCCCATAGCTCTAGTTCGGATGAAGAGCGCCTGAACAACCTTGTTAGATAGGGAGATACAATTCTGTCTACTATCTGTAAGCAAACCAGCAATGGATAGATATGGCCGTGGTGGTGGATCTGATTCTAAAAGAGGATACTCTGGTAATCAAGGGCAGAAGTTTCAAAAAAGGAACAGCGGATATGGACGTGGAAACTATGGATACGCTTATAATGATCCTGCTTTCGTTTCTGAAACCCAAGAGGATGAGGGCTATGTTTCAAACCAAGATGCATATCAGGTTTGATAAAAGAAACATATCCCATTCTTATTTTGCAGCTTCAAGATAAATTTACATGCCCTATAAGGATATAAACAGGTTATCCACTTGATTTATGTAACGGACCTAGGAATTTGAGGTATATTGTGGAATTATTTTTTAAAGGATGCAAAGGAATAATAATTGAAATATTATGCATGCAGAGTATATATATCGTATATGTAGAGATTATACGGATAAATATACTAGTGATTAATAATAAATACAAGTACAGCATGAAGTATTTGGAAGGCGATAAGCGGGACTCCAGGTGGGGATCAAGACTTACACCTGGGTTTTTCTAGTGTAGTAACTCTGCGCTTGTTTTCTATTGTTTGTTGTTGTGCATTCAACAGGGGATTAGAATTGGATTTTGTGAGCACGATTGTTAACATAAATGCAAGGTTTATGAGTAGTGATTCTTTGGTATTTGAATACTGTGGCTTGCATGGCTAGTAATGAAATTAATATTTCCTAATATTTCCATCAAAAAGAATAAGCTGTAACTGTAATCTATGATAGAAGAAGCTGGAATGGTTTAGATTGGTTAGAATTTGGAAGAATGGATTAAAACTAAATTGATGAAGCAATAACAAGCAAGGACAGCAATATTTTTATTGCATGCAGCAGGGCAGCGTCGGCATGATCTTATTGAATGGGAGTGCTTGGAAAGCATGAGAATCGCCCTAAAATGGGCCGATTTGGGCCTTGGGAAGGCCGAAATGTGCAAAGAAGCCAGAATCAGGAGGTATCAGGCAAGATTTGGCAGCAAATGGTTCGATTTTTGGCAGGTAGAAAGTGATCCAGAGTGGCCCGATTTTGCATGTGATTGTCTTGATTTGTATCCAAACTTCCTAAGATGGCAAAATCGGAAGGTTTTATGGGCTATTCATGTGGAATCGATGGTCTAGATGCCAAGTCCGGCAGTTCCTGGTCTGATTTTGTCAGGAAGAAAAATGAGTTAGAACCATCTTTTTCGGCCACAATCAGTGTGATTTGGCCTGGAAACCCCTGTAAAAGCCAAAAACAGCTGGAGCCAAGAGGTTTTGGGCTGGATCCGATGGCCTGGAGGCCGGATTCACGAGCTGTAAGCCGCGTTCATAACCTGTACGTTAGGTTAAAACAGGAAAAATTAGTAGTTAGTCAACACGGTGTTAACAAATGTTACAGAAAAAGATAAAGGTTAATTTAAGAATTAGTTGTGTTAATGGATATAAGTTATTTAATGGGTAACTTCAATATTGGAATCTGTTGGAATTAGCCAGATTAATGGTGAGCGTAATGCAAGGCAGAGGTAATGGGTGGAGAATGGGCACCAAAACCATTAAATTAATTAGCAAAGATATGGAGGCAACCATCGTCAAGGTCTTAGATAACAATTTTGAATAAACAACTTACTGTTGCTATGGTTGAATGCTGCAAACACAGAAATATTGGGGGTTTGGGGGTCATCAACATTGAGAAACAGGGGATTGCTCTCGCGGCCAAGTACTTCTATAAGGCTGCTCACAACAAGATCAAACACCCGGTTGCCATCATCATCAGATACTATCTTAATAAATGTCTTTCATATGGATGGAGGAAGCTCAACCTTAATCTGCCCCATGCTATTTACTTTCCCTTCTCCATCCCGAATTCTATTCCAGGATTGATTAAGAAATGGATCAGAGCTTGGAATTTGGTTAAAGGCATGTTCTCCTGGAAGGAGGGGCTCTCCATGGACCAATCGATCTTTTGGAACCCTGCTTTGCTTACTAATGACCCCTCCCTCTGTTTAGCTTGTCATTTTCCTGAGCAAGCCAGACTTTGGAGCAGCAAAGGTCTAAATTACATCAGTGATTTGTTTGATGATCGAGGGGAATCATCCCCTCGTGAATTACGTTACATTTGGAGAGGATGCTAACACTTTGAAATGCTTTATAACAACATGCATCTTGCTCGGCTGGGGAACATGGTCTGAGGACAATCTCAATTGGACTCAAAATGGCTCAGGGGAGTTTACAGTTAATTCTGCCTACAAGTATTTGATGAAGGATCAAAAGATTTCCATCCACACCAAGTGGCAGTTAGGGGAAGTAAGATGCATAAGAAATTTGAAATTCTTGTGGTCTAGTCCTATCCCTCCTAAGATAAAATCTTTTATTTGGCAGCTTTGGCACAAAGCCTTAGCAACCAATGATAAAAGACACAGACTTCATATGGCTGACTCAGATGTCTGCCCCAGATGTCTAGGCCACAAGGAAGATGAGGAGCATTTGTTTAGATCTTGCATCTGGTCAGAATGGATTCTGGAGCTTGCCTCCATGATTTTTGGCTATGACCTGAATTCCATGGCTTCAGTTGACTTCTTCATGCCGGATTTCCCTAAGGACTGGAGACTATACATCCTCCTGTGGAGGATCTGGAAGGGCAGAAATAATTTCATCTTTAAGTGTGAAATTACTCATCCAGAAGCGGTTATCAAGCAGATCGAATACGACATCAAATGGATCAATCTTTGCTATCTAAAACTTTGTATAAGACTTCCTATGAATCTTACAATCTATCTGTGGTTATTGCGGTATTATCTTTTTGTCTTTGGTGCGAAAGCTTAAATGGAAGAAGATGGACCCGGTGGTTAATCAGCGATGGCTCAAGGTATTCGGGCCACCAGATCTCTACAAACACGAGGAACCGTGCCTATGTAACTGTTGCTGCGATCAAAACCCGGACGCTAGAAGAGGCCAATTATGTGAAGCAAAGGACAACAAAGGCCGTTTCAATATGGCAAAAGCAGAGTCTTGCTTATGCGCATTCTGCACACTTACAATCATGGTCAGGGGCAGAGGAAGAAAATCGACCAATCAGAACCTCAGATCTCACTTTTAGTCAATCTGCTATATCTCAATCGACAGTTTTATATATTCCATATTTAAGCTTAAGCTTCAAGTACTTATCATCTTATTACTCTATCTCCTTTCTAGGAGTTTTTTTGGGGGTTATACTTCCCCATAAAAAGTACCTTTTTGTAACACCATAAATTATAATTAATATACATATATATGCCTTCAATCAAAAAAAAAAAAAATAATTAACTTAGTCGAGAAATGTGAGTTGCTAAGGAATGTTTTATCTTAACTTATGGTTGACGGTTGCATTTTGCATTATGATGGTTGTAGTAATTTATATGACTATGGTTGGGTTTCTTAGTTGCATTAAATGTGTATTATAGAATTTCTTGAATTATATAAGGGTATAACTCTTTGATATAGACCTCTGGGGCCGGAGTCTAGGTGCGATGGTCTAGACTCGCGGTTTTTGCATAGTAAGAATGTATTGTTATTATTTGAACATCGGGCGTTGGTACCGTATGGTACAACGTCATGCACAGTTAAGTGGTCCTCCAATGCTGGACGCAGCGTGGATGGGTGTGTACACACGTGGTTACCCCGCCTCTATGTCACTGGCCTGATCAGCCGAGTTGACCTTGCTCAGACCCAGAGGAATATTGGTTGCAATGTTGATGCTTTGGTTGCTTGGCTATTGTATATGTGGTTTTTCAATGTTAGAATCAAGTTGCAATGGCTATGTTTGGTAAAATTATGCATTGTGGTTATGCTTGTTGGATTAATTACTCGGATTGCAGGGGCGAGGTTATGGTAAGACTATGTTATTGTTTTAAGTTAATGCTTTGTGATTATTAATGCTAGATGTGACCTAGATCCCCGATCCCCACTTAGTCCGTGTGACTAACCCCGTGGTTAATGGTGTAAGCAGAGGTGCAAGACGCTCCAAAGAGTAGCCAAGCTTCGGAAAAGCGAGGGTAGATGCGTGTGGATTGTTGTTCAATTAACTTGACTATTATTGTTATTATATATGGGATTGAAGTTAATATTATTTTAAAGCTTTGGGAGTTGTGTGAAGTTTTGCTGAGTAATGGTAAGAATAATTTCAGTTGGGACCTTAGAGCGTGTATAAAGATTAAATTCTTTACCTAAGTATGCATGTATCCACTCTTGAGTTCCTAAGGTTAAGTAGATCCAACGATAGAGATCGATGGGATCTCCAGTTACCGAGAGGTTAACTGGCCAGGCCCGTCACAATTTACATGACTGAATTTGGTACATATTTTTATGTTTACAGTTTGATTCCTTTGTCATTGATTGTATCTATGGATTAAAACATGGGCAAAAGCTCTACATTGGGTGAAGGGCTATACGTCGGAAAAACCCAATGTACCTTTTGGCCCTCATAATTTTACCATTATCATGCTAAAATTATGTTGTTTGGCTGCAGGTACGGATTTTTCCCTCCTAATGTGGATGCTTTTGCCTAGACTTTTAGTTTGTAGCAGCATGGATAATGGGATCACAAGAAGACTGGTCGGATGATAACATGCATGGATTTTTACTCTACTCCCACATCATATCTATCTCTTTTATAAAAACTTTATGTCTATATCAGTTACATGCATGCTAAAAGAAATCGTATAGACATGCTTAGATTATATTCTAAGTCTAATGTAATACCCTTTTTGATAGCACTATAGGGGTTTTTTGCTACCAAAAGTATAGTATTCAATCTGTGACAAACACAATACTTTACTGTGGATACCTTTTTTTATAATGGTTAAGTTTTAAGGCAGAAAAGTCTTGCTTAAATCTAGGAAATTTTATGTGCAGACATGATTCAGATAGTATGGCTGTTAAGTTATATAATGCAATATTTTTCTAACTGCTATGAACAATATTAAGCATGGAAAATCATAAATATACACCAGGGATAAAAGTTACAGCAGGTTTTGAGAGCATAATAAGGTCATGGCTGAATCTGCACATGATCTATGTCCTCTGAAAGGTTAGCATAAAAAGTAAAAGTGATTTGGATATAACAATCATAAAATAGGATACTATGCTAGATACATAGTCTACATAGGTTGAATAGGACATCCGACTTTAGCTCGGGTAGAAAGGACCTTAGTTAACAAAATAAATGGAAATGACGAAATGTTATGGGTAATATGAATATGTAGCATAATAACAGGGGGTTTTTTTTGTGTTTTTGTACGCTTTTCACAAAGGTTTTCCTAAGATTTCATGACGTATTCAAATGGATGTACTAATGCGTACATCTAGAGTGCACCATTTCTTAGTCGTTGATTTAGCTTTTTTTTTTCAATGGTCCAACATCCAAGGGCTCACAACAAAAGCCCTCTTTTTATTTTAGCTGCCATTTACAAAGTTTTGCATGCAAGCATCGTGCCATATGTTTTAGGGTTATTTTAGGGTTAGGAAGAAAGCAGGCAAGAAAAGCCCTTCCTTCAAAGCGACAGGCCAAACGCTTGTTCGAAATTGCAGGTTCTGGAATTTCTCATACTCCTGGATGAAATTTCGTTGTAAGAGAAATGGGCTGTACAGTCTGCAAATCTGCAAAGTGGCTGGCCATATTGTGATCCTCCTGCGTGGTGGATTAAAGCAGGGAAATATTATCAGCGGCAATTCAATGCTTGAATGCCCAAATCCTTGGTCAATTGTTGGGAATGGGTACTACAGGTTCTGCTTCACAATTATGCATCCTTCTATCTTGTGATGATCATGTCCTTGCATGTCTTTTTTCGCTGCTGCAGCAGCTGGCTTGGGCTTTGCTGCAGGCTTTGCAGCCTTGATCTTGGGCCTTGGGCTTCTTCTCTTTGGGAGCCTTAGGCTTCTTCTGCTTTAGAGTTTTAGCCTTCTTTTCTTTGGCAGGCTTCTCAGATTTCTCTTCCTCAGTTTCCTCAGCAGGAGAATCATTAACAGGAACATCAGCACAGGGCAAGATCAAGCGGAAATTTGTCAGTTCTCATTCTGGAGGCTGGCCCATGTTCTGGATTATTTGCTCGAAATTCAAGCTCTTCTTGCCATTCCCTAGCGCAATACCGCCCCATATTGCAAACAGCGCCCGAAATGTAAGTCATTAAACATCCTCTTACTTATACATCTGTGATTGCTTAAGCTCTTACTGTTTTCGAAGCTCTAATTACAGAGAATGCCTTAGGGAGCCGAATACATTGGTAACAAGGTAGCTTCCTATTTCGTTTCCTCCATATTAGAGTAAGTTGACGCAGAGTTATTGCGTGGAAGAATGGGAACAGGAGACGACTGTACTACATTATCAGACATGAATGTAGAAAAAACATGAACGAAACTGATCCAGAGAAGATAAAGGCTCTAAAAGAAGCGTGAGTTGCTTTTTCTTGCTCTCAGGTTCTCATGCAATATGTTTTTCCCTGTTTCCTTTAGCCTTAATGATGCGGGTACTCTCTGCAAAGGTCTTTGTGAGAGGTCTTCTCAATCATATGCTCCATGAAGCATGGTCTATGACAACAGGGCAAGAAGAATAAGCTTAACCATTGTGCATCTGGTTTTTTCTTTCTCAGTCTGTTCTAGAACTTAGTCTGTTTTAGAACTTAGTCTTCTGAACTGCGTCTTTTAGAGGTATGTGCAAAATATTCTCACGATTGCTAGTATGGATTGATGGGAATATACACTGCCTTTCCAGGGGTTGCTTAAATAAAAGATTTCATAAAGCTTTGTAAGAGAAAAGGAAAACATTATCTCTAAGACAAGATACATTCGCCAATTTTGTACCCTCTCATCTTAGAGGTGTGAAATCATATTGATTTGTTTGCGCTTTTAAAATGCTTGTAATAATTATCAGGGTTTTGTAGACATAGGCCTCTTATGTGATTCCCATGCTATCTTATGCACTATCAGCCTTGAGTGTTAACGATGCTTGGAGTGAAGGTGGTGTCCAAAAGAACGACTATTTACTTATAATGGCATTATATTGTTATACGGGCTTATAGTGATGGCTTAGTGTTGCCTCTTTAATGGGGCCAAATAAGATGGTCAAATACGTGTTCAGCACAGTGAAATCTGGTGGCTGAATCTTTGAGTCAGCAAATGAAACCTGTAGAAATCCATTTAAATGACTCTTTGAGACATGTAAACATTTCGATTTTGCTTAAAGATTCCTAGCACTCAAGCAACAAATAAAAAGATGAAAAAAAGGAAGAATTTATAAATATGGTATTTGAACTTGTAATAGTGCTGAATGGATGTTTCTTCATTTCTCAATGTTAGTGGAAGATTTTCCCATTTTCTTTCCTGCTTTACTTTAGGGCAGAAGGGCCAAAAAATTTTTTAATATAACAATCAACACACAACTACCATTAACATTATTATATTAAACCATTGCATTTAATACATTTAAATAAAAATCCCCCTTAAACCCCCTTTGGTTTGGGTGCATATTCACACGGAGGGTTACGTGGGGGGTGAGAGCCCCAAAAATATATTTACAATACATGTATAAAATTAACACCATTAAGTACATTCACTCAAACCTTATAGTATTTTGCAAACCTTAAAATACAGTATACAAAAACTTGTACATGCATACCCCACAAACGAGGATTCTTATGTACGGTCCAGATCTTGGAATAAAGGGCAAATATGCCCATCCAAAGGCTCTCGTTGCCCGAAGTAACCCTCCGTGTGAATATGCACCCAAATATGCCCATCCAAAGGCTCTCGTTGCCCGAAGTAACCCTCCGTGTGAATATGCACTTGGGTTTGGGGAGTCATTCACAAGGAATGTCATGAAGCTCCATACATCAGCCAGATCTACTGTCCTTTTCCAGGGCGAGCCATCGGATATTTTTGTAGTGGGTAGAGGAATTCGACAGGGTTGTCCCTTAGCACCCTTGCTTTTCACAATTGTGGCAGAAGTCTTGTCCCAGCTCTTCTCCGTGGCTACCCAAGATGGCGTTATTCAAGGCCTCCCAATGGACGATGGTTCTCAAGAGGTATGTAACCAATATGCCGATGACACTTTTTTGTTCCTAATTGCCGAGGCTGAGAATCTTCGTAATGCTAAGCTATTATTAGACACATTCTCCTTAGCATCAGGAGTTCTTGTAGGGTGGCAAAATGTGCTGACTTTGTGGACGTTGGACAGTCCCATCCCTCCCGTATTTTGGACTATCCTTGGAAGATTCTTCGCATGGCAATACCACAAAGTTGCTTGGTATCCCGGTTGGAATTCATGTCTCGCTTGATGCTTGGGATGAAATCATTAGTGGGTTGCAAAAGCACTTGTTTTGGTGGAATCTGACTAAACCTGTCCATGCCGGGGTAGAATCACTGTGGCTAAATGTGTTCTTAGTAATACTCATGTCTACATGGCGTCGCTTTACTAGCTCGCAGTTGTAAGATGGAGGAGATTGTGCGATCGTCAGAAATTTTATTTGGGGAGGAAATGAGTTAGGAGCAAAGTGGTCAAGGTAGCTTGGGCTTAAATGCATTAGACCTAAAGGTTTGGTGGTCTTGGTATGTTGGATTTTCACCTCCAAAGCAAGGTGATGATATCAAAGTTCATTTGGAGGATTTTCATTGGTAAGGATGATTCTCCCGGCCCGAGGTTGTTGGTGCAATCGATTCAAAGATTGTCTCCCATTTCATAAGGCCTCCATTAAGCCCCTCCTTCCTTGGGCTTTGCTTTATCATATGCATCCGTATCCTAATGCTTCTCCCTTTCTAAAGGGGTTGCTTTAGTGCTTGGGACAACTGTCGGTCTCTTTTCCATATTAATCCCGAGGCATGTCTTGGTTGTCCACTCCATCTTTGGTGGATTCCTTTGCGGGACACTCAGAATGTGCCTCTAAGTGTGGTTGTTCATCCAAAGACACAACGACGATGGGTAGCAGCTGGTATCAATACTATTGCAGCTTGGTATGAGTCTGATCATCTCATGTCATGGGAAGCATTTAGAACAAAGTTCTTGTTGTACAGATGGGACAGAGTAACTGGAATCATATTGCCGCATTGTTGCCCGCATTCGGGTCCACGATTGAGGTAGTCATATGGGGTTGCCATCGGGATATCCGGCCAGGCGGTTTGTGTCTTCGTGTATAAATTGCTTGTGCATTCTCGAAATCACGCCTCCATCTAATAGATGGCATCTTCGTGTCCCTCAACCACAATGGAAAAGTGTTTGGATATGGGTATGGGATAAGCCGCTTCACCCCAAAGTAGTAGTTTTGTGGTGGCAAGTGATCCATAGATGCCTCGAGTCAACAAGGTTAGTCCATAAAATGGATAATCGGATTTCGAGCTCGCCCTTTATGCCAAACAAAGGGTTGAGAGTATTGAGCATTGTTTTTCTTGTGTGAGAGGCTTGCGGGCATGGTCTTGGTTGTTGACCCTTTTTGGCATCGTCTCGATCTAGCCACAAATTTTGCTTGCTATCTATCGATGCTTGGCCCAAACAACGGAAACGAGCTTTTCATCTCGCATGTGGCTGGCTTTTATGGTCAATCCGAAGAGAAGGAGGTTGTTTATCTTTAAGGGCATAGATACTGCCGGATGAGGTTGTTCTTCGGTGGCAAAGATAAAATTGTTATGGCTTACAATTGTTCTTCTCTTGATCAAGAGAAGAAAAATCGATCCGCATACTTACCTTCAGATTCATTCTTTTGCATAGGCAGGTGGTTGTGCTCAGTTGGATCGGTTTGTCCACTGGGGTTATAATCCTGTCTTTGCATTTATGTTGCTCTGGTTTCTAGTTGGTGAATAAAGCTTGTCGTCCTTCAAAAAAAAAAAAAAAAGAATATGCACCCAAACCAAAGGGGGTTTAAGGGGGATTTTTATTTAAATGTATTAAATGCAATGGTTTAATATAATAATGTTAATGGTAGTTGTGTGTTGATTGTTATATTAAAAAACAACCTAAGTATACAGTTTAAAATTATGGCTGTACAAAGGTAAACAATAATATGCAGTAAGAGATTATGGCAAAAAGATACATGAGAAAGTAAATTAACTCTGAAATCAAGACAGTTAATACGAGTTTTGGAAAGAAAATACATGAATGGATCCTGATTCATACTGTTGTTGAAGTATTCAGCTAGATTAAATATAAGACATTATGGTTTGATGAGATACTTTATGATCAAATGTATTCGACATAGCCTAAGTACAGTAATACCAAGACCAAAGGAACTCACTTTGGTTGAAGGCCGATAATACTACCAAGGGATTGACCAAGGTAGATGATTGTTCTAGTATGGCTGTTGTCAAGGCTAGTACAGTCTGGTTTTTTTTTTTTTTAAGAGAGTAAGAGTAGATTTTTCCATTAATTAAGAAAAACAATACATAAGTCTGCTTGGGCTTAGACCAGCAGAATAGTATTTAGTGAAGGTCTTTAGCTATAAGCCTCCAACATAGAGTAAGGAGGTATAGATCAAGAATAAATGAAAAAGATAAGAAGATTGAATAAACTGTAGTGAACAGAGAAAAGCAGATATGTAGATAGAGTCTTCAAAAATGAGTAGAGATCACGACCCCAACCAGAAGAGGAAGTTGTTAGCACCTGGAAAAACCAACCAAAATTCTGACCAGATTAGGAGGTATAATTGAGCAACTGATGACCCGGTAGTTTGGAAAATGAAGTCAGGGGCAGTGAAAAGGCTATTCAATCTAAAGGAAAAGGGAGTCAAGCTTAGAGTTAAAATAGACATAGAAAGAGGCCGCAGATCCAAAAGTATAGCCATCATGAGTCTGCTCAGCAATTTTTTCCAAACAAGAGAGATCAACCTCACTCAAGCAAATCAAGGAGCCACATAAGTCTGCCAGCAATCTGTGAGTGTAGTACCGCTCCCTGAACCTTGAAAATTGTACCTCTGTCATGTAATAGTGATACATGGAGATGAAGTCAAACATACAATACACTTGCACCACTTCTTTGCAGAATTTTCCTGCTAGAGCTGTGTTTATGTCCAAATCTTCGTCTTTCATAGAACGTTTGCTGAAGAACAAGCTCAGATCATGGCCAGCATCCTTTTTGAGGAGATTGTCCTCCAGTTCACCCAAACTCTCCTTACATTTCTTCAAGTAAGCTCAGAAAAGGCAGAATTAGAATTGATAACATTTAAATTGGATACATATAAATCAAAAGACCCCCTTTAATAAACCAACAGAATCCCATTTCCTGTTATATTTATCAGCCAATTTTGGCAGTAGACTCGACATCAAGTTGAAAGTGTAACTTAATCCAAAAAATAGAGAAATTCTTCTTGCCATAGACAACTCTATTTCTTGCCTTCCAAATATTCCAAAGAGCAATAAACATGATAGTATTAGCAAAGGTGCAATCATTTTGGATGTAAGTCAATAAATTGCCTGAGATCTTGTTAGGGAAAAACTGACCCAGTTTATCATCAAACCATAACTAAAAGGGATTAAGTTTAGGACAGAGAAAGATATGCTCAAGATTTTCTTCCAAGTTACATCCAAGCTGGCACAGGGCAGAGATATTATTATTCCTATTTGAGTGGATTAGTAAATTAGGAATGCTTTTATTGGCCAACAACCAAATAAAGAAGTTGACCTTGGGAAAGCAATAGGAATTCCAAACTTCACGAAAGAGGGACTTGACTTCCTCAACAGAAATAGACCATTTTGTACTAGCTTTGGAAGGATACTCATTACTGTTGATGACAGAATAGATCTCACTGACTTTATAGTTAACCATACATGAGGTTGCTTTTGGGACAACATTATTTAACCATACATGAGGAATGATGTTTTTCAGATAAGTCCAGGAGATTAGCTTATTGTTCATGTATAGGTCACTTAAGCATAGGAGACCATATTCAGACCACTTCTTGTAAATCCTCGGATGTCTCAAAGCAAGGACTTTATTAGGATGATTCTTGAGAATGGGATTCCAAAAAATAGTCATGTGCATGTTAAGATCTTGAAGATCATCATAGTCATAGGCAGATTGAACTTTATTCCACGCCATAATGATGTTCCTCATAAGAGGAGAAGTATTAGCACCAGCCTGGAGAACATTAAAGCAAGAGTCAGGTAAAATATGATCAATTGAAGGATGACCAACCGGGTGAGAGCACGACAGCCAATATCTAATAAATTGAGAGGATGGACTAGAGTTGTTCATAAATGACTTCCAAATGTATTTGCCAGCCAGAGCACAAGCTTGCAGATGAAGATCTTTGCAACCTAAACCACCCTGATTTTTAGGCTTGGTAACGTACTTCCAACCTACCAGATGAGAACCTTTCCAAACAAACCTTATGATTGTCTTTTCAATTTCTGAGTAAACTGACTTTGGAGCCACTAGAGCAAAAGAGAAATAGATATGAGAGCTAGCAAGGACTGAATTAGCAATAATAGTTCTGCCAGCAAAGGATAATCCACCTTTAAAATTATTCAGCTTCTTCCTAATTCTGTCAATAATAGGCTGCCATAAGCCTTTAAGGCTAGGATTGAGAGACAGGGGCATACCCAAAAGAGTGGAAGCTTGATTAGTGTTGATAACCTTGATATCAGCAAAATTTGGCTGAATATTATCACCAATGATCACACATTTATTCAAATTCAAATGGACCACAGAAGCAGCCGAGAATTGCGTAATAATGTCAAGAAAGAAATCAATGTTTGAGATATCAGCATCTAAAAAGGCAAAGGTATCATCATCATATTGAGAGAGGGTGAGGAGATCCTCACTATTTGGCATTTTGAGACCCTTAATATTCCCAAGATCCTTGAAATGAAGGACAGTCTTAGTAAGCATTTCAGCTACTATCAGAAAAAGGTAAGGGGCAAGAGGGCAACCTTGCCTGACTCCCCGAGATAAAGGGAAGAATTGAGAAGGAAAACCATTTAGAATGACAGCCGAATGAGAATAAGCATTCAAACCATGAATCAAAAGCCTTAGCTTAGGATGAAAACCAAATTTAGAGAGGGCAAGATCAAGAAAATCCCATCTCACAGTGTCAAAAGCTCTCTTAAAATCTAGCTTTAAAAGCTCTATTCCAATGAAGGCCTTCCATAACAGTGATGTAGTTGTCCAAGATAAATCTGTTAGACAGAAAGGCTGACTGGTAAAGGGATATGTTTTTCTGCAGATAGGCTTTGATTCTGTTTGCTATAATTTTGGCACAAATTTTGTAAGAGGTATTAGTTAATGAGATAGGCCTCCAATCCGATAAAGCAGAAGGGTTATCTACTTTAGGAATGAGAGAAATGAAACCAGCAGAGATTGAAGGATGCAAATAATTAACCTCCCAAAAACCATTAACCATAGAGATGATATCAAATTTAAGAATATACCAAAAGTGAACATAAAATTCACTTGGAAGGCCATCTGGACCAGGAGACTTGCCTCTGCCAAAGGATCTAAGAACCTTAAAGATCTCCTCTTCCCCAGGAGGAGCCACAATAGAATCTTCCATAGGATCAATAGGGGAAGGAATCACCCTATCAAGCAGATCTAAGAAATTCCTTTCTTTGACTGAATAAATTGCTGAGCAGGAATTTTTGAGAAAAGGGAGGCATAGCTGTCCTAGAAGAAAGATTTGATAAGTTTAAGATCTTCAAGAGACAATCCAGCATCAGTTCTAACTTGAGTAATAGCATTTCTGAGGAGCCTGACTTTGGCCATTTTAAAAAAGAAACTGGAGCTACCACAGTCCATTTCCTTATTGCATTTGACCTTACATTTAATTGAAGAACTTTTTGCATCAATTTCCTCTACACTTTTTAGATAATTCTCAAGCAGCTCTTCACCAATATGCAGATTTAGGTTGTGAGGATCCCCTTGAAGGAGAGATCTGATATCCCTCATTTTAGAGAACAATTGCTCCTTCTCATTGATTTTAGCCATATGTCTGCTCTTTGACCATTCCTTAATCCAGCTTTTGATCTTTTTAATTTTGCTATAAAATCTTTTCATTGAATGCTGGTTTCCTTCATCAGGAATATGAGTATAAAAATCCTTAAAATCCCTAACAAAGGAATCATTTTCGAGAAGGGCACAATTAAATTTATAAGAAACATTTCCATCCCTAGGAGTTTGGGTCAACTGCTTGGTGCAAAGGAATTGGGGCTGATAGTCCGAAATAATATTACCTTCATCACTAGAAACATAGCAATTATCCCATAGAGAGGAGATAGAACTGCAAACATAAAACCTATCAAGGGCACAGTAGACTCTTTTGTCACCCTTTTGTTTATTAGACCAGGTGAAGGGGGCAGTAGAGGAGGGCACATAGACCAAGGAGGTATCAGAAATAAAAGAATCCCAGTTTATTCTCTCAATAGAGGTCATGTTGAGATTATTGCCAAGTTTCATATTCCAGGAGGGAGTATTATTAAAGTCCCCCCCAACAATCCAGTCTGAAATGGGAGAATTATGCATCCAGGTGCTAATTTCAGACCAAAGAAATTCTCTCTTTTGGGCAAGTGGAGGCATATATATTAATAACACCAATGATAGAGTCTTGCAATTGAAAAGTAACAGCTTGCCACATTTTAGAGGGGGAGTTAAAGAATGAGAGATGTTTCAGATTCTTCCAAATCATAATGATACCTCCACTTCTACCAGAGGCTTCAATCCAGGTAGAAGAGGCTCCAGGATAGATCCAATCACCAAGATTGGAGATCTCAAATTTAGGAAGCTTGACTTCCTGGAGCAGAATAATATCAACATTATAATTTCTTACTTGGGAGATGGCTCTTTTTCTTTTGATAGGGCCTTTAATACCCCTAACATTCCAGGAAAGAATCTTCGTACTTATCCCAAAATGGATAGAAAGAAAAATGTAGAGGGAAGATTAGGACCTATTATGTTTCTTTTTCTCTTTCCCCTTCTTAATTTTACTTCTTGTGTTGGCAGCAGGAGTATTATGTAAATTAATAAGCTCAGCAAGGGGAGTATCATATTTTTTGGCTTTAGCCAATTTTTTATCCCGAGAAGAAGTAGGCCTGAAGGTAGGCTCAACAGAGGGACATTCATTAAGGAATTTGTCACCTTCCCAATTTTCTTTATCAATTTCAACATCACTAGCATCAGAAACCCCTCCTGGGACAAATTCAAACATTTTATTTGTACCAGTAGGATGATCACAGTTAACAATATATCTATCATATAAATAGGACAAGGAGGAGAGAAAACCTGACCTGATAAATCAGCAGTCTCTTCTTGGACTTCCTTTAAAATGTGACAGGAGTTCTCCAGCTTGAAAGTCTCCTCACAAGGATCCTGACCATGATCATAAACAACTATCTCTCTTTCTGGAGTATCTTGCACAATCTCTTCATCCATGAGGTTGAACTGACAGGCCTGCTGAGGTTGAGAGTTGAGACCCTCTTGCAAGGAAGCCAATTGCTCAGCAATTTCACTATCAATAATTGATGGTGGAGGGAGAAAGGGATCAGAAGTTGGGGAGAGATCAATGATGGGGGATTGGCAATGGTTGTTTAAGCCATCAAACGAATTGCTCAATAATACATCCAAATCCAATTCAGAATTAAGGTTAGCCAATACCTGAAATTGATTGATATTACCATTTAAGTGATTGATGCTGTCCCTTGATTCTTCTTGAGGAGGATTACATACAACATTACTCTTTTCTTTTGGCTTGGAGTGATTATGATCACTTGCTGTGGCAGGAACTGGAGCAGGAACCACTTCCACCAGCGTATCTTTAGGATCAATTACCTCACATAAAAGCTGGTCATTGCTTTGATAGACTTGTTTTAAGACCTTGTCATGCTTGTTTTTCTTGATTAATGGACCACTCTTACCCTTGTTAGAGTTTAAAGTGTGAGAACTATAATTATTTGTGCCAGAATTTTTGGCATCCATAATAATCCTGTTCAATGTATCATGTAGACTGTTAACCTTGTCTATGCCTTTGGCAGAAAATCCAGCATTATGTAGCACCTTGACTTGCTGTGAACTCTTTCCCAAGATTCCATTATGAGCATATTTTGTAACAGCAGGTGCATCCACCACAATAGCATTATGAGTTTGAGAATCTTTCAGTTTTTTCCTTCTCTGAATTCTCTTATAGCTTCCATTGACTTTGGTCCACTGGAACTTATTATCTTTAGATATGATGCTTGTAGGGTCAAAATTCCTATTTATATTTGGAGAGCCAAGATCAATATCTGAGTCACTGGAATCATGAATTTTTTGCTGTCCATTGACTGCTCTGTTGCTGTTGTCCACAAGACTGACTTGCTGCTTGACTTGCTGTTTGACTTGCTGATTGACTTCTTTATTATCAGTCAGACTTGTGAAAGAACTCACATTCTTGACTGAACTATGTGTAGTTTCCTTGCAAGATTCATACTAAAAGTGTCTGACCCTACAGTTTTGACAATGAGGAGGCAAGCCAGACCATCTTAGGGGGAGAGAGGTTTTTTGGCCAAAACCATCAAGAAAAGGTATTTGAAGGGGGACTTCTTTAGAAATATCAATTTGGATAATTGATCTGGGTGGCCTATAGGGAGAATATTCTGTGCAAATATAAGATCCAATTGACCCAAAAAGTAATTTGAGACAATCTTCATTCCAGTATATTGGATTTAGGCCATGAAGAGTTGTGGATGCTACACACAATTTATCCAGATTAGCAACCTCGAATTTAGGATCCCATTTGAGAAAGGTGAGTTGGAAAGACTCGAGAGTCAGAGGGCCTCTGTTGAGCAGAAGATTGGCAGATTTTCTGTTACCACACTCAATCATAACATAAGGAGATTGAAGCCAATAAACCGCATTTATAAGAATTTCTTTATGAAGATTCAAGCAAAAAGCCCAAAGTTTATCGAGCTTGATAACAATAATAGTCGAATCATGAAAAGAATCCAATTTTGCATGAACAGAGGGAAGGTCCAAAGAAATACCATAAAAAATGACTGATTTTTTAGCACTGAAAGGAGGCTTGAAGGAGCGAATTGTTCCGAGAGCATTTTCAAAAGACTTGTCCGAGAATTTCTGCTGATCCGGCCTTTTATCACCATAGGCAAGAGGAATTTGAAGATCCGGGTCCATGCATGGCAATTGGCCTCTATAATCGGGATCCTTAGACAAATTGTCCCAGCATGGAACTGTGAAAGACAATGGGTCCATAGGAGACTGTCCAATAAAAGCGTTAGCAAAATCACCAAAGAAAATGAAATTTTTTGGGTTATCTTGAAAGGACCTTAGCTGACTAAGAAGATCGGAGCGGTCGGAGGGTTCAAGATCAGCAAATGCGTGAAGGATAGAGAGAAATTTAGGGTAATTTTTGTTTATAAGAGCCATCTAGAAAGAACCAGGTGAAAACTACAAAAGCAGATTGAACATGTGCGAAATAGCAGGAGGGAACATCAAAGGGCAAAAGAAAACAGGGGGAGGAACAAATTTGAAATTAAGAAGATGGAAAGCCGTACTCAAAGCCTAGCTGACAGGGAACCTACACTAGAGGATGAATCATTCTCGGAATACACCTTAACGACAATTTTGGAGTCACTCCACCCACAATGCACATGAAAAATTCCGGAAGCAGAGATATCTTTTTTCCCCACAAATTCCTGAAGCCAAGAGTCCACAATTTCTACCTCGAATTCCTCTGAACTTGGTACAAATGAGTATTCTGGAGCGAAAAGATCCTCAGGGAAATATTGCTCTGAGACCAAAGAATTCCACAGAGCCACAGGAGATCCTTTCAAAAAACCACAGGTTAATCTGGGATTATGCTTGATAATTGCGAAGATTTTGATGTCTATCTGTAGGGAAAATTGAGGGGAATCATGTGAAATGCTAGCCTCTACAAGGCTGGCAATCCAAATCTTTAGATTGCTTCAGAAAGTAGCACGGATTAACACAGTAGATCAAGAATTTGGTTTGAATCTAATAAGACAAAGGAATCAAGAAAATTGGCGCACAATGCTGACGTGTCCATCCTCCCCAGCTCGCATATAATACCATTTCGAAATGGAAGCAATGAAAAAGGATATTGATGAAGTGCCACCACAAACTGAAGGAAATGCACCTGCTTCAGCACTTAATGCTTCATTTCCAAGTGGTGTAGCTGCTTCACTTCCAAGTTCTACAGGTATCTCGAAGAAGCCTATAATGCTTGGCGCAAAGAAACCTTCTGCAAAAGCTGGTGGCCTAGGGGTAAAAAAGCTTACTGCGAAGGTACATACTACTTATAAATAGCTTTGAACATGCCAACTAATGGCCACCTTACTTTTTACCGACTTATGCTTTTGAGACTTTAAGGTTAACATATTTTAGTTCTACTGCCAATGGAGAATTTATATGATCATAAGCCTGCTGAAGTGGTAGTTATAATTGTTTTTGCTTCAGTAACTACAGTACAAATTGCTCACAAACATCACCGTTTCACATACAGTGATGAAGATACTACACATAGCACAAATGGTACTACAGGACACACATCTGCACCATCAAACAGTGGTGACTTCTTCTCATTATTCGCTAATACTTCTTGAAAATTACCATCGAACAACTCCAAGGTAATAGACTGTCTTTGGAGGCACACATCCTTTAAATTATGAGGGAATCGAATAAGTTTAGAATGCATCATGGAAAATGCATTTTTCACTTTGTCTTGAAAACCTTGAGGGATGAAATAATTTTAGAATGCATCATGGTTCTCACCTTGTTTTATTTGAAGCACTTTTTTTTTTTTTTTTGGTTTACTTTCTGAAGCCTACATGGTTAAGATTGAAGAGAGCATTGAGGCACCAAAATTTTCTACAAATGCAAAGACTATTTCATCTTCACGATTCTTCAATGAGAATAAACCAAGTGATGCTGAAAACTATGTTCGTCTTTAGAAGCTTGTGGTATGAGATCTATTCTTTTTTTGCTTCTAGTAAAATGTTATAAATATGTCTCTGCGTACGTTGAAGCTATGGAACCTGAATGAGCTGGTCTGTTTGCTCGAACATAATTCATCATCCATATCTAGTGCTGACTTTTTTGATCAGGATGAAGATTCAAGTGCAATTGTGATTGATGTTATCGCCAGTGACCTTGTGGCAAGACTCTTTATGCAAGTAATTATTACCTCAGATTTATAATTTTGTAAAAGCTATAAGCAAATATGCTATCAACATTCGTTTTATCTATTATCTTGTAAAATGGTTATGGCTTTGAGATTGAGTATTTTTGGTTTATACCATGAAAAGTTTCTTGCTGTAAGATTTAGTAATTATCATCTTTAATGTCTTTATTGTATCTTCAGGCTACACATGATATGTCTACAATAAGGAAATTGCAGGCAAAATGGGAAAGAGATTATTGTCTATTGCCTTAGATGGTATGGTGGCAATGTCTGAGATATTGGATGGCTGAATTCTCAAGGTAATGTCAACTATTAGGGCATGTTAGAGGCTATACTTAAGGAAAGCCTTTTTCTAACATATACTATTTTCTTTAATATTTTTGGAGATTAGTGTTAGTTTCTGTCAGAGTTGAGAATGCATCCTGTCACTTCATTCTATTGTTATCATACGGTCGCCATTTAATTGTAGCCATATCATTGCACTTCTAAAATGCACCAACACTGCATTGGTGTGGAAACACAATACTTATTTAGCACAAGTAAAGCTTATAAATTCTTGAGTTGTACATTGATATTTGAAGAGGTACCTAAATCATTTGCTATTTTTGCAAGTGGAAAGATTGAAGGCATTATGATCTTATTAACTATTTGGGTGTATAAATTTTCTTCTTGCATGGGCTTTTATTGTGCTCTTGTTTTTGGAACATGATTGATAATTATTTTCCATTTACTTAATATTATTACGTTGAACAATGGTGTATATATAGGACTACAAACCAAAACGTCATATTGTTAAGTTGGGGACATGATAACAATGTTGAATGAAACTGTGTGCTATTTAACAAATGTTTTGAGTCCACATACTGGAGGGTGTCAAAACTATGTGCTATTTAGCAAATCTTTTGACTTCACAGAAAACCTCTTGTTATGTTATTTATATTGCCTTTTGTAGGGTGTGCATTCTTTTTGGAGGATGTCTCTTGAGTCTTATTAATGGTAGCATAAAGTCGTCATATAAGTGGAATAAGAAGTTTTAAGAAGCTGCCCACTGTCTTCATAAGAAAGGCTTCAGTTAAACGCCATCTTCATTATGAAACTTTGGTGTTTCCATCGTAGGTGAAAATGAGATTTGGGGTTGCATCGTCTGCGCACCTGTGTTAACCAAGATTAGGCATGCTTTAGGCCTATAAATGCAAGCTTTAGGCAACTCATGGCAACTCGTGGCTGCTCCCACTCGTCGGCCACCTCGTGATTTTACATGGCATAAAACCCCGCTGCCCATTATTTACCTAGTACATAATAAACGCGGTCTTGAAATTACTGAATAACTTCGTTCATTTTGTCTCAAGCTATGTTGACCAATGTAGTTGTGACGTTCCAGCATAATATATGCCCTGAATACGTATATTATACTGCCACGTCACCCGTACATGTCACGGATGACATGTACTTGGTGGTTGTAGTAGGTTGCACCTAGGGGGCAAGAGTTGCACCTAGGGGGCAACTTTGAATATTGTGCATGTTAAATAAACATACACAATTAATAACCCCCATGGACCCCATTGCCAAATGGCTAAACCCCATTTGCCAATGTTTTAACCTAACCCTAAGGGTTTCTATATAAGGGTTCCCCCTTAAACCCTAAACCCTTTCCTCTCTTTGCATTTTAGGGTTTTCATAGAGCTCCTTTCTCATTTCGCATTTAGGCTTCCCTTACGCCATTTCGGCCAAGTGAAGACCCCATTTCGCATTGCTCGGCTCTGCAAAGCCGCCTTTGCACAACAGACTATCGAGTAGCAGCCATCTTCAGCAAGATCAGAGACATGGATGCATTCCAAGGAGCTGGAACAGGTCAAGGACCAGGTATCTAGTCATTCTGTTGTGCAAAGCCGTCTTTGGGCTAAGCAGTGAGGTAGTTTAGCATATTCACTTAGCCATAGAGGCCTTATAGATCCCGAGATCATAAGCCCTAACTAAAGAACCTAACTCTGTGTTTAGGTAGATAGATTAGCATGAACTCTCGGGTATAAATTTCTGCCCATATTGCTTCTCTTGTTCTAGAACTTTCAACCTCTTTTAAGAAATCATCTGTCATCTCACACAATTGCTTCAATGTTAATTTTTTACCAGCTTGCTGACTTTGATGCAGGGCTATTTCATAACTGTCAATGTCTGTGTCCAGCTTTGTGGCACCGTCTCCTTAAGAAACATTAAATATTCTGTCACGGTCAAAATATGGAGCATTAGAATCAATAACATTGAGAGAAGACACAAATAAATCAAAATGGCCCCTGTATAGCCCAATAGAATTCCAGCAAGTGTTATATCTGTCTCCAAATTTTCTCTTATGACACGTTGCAATGGCTTCAATATCTAATTGAAAATGCATTTTGATCCAGAAAATAGAAAGAGGTTTAGAAGCATAGAGGACCCTATTTCGTGATTTCCAAATGTTCCATAAGGCAGTGTGCACAAGAGTGTTAACAAACGTGTCACCTTGTTGAAGGAAAT
Source organism: Isoetes taiwanensis (assembly GCA_021234155.1). Classification (NCBI taxonomy): domain Eukaryota; kingdom Viridiplantae; phylum Streptophyta; class Lycopodiopsida; order Isoetales; family Isoetaceae; genus Isoetes; species Isoetes taiwanensis. The sequence continues at coordinate 1,240,221 of JAJEKV010000117.1, read as the reverse complement.
GAATAATGTTATTAAGGTTCCTGTTTTTCAAAATAAGCCAATCTTATTTAGGAACTAGGTCCAGAAAGGCCTCAATTTGGGACAAAGGAAGATATGCTGTAGATCCTCTTCCTGAAGACATCCAGAATTACACATTGAAGAAACATTGCATCTTCTAGATAAGGAAACCAAGTTTGTGAGACTCTTTTGAGCAATCAACCAGACAAAGAAGCAAATTTTAGGGGTACAATATGAGTTCCAAACATTTTTAAAAAGAGACTGAACTTGAGATTGATCTAAGGACCATTTCTGCATGGCCTTTACTGGAGCATCAGCCACATTAATCAAGGAATAAATTTCTTTGACCCTGTAAATATTCTTTCCATTTATGGAGCAACCAATCGATTTATTAAAGTCACTGAAATTATTAAAGGAAGCCAAAATATTCTTGAAGTGCACAAAAAGCTTCTTATCACTGGAGGTACCCCTAAGAACAGTCTTCAGTCAAGTTATGAAAGTATTATTACCTCTCTAGAGATCTTTGATAAAGTGACACCCTTACTAGACCATTTACTATAAATCTTAGGATGCTTAATGGCCATAATGTTGGAAAATTGATCGTAAAAAATTGGTGACCAAAATAGATTAGTGCTTATAGTGGCTTGAAGAAAATTGTCTCCAAACACGGGATGAATTTTATTCCGTGCCATAATTAGATTTCTCATCAAAGGAGAAGTATTGGGAGCGAGGATGAATGTCCACAAAAGGTATCTGGGAGAGAATGCTTAAGAGAGGGATGTCCAAGAGGATAAGAACAGTTAAGTTTAACTCAATGAACTCGAGGCTGGAGAATTGCTTCCCATGATAGTTCTCCAGATATATTTACCTGCCAAAGAACAAGCCTGGAGGTGAAGATTCTTGCATCCAAGCCCTCCCAAATTTTTAGGCCTAGAGACAGAATTCCAGTTAACAAGATGAGAGCCATTCCAAATGAAATTTCGAATAATCTTCTCCAAATCAGAATAAATTGTTTTAGGAGCAATAAGTGCAGAGGAGAAGTACACATGTGAGGAAGCTAGAACTGAATTTGCTATGATTGTCCTACCAGCAAATGATAGACATTTCCTATAATTATTCAATTTCCTCTTGATTCTTTGTAGGATAGGATCTCAAAGACCTTTTAAATTAGGACTGAGAGAGAGAGGCATACCTAATAATTTGGAAGCTTGATTAGGATTCAGCACAGGAATGTGACAAATATAAGTCTGAGAGACATCCCCTATGATCTTACTTTTGTCAAGATTAAGATGGACACCCGATGCTGCAGAGTATTCCTTAATGAGATCTAGGAAGATATTGATGTTGCTGGGATTGGAATCCAAGAAAGCAAAAGTGTCATCAGCATACTGTGAAATTGTAAGCATATCCAAATTATTAGGAAGAGATAGACCAGCCATTAAGGTCGCAATTTTGCAAATGAAGAACACATCTCGTGAGCATTTCAGCAACAATGAGAAAAAGATAAGGGGCTAAGGGGCAACCTTGTCTGACACCTTTTGCCAAAGGGAAGAAATTTGAGGGAGATCCATTGATCAAGACAGCGGAGTTGGACATATAATTTAATCCATAAATAAGAGATATGAGCTTGGCATGAAAACCCATCTTTTTTAGAGCAATGTCAATGAAATCCCAACTTACAGAGTCAAAAGCTCTCTTAAAATCTAACTTAAGTAGAATGCAAGATTGATGGGAGATTCTATTCCAATGTAAGCCTTCCATAGCACTAATATAGTTGTCTAGAATAAATCTATTTGGCAGAAAGGCAAATTGATTGACACTTATATTTTTCTGGAGATAAGCCTGAATTCTTCTAGCAATAATTTTGGCACAGAGTTTGTATGAAGAATTGATCAGAGAGATTGGCCTCCATTCATTTAAGGAAGTAGGATTATCAACCTTTGGCACTAAAGTAATGAAACCAGCAGAAATGGAGGAGTGTAAATGGTTAGAATTCCAAAACCCGTGCACAAGGCCAATAATGTCAGATTTCATAATGTCCCAAAATTGAGTATAAAATTTCTGGGGGAAATCCATCAGGACCAGGAGATTTGTTCTTTGAGAAGCTCAATAAGGTTTTATAAATTTCCTCCTCCCCAAGAATAGTAGTTAAGGAAATATCCATAGAATCAATAGGATTAGGAAGAATAGTGTCCAGTCGTGCAAGAAATTTGTCTCTGTTTAGTATATCAGTAGCTGAGAGATCATTGCCCTTGAAAAGAGATGAATAGCTGTCATAAAAATATTTTTGATCTCATGATTCGAAATGTAGAGTAGTGCCGTGAGTCATTGTTTACATGATTTATAGAGTTCTTGAGTAGTCTGCACTTAGCCACTCTAAAGAAGAATTTAGAGCTCCCATAGTCTATTTCACTATTATATTTAATTTTGCATTTGATTGCAAAAAATCTGGCTTCCTTTTCCTCAATGCATTTAAGGTGCCTCTCAATTAATTCCTCTGCAATATGAAGACTAGAATTATAAGGATCAATTTGTAGCAGGGATCTCATATCTTTCATCTTATGCAGAAGAGTTTCTTTCTCTTGAATCTTTGCCTTATTTTTTATTTTTGCCCAAGCCTTTATCCAATTTTTAACCCTTTTATTTTGAGATAGAAATTCTTCATGGATAAATTAGGTAGCATGGAATCAAGAGACATGTAGAAATCAGAGAACGCCTTATGGAAAGTAGTGCTTTGAAGGAGAGAACAATTAAATTTGAAAGGAATATTTCTCTCTCTTGGAGGACTAAGCAGGTGCTTAGTACAAAGAAATTGAGGCTGATGGTCCGAGATGGAAGTACCTTCATCACTTGTGACATAGCAGTTGTCCCAAAAATCGAGAGTTAGGATTCGAGACATAAAATCTATCTAGAGCACAAAGAACTCTATCAAGATTTTTTGTTTATTGGACCATGTGTAAATAGAGGTAGAAGAAGGAATGTGTATGAGAGAGGAGTCGAAATAAGATTATTCCAACTTACCCTCTCTCGCCATAGACATGTTGATTTTATTTCCCGACTTCATATCCCAAGTAGGGGTGTTATTAAAATCTCCGCTAGAATCCAACCAACATTGGAATTGTTTATGATCCAAGGATTAATTTGGGCCAAAGATTCTCTCTCCTTTTGGACAAGTGGAGGCATACACATTTATGACTCCAAAGGAAATATTGTTCACGAGAAAGTGAAACCGCCACATTTTAGAAGAACTATTGCGTAAAAGAGATATGTTGCAGGGTTTTCCATATAATGGCCATCCCTCCTCTAGTAGCATTTGCTTCAATCCAGATTGATGAGGAGCCTGGATAAATCCAGTCTCCCAGATTGGAAGCTTCAAATTAAGCTTGAGTTCCTGTAGCATGATAATATCTGCATCATACTGTCTTATTTGGGAAATTGCTCTCCTTCTCTTTAAGGGACCTTTGATACCTCTTAAATTCCAACTAACTATCTTCATTTTTAGACAAGAGAGAAAATAGAAAGAGGGAACTTATTTAGATCTCCCTAAATTTTTACCAGCCTTTTTATAGCTCTGTTTAGATTTTTTGCTTCTTGTATTATTGGCTGGGGTGTTAGCATCCACCATTTTTAAAAAAGTTTTGGAATGAGGCTTAGTCTTAAAAAAAGAATCTCTCAAGAGCTCATCATCTCCCCATATATTTTTCCCTAGATTTTCTTTATTAGAATCTAGATCTTTCTCAACCTCACTATCAGAAGCACCCCCTGGAATAAACTCAAACATTCTGTTCACTGAGCTATCAAACAAGCATTTCTTAGCTGAATTATGAAAAGGTACTTGCCTGAGCAGTTGATCATCCATAAGAGAATTGTGAGAGTTGATGCAGATCTCGGGACTGAGACTTGGAGGAGTTTCATGAACAATTTGGAGTTGTTCTCGATCTGGAGTATCTAAAACCATTGCATTCTCTGAAGGACAGTCTGAGTAGCAGTCAACCTTTCCCACATCATGAACCTGAGTGTCAATTTGAGTTGAATTCATACAAACTAACCCTTCCTGAAGAATGGTCATTTGTTGCTCAATATCTGCTGAAATGGATTGTCTCTTCTGGTTCACAAGGGAAGGGGATATTTCAAAATCTATCAGAGGTTGAGAATGAGATGGAGGATATGAACATGGAGAATGGGGGAATAAGAGGACATCATTATGAATAATTGAGAGAGAAACATGGAGTGAAGCAGGTATGTCAGGATTTCTAGCAGACAACAATTGATCATCAAGGTTAGTATTTAAATCTGCAAGTACCTGAAATTGATTGGAGCAGAGAACCTGTTGGGGTGATCACCACACTCGTCACCACACTCATCACCACTCACCATATTCGTCACCACACACCACTTACCACACTCGTCACCACTCACCACACTTGTCACCACTCACCACACTCATCATATACCGTATATAGAGTGATATACGCGCATGCACGCGTGCGAGATATCATGCGCGCGAGATATTTTGCACGTATGCATTGTGGAGGATGATTATCAGAATTGTATTATCTGAGCAGAGAGAGAGAAGAACAGGGGGAGACGGTGTATTGGGAGAGAGCTTTTGCTTGATCTAGCTATGGAGATGATGATTCTTTGTGTTGTGCATTGCCTTGATCTGATAGATTGAGCTTGGATTGTTGGGTTTTTCATCCTTCTTGCAAGGTTAGAGTTCAGGCTCTAACAATTTGGCGACCACGGTGCTCGACAGACCAGTGATCGGCAAGAATTTCCATTGAAAAAGGAGTTGTTACCATTGGTATTGGTGATCGTCGGTAAAGAACGGCACCATTGAGAAAGGAGCAATTTCTTGTGTGAAGGGAATTTTGCCGTAATTGATTTGTGGGGTAGAATTTGACAAGGGGAGCATAGTTTTATGCCCAAGAGAAGTAAGAAGGAGATCCCACTAAGCTCTATCGTAACAAGAAGGGGACCGGTGAGTCAATCTTTGGGCTCAAAATTGCATCAAGATTCAATTTCGTTGTCAGATTTGGGAGCAGATCTGGGGTCTAATTCTCAGATCCATGAGGTTTTGATTCCATTTACCGATCTAGAAGGTAATCTAATTTCGTTTTTCAAATTGAAGGGAGATTCAATTTCGTTTTTCCAATTTCAAGAAACCCAAGAAGAGGCAGAGATGCACACTCACCCCGGTTTTTGGTCCACTGTTGAAAACATCAGTTTTGGTAGGTCTACATGTCCTGTTTTCAAAGAATCCTACATGTGGATTTGTGAAGGTATGGTTTTGTTCGATAATGGTGTTTTTTTTTCAGTGGACTAAAACATCCACTGTTGTTTTGTAGTTTCTTCTATTGTGACATGTCATTTTATAATACAATCCACTGTAGGAAAGAGTACTTGAATTTCTACATGTCTAATAATTCTATTGTCACATGTCTTTATAGATGTAGGAAAGAATATTTGATTCTCTATATGTCCTATACTTCCATTCACATGTCTTTATAGTAGTAGGACAGAGTACTTTATTTGCTAAGGCATTGTAGGAAAGAATACATGAATTACGACATGTGTAATACTTCTATTGTCACATGTCTTTATAGAAGTCGGAAAGAATACTTGATTCTCTACATGTCATATGCTTCCATGTCACATGTCTTTATAGTAGTAGGACAGAGTACTTTATTTGCTAAGGCATTGTAGGAAAGAATACATGAATTACGACATGTGTACTACTTCTATTCTCACATGTCTTTATAGAAGTAGGAAAGAGTACTTGATTCTCTACATGTCCTATCCTTCCATATCAATGGTCTTTATAGTGGTAGGACAGAGTACTTGATTTGCTACATGTGACGACGCACGATCACATGTTCTTATACTAGTATTCCATGTAACACAAGTTACTTCAACTACTTCAATTACTTAACACCTATTTTTTGCATAACGTGGGCACCAACATGCCAAGGTGGCTCTAACATGCCACCTAGGCTCAAACATGCCAAGGTGGCTCCAACATGCCACCTAGGCTCCAACATGACAAAATGGCTCAAACATGCCACCTAGGCTCCAACGTGCTCAAACATGCCACGCAGGGCTCCAACATGCCACCTATGTCCAACTTGCCAAGGTGGCTCAAATATGCCACGTGGGCTCCAACATGCCACCTAGGCTCCAACATTCCTAGGTGGCTCAAACATGCCACATAGGCTCAAACATGCCATGGGCTCACTTAGGCTCCAACATGCCAAGGTGGCTCCAACATGCCACCTAGGCTCAAACATGCCAAGGTGGCTCAAACATGCCACCTAGGCTCCCAACATGCCACCTAGGCTCAAATATGCCATGTGGCTCAAACATGCCAAGGTGGGCTCAAACATGCCACCTAGGCTCCAACATGCCACCTAGGCTCAAACATGCCAAGGTGGCTCAAACATGCCACGTGGGCTCCACCATGCCACCTAGCCTCCAACATGCCAAGGTGGCCCACAACATGCCACCTAGGCTTAAAAATGCCAAGTTGGCTCAAACATGCCACCTAGGCTCCAACATGCCACCGTGGCTCTAACCCCGCCACCTAGGGCTCAAACATGCCACGGGCTCCAACATGCCACGTGCCAAGGTGGCTCCAACATGCCACCTAGGCTCCAACATGCCCAAACATGCCACGCTGGCTCTAACATGCCACATATGCTCCAACTTGCCAAGGTGGCTCAAATATGCCACGTGGGCTCCAACATGCCAAGGTGGCTCAAGCATGCCACGCAGGCTCCAACATGCCACCTAGGCTCTAACATGGCAAGGTGGCTCAAACATGCCACGTGGTCTCCAACATGCCACCTAGGCTCCAACATGCCAAGGTGGCTCCAACATGCCACCTAGGCTCCAACGTGCTCAAACATGCCAAGGTGGCTCAAACATGCCACATGGGCTCCAACATGCCAAGGTGGCTCAAACATGCCACCTAGGCTCAAACATGCCAAGGTGGTTCCCACATGCCAAGGTGGCTCCAACATGCCACCTAGGCTCAAACATGCCAAGGTGGCTCAAACATGCCACCTAGGTCTGCAACATGACAAAATGGCTCAAACATGCCACCTAGGCTCCAACGTGCTCAAACATGCCACGCGGGCTCCAACATACCACCTATGTCCAACTGCCAAGGTGGCTCAAATATGCCACGTGGGCTCCAACATGCCACCTAGGCTCCAACATTCCTAGGTGGCTCAAACATGCCATCTAGGCTCCAACATGCCACCCAGCTCAAACAGGGCTCAAACATGCCAGGTGGCTCAAACATGCCACCTAGGCTCCAACATGCCACCTAGGCTCCAACATATGCCACGTGGACTCCATAATGCCACGTGGGCTCCAACATGCCAAGGTGGCTCAAACATGCCACCTAGGCTCAAACATGCCAAGGTGGCTCCAACATGCCATGCAGGGCTCCAACATGCCAAGGTGGCTGGGGCATGCCACCTAGTCTCAAGCATGCCACCTAGGCACCCCAAGTGGTGACATGGCATGCCAAGTAAGCAAGGTCAAGTTTTGACTAGGTTAAAACCAAAGATGTCCATCTTTGGTCTTTTCGATTGGGTGATGTTGGCAAATTTTAGGTGACATGGCTAGATGATGGTGACATGGACCTTGGATGTAAAAAACATAGGTTTCCAATCAAAATTGAACAGGGAGGACATTTGGCACCTCGGCCTGGTGGCCCCTTTCTTGTGAAGGGGAGTCTCCAAAAGGTATATATGCTGGTGCATTTTCTCTTGCGCAAGTTTAGCATCATGTTGCACATCCCGCCAAGATTTCACCTTTTTTCGAGACCCCGGATTTTTATCGTGCTTTTCTTTGTGTTTATGCTCGGAAATTCATAATTAATGCATGGGGCAGGGAAAAATCTTGGTTTTCAGCCAGCTGGCTTGCCAAGTGGCCCCGAGAGTATAGGAAAATCCCGGTATTTCGGATGAGTTTTAGACCCTCGATTTTTGATTGGGATGGCCGTCGTTGGCCTTGGACAGGGGTTTAGACCACGTTTTCGATTTTGGGGCATGGAGGAGGCCCGGATTGGACATCCGACCTCCCCTTTGGCGTCGTCGGAACGGCGAAATTACCCTAGGGGACAAGTTCCACGGCGAAGTTTTCCTGGGGATCAATCACTTACCCCTCACTAGGGAGGTATTCAAGATCCACCTCCATGCCAATTGACTACAAGTGTGTAGTAAACGACCTACTTTGGCGTTTCTTGGAGAGGGGGTGGTCTTACGCCTAATGACGAAACTTGGTCCCCTAGGTAATGGGGATGTTCGGGTCCATTGGCGGGCAGAGTCGGGATTCCTGAGTGGGGGTCCAGCCCGTCCTCAGCCCCCAGCTTGGACTAGCCCGAGAACAAGATACTTGGGGTTCACCCCGAGGCCCCGGTAGAAGATTGAAGTGAGAATAGCAGCACTAGGACTGCTAGGTGGTATATATGTGACCACGGAGAAGCAAAGCTAGCTCCATCGCCTTGTAGGGCGTTACCGACCCGGTGGCCTCAGGAAGGGGTTGGCTCGAAGCTTCGCCTCATGCCTCCGCTTGTGCTTCTATTGCCGGTGCATTTTCTCTTGCGTGTGCATCGTCATGCTGCACATCCCCGCCAAGATTTCACCTTTTTTCGAGACCCGATTTTTATCGTGCTTTTCTTTGTGTTTATGTTCTCGGAAATTCATAATTAATGCATGGGGCGGGGAAAAATCCTGGTTTTCAGCCAGCTGGCTTGCCAAGTGGCCCCGTGTGTATAGGAAAATCCCGGTATTTCCTGATGAGTTTTAGACCCTCGATTTTTGATTGGGATGGCCGCCGTTGGCCGTGACAGGGTTTAGACCACGTTTTCGATTTTGGGGCATGGAGGAGGCCCGGATTGGCGATCCGACCTCTCGCGTTGTCCGGAACCAGCGAAATTACCCTAGGGGACAAGTTCCACGGCGAAGTTTTCCCTGGGGGATCAATCACTTACCCCTCACTAGGAGGTATTCAAAGATCCACCTCCATGCCAATTGACTACAAGTGTGTAGTAAAACGACCTACTTTGGCGTTTCTTGGAGAGGGGGTGGTCTTGCGCCATTTTAAACTTGGTCCCCTAGGTAATGGGGATGTTCTGGGTTCATTGGCGAGCCGGTTCTAGGTTGGGAGTGGGGGTCCAGCCCATCCTCGACCCCGGCTTGGACTAGCCTGCGAGAACAAGATACTTGGGGTTCACCCTGAGGCCCTGGTAGAAGATTGAAGTGAGAATAGCAGCACTAGGACTGCTAGGTGGTATACATGTGACCACGGAGAAGCAAAGCTAGCTCCACCGCCCAAGAGGGCGTTCTGACCCGGTGGCCTCGGGAAGGGGGTTGGCTCTAAGCTCGTCTCATGCCTACTGCTTGTGCTTCTATTGCCGGTGCATTTTCTCTGCGGTGTGCGCCATGCTGCACATCCCGCCAAGATTTCACCTTTTTCGAGACCGAATTTTTATCTGTGCTTTTCTTTGTGTTTATGATCCAGAAATTCATGATTAATGCATGGGGCGGGGAAAAATCATGGTTTTCAGCCAGCTGGCTTGCCAAGTGGCCCCGAAGCGCACAGAAAATCCCCGGTATTTCGGGTGAGCTTTAGACCCTCGATTTTTGATTGGGATGGCCACCGCTAGTTGGCCTGTGGTTTAGACCACGTTTTTGATTTTGGGGCATGGAGGAGGCCCTGGATTGGCGTCGTCTGGAATGCCGAAATTACCTTAGGGGACAAGTTCCACGGCCCTCTTGATCAGAGGAGCATCCCCAGAATGTAAATCCTACCAAACCCTAGGGTTTGGTAGGGTTTACATCTCGAGCGTCAAGACAGAGACTAACACATCCGAAACTTTGCATGGAGTTCTTTGTGTATGCTCTGGGGACCATGCCCGGAGATGGGGTCAAAATCCCCCCTAAACATGCTTTTCGAACTCCCCTTCTTTGGAAGGGGGGCTTGTGAAGGGAGTCTCCAAAGGTATGCCGCGAGGAAATTTGGCTGTCTCCCAGTGCCATGAGGGTAATCCAGCACGGGTATTCCACGTCAGATCCTGGGCCCTCTGGGTCATCGGAGCATCCCCAGAATGTAAACCCTATCATTTCATTAGTGGCCTAGTCAAAACTTGACCTTGCTTACTTAGCATGCCATGTCACCAATTGGAGGGTCACATCATCTTTTCCATGCTCTTTGCTTGTATCGCAAGTGTAACGACATCAAGATCCCATTATACCTCTAGCATTTATTTCCTATGGGTTTGTAGGCCTGAGTTTGAAAAGAATGTTTCAAGGGTTATCCAGAGAATCGTTTTAGAAGTACAAAGGACCAAGGATTGATCATATCATGGCCCACAAGTTTACCTTGTATTATATATGGCGCCCGTATTATTGGACATGCATATAACCTTCTCATATTCATTTCCTTTCCTCTTAGCCTGTTCGAAGTGTTACAGAGTTAGAAGCTCTCAATTTGGACTCACGAGATTCAACAACTCAAGAAATTTAACAACTCCCTTCACGAGTCGTTCATGTGAATCAGAACAGGGGAAATGGAATTTCGTTCCACTACATGACTTAAGAAACTCGAAGTCCTAAGGGATAGGGCAATTGGGGGATTCTTAACTCCTTGTGGATGGAATTCAATTATTGAAAATGGGTGAAAATAATCGTGCCCTAGTTTTGATGATTCTTTCACATGGTATTCCTTCCAGCGGAATCACCAATGAAGAAATTCTGTCCGATGGAATCATTTGCCCAAACTATGCAGTAACACAGTAATTACGCATTTTGGGGGAAATTTCTTACCCTCTGAATGAATCCATAGGCACTCGAGCAGGTTTTTGGTTTGCATGGATGACCTCCTCTAATCCATCTTATTCCGACCCTCATACAAGTCATCCGAACCAACCTGGAGCTCAATCGACCGAGATATTCATGCTCAAAGATTTGAGCAAAAAAATGGCACGAAAGGAATACCGTGCGATATCACCAAAACCAGGGCCAGATTATTTTCACCCCTTGAGAGTGTAAGCATGGGAATGCCCATGACGACATGGCCATTCCATGCAGAGCAACATTTGAATTGCAAGTACATTATAGATAAATGGAGAGTTGGAGTTAGAATGTCTAGTAAAAAAATAAAATAAAAAAATACTAATGGGGGGCTAGGATGAAAAACAACTTCCATATTTAATCTGTCATTTATTCAACGGTAAAGATGAACGGCAAGGATCTTGATCCACATACTATGATTTTATTGGCTCTGATAATGAATGGTTGAGATTAAAGGCAACCGAGATCAACGTCAGAGATCTTGATCTCTGTCCTTTAATCCTATTGGCTTAGAATGAGGGCCCATTTAACCCTTGTATTTTTCCCGCCTAAATGCTTCCGTGCCCCTTTTACCTAGTTTTTGCCTCTGCGACTACAATCTTGAAGAAACACAGATCGGCCTTCGCATGGCTATGGCGATGGCGCTTCAGCTTGCTCCAGCAATGGTAGTGGCGATGGCGATGGCGCTGGCGCTGGACTTTTCTCCAGCTATGGCCTTAACATCTGGTAGGGCTCTTCCTCAGATTCTACCTTTCTTGTTGCTTTTGATTTTTTTTGTTTCAAATCAATCACAACATCTTGCTATTTATTTAAAACAGGGATTGTGATAGTCGTTGTGGTGCCTGAACAGCCGCCCTAAAAGAGCCAAGACAGATCGGATCCTGGTTTGCAAGATCTTTCTATGACCAGGTTTGGCCGAAAAACTCATCTAACAACAATCTGATACTGTTCTAACTTGGCATGGCCGAATTTTTCTTGGCAGATGGTCGATGCCAGCGGCAGATGGCAGTGGCAGATGGTCGATGGCAGATGGCAGATGGCAGTGGCTTCAAATATGGCCTGTGGCTTTAGTTATTATGTTATTCGGTTTGGCCTGTCGCAGCAAGATATCAAACATATAAACTTTCTGGATCTGCATATGGAAGCCGAAAATCTGCATACATTCTGTGCAATGGCAGTAAAAACCCTCTCCGGATGTGCAGTTGTGGATAATATTTTGAAACTAGGTTTCAGGGCAATGATAGAAGCTTCGATGAAGCAAACACATTTCAGATAAGATTTCAGATAAGCTAGTAGCAGTAGAAAATATGCTGATGGTATGTGCCCAATCAATCATGTTGTAGATGGATCTCTATTATAGCAGATGGATCTCTATTATGAAGCTTGTTAAATCTGGAAAAAGAAAGCAAGGGTTTCCTTGTGGCAAAATAAGGGTCTTCAAGAGCCCAAACAAGCTGTTCTGCCATTCTATTATTATATATTCTTGTTTTATCTTTGATGAATCATTTGTAGCCATTTGTTTATCTTTGATGAATCAATAACATGGATCGAGTTGTTCTAAAATGAGCCTTCATGATTTTTGTAGTTTTAGTGGCATTGATTTTGTTTGCATCTAGGCTAATGGTTAGGATAGGAATTTTTAAAACTAACCATTAGGCCATTGGGAATATTTATAGGCTAAATGCTAAATATTAATTTTTAGGCATCTAGATAGGAGATATATTAGAAACGTGTTTTTTCTATGCGTTGTAATAGTGCATTTTTAATTTTAAAAGTATTCCACGTGTTAATCATATTAGCTTTTAAATCATAATATATTAGCTTTTAAATTGTGGTCTATAATATTTTTTTTAATGTGTGCCACGTGTCAACATTTTATTTGTTAGAAGACATATTATAAACAATACCTTGTATTTCCTACGTGTAGTAATAATGCTTTATTATTTAAAAAGTATGCCATGTGTCCATATTTGATTAGCTAGAATAATGTTTTATTATTTAAAAAGTATGCCATGTGTCAATATCTCATTAGTTAAATAACCACATTAGAAATTCACGTTTTGTCTACATGGTATAATATTACTTTTTACATGTCCTTATTTTAGGAAAACAATAGCCAAATTTCAATATTATATGTAGTGTTTCATAAATTAAAAAAAAAGGCCATGCGTGATTTTTTTAATTTTGCGAAAACAACACTTGAAACGACGTGTCGTTATTGAGGAAAAGAACACTTGAAAACATCATATTTCTATTTCCTACGTGTTCTTTTCCTTGTAGTCCTTTATTTCTAGTGTTGTAATTTAGTTTTTCAGGTGTAGTAGAATTAAAACCTATGCGTGCTATTTTAAAGATAAACAACGCATGGTTCCACAAAAAACAACAGGGAAGGAAAAAGTACACGTTGACAAAAATTCACAAAAACTATGTTTATTTTTTCTACGCGTGGATTTTTCTGCCAAAAAACCACAGTGGAAATTTTCTGCCAAAAACCACTGTCTCTTTGTGCAAATCCGGATAAACGGGCCACGTGGACTTTTAGGGCCATTTTGGTGTTGTTTTTGGCATAAAACAACACTTCCGTACAAGTAAAAAACAACTGTGGACCAAAATTCGGGGTCAGTGTGATGGCTGTATTACCACCTATGGTATGGGGTTTTCAAACAATGGGGATTCCAAAGTTTGATGATCTGGTGGATCGGGATCCTTTGAAGCATATTGTGAAGTTTGAGAGGTATTGCCAGCAATGTAAGTTACCTGCTGCTGATTATTTGCTTTGGTTTCATAGTTCTTTGCAAGATTCAGTGGAGGAATGGGCACAAACTCAGCCAGATACCATGACATATCAGGAATTAAAGGAAGCTTTCGTTGCTAATTATCAAGAAGTTCATGGTAAGGATAAGACTATACCAATTTTACACAAAAGGAAGATGAATCAATTAGAGAGTATAATCAGAGGTACATTGCGGTTCTCAAAGCCGTGGTTCATTGGAAGATTGCAAGGAGTGATGAAATGGATATCCAATGGTATGTGAAGGGGTTGAAAGGAGCTATTGCTCATAAGGTGAAGGCCAAACAACCTACAACATTATTAGAGGCACAAAAGTATGCTCTCAAGGCTGAAGATAAGCTGGGATACATTCATGAAGTTGCTGCTCCAGAGCATAAAACAGAGGATATTGCAGCCAAAATTTCTAAGCTTACAATTGGTGAGAAGCCAAGGGAGGTGCAGTTTATTACTTGTGAGTATTGTGGGTCTATTGGACATTCTGATACTACATGTAGATTGCTGAAATTCTGCTCAAGATGCCAAATAAAGGGCCATAATGATCAAGAATGTAGGGAGAAGAGATTCTTTGAGAGGGCCAATCCGGTATTTGCTATTATGCAACAAGCACCACCTATTCCTATTCAACCAATGCAGGCAGCACCTATCATACCACAAGTTCCAATGATGCCACAAGCTCCAATTGCTCAACAAGTTCCAATGGGTTCCACACCAATGGTGCAGCCAAAACAGGGATGGTATCCAAGTAAGGCTCATTTATATTGCAAGTTATGTGATAAATTCAAGCATGATGAGACTACTTGTTGGAAAATCCATGGGAAACCAGAATGGGCAACAAACAAGTATCCACCAAAGCAGCAAGTGTTTGAATCAGTACCTCTTCCTAATAATGATGTTTGCATTCAAGATGCAAAGTACATTGATAATCCTCAAGTTAAGGCTCTTATTGAGGAGCTTAAGAAGCAAGAGAAGGCAAAATCAGTAGTAAATTGTGGATTTGTTGAGGTAGACAGTGACCCATTTCAGCAAGAAGAAGAGATTGGAGAAGTAAATGCGGTTACAAGATCACAAAAGGTAGTTCAAGAACCAAGAGTAGTGCCGATAGCGGAGAAGACTAAGACCTCTTTTCCAAAGGCTTTGAAGGAACAAGCTTTGAAGGTGTCAGCACCTAAGAAGGTGCAATTCAATGTGCTGCCCACAGAACAGTTTCAATCTATAGAAGAAAATCATCCCATAGTGATGCCTCCTATGGTGGATGAGGAAATTCAAAATGAAGATGATGTGATCAGCCAAGTTTTGGCCACTAAAGTTACACTTACTCTTGAGCAATTGATGCATTATTCTCCAAATTTGTTGCAAGAGTTAGGGGGAAGGACAAAATCAGAAATTTCAGTCCAACAAATTATATCAACTGATACCGACAAGAGGAGAATGGAGCCACCAGCGGCAATCCAAGGATCCTGGGCCATTTCTTTGTGATGTGAGTATTAATGGATATCTAATCAAAGAGGCCAACATAGATACCGGCAGTGGAGTGGATGTAATGCCTTACCACATAATGCTTCAAGTTGGATTGAAAATGATGGAACCGACAACTATGATGCTCAAAGCATTCAATCAAATGAAGGTGCAGCCTATGGGAGTCATAAGAAATGTTTTATGCAAGGTTTATGAGGTGGAAGCAATCTTGGATTTCATGGTTTTGAAATTTTCAGAGAGTGTGCATGCTGAAACTTATACTTTGTTGCTGAGTCGTACATGGTTAGATGCCGTACAAGCTGAGACTTCATGGAGGAAGCGTGAAATGAATATCTTTCAAGGAGAACACAAGGTTACTATAGATCATCCTCTGAAATCAGCAAAAGGTACCTTTCTTTGCAATCCTTCTTTGAGCAGCCCGCAGTTAGAAATCAGCAAAGAGAATGCTATGGTGTCAGGGCAGCAAGGTCTTAGTTGTTTTCATGTCTTGGAAGTGGGTGACAAGGAAGATAAGACTTTGTACAAGTGGTTAAAAGGTACCCAAATTTCAGAAATATGTCATTTACAGCAGCAAGTTGCCGATAAGTATATCCGAAGACTTGAAAGTATTGGTGACGATGAGTTACAAGAGACTCTTGTGAACATGCAGGAAGAGTCCATTCAAAGACCCATTGGGGAGACTTTATTCCAGCAAGGAATTGATCAAGATCAAGTAGAGATGCTGATTTTGACATCAAGCATGGATGGGGTAAACAGAAATCAGCCCACTATACAAGTACAAGCAGCTTGGTGGCATGCGCACATTCTGGAGGATGAGGTAAATCAGATCAGTCCATATTCACCACAGTCATTACAGTCACCACATGCACCAAATTCATCACAATCATCACATCCACCCACCACATCCATTACAGTCACCACAGTCATCACACGCACCACATTCATCACATTCACCACATTTGTCACCACACTCACCACCTTCATTACAGTCACCACATTCACCATATTCGTCACCACATTCACCACCTTCATTACAATCACCACATTCAGTCAAGAACATCAATATTTCTCAAGGAAATCAAGAAGAATTGGTTACTATTGGAGGAGATCTTACTCAAGAGGAGGAACGCGATTTGATATCTTTATTAAGAGAATTCAGGGATGTTTTGGCAAGAAATTACAAAGAATTGAAAGGCATTCCACTAGAGGTTGTGGTCCATACCATTGATTTGAAACAAGGATCAAAACCAGTCCAACAAGCTCAAAGGCGAATGAGTCCAGCAATAGAGGAGCAAGTAAAGGCTGAAGTTATGAAGCTTTTGGAGGCGGGATTTATTGTACCAGTGCCAAATTCAGATTGGATCAGTTCTATTGTACCAGTGAGAAAGCCAAATAACTCAATCCGAGTATGCATTGATTACAGGGATCTCAACAAAGCTACCAAAAGAGATCATTTTCCTACACCATTCATAGACACTTTGTTGGATATTGTTGCAGGAAATCAGGCCTATTCGTTCTTGGATGGCTATTCAGGATATAATCAGATCCAAATCTATCCACCACATCAAGCAATGACGGCTTTTCGAACACCTTTTGGCATCTATGCTTACAAGGTATTACCTTTTGTCCTCACAAATGCTCCAGCCACATTTCAGAGAGCTATGACATATGCTTTTCATGATATTTTAGACTTTTTGAGAGTCTTTATAGATGACTTGACAGTGTTTTCGAATCCAAGAAGGGATCACTTGGATCATCTCAGAAAAGTTCTTGAAAGATGCCGATTGTATGGCATAAGTTTGAATCCTGCTAAGTGTATTTTCTTCACTAGAGGAGGAAAACTATTGGGCAATTATGTTTCAGAAAAAGGATTACAAGTGGATCATGGTAAGATTGCAGCCTTGGAGAAGGTAAAACCACCTACAAATGTATCACAAGTGAGAAGCTTATATGGCCAACTCAGTTTTCGTAGGAGGTATTTGCACAATTTTGCTAAAATAATCCAGCCGCTTGTGGATTGTATGAAGCAAGGGCATCAACCGAAGCATCATAAGCACATTGGTATGTCGATTGCCCCCTGACGGACTCTCACGACAATCGATGGCAAAGCAGTCTCTACCTAACTCACATAATGCAGTGAGACTTTCAATCTTAGCCATCCAACACAACGAGATTTTTAACTATGTCCCTCGATTTGATATGTTTATTGGCATCAAAAGGATATTCCATCACCCCTCCTCCCAGGGTTTTGCCCTTCGGGCAACCCAAGAAGTGGTCACGCGTTGTGGGTTGCCCTTGTAATTGTGTTGTAGATGGGGTTTATAAGCTAAGCTAATGCTATGCAAATGATGCTTAAGTTAGATGTCTAATATGCTAGACACAGACAGTGGATGGAGGATATAACATCTCCCATATGATTGGTTTTAGATGTTCTTGTTCATTTGAACTGTAGCGGAAGCAAGAAACAAGTTTCTACTAATAACTCAAATGCCCTATTTTCAAGTACTAGTTATTTATTGAATTCAATAGCACAAGTCCAATTCTTTTCTTTGAGCAATAAACTTTGACAGTTTTGTGTTGCATGTCTCCTATATTAAATGTAGTTTAGAGTTGCTAAAAAGAATTGAATAGAAAATAGCTAGCAATTGAAACCAATGACTAATAGTCAAGAGTACTGTTATATCTGTATGAATCACTCCACCCATGATATGCCAGTACCGTACTTGGTTGTCCATGTATGTATCCCATTTTGGACCACAAATTCCAGTAATTTACATCATGGCATTGATATGTGGACTGGTATGCTTGAGTTTTGATGTGATTGTCATGTTGAAGCGATGGTAAGTGTTGGAGTATAATGAAATTTCTATCAATTATGCAATGTGGCAGCGATGTTTAAGGAAATTGTGTTCCTAGAGGTAGATGTTGGCAAAATGTTATTTAGAATTAGAGGTAAGTTTAAAATATTATTGTAGATGTTTGTGTATGGGTCTATTTTTTATCTTTAACATTTGAATATGGCAATTTATTGATTGGTATTAGAGCCTATGTGTGGATCATGTTACATTTATGGAGTGTAAGTGTCCATCTGAACTTGTACTTTTAAAAGGTTCATCAACAACCTAAGAGGACATTATATAAAATCTTGATGCTATATATCTATATCATAGGAGTCTTTTCCACACATATATAATCGAGTCTCTCATTTTTCTTTTGTTTTGTTCTCCACCGCAATCCAAATGCAATTTTTGGCGACCCGTATTCCTTGATCCATCTTGCACCGACGTGTGTCTCCTTTTTTTCGCTCACATTAAGTGCGTTGGATTTTCTGGTGGGGAATTCCTCCCGTCTCTTTCCCTGCAGCGCAGCTATTCAATGTTCCAGCAATCCCATTCCTCATTCTTAAATCTACACACAAACGGAGGGGAAGTTGCATGCAGACGATGGAAAATAGATATGTGCCGAAGGTGGATTTGCTTTTCTTATGATATTTTGTGTGCTGCCTGATTGGTTAGATGCAGCGCCCCTTTGCCTCCTTCTGTTCTTAAGCGCCTGTTCGGAGTAAGATATTTCGTACCTATTCTGAATATTTTGGAGCATGTTTGTACCTGTTCTGGATATTTCTGAAATATGCTTCAACGTCTATTCTGGATATTTCGGAGCCAGATGGTCGAAGCCAGATACATGGGTGCAGATATGTTCGTCCTATGCCTCGTGTGATGGCTATTCCACCATGCAGGTACGCATCTAAGCCTTTCGACACTGCCTCATTCAAATCTTAGTGCATCCAAGCTGGAAAGACAGACAATGTATGGGGTTGTTTTTGTAGGATCTAGATTAAAATCACAAGGCTTTGATATGATTCGAGAAGGCACAAGCATAAAGTTAGGTCATTATGATCGACTTGCTCTGCATGAGAAATACTGTACGAAGTATACATTAGGAATGAGCTTATTTTTTTATAATATTTCTGATTTCTACTTAAGGATTATGGACGAACCACTACTTTGACTGGGAAGAGATATCTCGGATTTAAGACTTCTTGCTTTGTCCCCATTCTATAATATGTCCAAACGGCCAAAAATCTGTAGCCTTATTTCATGATCATGGCTATGTAAGCTGGAAGCCCTCTTAGGGCTTTGATTCTTTCCAGAGGTTTTTTCCAAGCTTTCAAAAATCTGAGCATTGATTCTGGATCTTGTGGCTGCCATCTATTCATAGCAGTTGCTTCAACAAATGAAGAAACTACTTCCATGATCAATTGCGTATATGGGTTCACTTCTGAGAAAATAAGCTTCATTGTGCAGCAGTCTGGCCAAAGCTCCATTACTCCTTCTATGTCACTTGAAGTATCCTCCACAAGAATGTCCCTTGAGCAAGTATTCCTTAAGGATTATATGTGTGTGCGCCATGTTTTAGCTACAAAAATGGATGTAACAGCATTAGGAATATGTAGGAGATTACTGCAGATTTGTGCAAGGGCCAGTTTTGTTGAGGAAGACTTTAAATTTTGTCTCTGGTTGCGCCATGTTTTAGCTACAGAAATGGATGTAACAGCATTAGGAATATGTAGCAGATTAGTGCAGATTCGTGCAAGGACCAGTTTTGTTGAGGAAGACTTTAAATTTTGTCTCTGGTTAATGGGCATGTGCGTAAAGTTTACCTAAGATTTACCTAAGATTTATAGTCTTATAAGGTGAACATGTGCATAATGATGACTACCTAAAGCTTTTGATTTTCCATGATGGTAGATTGGGGAGATAGGCACTTTTCTCTCATTGTTCTTTACTATGGATATTAATTGTATAGATACCATTTTGAGGCCACTCTTGCACACATGCAGCAACGGTTCTAGAGATGGATTCAACGTGGAATACTCTTTGCCAAGTATTGGCAAGAATATGGTGCCAGGTTTCAATCTAAACATCATCTTTACTGATGAGCTAGGTGCCTTACATACTTCTCGTTGACTTGGTTTGTTCTCGTTGACTTGGTTTGTTGTTGTTCCTACATGCAGCTTCATGTAGAAAGTCATCTCCCAAGCTTTACATGCATTTCTATCAAAGCAATTTGCTCTAGAAGTTTTCAACGCCAGTATTTCTCAAGTATTGCTGGGAATTCTATGATAAACTTTCTAAAATATTAAAAGGATTATATAGTGAGGAAAAACTTTATGCAAAAACACTGATACTGCAAAACACTGATTAGAATGGCTTGCCAACATGGCAAACAGAGCCAACAGCATATATAAATTGTAGAAGTTGAGGGCAAAAATCTAACAATTTATGTAGAAAGAAAGTATTAAAGGCATCAAGAAAACCTTTGGAACAAACAAAAAGATAAGCCAAAAATTTTGTATACCAACAAATAATATATTTACACCATTTAGCAAACAAACTTGAAGACATGTTTCAAGAAATACAAACTTGCTTATATATTTTGAGGGTTTATTATGTTTGAAATACTTCATAGCTTTTCAAGCAACATGTAAAACATAGATAAGAGCATAGTAGGCCAAGATACAATGGTTATCTAAATCACAATGTTCACTGAATTACAATACAATAATCACATGCCAAGAGGTCATGTCTAATAAACGAGAATGTCTTTAGATTCACTTCCAAAGCATAAGGGAAATGGAGAAGAGAAATGTTCGCGGCGGTCTTGGCCGCCGCGATAAATTTCTTGTAGAAATTAATAGACATGAAGCCAATTCTATACGAATGGCATTATACTAGCACGACTTTGTCAAGCTTGATGTGTCATCGTTTTAAGTTTTAGCCCATGCCATATGGAATAATTACAATTTGAAGCAAGCAACCATGACACGTGTAGAATGGCTTCATAAATTTAGAAGAGGACCAAAAGAAAAAAAATAAAATAAAATGAAATGATGTTAGAGCCACGTTATATTTCTATGAAAAATGAATGCATGCTAGTTAAAATTTTATAATTTATCCATTGAGACTGTCATTTATGCATGTCTATTAAGGAAGGATAAGGCATTCTTTATTATTTGCAGTAAAAAGTATTTACATCTATGCCAGTAGTGAAATATTGTAGACCTTCGATTACCTTGAATAACACGATAAAACAACTTTGGCCTAGATCCTTAGTTAAAAAATAAAACAGGGAGGAATTACGGAGAGGTTATTGCTTAAGCTTTTCGTATATCTATTGGTGGCAAGTCTGAGCAAGTTTCACTAGGCTATTATGCCACAACAAGAGCTTTGATTTGTGTTTTTATTCATCGTAAAGATATAACATCTTTGAAATATTTTTGAGATCGGTATGCATAACTTGAATCTAAATGTGTGAAGCATAATTTCCATGGAAGATACATAATTTCCACATATGAATTCTTGTTAGATAATTTGACTTTACAAGGTAATTATTAGTACATTAGTTATGATTAGGGCATAATTGAGAAAAGCTATAACAGAGCAATGCATAATGGATAACAATATCCTTGACCGCTGAGTGGTTTGCCAACATAAAAAATTAATTTTGCAAAGATCACTGAGACTTTAATGAAGCATCATATTTGATTACTTTACTATCGAAGGGGAGTTGGGGGGACACTCAGTTGTGCGCCATTTTTCTTGATTTGTTTGTCCTATTCAATTAAACTCGATTCTTGGCAAAACCTAAAGAACTTTTGGTGTTTGATCCTAAATTCGCTGAGCTAGTTTGCTGGCCTTGTAGAGTGCCATCATTCTCCTGATTCTTGGCTCTCTAAGCTTTATATGGATATAAAGTTTTCACACATATTCAAATAGGGGAGAGATTGACTTGTGGTTTTCTTGGGAATCATTTTTTTGAGTTGCGGTTTAATCTCATTTATAAGACGCTCTTTCCAGATTTGTTCCTCACACCTGAATACTCGTTTATTGCCAAGCTATGAAGAATTTGAGATGCCATGGTTCTATTCTTATATAGAAGAGAACCACCATTCTAGGGAAAGGGACGTCTGTTTTGGCGCCATGCCAGTTTTGGATCCGCTCTTTCTGTGGCATGTGCTTTCTATAGCGCAGGCTCTTGTTTTGGCTTTGTCATCTGTATATACTCTGTTGCTTGCTTCTTTCCTTCATCGGTGTTTCCTCTCAGCTGAATGCTTTGTTGTGCAGAGTTCCCCCCCTCCCTCCTCTGATATCTGGGTTAGGCTTTACATTAGTTGTTCCACTTTGTTAGGGCCAATTCTTTTTGGGTGTCCCCCTTTTTCTTGTGTATATTCTCTCTTGAGGATGTTTTTGCGGTCGGACCAAGTGTATCTCTATATATCTCTAGATATCTCTATATGTATTTCTCTCTATCTCGGCATAGCAATGTAGCTTCTGGCAATTCTTGATGACTTCCCGATCCTGCTTTGTATATTCTTGTGTATATTTTCTCTTGTGTATGTTTTCTTTCTTGCTCTCTTTTCCCGTAGGGTTTTCTCTCAGATTTTTTCCCATTGGTCATGCTTTTACTCTCTTTCTCCTGGCGTAGCACTTGTCGCTTCTGGGTAGGCTCCAAAGGGTTCTTCTATTGGATGTGTCTATTTTCTTTTCCTGGTGTAGCTTTGTGGCTTCCACGGGGCACTGAGGGAAGACCCCCGCGGTCGGGCCTAGTGTATCTATATATTTTCTCTCTCGGCGTAGCAATGTTGCTTCCAAGGATTCTTTATAATTTCTCTATTCTGCTATTTTTTCTCGTCAGATTCTTGTGCTCCGCTTGCCTTTCAAGCATGATGCATGCTTCGCCATAGGGCTCCTAACCTTTTCACGTTAACCATCTGTGTGATTGTGTTTTGCAGTTCGGCGCGATCCTCTTTCTTGACACTGAGGTGGTAGCCGATTTTCAACGGTTCCAAGGTGGTTGCGGTCACAGTTTTCACTTCTATCCCCCTCTTGTTGGGGTGGGGGTTGGGAGTCGATATCTGAGGGTTGTGGGCCGAGGTGCAGCTTTGGTCTAGTCAATTTTGACTTGGAGGGGATTTGGATGCGGTTTTGGGTTCGAGAACTTTGTGGGTTGTGGGCCTAGTTATATGTTTTGAGCTTGGTTATATGGTTGAGGTCATTGTTGGATTTTTTCACTCATATTCACTCATGTTGGGGCCTCATTGTGGGTACCCCTGTGGGTCATTGTATTTTCATTCATTCAGCTCAATGGAACTCCACTTCACTTCTTTTAACTCTTGGCTTCAAACAGTTTGTTCGAATATTTATGTTACTGGTACTTTCCATATGTATTGTGACGAGACAGATGATAAAATTACTCTCATTCAAAATGATCTCTGGAAGGACGTCCTTGGCTCCAACAGATCGAAGAAGTTTTGATTTTTCTTCACCATGAAAATCAATCAAGGTTTCCCCTGCTTTGCCCTTCCCTTTGATCAGAATTTTTGCCTCGTTACTTTTCTTTTGTTGTTTTCTCCTGATCTTTCTGTTTGTCTTTATGCGCACCTTATGGCTCCTTAATTTACCCTAAAAACTTAGCCATTCTTCATCATTTCACTAAGCTCAGTCTCTTGGACAAATCAGCCTCGATTGATCAGTTAAGTTCATTTGCCTCCAAAAACTCTGATTTTATACATTTCGACAATTTTTCTAATGTTCTCTGTCAAGAACAGAAAATAGATCCTATATATTCTAATGTACCTCACTTGGATATTCTTTCCAAAGATTCTGACATGTATATACAGAGATTTGACACCGATAACCTTGCTCGACCTCTAAGTATACCCAGGGCTCATGGAGTAACTAGGACTCGGATGGCTTTGCACTCTAATAGTACCATAGATGAAATCTTGACTTTCACCTTCAATGGGACCTGTTCAAAAGGAATTAAAAGGTATTCTCTTGAATCCTTCTCTTGCTTCGTAAAAAAATATAATATGAGTGAGTTTGCAGTCGTTATCAAAGTCAACAAAATTGGGGTTATGCCAGTAATGGGCTTTTCTTTTTAATATGATTAAAGGCATGTTAATCAATGCTCTCTACTGGCTCAATTATCCCTTTCTTATGGGTGAATGTGGTTTCAAAAGATTTAATGATTTAATTTTTAAATCCGAAATCCTAGCCTTTGACTGCTTCCACCTATCCTTTATTAAATGGATCCCTCAAATTCTTGTTTAAAACATGGGCTGATATTGTGTTGCTTCTTTTTGTCTTCAAAATATTAGCTTTCCCAGCGTTTTGGTTCCATTGGTACTTATATTGCTATTGAATATGTACCTTCCAGACCACCTCGAACTTTTATCCAAAATAACCTCACTAAGCCTATTCCTACTTCCATACCTTATATCGATTTCTTTGGTCAAAAAGATATCTTACATGTTAGTTGGGCTGGACTCCTATGTTTTTGTGATAAATGTGAGAGAAGACATAGCTAGTCAGTATCTTGTGAGGATAATATAAAAGCTCCTAAATCTTGAAGGAAATTCTAAGGAGATTACTCAGGTCTTGCCAGATACTGACAAACATCCTATGTATTCTCAATCTACAGTTCCAATTGAAAATTGCAATAGGGAAGGAGTGTTATTAATACTGGAAATAATATTGCGCCATTAAAAAAGACATTGCTAATCATTTTGATTTCCATTCTAAGATTAAACTAAGCAAGCCTGACTTTGGGAATTCGGTTAATGTGTTGAATAGAGAATTATTTGTTGGTCTTTGAAAAAATTCTATCTAAAAATCTCTGAGGCTGATAGATACAACATGAAAGGGACAGCCCATCTTGACGTCAAACTTTATTGAAACTCCAAGCCAAACACCAGATACAAATGCACAGGCAGGAATAAAATCTCAGAGGATAATCATGATCCACTGAGTAGAACTACCAGCCTATGCATAAGAGAACACACCAAATGGAACTCAAGAAGAGCAATGGTAGGCTTTAGCAATTCTAGCTTGTGCGTCCTGGGGGACAACTGCCGGAGGAATCTCCAAACCCTGAAAGACACAATCTTCTGCGCTTCCAGATGGACAACAACATAATAGAGACAACGCATAATGGATAACAATATGCTGACCAGGTGCTTGGCCAGCATAAAAAATTAATTTTGCAAAGATCACTGAGACTTTAATGAAGCATCATATTTGATTACTTACTATTGGAGGGGAGTTGGAGGGGCACATCTGTTATTCGAAAAATGTTAATCCAGGTGAAGTAGTAATTGATTCGGTAGACATTTACATGCTCTCTACCTCAAAGTAGGTGTATTTGCCCTTTATCTTTGGTAAATGTCCCGATCTACACTGAACGTCCCTTAGGTTTTAGGACTATGCCCTCCTTTCTTGGATTAAAAAACTTTATTCCCATTAAAATGATAGGCAATAGAGATTAACATGTCTAGAATACCTATCTAGGTTCTGTTCTTACATTTATATCTGTGTTTGAAATTTATAAAATTTCAAGTGTCACAGATTTATATGAAGAGTTATAATGGTCGGGATAGCTCCATTTCACCAGGAACATTTAGCCCATGCTGCTTTGAAATTTGAAATGAACATTCTTCTATTTTTTTTTTTTTTTTTTTTTTTTGAGAGTAAGGGTAGATTTTTCCATTAATTAGATAAAGCCATACAATCCTTTTGTCACACTATCAAAAGGCATGACAATAGGAGAAAATTTGATACTCTTCATGAGCATCAAAGCGAAGTAGTAATAATAGTATGCAAATAGAGATAGCAGTAGAGATAAGAGTTTAACAAAATCCAAATTGTAATTCAAAAAATCCTAAGTGGAGTTCTGATCCTTGGAAACACGTATTCAGTAAGAAATCTTCAAGTTCCTGCTCTCAAATTCCTGTAAAAGCAAACAAAATAACCAACCATGATTCTCAAAAGCTGTTTTCTGGAAATCATAGGGATGAGCATGGTTGATGGAAATGAGAGAATATGAAGGACAAAATGGAAGGCTATAATGAAGGATAGATGGTTTAGATATGACTGTCAAGATTGTTGTTGAACCATTCATTGTAGTGCTGATAGAACTCTGCTGTAGAACCCTGAATGTAACTGCCTTTGCCTTTGTCATTTTGCATAAGTAGCATTGTTAAACTTTCCTTCCCCATCAGTAGAAGTAGAGTACCATATAAGTCTGTCAGAAGTTTGTGGCTGTAATACATTTCCCTAAACCTACTTAACTGTGTTTCTGTCATACTGAAGTGAGTATTAAACAAGAACTCAAACAAAATGTGCATCTGCATGAACTCTCGGGTATAAATTTCTGCCCATACTGCTTCTCTTGTTCTAGAACTTTCAACCTCTTTTAAGAAATCATCTGTCATCTCACACAATTGCTTCAATGTTAATTTTTTACCAGCTTGCTGACTTTGATGCAGGGCTATTTCATAACTGTCAATGTCTGTGTCCAGCTTTGTGGCACCGTCTCCTTAAGAAACATTAAATATTCTGTCACGGTCAGAATATGGAGCATTAGAATCAATAACATTGAGAGAAGACACAAATAAATCAAAATGGCCCCTGTATAGCCCAATAGAATTCCAGCAAGTGTTATATCTGTCTCCAAATTTTCTCTTATGACACGTTGCAATGGCTTCAATATCTAATTGAAAATGCATTTTGATCCAGAAAATAGAAAGAGGTTTAGAAGCATAGAGAACCCTATTTCGTGATTTCCAAATGTTCCATAAGGCAGTGTGCACAAGAGTGTTAACAAACGTGTCACCTTGTTGAAGGAAATGAATAATGTTATTAAGGTTCCTGTTTTTCAAAATAAGCCAATCTTATTTAGGAACTAGGTCCAGAAAGGCCTCAATTTGGGACAAAGGAAGATATGCTGTAGATCCTCTTCCTGAAGACATCCAGAATTACACATTGAAGAAACATTGCATCTTCTAGATAAGGAAACCAAGTTTGTGAGACTCTTTTGAGCAATCAACCAGACAAAGAAGCAAATTTTAGGGGTACAATACGAGTTCCAAACATTTTTAAAAATAGATTTGAACTTGAGATTGATCTAAGGACCATTTTTGCGCATGGCCTTTCTTTGGAGCATCGACCACATTAATCAAGGAATAAATTTCTTTGACCCTGTAAATATTCTTTCCATTTATGAAGCAACCAATCGATTTATTAAAGTCACTGAAATTATTAAAGGAAGCCAAAATATTCTTGAAGTGCACAAAAAGCTTCTTATCCTTTGGAGGTACCCCTAAGAGCAGGTCTTCAAAGCGGTCAAGTTATGAAAGTATTATTACCTCTCTAGAGATCTTTGATGGCAGTGATACCCTTACTAGACCATTTACTATAAATCTTAGGATGCTTAATGGCCATAATGTTGGAAAATTGATCAGAAAAAATTGGTGAGCAAAATAGATTAGTGCTCATAGTGGCTTGAAGAAAATTGTCTCTCTGAAGCACGGGATGAATTTTATTCCAGGCCATAATCAGATTTCTCATCAAAGGAGAAGTATTGGGAGCAGGATGAATGTCCACAAAAGCAGATTCAGGGAGAGAATGCTTAAGAGAGGGATGTCCAGTAGGATAAGAGCAGTTAAGCCAGAACTCAATGAACTGGGAGGCTGGAGAATTGCTTCCCATGATAGTTCTCCAGATATATTTACCTGCCAAAGAACAAGCCTGGAGGTGAAGATTCTTGCATCCAAGCCCTCCCAAATTTTTAGGCCTAGAGACAGAATTCCAGTTAACAAGATGAGAGCCATTCCAAATGAAATTTCGAATAATCTTCTCCAAATCAGAATAAATTGTTTTAGGAGCAATAAGTGCAGAGGAGAAGTACACATGTGAGGAAGCTAGAACTGAATTTGCTATAATTGTCCTACCAGCAAATGATAGACAGTTCCTATAATTATTCAATTTCCTCTTGATTCTTTGTAGGATAGGATCCCAAAGACCTTTTAAATTAGGACTGAGAGAGAGAGGCATACCTAATAATTTGGAGGCTTGATTAGGATTCAGCACAGGAATGTCACAAATATAAGTCTGAGAGACATCCCCTATGATCTTACTTTTGTCAAGATTAAGATGGACACCCGATGCTGCAGAGAATTCCTTAATGAGATCTAGGAAGATATTGATGTTGCTGGGATTGGAATCCAAGAAAGCAAAAGTGTCATCAGCATACTGTGAAATTGTAAGCATATCCAAATTATTAGGAAGAGATAAACCAGTTAACAGTCCAGAATTTTGCAAATGAAGAACACATCTCGTGAGCATTTCAGCAACAATGAGAAAAAGATAAAGGGCTAAGGGGCAACCTTGTCTGACACCTTTTGCCAAAGGGAAGAAATTTGAGGGAGATCCATTGATCAAGACAGCAGAGTTGGACATAGAATTTAATCCATAAATAAGAGATATGAGCTTGGCATGAAAACCCATCTTTTTGAGAGCAATGTCAATGAAATCCCAACTTACAGAGTCAAAAGCTCTCTTAAAATCTAACTTAAGTAGAATGCAAGATTGATGGGAGATTCTATTCCAATGTAAGCCTTCCATAGCACTAATATAGTTGTCTAGAATAAATCTATTTGGCAGAAAGGCAGATTGATTGACACTTATATTTTTCTGGAGATAAGCCTGAATTCTTCTAGCAATAATTTTGGCACAGAGTTTGTATGACGAATTGGTCAGAGAGATTGGCCTCCATTCATTTAAGGAAGTAGGATTATCAACCTTTGGCACTAAAGTAATGAAACCAGCAGAAATGGAGGAGTGTAAATGGTTAGAATTCCAAAACCCGTGCACAAGGCCAATAATGTCAGATTTCATAATGTCCCAAAATTGAGTATAAAATTCTGGGGGAAATCCATCAGGACCAGGAGATTTGTTCTTTGAGAAGCTCAATAAGGTTTTATAAATTTCCTCCTCCCCAGGAATAGTAGTTAAGGAAATATCCATAGAATCAATAGGATTAGGAAGAATAGTGTCCAGTCGTGCAAGAAATTTGTCTCTACATTTTAGTATATCATGGTGAGAGATCATTGCCCTTGAAAAGAGATGAATAGCTGTCATAAAAATATTTTTTGATCTCATGATTCGAGCTGAGAGTAGTGCCAGAGTCATTGTTTACATGATTTATAGAGTTCTTGAGTAGTCTGCACTTAGCCACTCTAAAGAAGAATTTAGAGCTCCCATAGTCTATTTCACTATTATATTTAATTTTGCATTTGATTGCAGAAAATCTGGCTTCCTTTTCCTCAATGCATTTAAGGTGCCTCTCAATTAATTCCTCTGCAATATGAAGACTAGAATTATAAGGATCAATTTGTAGCAGGGATCTCATATCTTTCATCTTATGCAGAAGAGTTTCTTTCTCTTGAATCTTTGCCTTATTTTTATTTTTTGCCCAAGCCTTTATCCAATCTTTAACCCTTTTTATTTTGAGATAGAAATTCTTCATGGATAAATTAGGTAGCATGGAATCAAGAGAAATGTAGAAATCAGAGAATGCCTTATGGAAAGTAGTGCTTTGAAGGAGAGAACAATTAAATTTGAAAGGAATATTTCTCTCTCTTGGAGGATTAAGCAGGTGCTTAGTACAAAGAAATTGAGGCTGATGGTCCGAGATGGAAGTACCTTCATCACTTGTGACATAGCAGTTGTCCCAAAAATTAGAGTTAGGATTCGAGACATAAAATCTATCTAGAGCACAGTAAACTCTATCAAGATTTTTTTGTTTATTGGACCATGTGTAAATAGAGGTAGAAGAAGGAATGTGTATGAGAGAGGAGTCAAAAATAAGATTATTCCAACTTACCCTCTCTGCCATAGACATGTTGATTTTATTTCCCAGCTTCATATCCCAAGTAGGGGTGTTATTAAAATCTCCTGCTAGAATCCAGTCAACATTGGAATTGTTTATGATCCAAGAATTAATACTGGGTCAAAGATTCTCTCTCTCCTTTGGACAAGTGGAGGCATACACATTTATGACTCCAAAGGAAATATTGTTCACAGAGAAAGTGACAGCCTGCCACATTTTAGAAGAACTATTGCAGAAAGAGATATGCTGCAGGGTTTTCCATATAATGGCCATCCCTCCTCATTAGAGAAAATATGGGGTCTCTTGGTGTCCCCCTAAGAAATATTATAAGTTATTTTTTCTATTTTCCTAATTATATTGGAGAGCATTTATCCTTCATAAATATAGAATCCAAGTGTATCTTAGAGCCCACGTAGACCTATCCCATTATGCCACGTCATTTGGAGAGAGGGAGGAGGAAATCTCGATTAGGGTTCCTCGAATCCGTTCGTGAGATCTCGGGCGTGTCTCCGAGATCGCCCTGAGATCTCCCTATTCAAGCGAGGTGTCTGGTGGTTTTCCAAGACAGCAGATGCACGATTTGAGCTCGAGATCCAAGGTTTAGGGTTCATGTGGGCGTGTGAGTTCAAATTTGAATTTCCCTCATTGCATTTGCTCTGAAATTTTTGAATCATAGTTCAAATTTGAAATTCCCTCATTGCATTTGCCCGGAAAAATTTGAATTGCAGTTCAATATTGATTTTCCCTTACTCTAAAGTGCTCGGAAATTTTGAATTGTAGTTCAAATTTGAATTTCCCGCACCTGAAACATTTGAATTCAGTATAAAATCAACAATGGAGTTTCTGGGATGGTTTCTGCTAGCTGCAGTCATTGCCATGGTTCAAATGAGAATTACCTTGCCTTCATCAGAATTTGCAAAATCTACTGTCAGCAAAGAAGAACATAATGCTTTGAGATTGAGTGGAGCCAAGCATCTTTGATATATCCGGACGGTAGGGAAAAATTTACTACGAAATCCATTTCGGTAAATGTCCAAATTTCAATTGTGTGACAAGCCTTGTGAGGTTTGTTTGTGAGGGAAAGTCGGGGCTGCTAGGCTATTGTGAGAGCCTGGCACAATACAGTTTGCAATTAATTTATCAAAATAACAATTTGTCACATTGCTTGCATTTGAGAGACACGGAGTTGTCTAAATTGAGAGATCAGTTAGAGCAGCAAAGAAAGGAAAAGGATAAGCAGGTCAGCCAGCTAACAAAAAGGAATTCTCAATTGGAGGAAGATATTGTGATGTTTCAGCAATGTGTCAAGCAATTAGAGTTTGCAAGACTTTCAGCAATGGCAGATGCTAGAAAGAATATGAAACAGTGTCGTGTCTTTGCGTAAGAGATTGGAGAGATCAAAGAGGACATTCTTGGTGCTCGAGAGAGAATAAAAGAATTCAAGCCAATTGAAACACTTAATATTAAATGTGGGGCTGCTCGAAGGAGAATTTATGCTATGAAGCAAGTGCTCTGATCAAGTAAGGGAAAGAAGGGTGTGAGGAAGAATGTTGGCGGCATTGTAAGAAGTATTGCCACAAAAGAAGAAATACTTTCAATGTTAAATTCATTCGAGAATTCCGATTTGAAGAAATCATTATGGACACGCTTCTTCATGAGGTGAGTTCTAAAATGGATGCAAATAAAATTCAAAATGTATGTGATTCTGCTGGAATTAGTACAGCAGCTTATAGATTGCTCTTCAAGCAATTCTCGGATGCATTGAACATGGTTGGGACAAATAAAGTTATGGTTCCAAGTCCACACCATCTGAATCTTGTCAGGGCAAGGAGAAACACTATGGTTGAAGAGATCCTTGGAGGAATGCACTCAATCAAGTGTGAAGCACCATTCACTATTTCAGGGCCAAGATCTAAGAAAGGTATCCCCAATGACAACAAAATTATAAGTCTCCATGAGAGAAACAATTTGTGGTTTGACTTGGAGAGCATTCTGAAATTTATGGTAGTTTTCTATAATATACATGAAGATAGCATTCAAAACAGCCAGCTGGAGGTTTGTTTGAAGCTTGATGAAATGGAACTCAGCCACAAAGTCAAGTATGAAAGGGTGTCTTTGACACTCATGAATCGGGCATTTGCTGCAGATTATGAACAGCAAAAAATGTTAAAGAGGAAGGCTAGAGACTCCGAGTGGTTTTCAATCCAATCCGAGGAGCATACGTGGTGGTTGGGCCTTTTCCAAGTTCATAAGGAGAACAATGAAGTGCTGAAATGGGTCTTTGAGCAGACAGGTATACCTATGCTTGTGGACAGCTATAATAAAGGTAATAAGGTTTGTGTTGAAGGTTTTGGTTCTTTTTTGATTAATTTCCACCTGGCATCAGATCTGAAAACTGAGAAAGCCATGTATAATATTAGGTCTTCTGGTGCAAAGACTTCTCGAATGTGCTTGTATTGCTGTGAGACTTTGAAAGAAACAAAAAATGGCCCCTCAAAGAGTACTCTCAAATGTAATCGAGTTCACTCTCGATAGACACCTAAAGGATAAAGATCTGATCCCAATTTTGCCTATTCCCTTGGATAGAGTTCACATTTGTACACTGCACGCTCTTGTTAGAATAGTAGAAAAGATGATTTGGCTTTCAGAGTTGTTTGTCTGGAACATTAAGGATGAGAAGCAACGGAAAGAAGCTATTGGAGGTGAGAGGGCAAAGCACTTTCTATGCAATGAAAGTGCCAAGGTAGGTGTATGGGACTTCGGGAAAAAACTTGTAGATGCAGAGATGGACAGAACCACTAATGGAAGAACCAGAAAAAGGCATGCATGGAATGCCTTATCCAACTTAAATCTGTTGTTGCAGAAACAAGACTTTTTCTTTGAACGTAAGCCGGAATTTCGAGCTGCTGTTAATGCATTTACAAAGGCATACATAGATGCATGGGGGGAGAGCGAGGTTACACATTATGTGCATATAATTTTTGCACATGGGCCTTGGTTTGCAGATAGGTATGGCAGCTTGGCCATATGGAACACACAAGGCATGGAAAAATCACATAAGCAAGCCAAGATGGTTTTAATAGGAAGACTCAACGAGGTATGGTAATCTAACTTCGTCAATCCAATCCATTGGTCCAAATGGGACAATGGTTCTATAGAGGAGTGCTAGCAAGACATGAAGAGAATGTGGCAAGACGTGCCTCGCCAATTTTGCATGATGCAATGGCAGTTGCTATGAAGAGACGTCGACAACAGGCTTGGTCAGAATCGAATGGCAGGAACAAACTAAATGAGTGGACAAGCAAGAGACAAAGAATTGGAAAAAGGTATATTGTTATCTGATTTCTTATGAATCTCAAACTTTATAGCAACTGCATTTGTATCGATTTATGGCATATCTTAATTTGTGCATATCAGAAACCCGTTGTATAGTTGTATTGTTGTATCAGATTTTGTGCAAATTCTTGTTTCAAATTGTGCAGATTTTTGTATCAACCATCTATCCCAAGAATTTTGTATCAAATTCTTGGGATCAAGCTCAAACTTAACAATTAATATGGGTTCTTAATATCAACAATCAATAGCGAGAACTTAACAATCAATATCGGTTCAAACCCATCCAAAGGTCGAAGTTCAAACCCTAAATAGTCTGTAGTGGTTGAATTATCCCACATGCTTAGGTGTTAAATAAACTTAGTCATATATAAGGTTCTTTGTTTTCAATTTTGTATTTTCAATTGCAATACTTGTACGAACATCAAACTCCCTTTTGTATTTTCAATTGCAATACTTGTATGAACATCAAACTCCAAAAACAATTCTAAGTTTCCATAATACTTGTTACCATATTTAAACATAATTGTGACCATTGCTTTGCATAATGAACATGCTAGTTATGCTTTGCAAAATTGTGACCATAAAATGCTAGTTCAAGATTCACCATAAACTTCATAAAGTTCACTTATAAAGTGTATGGTTCAATTTTGATAAAGTTCATGGTTCATAAAGTTTATGGTTCAATTTTGAACCATGAACTTCATACATATTTCCAAATGTGACCATTAACAAATAACAAATGTGACCAATAGTACACCAAACTTGCACAACCCTAAACCAACAATAGTAAAAAAAAAAAAAAAAAATATATCAGTTGACGAAGCCATTGATTGCATGGCACGCCTTTTTAGACAGTACAGTGCATTTCGTATGCATGCAGATCATTGCACTCGATTGGACGGGTGCTCTTCATCTTCCTCCCAATTCCCAGAACCATACCCAGCAGAATCGTAACGAGCATGGCCAGAATCAAGATCACCGCCAGAGTTCCCATGGACGAATCTGTGAATTCTAGCCAGCCGGGCAAGAGGATCAAGTATGTCGCCAGATTTTCGTGTGTGGAGGTGGAGCGCCTAGTTCGAAAGGGAGCTGTAGTTTCGAGAAGGTTCAAGAAGTTGGCTAGACCGTCCTCATTCGGACCATGCGCCTTTCCGGAGATGGTTATTCAAGCCGGTGGCAATGACTGCGTATGGAGCTCGGGGATGCCAGCCTCTGGACGGGCGTGCCTAGGATACCCCTGCGTTTTTTTTTTTCGATGTTGTGCTTTTGTTTTCTCGACCATGTATATGAATCTCCATAACTCATGTCCATAACTTATGATGCTACCTCTTTTTGTGATGGAACATGCCTGCTATGTACAGGCCTTTTGTAAATTCGTCCATGAGACGGTTGTTTTTTGGGAGTATATAATATAAAATCAGTCATGTATTTCTTGTGTATTTCCTTCTGATTTATGAGTTTATTCTTCAATGTCTTAAATATATTCACCATTGTGTGCTTATGTTCAAGTATTCTCAGTTTTTTTTGAAACTCTCAAAGTTTTTGGGAACATGTAATCTAATGTCTAATTGCATGCATGCTGTGTGTACATTCTTCTTATCTGCTTTCTGAATATATCCTTCAATGCATTTTAAGCGTGATGTGAATACTATTGTCTTAAGCTGTCAATGTTCATTGTCAATTAAATGTTTAAGTGTAAGCTGGATACCATTGTCTCTTGAACTTCTAACTGTCATTGAACTTCAATGCATTTTAAGTGTGATGTGAATACTATTGTCTCTTGAACTTTAGTGTAAACTGAATACCATTGTCTATTGAACTTCTAACTGTCATTGAACTTCTAAAGTTCCAGCTTGTTCAGCTAAATAACCATCTGTTTAAGATTAAAGTCGAGCAAACATGGTTATTGAGCAAGCACGAATATGAAAGCCCTTCCAAACCCAAGTTACATATAAGACAGTAATATATCTAGCAGTAATCAATCTTCTAAGACATGTCTATGATTTCATCGTGTTGTGGACAAAGAATAACAAGCACTTGAGATTGCAGCAGTTCACATTAACCAAAACACTGCCAATTCAGTGTCATATCAAATCAGAGTCTTGCAAAACAGCAAAGTCTTTCATGAACTATTAGTCTTACATGGATTCAACAAGTATTAGTTCACAGGAATGGTAGTGTCCAGCTAAGTAGATATTGTTAAGTAGCAACAAAATTTAGATAAAGCTGCAGGAATTGAACCTGCAAAACCATTAACCACTTGAGTTTGCAGCAGTTCACATAAACAGCAAAAGGCTTACATGAACTAATCAGCAAATGTTATAGCAGATGTATTTTTGGATTCAACAAGTATTAGTTCACAGGAATGGTAAAGTCCAGCAAGAAACATATTCTTAAATAGCAACCAAATTTAGACATAGCTGCAGGAATTGAACCTGCAAAACCAACTGCCTTTCTTATGTTTTTCTATCCATTAAAGCAACAAGTATTTGATGCACAATGTAGATGGAGATTTACATTCCTTGCATTTTACAGAACACTCCCTTCTATAACCAATCTTTCTATCATTCAAAAGGAAATAGAAGTCACCATTCATTGCACATGTATTCAAGAACTCCCGACATTCATGTAAAGTCCATTCTTCCTCAACATGCAGCACCTTCTCCGAGCTGTCATCAAAACCAATGACTAAATCCATAAGGGGTGAGTTCTGTCCATGATCTTCTACTGATCTCCAAGCCCAGTGGCATTTCTCCCATACACGCTTCCTTCTCTCAATAAAAAAATTGATGTATAGCATCTGGCTACACAACTTGTACCTGTTTAACACCATAGAAATCAGAAATGTATTCAATACAATGAGAATCTAGTAAAACAGATATATGCAAATGTAAAACCTGATGCTAAAACTTGCCAATCCTCACCTAAATATAAATGTGTCATTTGCAGGAGTGCACCTTGTGATTTGCTGCCCGGTTTCATGATCCCTTTCCTTCCACTGGCCAGAAAATATACTCTCCAGACTATTAGAGGATACACCTCGGATTGTATAAGTCTGTGGTGCAATCCTAATTGAAGTTTCAGATTGAAATAAATAAGAGAAAACATGAATTGGAAGAAACACTTTAAATGAGCATCTCACTCCTCCTCTTTCCCTAAGATTCTTAAATACTTCTCTGCCCAAATGATCTCGGTATGCTGTCAACAATTTGCAGTCACCAAACTCAGTACCCATAAGTTTCAGATCTGGTAGATCAATCTCTACCAGCTTTCCTATCCCTTTACCTGATATACTGTAATGATATGCATGAAACCATATACCTCTTTCTTTCAAGCTCCTCATGGTCGAATCCTTGAACTACAGATGACCAATTCTGCAATGGTACACTTCAAGTACACTAGTTATGCTCTTGGCTGAAACAACATCAGTAAAATCCGAGGAGCAAAGCGAGTTGGGTTCAAGAGAAGGAAAGGAATGCTTCATTGAAATAGACTCCTTTGCCATGTCATGTGAGTCGTATGCATGCTCCACAACCAGATCCATTACAACCTTACCTCCAGGTCCAAAAACAAATTCTTTTACTCGTCCCTTCCAATGGGGCTGAGCAGTCCTAAGCTGTTTAGCCCTTTTGACACCATGGTAGCCACCTGCAACAGGCCTCATTGTCACCCAGGAACCAATTCTGAGATGGAGCTTCTCCCATTCGCCTTCTTCATTCTTGTTATTGCATAAGAAAATGGTCACTGCTCCTGATCTTGGCATCTGAAACGAGAAAAGAAACCCTGAATCAAAACCATGATCACAAAGAAATCAAATGCCAAAACTGGATTAGAATGTTACCCTGGCGTGCTTGATCGAGTTGAGTTTAGGCTAAACCTGTGAAGGCAGCTTGAGAACCCTAAACCAGTTTCATGCTGATACGAAACTACTAATTGGGAGCTGTGTTTTTTTTCATGCATTAACTATTGGATGCTCGATGCAATACAATGTAGTTATTTCACACCTCACGTAAACAAGATTCCTATATATCTAACATATCTTTAGGGGATTTCATGCACTATTTTCTAAATATTTGGGGCATCCCCTTGCCATGTAGACATGCCATTTGAACAAAGAGCAAGCCCCTTATTGGTGGATTGCAAAA
The DNA here is from genome assembly GCA_021234155.1 of Isoetes taiwanensis. Taxonomy (NCBI): domain Eukaryota; kingdom Viridiplantae; phylum Streptophyta; class Lycopodiopsida; order Isoetales; family Isoetaceae; genus Isoetes; species Isoetes taiwanensis. The sequence continues at coordinate 1,202,881 of JAJEKV010000117.1, read as the reverse complement.
TCTGATGTGGAATTTCAAGCATTTTTTAAAAGGATATTCTAAGACCCCATATTTTCTCTAATGCTAATACCATTTGCTTCAATCCAGATTGATGAGGAGCCTGGATAAATCCAGTCTCCCAGATTGGAAGCTTCAAATTTAGGAAGCTTGAGTTCCTGTAGCATGATAATATCTGCATCATACTGTCTTACTTGGGAAATTGCTCTCCTACCTCTATTCCAACTAACTATCTTCATTTTTAGACAAGAGAGAAAATAGAAAGAGGGAACTTATTTAGATCTCCCTAAATTTTTACCAGCCTTATGGCTCTGTTTAGATTTTTTGCTTCCTGTATTATTGGCTGGGGTGTTAGCATCCACCATTTTTAAAAAAGTTTTGGAATGAGGCTTAGTCCTAAAAAAAGAATCTCTCAAGAGCTCATCATCTCCCCATATATTTTTCCCTAGATTTTCTTTATTAGAATCTAGATCTTTCTCAACCTCACTATCAGAAGCACCCACTGGAATAAACTCAAACATTCTGTTCACTGAGCTATCAAACAAGCATTTCTTAGCTGAATTATGAAAAGGTACTTGCCTGAGCAGTTGATCATCCATAAGAGAATTGTGAGAGTTGATGCAGATCTCGGGACTGAGACTTGGAGAAGTTTCATGAACAATTTGGAGTTGTTCTCGATCTGGAGTATCTAAAACCATTGCATTCTCTGAAGGACAGCCTGAGTAGCAGTCAACCTTTCCTACATCATGAACCTGAGTGTCAATTTGAGTTGAATTCATACAAACTAACCCTTCCTGAAGAATGGCCATTTGTTGCTCAATATCTGCTGAAATGGATTGTCTCTTCCGGTTCACAAGGGAAGGGGATATTTCAAAATCTATCAGAGGTTGAGGATGAGATGGAGGATATGAACATGGAGAATGGGGGGATAAGGGGACATCATTATGAATAATTGAGAGAGAAACATGGAGTGAAAGGTGTATGTCGGGATTTCTAGCAGACAACAATTGATCATCAAGGTTAGTATTTAAATCTGCAAGTACCTGAAATTGATTGGAGCAGAGAACCATATTTTCTTAGTCAAGTTTATTTGAAGTCACCAATGGAGCTTGCTTGTCAAAGTTGACCAGGTCAGGTTGAGGTAGAGTTGATGAAGAATTTATGCATTTATCCACTTTGCTACTTTTACTTTTTGCGAGAGTTAGAGATTTCCACATGTTTCTCTACTTGTTTCTCCTGAATTGGTGGAGAAACCAGAAGTTGAGATTTTTTAGTATGGCTTTCCCTAATTAATGGATCTCTCTTACTGCTTTTGTCAAGATCCAAATTTGTAGATAGTTTGGAATTATTCAAAATTCTTGCATCTTAAATAATTCTGTCCAGAGTTGAGTGTAGTTCTTCTGTTGATGTTGCTGACTGATCCATAGGAGCTTTCCCTTTTCCAATATATTCACCATATTTCTGTAATCATCTTTATTTCTGCAGGCTTTTTATATATTCCTGTCAAAGCACTTTTATTTGAAGTTGTTGCAGAACTATGAAGGCCCTGATTTTGCTTTAACTTCTCCTTCTCCAACCTATTCTTAAGGATTCTCCTTTGAGAACCATTAACTTTTTTCCAGGTGAAATCATTATGCTTATTAGCATTTGCTGCATTAACTGGTAATGTCATCACAGTTGTTTCATTTCTATCTAGAAGCACGGTATTTCTGGTTACCATTGTATTATTTGGGGACACAACTTTCTCAACCTGACTCAATTCCTTTGAGGGAATTGTGTTTATTGCCATATCTGCCTGATTTTTGGGGTATGATTTGCAGTTGTCATACCAAAAGTGCCTGTTATTACATACTTGACATTGACCACCTTAGTGATAGAGTTGACTTCTGTCCAAAGTTGGAATATCTTTGGAAAGGTAAGGTTGAATGAAAGCACGGGGTGGTCTCTCAGGATAATATTCAGTGGAAATGTAAGTGCCAATGGAGCCAAATAAAGTTCTGAAACAATCTTCATTCCAGTATATAGGATTCAAACCATTTAGAGTGGTAGAGAATGAGAATGATTTTTTATCGTCCACTGAGGCCAATCGGCCTATGATTTAGAGTGGTAGAAGCAATGCACAGAGAGTCAAAGGAATTGGTATCAAGTCTGGGATTCCATTTTAGAAAGGAAATTTGATAATTTTCAAAAACCAGAGGACCATGATTCAGAAAGAAATTTGCTGATCTTTTATTTTCACACTCAATCATGATAAATGGATAGTTTAGCCAATAAATAGCTTTGATGAGAACCCCTTTCTGGAGATTTTGGCAAAAAGTCCATAACTTCCCTAAGTTTATACCACTTTTGTTGACCTTAACAAGAATAGCAGTATCTTTAAGAATCGACGTCTTTTCATGCACAGAGGGAAGATTTAAAGAAATACTATGATAGAGTGATTGCTTGTTTCCTTCAGCAGCTCGGGACTCCATTAAGGCTTCATCCAGAGCTTTATCTGAGAAGACACTTCTTACTGGTTTTGGCACTCCATAAGGCAATGGAATTTGAGTGTTTGGGTGCAGAATTGGCAGCCGACCATAAAGATCCGGGTCTTTTGAAAGATTATCCCAGATTGGGACCTTATGAGTTCTGGAGTGCATGATCTGATCAGAAGATAGAAGGTTAGCAAAATCACCAAAAAGCAGACATTTTTTTGGATTTTCTTGGTAAAGACTTAACTGATGAAGCAAGGGAGGGCGCTCAGAGTCTTCAAGCTGAGCAAAATCGTGTAGAAAGGCAAGAAATTTAGGGCTGAAATTGGCTAATTTATCCATTGAAATGATCAAGGGAAGAAAACAGAGACATGTGAGAAGAAAGGAAAAGGAGGGAGCGAAAAAATTGAAAGAAAAGGGGAAAAGAAACAGCAGGGGAGTGGCAAATTGGAAAGAAATCAACTCAATCACTAAATAATCAAGAAAGCACTCTTCATTGTCCTTGATCTGCCTCGGAATACAATTTAACTGTCAATTTTGAATCTGACCAATCACAATTTACTCGGAGGATAGCAGTTGCTTCAGTATTTTTGTTTCCAATGAATTCTTCCAGCCAAGAATGAATGATTTCGATCTCAAATTCCTCACAACTTGGAACAAATGTGTATTCCAGATGAAAATTATCCTCTGGGAAGAATTGATTTGTTATCAGAGAATGCCAGAGTCGTGTTGCAGATCCCACAGGTTAGTCTGCCTTTATCTTGAAGAATTACAAAGATTTTAGTATCCATTTGTAGATAAATTGAAGAGAATTCATATGGCAATAGGCTCGGATTGCTAGCCCCTACAGGGCTAGCAGAAATCTCGATTGAGTGGAGAGCTAGAAAGGCAGAATTTTCAAAAACCAAGCAAGAAACAAGGCTTAACAGAAAAATTCACAAGAGGACAAAATTTCCAAGAAAATTGGCGCTCGTGCATTTAGGTATTCCTCAGATCCTATCCTCATTCTTCTAATTCTGATCTGGATGTGGCAGACAAATAATAACGGAGGGTGCAGCTTATACCTCGCGGTCTTTATTGTATGTAACTTCGCTCCCTAACTTTGTTGTATTCAAACATCATTCTTACAATCCCACATCCAATTTTACATGGCATTGGGGCAATCCATAGTGCTTAGCAACCTTTTTTTTTTTCCTTTTTTCTTTTGTCTCTCTCTGACGATCAGTAACAAATTTGCGGAATTACTAAGTTTGATGCAAGCTTGATGCAAATATTGGCTCAAACCCACTTATGTACAAGAAACTTCAAGATGTAACAGGTCAAACAAGCTCTAGTGAATCATATGCAAACAAATGCATGTATTGCTACTTCTCTACCTATTGATTGAATCTAAAAAGTAACTTATTAAATTGCAAAGGTACATCATTAATCTATACTTATTATATTGCAAAGATACATCATTAATCTATGCAACTATTTTTGCTGAAAGATATCTTGACTTTACATATTCCACAACAATGAAAATTGATGCTATATCTTTTTGGGTTGCCCAAAGGGCAATCCCTTGCGACAGATGTGGTGGAAAAGGCATATGCTCAAAATATTTCAATTTAACCGCGGTGGATTATGGCGTAAGATGAATGGAAGGTCGAGATGCGAGAGCAACTAACACTTCAAAGTCAGTTTCCACGCAGGATTTCTAAATAGAGTGGCGGTTAACAAACACATTGGAGTGGAAGACCACTTTTTTTTCTCCTTATATCTGTTCTTCCGATCCGCACGCTGCTTGTCGTTTCTGGCTACATGCCGATCCATGCCATGTCCTTATCCTTGTCTTGCATGCCTGTTCTAAGAAACAAATTTGGCATTATTTTGCTAGACTGATAACAATGTGCAAGAAACAAGCAGAAAGATCTAACAGCTAAGAAGAACAGGGGAAAGAGCAATTCTGGGACGGGATATTGAAAAAAACTTTGAAATCAAGGATTTGGATTTGAAAATCATGGAAATTGCTTTGGAAAAATGCTTTCGGTTTTCTTCCAAAAGAGTAGAGGTGAGAAAGAGTGTTGAGGACGAGAGTTTTTTTGGCGGAAGTAAAGCGGCGTCGCCTATATTTCCCTGCCATTACTTCCATGCCATTACTGAAGTCCATGGCGTGTCACTAACAAACGGCATGTAATGCCACTATGTTGGATCTTATATGCCGCAAAGGGTGGTTAGAAGAGGTGAACAATTGACATCCTTTCCAGCACACTAGCACACTGCTAATATATACATGGGATATGTTGGTTGCATGTAAAATCCATGGTTATAGATTTTGCAGCATGTTATTGATTTCATCATCAACCACAATGTTGTCTTTGTATTATCATCTAATAGCTGTGCAGCTTCTATCAATTGTGATTGAATCTATGGCAATCAAGTTGCGACCTACAATGTTTGATGACGACCTCTTGCCTTAGAAGCACCAAAGTATTTTGAATGAGACAAAGCAAGTAAGAAAATTAGATGCTTACAGATGCGTCATATGCGGATCTTTGAAATACAGCTTCACATTTTGAATTTGTGCGGGAATAGAGGATCCTTCACAATGATATATACCGAGTTCATCATAATGTAATTTTTTTGTTCATGTACAACTAAATATCTCTGGCTAATACATGTTTAAAAGAATGTCCCCGATTTTCTTGCTTTGTTTCCCATAATTTCAAAAGCTTCAGACTAAGCTTAGTAGGCAACTTAAGATTCTACTAGTTGCGTGCTTCGACATCAGCCAGTAAGTAAAAAATATTGTTGCAAAAATAGCTCGACAAATTCTCTAAAAGGCACACATCAGTTCAAGGCATGCTTATGCACTATGATGCATTAATAACAACAGGAATGCAATAGGTTTTATGCTGAATGTAAACATACTGATGAACAATCACAACATGCAAGGATATTAACCTTGTTCACTCTTTGGGATGCCGTCGATAGTTGTACATGCTTATCAACATGCCTTGCTTTTCTCCCAATAAAGGAACTTTACATGCAGACTTTTAAACTTTGAATATGTCCATTTGGATTTCCAATATCGTTCTGCCCTTGGAGGTTCATAAAAAATAAAGGCCCTAAAGCAATAAATTAAATACAGAACCATTGCAAGAAACGAATACCAAGACGTAAAACTTTTTGAAAACTTTCTATAGATTAATAAAAGATAATATGAGCGTTCCATTCTTGCAGCGTGAGCTTGCATAGCATATTCATTGCAGTATAAGCCTTACAAATATGTTTAATGAAGTCTAATGACTTTTTGACAACGGAGAGAAGAGAGGAACATTTTGTAAAATTTGCTTTGCGATTGGCAGTCATGGGCCAGATATATTAAAATGTGCTCCAATCGACCTTCCTCTCTTCTAGATAGATGTGCAACAGAACGTTTATTTATCCTGCATTGCACCATTATAAAATCCAAGTAAATGATACTCTAGGTGATGATAAATGTTCACTTACAACATCAAGCAAGCAAATGTCATGAAAAAAAAGATTTTCACTATCATATTGCTAACAAATGCCCGCTGCTTATAAATGCACCAAGAACATCAGATACTGTTTCCAAACCTGTATGGACGAAAGCATCAAAGTAGATGCAATAGATTATTAACAACATGAAGCACCAGAAAAAAATCAATTATCAGTTCCGTAAACTTGGAAGGCTTTTGATTGAAGAAAGCAATGAATTGCAGGGTACATAGTTTTAATGACAAATCAGTATGTACATTAGCTACTAATATAACATCATCAACATTCCAGCATATAAAACATCCCAAGCCCGCTGTAAGATGCATTATAGAAAACTTTACAGCAATGGCATTTATTTTATCTGTAAAAAGCAATTCCCAACACTTTCATTTTCCAAATCTACCAGTTATGAATCATTCTAGGCTCTTCAAGTTTTGGCTCTCACAACTCCATCTGCTTCCAATCTTACGGACCCTAAATTTTACATGAACAAAATTTAAAAAATAACTCACATATCTGCACTAGCATAAACCCAAAATATGAATGATGGAGCCATAATGATTTGCTCCTTCTGAGTGCCCCTGAACATTTGTATAAAATGTTCTCCATCTTAACTTGATAGAAAAGCAACAAAATAATAAGCCAAAAGAAAATACAAGTGAAGCAAATTGCTAATGTAGCCACATGTATTCTAGAATGCCTTGTGCACAGAATAAAAATTAAAGATAAATGGGCTCAGATAATATAAATTCGGTGCACACAATGGGTGAATTTTGCTGCTTCACTTGCTTGTCGATTTGCTCCTCTGCTCGTCTGCTGAAGCACAACGAAACAACCTCGTAAGTATGAGTGGGACCAATGCAATTTCTCAAGAAATTTTGTGGAGCTGACCAATGAAAGTTGCTAAATAACAACATACCTCCTGATGCTTGATCTTCCTCTGCAGATCCATACAAGGCTCTTCCATTAGTTGACGACTTGGCAAATGTTGCAGCCTTCAATTTAGGAAGAGAGAGAACCTTATTGATACCTTGAACCGACAAGTGTCCATCTAGACATCTGTAAAAACATCATGGTCAGGTACAAGAGCTGCACTTTCACCTTCTCCAAACTAAACAGTTCCATCAGCTCCATGTGCCATAACCTTGTGATGCAACTTTAGGGTAGAATATTGAACCTTGCCAAACCTTCTGACAGCATTGTAGAGACTTTCTTCAGTTTGGTACTCAGGAGGCGTTGAGTTGCTTTCATTTACAAACCTTGCTAAATCCCAAGCAAAAGATGCTAGTTTGACTACAAGCTCTGCCATTCCGCTGTACATGAAATCTTGCACATCTTCCAAAAATATGAGGTCCAACCAAATCAACCTATTCTGCTGAAACCGTAGGATCAAACTCTGAAGCTCCTTCATAACAATGCGACCATTCTCAAACAGTGTGCAAACTGCTTGCACAAACCCGGGAATAAGCAGGCCATTGATTGTGAACTACAATATCCTTCTGGATGATGCAGTCTGGTGCTGCCACTACCAAACGCTTTACTTTTAGTAGTTTTCCATGGGAAAAAAGACGCACCTCATTAGAAGATAATGCCTTGAAGCCCTTATTGCCCCAACCCGATGTCCGAACTCAGTCTGTCAAGATGTGATTTTTCAAGAGCTTCTTAATAGATTTTGCATTGCCTAGAGCCATTAGAAAGTCCTTGAACTTGGGATCTGCTTCTTTTTCAAGAAATGCATTACTAGGTACAAAGATAGTGAAATGTGTGGCATTTGCCACCAGCCCTTGCAGCATTCTTGCCCGTTCTAGGAGCTTAATAATGTGTGACTTAAACCAAGGTGAAATGCTAGTATGCTGGCTTTATCCCGAGGAACCAAGGCTTATGAAATGCTGGTATGCTGGCTTTATCCCGAGGAACTGAGAAGCAAAAACATACCCTTATGGTTCAAAGCTTCCATCAGCAATTGGGGCACCAAGGAAGTCGTGCTGAGAAATTGCGGGGACTGCCCATGAGTATAGTAGACCTAGAGAAAAGCAATCAAACCATTAGAAAGGTTCACTGGAAATGTTTAAGAGGTGGTTCCATGTAATATCCATTGCATTGATGCAGCGGATGACCAGATATACCACTGTTCTTTGGCCAGATATATGGCATCCTGGATGGCCGTCCTATTCTATTAGCCAAAAGTTCAACTAGTATAAAAGTATAGATACCAGGTCTTCATTCTTGCACACTAACTTGCCATTCTAGTGCCTCAAATGGACATCTCATTTTGATGCAGTTAGAAATGGCTTCTTATGACAACATCAGATCCTAAACTTCAAATATAGAATGCAGTTTCTCAATGTTCTGTTGGGCAAGACATTTAAGGTTAAGGCGCCTCAAACATAAACTTTACATCTCACATATAAATCCTGAGGATCATATTACCTGAGCAGAGTGTAAAACTAATCCTTCAGCGAAAAGTTCGCCATTAGAAACATAATTCATCAAAGAAAAAGATTGGCATCACATTTGACCACAAATTAAGCTAAATAAGTGGAGAACAGCAGAATACGCTCAACTAACCTCTTCAGCTTTCCATGTAGACTATAACCTTCACCAAAAAAAAACACTATGCTTCCCATTTGAACTGCTCCTCACTGAGAAACCTAGTTCAAGCATGAGATTAAAAATCAGCTTGAATTGATTAAGGGGGCCGCGCGAACGCGAGCCCCCACTACCACAAATTATGACGTGCACTCTCCCCTTGGGGAGATGCTAGAACGATTCACGCCCTAGTGCAATGGCGCAAACCATCCTAGGCCATCGACCTTCTGGATCATCGATAGACCCCGCCCAGGTAAGTATGATGCAGTGTGCCCTCTCATTTTATTTTATAATCTTCTCATGCCTTCTTCTGCAACTTATTCCTGTGGGATATCTATCCATTCTTCTGCAACTTATTCCTGAGATCCTTCTGCAACTCATTGAATTCGGTTTCCTTCGTGAAGAATCGGAACCTGCCTCTTCACAAAACAGGAAATCTAATTCTAAAACGTGCAAAATTTTTGGGCCCGCTGTTAGTCCACTAGCCCTCGGGAGATACATACAGGCCCCCAATTCATCCATTTACACATTGGTCTCTCATCTAATACAGGTTTGGATTCGAATTGCTACCATTCGAGTGTAATGAACGAACGCCATTAGTTGAACCATAATAATCACCATAGCCAAGCGCAGTCCAAAGAGAATGAAGTATGACATCTGAGCATCTAGAAAGGCCGGATTCTTTGCTTTATAATTTAAGCATTTATAGCAATATGCCAAAAATATTGCATTGGTTTTAGTCTAATTCCGCGCGGCATTCATATTTTTGTTTTCCTATATACTGGACATTATTGCCTAGTTCAATGTTGTCCTTATTGTGTACATAATATATAGATGGACAAACTATGGATTGCCCCAGTGCCATGGGCAATGTTCTGTTTTCAGCACAAGCTTTTCAAAAACATGAACAAGTTTATGTTTTATATGTACTTGATAGAGCATTATTGCTTTAAGCAGAGGATGCTGAGAATTAATTGTGGTCTCTTCTAATAATGCATTGGCCTCATATATTAAAGACCAAATTCAAGAAATCCATTATTTGTTTTGGCATCGGTTCTTGCTAGCCATGTCGAAACATGATATAAATTGTTTCGGATATAGTAGCACCTGGCCAATTTGTGGTGCTTAACCGAGATAGAGAATTTTCTACAAATGTATATGTAGCATAATAATAGGGGGTTTTTTTTGTATTTTTGTACGGTTTTTCCAATGGTTTTTATATGATTTGATGGGCGTATTGCACAAGGCCTACTAATTAGTACATCTAGAGTGCGCATTGTATTTGCATACGCTTGAATTAATTTTAATGCATCTTTTCAATAGTGTAGACCCATATATCATATATATTTTTTTCATATTTTAAGTTCTATTTTTCGTATTACATTTTATTTTGCTTTCGACATGCAAAGCTCGAAAGCTCATTTTAGGGTTCTTGTTAACTCCAAAATTAGATCTATGGTTATGGTTTTTCGATCTCGAAAATCAAAGCAAAAACCGCCGAGTTGAAACATAGATCAAATGAGAATGGAGAAGGTCTCTAGGTTTTGTTTGTGCCGTTTGGTTGTCGGAGATTTCGGCCCTTGTTATCACGGTGAACTAGCTTCCACAAAGGTATTCAATTTTTGCATTTACATTTGTTGGGCCATTCCGCCCCATTCGGATGGATTTGGACGAGTCCAAACATTCTTGCAGATTGGATTTGGGCGAGTCCGCATAGCCTTCACCGGATTTGAGACTTGTTGCTTGTTTCCAAGAAAAAACTTGTGTCTGTCATGCCGTTGTTTTGCTATATTTTGAACTGCTCGAATAGAAGGATGAAATGAGCATATTTGGTGTCTTACCGTACCAAAAACGTGATCCGAGGTCTATGGTCAAGTTCCCCGCGGAAAATATAAGTGGGTCATTGTTTTGAAGCATACGCCCATGGCTTAACTCTGTCATAAATGTAGGAGTTCATGGAACTCCCTTGTCGCTTTTTTGTCGGGCCATAATCGATTGTCATCTCCATGTGCCTTGAAGTTTTTGCCCCCGCCTCAATATCCGTGGAATGATATTGAAGCCCAAAGAGGTCGCAGAATGCAGGCTGGTAACGCATAAGGCTATGATGCAAAGTAAGAACAACCCGGGCTTTTGGCAATTGGTCGCTGACTAGTAAATCTCCTATTCTTTGTTGTTGGGTTATTTTCGAGGGTGCCGGCAAGAAGAGCCGTGGATCACAAAGCGTGCTGTCGGAGTTTGAGTCCGAGGCAATAATATTATATCCGAGGTCTAAGTTTGAGGCAAAGTAGCTATTTACAAACTGGGTTGCCATTTTAAGCTTGTTGCCATTTTAAGCTTGTTGCTCACGATTTTGGTTAAGTTGAATTGTTGTGGCAATCTTATATGGTAAGGACTTATTGAAATCTTGATTCAAGATTGTGGTTGTTTTATTCGAAATCCATATTCTAACAATTGCAGGTAAATGTAAATGTAAATGTGGTAAACTAATATTACCATAGATGTATGGAAATTGAGGCATATCCTGCTACAACTTTTTCCTTGTAGAAGTAGGTTTTGTATTTGTGCTTCTACTTCATCCGAGAATTTACTTTTGCTCAGGCACCTTGGATAGCCTTATGAATTGGATAGCCTTATGAATATGAGTGGTATTGATACGATTCATTGTTTATAGGGAATTATTCAACTGATTAACAGCATCTGCCCTGTGCAAGAAGGGAAACTGCTTCACAAGGAATCTAAGGTTTTTCCTTAATAGGTTTTTCCCTGTTCGGCCAAAGAACCGGGCAAAGGTTAACCACCGTGATCATCTCGGTTGGCAGACTTTCTCACTATCTCATAAGACAGATCTCGGCTCGCCATTGATCCACTGCAATTCATATCTTCTACCTTGGTTACAGATTGGCAGCTGGCCCGCTAAATATCTCTGACTTTCGGATGCAGCAGGAGTTCGTCCACAAATCCCTGTTCATGGTCTACAAGTTACTATTCATGACCAAGATTTGCTGTTTTATGTCGCCCATCTCTCTCCCTTTGTTACAGGTCGATACCATGCTATATTTTGCTGTCCCGGCCTTTTCTCCAAAACGCCATGCATAATAAAGGTAAGGAAAAATCTTATAATAATAGCCCCTTCTCTTCCTTTATTTGAACGTCCACTTTTTTATAAGGAAAAGGCCCTTTATCCTTAGAATCTTGGCCCTTTTTCCCATAATATTAGATGCCTTCTTTCACAAACCAATGGTTCATGACCCCTTCCAATAATTATGCCCTTGCCCATATAACCTAGGCAACAACTAGAAATGTTTGCATAACTTTGCCATATTTTGCCATGCCACATAACCCTGTCGTCGTGGACCATTCCTCCGTGCTGTACTTCGTATCAGGTATGTTGTGGTAACTGGCATATAATGATACATAATCATGTAAATGCGGATAAAGGAATATTGCCATAGATGTATGGAAAGAACATCATACGAGTTTTGGATGTTTTACATGTTTTTACATATGTTTACTTTTTTTAGGGCCCGAAGGGCCCAAAAATTTTTTTAGTATAACACCCAACACATAACTACCATTAACATTAATTAACACAACCATTGAGTCCAACACATTTAAATTAAAATCCCCCTTAAACCCCCTTTGGTTTGGGTGCATATTCACACGGGGGGTGACGTAGGGCAGCGAGAGCCCTTATAATTATATTTTGCACGTACAAAATCAACACCATATAGTATTTTGCTTGAAATCTTATAGTCATCTCGTATTTTGTCATCTCGTCCCTTCCTCTATAGGCTCCTACAAACAACGAAAGCAATATACTATTAGCATCAAAGATAACATAACAATAGCCTAATGTGTTACCCATGAGGTGTTGTTGAATAATAACATGCTAACTAATATATACAAAGGCATTGGCTGGCATAGAACAATGGCTAGGGTGGACCACTCTATCAGCCCCTCCTTCTGCGTATTGTGTAAATAGGTTGAAGAGCATCGGGCTTGTCCAATATACATCATGCCGATGACAGGCGGCTGCAGGAAAATGCTTGCTCGTTCGTCATACCCGATTTAGACCCGCCAACGCATGAATCACCTAGGAGTTGTTGGACTTACACTCTACCTACATGCAATGGTAGATAGCCTAGCACACTAAGGAACCCCTTCCCCGGCCCCCGAGGGAAACTCTACACACCAAGGGTCCAGCTACCATCAGATAAGTCCTACCTTATACATCCTTGTCAAATCCCGCTATTTGGAACCAGGCCACATATAATTGGAAATTATTGAGTCTAAGCTACAAGCATCGTCTACAATGGCTACGAGGTCTCTACCCCCCTTCCTCATACACAAATGGTGCAAACAATGATCAACCATCATACAACATCCATAACTTGAGAAATAACATCGACACAACTAATCCTAATCGCATGCAAACTGACTTACAGTTATAGTTCATTGATTAGGTTTCCTGGACTAGAACTGAGAGTTATAGAATAACTACGTAAGAGATATAACATGCTAGTATTTGGTATGATACATCCTAGATCATTTACCTATTTATCTACAACAAATACCTATTCTTTGGCCACTGCCTCTCCTAGCTGGCTAGGTGTTTGGCAATGAGCTCCATTCCATTGTACGCATGAAGCTGGGCTCACGCTTGCACGCACTCTTACCAACTATTGGTTTCAATTGTTATTTATTTATTACTCAACGATTCTTAGCAATTTCGAACTTCGTTGGTGCAACGACTCCCTGATCCAGGCTCTGAGGTGCAAGTGGGGCAGTTGCCAGTTCGTGTATAAAAATGGATCTAGGTTAGGATTTAGATCTAGTTATAGGTTAGGGTTTACTTTTGGTAATTCCACATGGCACCAATGGAACGGCTCCGCATGGCAGGTCGCCAATGAGGCATCTCTACTTAGCAATGTGGGATTAGCTTGCCTAAAATGGATAAATTGTATAAATAACTTGCCTCTCTCCCATCCTCCCCCGTCAAATCCTTAAGATAAACCTGCTTCAAATCCGCTCCATACGGCCACAATCTGAAACAGAGATGTTCTTCAGACCTAACCGTAGAGCAGTACATACTCTATACAAAACTCTAAGCAAAGGGCAACAACAAGATAATGAAACATCTATCCAACAAACATGCCCATCATAACGAGCATCTAGTCTATACCAAGATCATATGATTATGAACATCCCATTATACTTGGTTATAAGCAAAAAGCAAGTTCATAGCTTGTATTGTCATTACAGGATAATACCAAACAACTCTATTCCAATGCCCAGCCAAATGTGGCATAAGCACGACATAATTAAACAAATAATCTGATAATTTTAAAACATCATTCTTGTTTGAAATAGCAATAAAATTTCTATAACCTGAGTATTGTTGGCTCCTACTACTCGTGAACAGCTATTACTCCTTTGTATCCTTACTAGACGGTCAGTTGGAACACAGAAGCACATGGATGTACACAATGCCCCAACAAGGTAAAAAATCCTAGTATGCATCCTGATCTTTGCCAAAATCTATCTATAGATTTTGTATCACATGAAAAAAAATCTATCTATAGATTTTGGGGAAATTTTTTTCTTAGGGTCTTTTTGCTTGGGCATCTTGGTCTTTTTTTCACTAGCATTAATGTATTGTTCTTTTTCCCACTAAGGTATATTTTCATACATATTCTTTGTGCATGCATCCGGTGCATATTTAGAAGAGTTGAAGTTGCTTCTTCTGTGTTTTTTTTTTATATATACTTATATGTTAGCATTTATTTTATCTAAAAACCATGCACATATATGAGAAGTACTAGTCTTCACAATCATATGAATTGAACACAAACAAACAGATAAAATAAAAGTAATAAAGTTAAGAAGGCAAATGGTAACAGAGGAGTTCATAGTTTCATTGACATTGATCGATTAACCAGCAATAAAGAAGGTCGTATGAGAAAGGAATATCATTATAGAGCTATGCACTTCTGCATAAATAGGCAGGTCACCATGCCACCAATCTGCATGTATTATGCTAAATTCAGTAGCATAGAATTTATGCATGGCTCATAACTAGTTTGAAACCATAATTCTTATGTGTCAAGAGCATACTTTGGCATTTTAACGCCCCTCGGTGCTCCCAAAATAATACTCAAGACAAAGCAACAAAATTGAAACATAGTAGGAGACAATATTTGTCCATACTTTTAGTGCCATATCTATTTTCTCCAGTCTAAGAAATTACTAGCACCCAGTCTAAGAAATTACTAGCAGCATCTCATTTTAAGCACCTTAAACCAGAACTACATAATGTATATATACATGCACAAGCCTGTGCAAAATCATAATGCCAAAAAGCCTGGGCTAATTTATTGGAACCAAATATGAACATATGTGTCTGGAACATAATCAAAATGTGGTCTAAGGATCATTGCGAGTTTCTAGCTAGTTCTCATAAAATGCAAGCCATCGTGAAGAAGTTAGTGCTCATAGCAATTTGCAAATGAAAATGAAAACTTGATTGCAAGACATACCTTGTGAAACTCGATTAGTCATTACAGTGTATCGTGCTTTGAATAGAATAGAAACCTATCTTATGTCTTTGATTACTGGCTTAGTACAAGCTCATTTTGTGCATGGGTACGCAGTTTTTAAAATAGGAATGCGGTCTATGGAGCTTATTCTACGTCAGTCGGTGCCGACCCTAAAAAAGCAAGTTTAATCTGTTTATGTTCGTCAATTTTGAAGCCCAACTTTGAAGCATTTTCTTTCTCGGACCATAACCATCAATAGCCAATTTCGAGGACCAAGATCGACATCAGAACAAACAATGATGTCATCATAAATGTGCATGACGGATTGGATACCCTAAAAAGCGAATCAGTAGCAAACCTCGACTTTGATATACCGGATAAAAAACAAGAAGCAAACATCCGGTCGGGCGCCGACTTAGCATTGCGATAAAGGGACTCTTGATCGGGAAGAACTGTGGGCATGTAATCAAACAGAAAATGAGCTTGCACTAAGCCGGTCGGCGCCGACCCATTCCTATTTTAAAAGCGTACACACATGCACAAAATTTCCTTAAAAACTAACCCTTAAAGAAATCGGAATATGTCGAATCGCTCTCGAGGCGAGGCCGGGCGCCCGACTACCCATCTCCATCGCCCTCAGGACCTCGCCTTCGTTATTTTTTTGCATTTTTTTTTAAAGCAAATCTTTGCATTTCGTAAAAAGATATGTAATACTTATTAGCTAACCCTTTTTTTTTTCCTTTCACGATCTAACCTTTAAAGTAACCAAGATATCAATGGCGACTCTTTAAACCTGTAATTTAGAGCACATTCTAATAGCCGAGCTTGAGAGTAAAGCTCGGACGTCTCTCTTAAAATTTTCTTTAGACACTTCATGTGTTGTTCAAAATGGTTATGGTACAAAGTTTCCCAGTAATGTGTTGGAGGAAACTAGGAATGAAGAAGGAAACCATCTCTGCAAGATTAAAAATGCTTTGGTAAACCTGAGAAATCTTCTAGAGTGATAAGTCTAGACACAGATTTTATGAGGGGTTGCAACTCAACCTTTATAAAAAAGTTATTATGACAGGATAAAAACGAGCTAAAAAAAAACTCATGGGCCTAAACAAATCACGTGTTCGCCTCCTCACTATAATGGCAAAATCGTGTTTCACCAACAAGAGGCAAGGAGTAGCATGCATCCTCACATTGACAGAAACTCCTTCATTGGATGGTTTGCTTATTGTGGTGGCTACTTATAATGCCAGAATCCCTATTGCGATTACTTTCTAAGTAAAGATGATCATAATTTTTCTACAATGGAGAGGCTCCATTCATATTAGTCCAGATGTTGGACCAATGGTAATGAGCATGGCTCAGTTACTTGTGCATATTGCAAAGAACAACCACATTGTATTGGGCGAGCCACTTGTGCATATTGCAAAGAGCAACTATATTGTATTGAGTTGTGATGCAATGATATCTTATTGTATTCCACATGGCATCTTGGACACTGGATTATTCATACACATGGGTGTCCATTCCAATCTAATAAGGCGAGCACTTTCTAGAATGGATATATAAAAGCTGTAGAATGCAATTGACAACACTTCAACTGTATTTGCTCACCGTGATTCAAAACTGCTGCAAAATAATTTGATCATGGAACAAATATATAAAAATTTAATGACGAAAGTTAGACATTGAAGATATAGATATAGTCGTTGAGGTAAAACAAGTGGGCGTTCTTCTACTGCAATTAAAACCACTATATAATCAAAGAAGGTGTGCCATTGAGGCTTCAAAGCCTGCATAACAAGTGCATTGATGATGCAAGGAAGAGAAATAGGTAGTACTAGGATGAGCTAAGCAACATGTTATATCTAAGAAGAAAATGTCTTTCACAGTTCCGACCAATTACTTCTTGTCGAGAATGAAAGATGTTATGTCTTCAAGATATCTTCAATGTTCGGAGTTGATATAGGGCCAGATAATGCCCCTCACGGAGACCTAATAGTCTTATGTTCCTTCAGAAGCGGTTTCATTGTGTTTTACTTTTCAACTGTCAAAAAAAGACCAAAGTGCCCATGAAAAAAGACCCTATATAAATTTACACTCTAGATTTTGTATCACATAAAAAAAGCTCTGAAATGGCATGAAGTATTAGAGCAAATGCCACGACCCGACAAGTCGGGGATTCATTATCGACAACCACTTCATGTATAGATGCATAATGGTCTCTTATTTTCTTTTTCTAGTTTTGCTAGAAATATATGAAGAATGATGTTCCCTTGCTTTCCATATCCATAACTAAAGAACCCAATGATACTTTAGAGCACTTTTAGCCATGCCAGATCCAGCCACATACTCATCCTTTTTGCTAATAAGAATAGCTCACCTGTGAAGCGAGACATGAGCTTCCATTTGGAAACGGTATTATGCATGTAGCAAACTATTTCCTTCCGGACAAACACAGAATTGCAGAAGCCGCTCAAAGCCAAGTCAAATCCGGCTATTTTTGGCCATGCCAAATCCGGCCGGGACGAAGAGGTACAGGGTTTTTAATCCCCACTATTCCACCGAAGCATCACAAGCACATTGGTCCATCGGATTGCCCCCTAACACACTCTCATGACAATCGATGGCAAAGCAGCCTCTACCTAACTTACAGAACGTAGCAAGAGTTTCAATCTTAGTCGTCCACGTAGTGAGGTTTTTAACTTCATCCCTCGATTTGGTACATTTATGTGCATCAAAAGGATATTCCATCATCCCTCCTCCCAGATGTTTGCCCTATGGGCAACCCAAAAAAAAAACAATAGTTGTTTAATTGCACCATTGAAAATAGAAGCCAATATATTTTGCCGTACACATGGCAGCCACAGTAAGAACCTAACAGAGAAGGAAAAAACGATGAGCGAGAAAAGAATGTCGACAAAGCACCAACGGGGAGAGAAGATGGAACAATAAAGATCCGCGAGAATAAAAGGCAAGAAAAGATTGCATGCGAGGAAGATCGTAAAAAAAGAAAAGGCAAGGAAGATCAAAGGCGCAGGGAAGACCATGGAAGAAAAGGTAAAGCCCTCAAGAAAAATGAATTGCACAAAAGCAACACAAATAGAGCCAGCCCTCACTAACTGTTTAGTAAATTTCCTCGAATTTGTCTGACTATTAACCCTGATAAAGGTCGGTTTGGGCAGAAGCTGCCATTTTCACTAGGAAGAAAAGAACTCCAGTGAACTGGCAGTTCAAGGAAGTGGAAAAAGATTTTAGTAAGAAAAGCAATAACTTCTTTAATATTAAGTAAATGGAAAATAATTATCAATTATATTTCAAAAACAAGAGCACAATAAAAGCCCTCTGTAACTCCATAGGACTTTCTCCCTCCAATAGGTATGTCGACAAATGGACCCTTTGTCTGACTCGCGCCTAGGATGGCCAGGAAAAACAGAGGTGTCATCTCGTCCCTTCCTCTATAGGCTCCTACAAACAACGAAAGCAATATACTATTAGCATCAAAGATAACATAACAATAGCCTAATGTGTTACCCATGAGGTGGCACGCATCCAGCCATCGTCACATTATTGAATAATAACATGCTAACTAATATATAGAAAGGCATTGGCTGGCATAGAACAATGGCTAGGGTGGACCACTCTATCAACCCCTCCTTGTGCGTATTGTGTAAATAGGTTGAAGAGCATCGGGCTTGTCCAGTATACATCATGCCAATGATAGGCGGCTGCAGGAAAATGCTTGCTCGTTCATCATACCCGACTTAGACCCGCCAACGCATGAATCAACTAGGAGTTGTTGGACTTACACTCTACCTACATGCAATGGTAGATAGCCTAGCACGCTAAGGACCCCCCCTCCCCCCCTTCCACCGAGGGGAACTCTACACGCCAAGGGTCCAGCTACCATCAGACAAGTCCTACCTTATACATCCTTGTCAAATCCCGCTATTCGGAACCAGGCAAGTTCTTATGCACAGGCCACATATAATTGGGAAGCATCGTCTACAATGGCTACAAGGTCTCTACCCCCCTTCCTCATACACAAATGGTGCAAATAATGATCAACCATCATACAACATCCATAACTTAAGAAATAACATCGACACAACTAATCCTAATCGCATGCAAACTGACTTACAGTTAGAGTTCATTGATTAGGGTTCCTGGACTAGAACTGAGAGTTATAGAATAACTACATAAGAGATATAACATGCTAGTATTTGGTATGATACATCCTAAATCATTTACCTATTTATCTACACCAAATACCTATTCTTTGGCCACTGCCTCTCCTAGCTGGCTAAGTGTTTGGTGATGAGCTCCACTCCATTGTACGCATGAAACTGGGCTCACGCTTGCACACACTCTTACCAACTATTGGTTTCAATTGCTGATTATTTATTACTCAACGATTCTTAGCAATTCCGAACTTCGTTGGTGCAACTACTCCCTGATCCGGGCTCGGAGGTGCAAGTGGTGTCGGTTGCCAGTTCGGGTATAAAAATGGATCTAGGTTAGAGTTTAGATCTAGTTATAGGTCAGGGTTTACTTTTGGTAATTCCACATGGCACCAATGGAACGGCTCCGCATGGCAGATCGCCAATGAGGCATCTTTACGTAGCAATGTAGGATTAGCTTGCCTAAGATGGGTAAGTTGTATAAATAATTTGCCTCTCCCCCCTCCTTCCCCGTCAATTCCTTAAGATAAACCTGCTTCAAATACGCTCCATATGGCCACAATCTGAAATAGAGATGTGCTTCGGACCCGAACCGCACAACAGTACATACTCTATGCAAATCTAAGCAAAGGGCAACAACAAGATAATGAAACGTCTATCCAACAAACATGCCCATCACAACAAGCATCTAGCCTAGATTACCAAGATCATATGACTATGAACATCCCAACATACTTGGTTATAAGCAAAAAGCAAGTTCATAGCTTGTATTGTCATTACATAATAATACCAAACAACTCTATTCCAATGCCCAACCAAATGTGGCATAAGCACGACATAATTAAACAAATAATATGATAATCTTAAAGCATCATTTTGTTTGAAATAGCAAAAAAATTTCAGAACACGGGTATTTTTCGCTCCTACTACTCTTGAGCGACTATTACTCCATTGTACCCTTTCTAGGCGGTCGGTTGGAACACAAGCACATGGATGTACACAATGGGCCAACAAGGTAACAAATCCTAGTATGCATCCTGGTCTTTGCCAAAATCTATCTATAGATTTTGTATCACATGAAAAAAAATCTATCCATAGATTTTGTATGACATAAAAAAGCTCTGAAATGGCATGAGGCTAAATGCTCATTGTGATGGGCATGTTTGTTGGATATAATTTTGGGATACGCTCCAAGTGCATTCGTCACTTTTAGCCATGCCAAATCCAGCTGCATGCTCATTCTTTCTGCTAATAAGTGTAGCTTACCTATGAAGCGAGATATGAGCTTCCATTACTGCAAAGGTTTTTTAATCCTAGTAGTAATGATTGTACTAGCCCATTGTATGGGTCCATGACCTATTGGTCTCCGTGGACGTTAAAAAAACTATTCTATTCTATTTTGAAATGGTATTATGCATGTAGCAAACTATTTCCTTCTGGACAAACACAGGAATGCAGATGCCGCTCAAAGCCAAGTCAAATTCGGCTATTTTGGCCATGCCAAATCCGGCCAGGACGAAGAGGAACCAGGGTTTCTAACCTTCACGATTCCACCGAAGCATCACAAGCACATTCATCCATCGGATTGCCCCCTAGCAGACTCTCATGACAATCGACGGCAAAGCAGCCTCTACCTAACTCACATAACGTAGCAAGAGTTTCAATCTTAGTCGTCCAACATAGTGAGGCTTTTAACTCTGTCCCTCGATTTGGTACATTTATGGGCATCAAAAGATATTCCATCATCCCTCCTCCCAGATGTTTGCCCTTTGGGCAACCCAAAAAAAGCAACAGTTGTTCAATTGAACCATTGAAAATAGAAGCCAAAATATTTGGCCGTACATATGGCAGTCACGGTAAGAACCCAACGGAGAAGGAAAAACCGCTAGAAACTCTTGTTCTTATTCGTCCCCACCGGATTTGGCCAAAATAGCTGGATTTGCCATGACTTTGAGCGACTTCTGCATTCCTGTGTTTGTCCGGAAGAAAATAGTTTGCTACATGTATAATACCATTTCAAAATGGAAGCAATGAAAAAGGATATTGATGAAGTGCCACCACAAACTAAAGGAGCACCTGCTTCAGCACTTAATGCTTCATTTCCAAGTGTTATAGCTGCTTCACTTCCAAGTTCTACAGGTATCTCGAAGAAGCCTATAACGCTTGCTTTGAACATGCCAACTAATGGCCACCTTACTTTTTACCGACTTATGCTTTTGAGACTTTAAGGTTTACATATTTTAGTTCTAATGCCAATGGAGAAGGTAGTTATAATTGGTTTTGCTCCAGTAACTGCAATACAAATTGCTCACAAACATCACCGCTTCACATACAGTGATGAAGATACTACACATAGCACAAATGGTGCTACAGGACACATATCTGCACCATCAAACAGTGGTAACTTCTTCTCATCATTCGCTAATACTTCTCAAAAATTACCATCGAACAACTCCAAGGTAATAGATTGTATTTGGAGGCACACATCCTTTAAATTATGAGGGAATAGAATAAGTTTAGAATGCAACATGGAAAATGCATTTTTCACTTTGTCTTGAAAACTTTGAGGGACGGAAATAATTTTAGAATGCATCATGGTTCCCACCTTGTTTTATTTGAAGCACTTTGTATTTTTTTTTTTTTTTTTTTTTTTTTTTTGGTTTACTTTCTGAAGCCTACATGGTTAAGATTGAAGAGAGCACCGAGGCACCAAATTTTTTTGCAAATGCAAAGACTATTTCATCTTCACAATTCTTCAATGAGAATAAACCAAGTAATGCTGAAAACCATGTTCGTCTTTAGAAGTTTGTGGTATGAGATCTATTCTTTTTTTGCTTCTAGTAAAATGTTATAAATATGCCTCTGCGTACGTTGAAGCTATGGAACCTGAATGAGCGAACATAATTCATCATCCATATCTAGTGCTGACTTTTTTGATCGGGATAAAAATTTAAGTGCATTTGTGGTTGATGTTACTGCTAGTGACCTTGTGGCAAGACTCTCTATGTAGGTAGTTATTACCTCAGATTTATAATTTTGTAAAAGCTATAAGCAAATATGCTAGCAACATTCTTTTTATCTATTATTTTGTAAAATGTTTATGGCTTTGAGATTGAGTATTTTTTGTTTATACCATGGAAAGTTCCTTGCTGTAAGATTTAGTAATTATCATCTTTAATGTCTTTATTGTATCTTCAGGCTACACATGATATGTCTACAATAAGGAAATTGCAGGCAAAATGAGAAAGAGATTATTGTCTATTGCCTTAGATGGTATGATGGCAGTGTCTGAGATATTGGATTGGCTGAATTCCCAAGGTAATGTCAACTATTAGGGCATATTAGAGGTTAAACGTAAGGCAAGCCTTTTTCTAACATATACTAATTTCTTTAATATTTTTGGAGATTAGTATTAGTTTCTCTCAGAGTTGAGAATGCATCCTGTGACCTGCATTGGTGTGGAAACACAATACTTATTTAGCACAAGTAAAGCTTATAAATTCTTGAGTTGTACATTGATATTTGAAGAGGCACCTAAATCATTTGCTATTTTTGCAAGTGGAAAGATTGAAGGCATCGTGTTCTTATTAACTATTTGGGTGTATAAATTTTCTTTTTGCATGGCCTTTTATTGTGCTCTTGTTTTTGGAACATGATTGATAGATTGAAGGCATCGTGTTCTTATTAACTATTTGGGTGTATAAATTTTCTTTTTGCATGGCCTTTTATTGTGCTCTTGTTTTATTACGTTGAGCAATGGTATATATATAGGACTACAAACCAAAACGTCATATTGTTAAGTTGGGGACATGATAACAACGTTGAATGAAACTGTGTGCTATTTAACAAATGTTTTGAGTCCACATACTGGAGGGTGTCGAAACTATGTGCTATTTAGCAAATCTTTTGACTTCACAGAAAACCTTTTGTTATGCTATTTTTATTGCCTTTTGTAGGGTGTGCATTCTTTTTGAATGAGTCGCATTAATGCCATCGATCCGAGCCATCGGATCGAGATTTTCGAATGGGCGAGCATGCATCCGTCCCATGCATGCATGCATTGCATGCATTTCCTAGGGCTCTGGTGGGGATTGCTATTTCTTGCAGGTTCTTCATCGACTTCTCATCGGCGTTTTCTCCTCTCTCAGCAGTTCCCTTGACTCCTTTCTTTGATACCAGGCAGGAGAGGGGCTTCTCCCTGCTTGGTTTGCCAGTTTGACGTCTTTTACTATGGTGTGACCTGTTCTTCCCCGATCTTACCCTTCTTTGGCCATCCTTCAACCTTCGACCTCGATCCCATTTTGATAAGGAAGTTCTCTTTTTGTCGGGAGCTTTTGTCTTATTTCATGCGAGCCCTTATTCGAGAATGCCATCGATCCGAGCCATCGGATCAAGATTCTCGAATGGGCGAGCATGCATCCGTCCCATGCATGCATGCATTGCATGCATTTTCTAGGGCTCTGGTGGGGATCGCTCTTTCTTGCAGGTTGTTCATCGACTTCTCATCGGCTTTTTCTCCTCTCTCAGCAGTTCCCTTGACTCCCACCCACCCTCCCTTAATGTGTATATTATTGTAAATGTTATTTTTTGTCGCGTGGCACGCGTGAACAGCCCCTCGCTTTTTGAGGTGTAAATATTGTTTTTTGTCGCGTGGCACGCATGACCAACCCCTCGCTTTTCGAGGTTTTTTCTCTATTGGTTTTTCTGTTGGTGGTGTGCAGGTCCAGGGGTGATGTGCAACTTTGGTATTCTCTGTGGAGCGTGGGTTTTTTTTGTGGGAACGTTTAGCAGCCCTGCGTTGTCCAAGCCCCTTGCCGAGATTTTATCGCTAGGGTTTTTCCTTGAAAACCCGAAAGGGCGGGGTTTTTTAATCCCGGCGATAAGCTCTTGGCAAGTACACTAGCCACATCTATAGCACACAATTTTATTTGGGGTCCAGGCGTTATAACTGGATATTCCCTATGTTTTTCATTTTTTGGGTAGCCTGCGATGTGCAGCTACCCATTCTATACCATTGTAGAAAAACTGTTGAGATTAATGAAAAGCCTAGCTAGAGTTTTTGTCTGTTTTCATGCAAGCCCTTATTCGAGAATGGTAGCATAAAGTCGTCATATAAGTGGTCTAAGAAGTTATAAGGAAGGAAGGAAGGAAGGAAGTATATTTTTACGTCGCACCACAAAGGCAGCGTCACGAAGGACATGCGACCACAAGTACAAAGAAAACAAAAATACATTGCATGGGCCGAAGCCGGCTTCATAAGAAAGGCTTCAGTTAAATGCCATCTTCATTATGAAACTTTGGTGTTTCCATCCTAGATGAAAATGAAATTTGGGTTTGCGTCTGTCTGCACCTGTGTTAACCAAGATTAGGCATGCTTTGGGCCTATAAATGCAAGCTTTAGGCAACTCATGGTGACTCGTGGCTGCTCCCACTCATCGGCCACCTCGTGATTTTACATGGCATAAAACCCCGCTGCCCATCATTTACCTACATTCTGGAAGACTCCTGTTTCATGTTGTTGTAGGCAAACTCGACCAGATAAATATAGTCAGCCCATTGTGATTGCTTACTCCACACATAACTTCTTAGCATATCCTCTATAATGCGATTGGTACGTTCTGTCTGACCATCGGTTTGAGGATGATACGCCGTACTCATAGCAAGCTTGGTCTGGATGGTGGCAAAGAAATCTTTCCAGAATGCACTTACAAATTTGGGATCCCTGTCGGATATAATAACTCGTGGCATTCCGTGCAACCTGAAGATTTCCTTGGCAAATAGCAGAGCAGTATCGAAGGTTGTATCCGTGGTACGACATGGCAAGAAATGAGCCATCTTCGACAATTTGTCGACCACTACCATTAAGGCATCATATCCACGGAGAGTTCGTGGAAGGCCCACAAAATCCATGGATATCACTTCCCATTTGGCGTTGGGCACATCCAGGGATTGCAACTCGCCTAGAATCCTTAACTGTTCAGCTTTGGTTTGCTGACACACCTACTGCTTAATGTACCTGGCAATGTCCTTTTTCATCGAAGGCCAGAAATAGCTGGAGCGAATCTTAAAGTAGGTCTTCATAAACCCTGCGTGTCCAGCTATAGGGCTGTTGTGTGTATCATGGAGAATGAGCTTACGTACTCCTGAAGTCTCAGGTACACACAACTTATCCTTGTAATATAACAAGTTGCCTTCTTTCTTATACGAACAGAAAGCTTCACGCTCGTTATCTGTGCGAGCCTCCCCAGCCAAACTATTCCAAACTTCATGGAATTCGGGATCCGTGGCCAAGGCCTGTTCTATCTATTTCCCAAACTCACTGGTGAGTGTAGAAATTGCATTGCAATGGGTGCGGGTTACCAAGGGATGACGTGACAATGCATCCGCAACGACATTGTGCTTTCCAGGTTTATACATAATCTCAAAATCATACTCCTCCAAGAATTCCATCCATCTCCTCTGACGGAGGTTGAGATTCGGCTGGGTGGATAAATAACGGAGACTTTGATGATCCGTGTCCAACTGGAATCTCCTACCAAGAAGGTAGTGTCTCCATATCCGCAGGGCACGGACAACGGCTAACAATTCCTGGTCATGGGTAGGGTATCGCTGCTCGGTCTCGTTCATTTTCTTTGAATCATAGGCAATAACCCTGCCCTCCTGCATTAGGACTCCACCGGTGGCAATTTTACTGGCATCCGTTGCCACTAGTTTATCCTTCTCAGGATCGGGCAATGTGAGAACTGGTGCTGACGTTAAGGCATCTTTAAGTTGCTGGAAACTTCCTTGAACCTTTGCCTTCCAGTGCTCCATCCAATCCTTCACTTTCTCATGCTTTGTAAGATTTGTAAATCCTTTATAAATTTCTGATAGTATCCTGCTAGTCCCAAGAAACTTCGGACCTCAGAAACATTTCCGGGAATAGGCCATTCCCTTACGGCCTCTATCTTTGCCGGATCTGTAGCAATTCCCTCTGCCGATATGACATAGCCCAAATAGTCGACCTTCGGAGTGGCAAACTTGCACTTAGAGAACTTGGCAAAGAGCTGATGACGTCTTAGCTTTTGTAGGGCTAATCTAAGATGCTTCTCATGCTCCTCTAGGGGCATTAGTTAATCCAAAAGGCATAACTGTAAACTCATAATGCCCATATCTAGTGCGAAAAGCAGATTTATGGATGTCCTCCTCTTTAATCCTTATTTGATGGTATCCGGAGCGTAGATCAATCTTTGAGAAATACTTAGCCCCTTGCAACTGATCCATTAGATCATCTGCTCTAGGCAAAGCATAGCGATTTTTGATGGTATGCTTGTTGAGTTGCCGATAATCAATACACATCCTCAACGAGCCGTCCTTTTTCTTAACAAAAGAATAGGAGCCAAAAGGCGAAAACACTAGGTCGAATGAAACCTAGGTTTAGTAACTCCCCGGTTGCTTCTTAAGCTCGCCAGTGCGGAGGACTCATACGGTATGGGGCCTTGCTGGTAGGCTTAGTACCGGCTCTAAGGCTATCTCACATTCCACCCCTAAAAGGAGGAAGCTCGATCTCATCCGAAAAAAAGATCACCAAATTCTCGGAGAAGATTAGCAATCCCTTTTGGCAAAGTATCAATTAATTGCTTCTGTTTAGCATCTGACTCAATGGAGGCAAGTCTAATGACGCAGAGGAGCTTTTCCTTGCGTATAGCTTTATCTAACTGCCTGATGGACATAGACTGCATGATAGGGTTGAAGGGTTCACCTTTTATAGTTATGCGGGCTCCATTAGCTGCGTTGAAGGTAACTTCCCGTTTCTCGCAGTCTATGTTGGCTTTTGCAGATGCCAAGAATTCCATACCAACAATGAGGTCGTATTTGCCAATATCCATCAACTCGGCACCCAAAGCAACTGGTGCACCTGGTAACTGCATCTTGAGATTGATGCTTGCTGTAAGATTTAGTAATTATCATCTTTAATGTCTTTATTGTATCTTCAGGCTACACATGATATGTCTACAATAAGGAAACCCACAATGTCAGAATTCTCAAAGGTAAAATGCCAATTTCCTCAAATTTAGACCTTCATGCCACTTTGGAAAGCATTCTTATCAATGCTAATCCAAACAAGGGTCTAAACAATTCTATGGTATCTGGGAAACTTGGTACTCATAGCTATGACAAAGAATTAAAAGATGCTGGTGATATCTCTGATGCTTCTACCAGCAAAGATAATGGAGTTCCATTAATTATGGAAATAAGTACTGATCATAGAGCAGAAAAGCAGTGCAACCTCCCTAAAAGTCCTGTTCTTCAACAAATATTGGGAAAAAATATTACAGATGCTACAGGTGTTATTAATCATCCTGATTATGAAGATCATGATATTCCTTGCCACAACAACTTTAGTGTTCTTGCTGACCTGAAAGATGATTGCACTGAAGGGTATATGGAGTCACATGTGGATACAATGGCTACTTCCAATAATTCTGCTCCCCCTTGCACTCGACCTTATCCCATCTCTCTTGTTAAACCATCTACTGCTCAACCCTCTCAAACCAACCTCATTGACCTTTCACCTCCCTCTCTGATTGATATCCATTCCCCTCCTCAAAATAATCATCATGAGATTATTTCCCCTTATACTGAATTCCTGATAAAAGAGTTGTCAGTTATGCCATCAGCAGGTTTGGACATTGTTCATACAAAAGGAAACTCAGATATGCATAATCAACAACAGGTTGAGGAGAATGATGTTACAAACAATTCAGGGGCTCAAAGGGTCAGAAATATTGAGCAGGTCACTCACAACTCAGAAAGGTTCAGTTCAGATGTTTTCAAGGATATTGAGGCTCCAGATTATAATGCTCAGCAACTCAACTCACAACTTGGAGATAAATCCAGGCAAGATCTTTCCATTTTGGTCATTGATGTTAATAATTTAAACTAGTAACGGTGCCCAGCGTTGCTGGGCATTCTTTGGAAGTTTGTAAATGTTTTTATTGCAATAAGAAATGTGTGCAGTAAGCTTTTATTATTGGAATAAAAAAATATTCAAATATAGTTATAGTGCCCAGTGCTGCTGGGTATTAGTACAGTGTAAGAAATCTATAGAAACTAAGGGTCTATTTCATCTCGTAGAATTTCTTTGTAGACTACATTTGGAGTGAACCTCCTTTTGTTTTTTAGCAGTGCTCCTTGTCTTGAGGTTTCTTGAATGTATACCTTCACTCCGTGTTGTGTGGTGCACCGTGAGAATGCGACATAGAGCTGGCCGCGGTGCTTAACACCGGAGTTGGTAGGTAGATGCCAACGGAGGTCATTGATCGGCCCTTGCGACTTGTTTATGGTCATCGAGAATGCAAGTCGACGGGAACCGCCGCTTGAAGGGGAGGAGGTCATTATCCGATGGCTCCAAAGTGTTATCCTTGGTATGAGGACCCGTGTTCCTTTGTAGGTGCCGGTGATTATTTTCGCATCTATGATTCTTGGATGCGCTTTGATTACACGGAGGCGGTGCCATTGCGTAGACCGCCTTTGGGTTCATGTTCCGAGTAGGATGATGATGGCACCATCCTTGATGTGTAACTTGGCGCGTGGCATGCCGAAGGAGTCGTGGTTGATGAACTCAATTGGGAAATCCCTTGTAGCATCTTCGCTTTCCGCAATTATGGCATCTATACTGCGGTAACGCATGGAGTTGTCCATTCAACCTTAGAAGGACCTTATTGTTGATTCTCGGCCATGTCTTCATTCTTTGGAGTCAAGATGGCCTTGTCATACAATAGGTGCACATTTGCCTCTGTTATTTCCTTGCCGAAGATGCTGTCAATCAGATCATCTTCTACCATGCATTCTTCAGGTATCTCAACCAAGTCGCGATCGAGTCCTGACTCATTGTTCATCCGTTCCCCATTACCAAGTCGTAGCAGCCAATTTGAGAAGATTTGCTCGTCCTTTCCGACCCGCATGTTTTGTGTCAGCTTGTGGGTTTTGAAATTAATCCACAATGGGTTTCTCTTGACACACTTCGAGATGATTTCTGTCTTTGTTGCACGCTTGATCACAGGCAATTGTTGTCGGAAATCGCCGCCGGTGAGCATTATCATTCCCCCAAACGGCCTGTCATCTTGGCGTATCTCGCGTAGAACCCTGTCGACGGCAGTGAGTGCTTGCGTATGTGTCATTCCCATTTCATCCCATACCATGATACTTGCCTTTCTAAGTACCTCTGCTTGTTGGCTTGTTGCACGTAGTGCAGAGGTTGCCTCTTGTGTGAGATTGAGTGGTAACTTGAACGTCGAATGAACTGTTTGTGCTCCCTTTAAGAGGAGGCTGGCAATGCCCGGGTCTGTTATCGATACAACACCCATGCCGCATCCTCTTAGTATGCCGATCGACCGTTGAAGAGGAATGTTTTGCTCGCGGCCTCTGGGCCATCCACATTGATACATGGGGCTTGATGCTGGCTGATTGCATCGAGGATAATGTCGGCTATGTGTTTCTGCTCCCTGTTGAGCTTTCCGTAGTTTTCTTGTCCTTCTTTCAACTCCTTTTCTGCATCGAAGGTGGGTTCATTTTGGAGATTGTCTAGAATGTCTATCCGTGGTTCTGGAAGTCCAAGTTGCTGGCATGTGCAGCCACTCATCTAGAAGATGTCGTCGATGTCCTTCAGTGCGTGGTTATAAGCCTGCTCTGGTGGCATCTTCCGTTGGTAGTCTTCTGTCAGGCTGTCCTTGAAGAGCTCCCATAGCCGCATTGGATCTTGTGGGTCATTGTATAGGCAAATGAATGCGAATGTCTGGCGTAGCTGCACCGGCATTTGGAAGAGGCTCGCGTCTTCGAGCGTCTTCTCCCACTCGGCGTCGTCTTCTAATAAGCCGAGCTCTTTGGCAGCTTCCTTGAAAGTCGAACATAGTTTTCCATTAACAGTGCGCATGTCTTCGAAGCTGGTTGCACCCTTGATATGTAGCAACAGGAGGCGGAGGTAGTAGCGATCACCGTCCTTAGGGCTCACGTTGTACATCCGTGTGATGAGCTTGAACTTGCCCTCCCGCTTTTTCCAGGACGTCTGGCGCGTGAATGTGTAGTGCTGGGGGATTTCTGGATAAGTGTATTCACGTGCAGCTGGGTCGTGCTTGTTGAGCTCAAACCATGCAGTCAACATTGTTTGCTTTTGCATCTCTCGCTCGATGGCTTGTCTTTCATGGCCTTCCTGATAATAGACAGCTTGGTTGTTTGGCAAGTGAACGGGTAGCCTGTGTACTGTGTGGGAGTTGCCATGCATCTTGTACCCGTATAGCCTCCACATGGCTTCCATTGCAGAGACGTATCTCGTGTCAAGGTATTGCTCCACCTCGTCCCAATTGAATGTGGACGTGGATTCCCCTGTCGGTTCTTCCGTGATCTTGATGGATGCCCGATCGTGCCCTTTGTGGATGTACTTATAGATATACTTCACGCTACCGACGCTGAAACACTGCTCAACATTGATATGTGCTTCGTACTTTTCAAGCAGCCATTGATTGTGGGGAACTATCCATCTGTTGTCAACAGGCGTGTTGCCCCTCATGAAGTGGCCTGTGTCCCGTCTTCTATACTCTGGATAGCCATTTGCGTTGACTTTGGTATTGTCAATAAATTTGTGCATTCCTTCATTGGGCTGCCTTCCTTGGCTTGCATGCAAGGGGCGTTTGGGTTGAGGGGCCCGCATGGGCCGTGGACCATATGCTTGATGACGATCTCTCGCAGGTTGGGATTTTCTGGGCCCGGTACCTCTGGCCGTGATGTCTTTGTCAATGGCGCCGCTATATCTGGGATCTTGTCTTCTTGTTCGAGAATCATGAGGAGGTGGCAATGTGGCAAGCCTTGTTTCGAACTCTATCAGATATGTGTGTGCCTTCACCTTGCCCAAGATATCATTTTCAAAGAGGTCGTGGAAGAATGCTCGAGCTTTGTGTGAAATACGCCAGACAACCAAATCTGGCCTATCATGTGGTCTGTTGTCCGTAGCAGTTGTTGTCGATCTCTACCCAATTTGGGTTGGACGTAAATGTTATAAAGAGGTCGACTTTGCCAAATCTTCGGATCAAGGCCATCGAATCCCGGTAGTTTCGTTGCATTGCTCGGGCTTCCATTGTATGAAGAAGGCGGGATGACCGGCTTTTGGGATCTTAAGCCTCTTTGCTCCCCTCATGATCTATGTAGTCAATGAGACCTTGGTACAACTCTACTCGCAACTTCCTTTGATTTTGTTTGATCCGGTTTAGATTGTTTGCTTCCACTCTCGAAAAAGTACACGCCAACAATGAATTGTTTGTGTTAGCTTGCCGGCCAAGAAAGCAAAGTGGTTCCAACCAACGCTCCTTATTGCCACCGATAATTGTAGAATTGAAACATAGTCACGTGCTCTCGTTTGTTAGAAGACGCCGATGAGAAGTTGTTTCGCTTTCTTGATACCTATGCTCCTAGCCCGGTCACCAAAGGGAAAGAGAATGGGGTAAACTAAAGGGATCAAGATTTGGGTTTGTGATTGAATCTTCTTGAGGCCACCACCCTTTTTGATGTATACGATGTCCCTATCGAATGGTGGCTCTCGTCAAGATTGACAAATATTACGCGCAACTTCATTTGAGCATCTTTGGATTGTATCTCCTAAGGTCCGTGTTTCGAGAAACATTGAAGTACATCCCGATGTCTTTCACGCCTTCACGAATGTTGTGCTCGTTCTTCTACCTCGTGCATCATCATGAGAGCCGATGCATAGGGCCGACGCTATGTGAGCTCGACATCCAGTTCTTTGAGTAGGTCACTATCGCAATTTATATTCCGAGGGATTGTGGGTTCAAGGCTTCATGTGCATAATTGTGATCTAGAATGTAGAGCCGGGTGTATGTTGCGGGCTGGGAATTATCGGCATGAGCTGGTCCTACCCTATGGTAGGTTTGTCCTTGGATCTTGAAACAATACGGTCCGTGTCCTTCAAACTGCTCGATGTTGGCGCCAAAGGAAGCAAAGGCGAGAGCACTATTGTAGGCCCTAATGTGTTGGTGGAAGTTAGTGCTTTTTGGGTGCTGGTGGCTCAATAATCTCTGAATTAGATGGGGCATTGGTTGTAGAGGTTCCAGTTTGATTTGTCCATCATGGCAGCAATTCGTACCATCATCCTTGAACGACAATGCACCACAGTCTACGCATTCCCTATTGAAGGGCCCACAGTGGTGTCGTTCGACTTGTGTGACTTCAAGTGTCCTTGCTATTCTGTACGTAGGCAGACGGGCTCTCCGTTGACGATGATATTGTTCAAGTTCATCAAGTCTCTCTTGATGCTCTTCTTCTGTTTCTGTGGCAACCTGCTGGGCTCTCCATTGGCGTTGATATTGGGTGTTTTCGACTAATCTTTGTCGATGTTGATCTTCTGTTTCTATTGTAGCCTGTTGCAACTTTCTTCTTTTGTAATTCTCTCTTCGTTTCTCCAATCGAACTTCACGTTCCTGTACTGTCTCTGCAGTACGCTTCTTTCTGTACCTCTCTCGCTCGGCCGCAAGCCTTCTCTCTCGTTCTTCTGTCATTGCAGATTACGTGTCCAAAGGATGTTCGTTGTATGGGTCATTACTGCTTCATGAATCTTTTAAAACCTAGGTAAAGGGTAAAAGGTATAGTTTTTTTTTTGAAGTTTAAGAAAGGGTGGTAGGCGTTGCAAAAAGGTAAAAGGTAGTCTTTTTTGAAGTTTAAAAAGGGTGGTAGGCGTTGCAAAAGTAGTCCTTTTTGGAGTTTAAAAAAGGTGATGGGCATTTTACGTTGGGTAAAAAAGTCAAAGGCAAATTAGGTATGTTAGTTGTTTGTTGTTGGTTGTTGTTAGGTATGTTAGTTGTTAGTATTTATATTTCATGATGGCATCCAAAATCTGGAAATGTATCCGAATACAAAGCTGTGAAATTGGCAAGGCCTAAATAGTTTTTCAAGCAAGCAAGGCAATCCTTTGTCCTGTACAAAAACTGCTTGAAAATGGTTGCTTCCCACTTTGCTGTTGCTAGTTGCTAGTTCTTTGCTGTTGCTAGTTCCCTCTTTATGCCCACTGCAAGAAATAAGTAGTATGTGCGGTAAATAAGCTTGGCAAGAGAATACAAATGTCTATCCATGACTGAGTCACCATTGGAATTGGAATGACATTTCAGTTGCATATTTTTATTAAGAAATAGGAAATATACCATCATTAGGTTCTAGATCTAATGCCTTTGTAAGACTTGGGACTGCTGCATCCAGATCATTTAGTGCTAAAAATGCCTGCAAGAACACATGAACACTAAGGTCATAACCATGTACTGTAAAACAAAATCATCTTCATCTAAACAAATGCCATGGCATTTGATAGTGTTTATACCTGGCCTTGACGAAATAGTGCCTTTACGTTTGCCTCCCCATTATTCATTGCATATTCAGTATCCATTAAGGCACCCCTTGGACCTCCCATCTTCAACTTGCATGCCTTAGAGAATAGAAAAACCATCTTTATAGCTTGAAAAATTAACTGACTGTGAAAGTATGCAACAAATGTAATTACATAAAACATAATCGTAATTTTTCTCTGGAAATATGCAATTAAATTACAATTTCTATCGACTCAGTATTCAACATTCGTGAGCATGGACCCATTTTGCATTAATTCCCTTTATGAAGTATCAGTTTGTCTTGATAGCCATGTCATACCCAAACGTGCATTAATAGCTAGCATTGCAAATATGCAACTTTACAACTTCATTCACGTATGCTTTAAAAAAAATGGAATTGAACAGCAAAAAGTACTACATATACCGTGCTGTTTGTGAAGATGAGGGATTTTATTTTCCGTAGGTAATTGCTCCTCTCTGCAAAATAGCCCTGTCAATATGTACCCCCAAATGAACAGCACAGAATCTATACTATGAACTATGCGTGCATTATTATCTAGCAGAATTCGGTTGCATCTAAACGTTGTTCTCATTCATTTTGCTGACTGTGCAGAATACTCAATAGAAAATTAAAGGGAAACTTTTTATCTGAATAAAGATGCAATCAAAGAAGCAAAGTGAAGGCATCGCCATACCTGCACCGACATCCCTGCATCGCCCAGCAAAACCTGGCTGCTCCTTAACCAGCAAGTTTTGGATCAAAGATAGGCAAGCAGACTGCCATAAACTTTGCATCATAAACATAATAAAACAACAACTCTCTGACTGCAAATTTTACCTTATTCTTTGCTGTTGCTAGCTCCCTCTTTATGCCCACTGCAAGAAAAACAAAACCATCTTTATAGCTTGAAAAATTAACAGACTGTGAAAGTATGCAACAAATGTAATTACATAAAACATAATCCTAATTTTTCTCTGGAAATATGCAATTAAATTACAATTTCTATCGACTCAGTATTCAACATTCGTGAGCATGGACCCATTTTGCATTAATTCCCTTTATGAAGTATCAGTTTGTCTTGATAGCCATGTCATACCCAAACGTGCATTAATAGCTAGCATTGCAAATATGCAACTTTACAACTTCATTCACGTATGCTTTAAAAAAATAGAATTGAACAGCAAAAAGTACTACATATACCGCGCTGTTTGTCAAGATGAGGGATTTTATTTTCCGTAGGTAATTGCTCCTCTCTGCAAAATAGCCCTGTCAATATGTACCCCCAAATGAACAGCACAGAATCTATACTTTGAACTATGCGTGCATTATTATCTAGCAGAATTCGGTTGCATCTAAACGTTGTTCTCATTCATTTTGCTGACTGTGCAGAATACTCAATAGAAAATTAAAGGGAAACTTTTTATCTGAATAAAGATGCAATCAAAGAAGCAAAGCGAAGGCATCGCCATACCTGCACCGCCATCCCTGCATCGCCCAACAGAACCTAGCTGCTCCTAGCAAATTTTACCTTATTCTTTGCTGACTGCAAATTTTACCTTATTCTTTGCTGTTGCTAGCTCCCTCTTTATGCCCACTGCAAGAAATAAGTAGTATGCGCGGTAAATAAGCTTGGCAAGAGAATACAAATGTCTATCCACAACTGAGTCACCATTGGAATGACATTTTAGTTGCGTATTTTCATTAAGAAAAAAGGAAATATACCATCATTAGGTTCTAGATCTAATGCCTTTGTAAGACTTGCGACTGCTGCATCCAGATCATTTAGTGCTAAAAATGCCTGCAAGATCACATGAATACTAAGGTCATGACCATGTACTGCAAAACGAAATCATCTTCATCTAAACAAATGCCATGGCATTTGATAGTGTTTATACCTGGCCTTGACGAAATAGTGTTTATACCAGATCGCCTTCGCCGTTTCCCTGCTTTCCATAGCCGATATTAGGGATTGCCGGAGCTCAGAACAGGTAAGAGCGAATTCGTATCTTCTTTCCAGCCGATATTAGGGATTGCCGGAGCTCAGAACAGGTAAGAGCGAATTCGTATCTTCTTTCCTTTGCCGGAATGAGAGATTAGAGCGGGACAACGGATCCTTGTAGCTGCTCCTGCCCTGCCGTGAAGAAAAGCCTAAAGAAAGGTAAGTTGGAAGAGAGGGGCAAGATTATGCCACGTGGCATCGATCAATCTGAGCCGCTCAAATTAGGGCGTGGTCCATTACACAACATTATAATATAAGATAATAATATGGTTAATTCAAATGACTGTTTCCCTGTTTCTACTGATATTGACAAGAACACTACTTCTGACAAATCTATCTTACATCCTTGTCAGAATCTGGCCTCTTTGGACCAAGATACTTGTTGTAATTCCAAATTCTGGTCTTGTCCCCATGACTCAAACCATAATTCTGATGTTGATATTGATAAAGAAAATGATATACCTACCCAAAACTTATCTAACTCTGATGTTTGGGAGGATGATTCTTTTCTTTTCAATAATCCTTCCACAGATTATGGGAGTAAATATACCTCAAAGGGTCTATCTGGACAAAACAATAGGAAACATAAGAACAAATCTAAAAAGTCCAAAAGGATTACTGCTATATCTGGCACTCCAGCTGCAAACACAAGAAATAGCTCTAAGAGAGTTACTAGGAGCCACAATCTTTGATTTTGTCTCCCCTACCTAATCTCAGTTCCTTCCCTATGAAGATTCTCACCTGGAACTTGAGGGGAATTAAAGGCCCTTTAAAAAGAAGGAGAGCTATCTCTCAGATAAGGGAGTACAACTCGGATATAATTCTTCTTCAAGAATTAAGACTCCCTAACTTTGAATGTTCAAATCTAGGTGATTGGATTGGACCTGGCCATTCTTCTATCTGGATTGAAGCCTCTGGAACTTCTGGTGGCATCTGTATCATTTGGAAAAAAACTTAAACATGAAAGTGTTTTTAACAAACTCGCGCAAAAAGTTGGCAAGCTGTTATCCTTAAGCATGAGGATCTTACTTTTGGAGTGATTAATATCTATGCCTCTACTGATTCCAGAGTTAGAGAACACACTTGGCATTATCTCAATGAGTGGCTTATTTCCCAATCTTGTCAAACTTGGATTATTGCTGGAGATTTTAATAATACTCCTAGCTGGGATCTTAAGTGTGGCAAGAATCTTAACATGTCTGCTTCTGAGAGGTCAAATTGGGACAACTTTCTAGATCAGCATCTTCTCAATCATATCCCATCCTCTACTGCTAGATACACTTGGTCTAATAAGCAAAAGGGCAATGCTCGAGTCTTCTGCACTCTAGATAGATTCTACATCAACAATATGGCCAATACTTTCTGGGACAATTGCATGGTTACTAGTGATGAATCAACTTCCATTTCTGATCATCAACCTCAATTTCTTACTACTAAGCATGTCATCAATTTGAAGAGATCTGGCAATATTCCTTTTAAATTAAATTGCTCCCTGCTTGACTCAAACAGATTCAATGCTGATTTTATTGCCTATTATAATTCTCTTCCAAGGGTTACAGATGCTAATTCTATGAAATCCTTCTATTCCAACATCAAGCTTTCTAAATCTTGGATCAAAAACTGGTCCAAGAATTTTCGTGCCACTAAAAATGTGGAAAGAAATAATTTGCTACAGAGGATGAAAGAGGTCAGAATGAACCTTCAAACTGACCCTTTAAACTCTGATTTGCATATTATTGAGGAAAGCTTGGAAATGACAATTAAATCTATGGAGGAACATGAGGCTAAAGGGGCAGCCATCAAATGCAAATTAAAGTATCATGCTCAGATGGATAGCTCCAATTCTAAATTCTTTTACAGGGTTGCTAAAAATAGAATTTTGAGAAATCAGTTATCTACAATCCTTACTGAGAATGGATCTTCTATTTCTGATCATGGCCAGATCTCCAGTTATTTTCATGATAAGTACAGAGACATTTTCACCAAACCTATGGATAACTCTGCTCAAACCCTGCTGGGAGATAATTTCAGGGATTTTTTGAATAACTTGCCAAACTTAAATCCAACTTTATCCCCTCCTGAAATTGAGAATCTTCCAACTGAAAATGAAGTCCTTTCCATTATTCAGGATCTTGGCAGAAATAAAAGCCCTGGCCCAGATGGTCTCCCTGTAGAATTTTATATCAAATGCTGGGAGGTAATCAAATTGGATTTAATGCACATGATTCATGGTTTCTGGAATCTAAATCACTTACACCCCTCTATTTGCTCTGGCTTTATCACCATGATTCCTAAAACAGATAATCTAGAAAAGTTCAATGACTGGAGACCTATCTCTTTAACAAATTCTTCCTATAAAATTTGTGCCAAAATAATTGCAAATAGGATCAAAGGTCATCTTCAAAAGGTCATTAGCTATTGCCAATCTGCATTCTTACCAAACAGATTTATTCTTGACAATTACATTGCTGCCATGGAGGGCCTTCATTGGAATTCTCTAACTAATCAGAATTGCATCCTCTTGAAGCTTGATTTCTCCAAAGCCTTTGACACAGTGAGGTGGAATTTTTTGGAGTTTGCTTTGACTAAGCTTGGTTTCTCTGATAAAATTATAAAGTTGATCCTTGGCCTCAATCAAAGATCCCAGTCTGCTATCTTAATCAATGGTTCTCCTACCAAATTCTTCCATCTTAGCCGAGGAGTTAGGCAAGGTTGCCCCCTTGCCCCTTATTTATTCTTGGCTGTGGCTTAAATGCTCACATCTGCCATTCATTTCCATCAAAATGTCAATGATCTCCATGGCCTAAATCTGCCTGATAATTCCTCTCTTACCATCCCACAATATGCAGATGATACTTTCACTTTTCTCAAAAATGATCCTGACAATATTGAGTTCTTCTTTAAGATTATAGAGTCCTTTAGTGCTGCCTCGGGTGTCCATTTGAATAAAGATTGTTAGTCCTGTGCCTCCTGGTACAGGACTATTCATGCATACGACGGACCAAGTCAAGTCCAAGGATCCACAATCAGGCGCGGGTCAGTCGTCAAAGGCTCAGCAGAAGACCAAGCAGACCACGCAGACAAAGACCACGCCGAACGTCAACAAGAGGCGGCGCTCAGACAAGTGAGGGGCTGGGGCACCGACCGTCAGGTCGGCCACAAATAAGGATTCTAGGCACTCCAAGAGGCACCGCCAAAGATTCCTCGGCAAATCGGGGCCTCCTTCCGAGTCGGCACCAAATCGGGCCGAGTGTCTATATTGGGCCAAAGGCCATTGTACTATATATATGAGTAGAGCTAGCACATGAGTTTTTAGATGAGTTTTGAGCCTTGTCTCACTTCGCTTTCTCGGTTTATAGAGCTCATATATCATCATCATTGATATCAAGGAAGCTTATCATTGTTGTCTCATTGTTCTTTGTTTCTTTTTCTTTTCCTTTCCTTTGTTTTTCTTGCAAATCCCGCGTGGACATAGTCCCCCGGATTCTCCTGTTAGATCAAGGGTCCTCACAGGGTCGCCTTTGTGATTCCCTAACCCGCACCCCAAACATCGCCGCCACGGGGTCCCGATTCGATTTTTTTCTTCGCCGCAGAATGTCCGGTCCGCGAACTTCACGCGGAAGAACTCTTTCCCTGCATCGCCTCGCTTGCGAGCCATCATCGGAAGGGAAGTCGTTTTCGACATGTATGGATCCGCTTATGACATTGAGGGAGGCCACATTCGGTCTGGGGCTCACGGTGCCACCCACCCCTCGTGTCCGTCGCCCCCAGTTCCCCGCCTCAAGCGTGCAAACATTGCTCACGCCTACCCTCATCACTATCAGAGCCCCATCGTGCTCAACCTTTCAACCTTACTTTCATACTCAACATGCCTACATCCATCATTCTTTCCGCCATACGCCTCTACCATCACAACCATCATCTCCTCGGGTGGATGTGGATATCCCCATGTCTCTTTTGCTCCTCCCCGTGAATTTCCCTTCCCTACATTTTCCACCGCTCTCCCTGTTTTACAACCTTACCGACCTCAAAACCAATGATCAAGTACCTCCAAGTACCTCCCCTCGGCCACCCTTCATCGTGGTCTTTCCGGCACCATGCCACCTCCAACTCCACCTCAATATAATCCCTATCCAGTTCTGTCCAGCCAAACACTTTCACCTCTACCTTTCGGACTTTTTAAGCTGACTTATCCCACCTTTGGCAAACATTTAAAGGCAAACCATTAGACCAAAGTGCTCAGGCCCACATGGAAGAATTTGAGGCTCGACCGTCCTAAATGGTCATGCACAACCTCAACTGAAGTTCCATATCTTTTTCCACCACATCAAGGTGGGTTTCCTCATCAATGGCTTATGTCCAACAAAAGCCACCGGGAAACAAGATTGGTCGTAAAATGAAAAACGCCTTTCTTTCTCACTATGGAACCACGGATGATGATCAACTTCATCTAAAGCAACTCAATGACCTTCAACAAGAGCCACGGAGTCCGCCAGGATTTTGCAGATTGACTTCATTTTTTGCTCAAGAAACTCAAGGAGTACCGGCCACGTAGCCGGATCTTGGTCCGGTTTCTCCAAGGACTTCCTCCCGCTATCCCGACTTCATGATCAATACTGCTACCAAGACTTTGGAGCAAAGCTATCGACCTAGTCAATCACTCCACAATGTTTTCTCCCGCGGCGTGGCTCTTCAAGAGCTCCCTTTCATACCACCAACCATGGTTTCACGCATCGTTGTCCAACCT
The DNA here is from genome assembly GCA_021234155.1 of Isoetes taiwanensis. Lineage (NCBI taxonomy): Eukaryota > Viridiplantae > Streptophyta > Lycopodiopsida > Isoetales > Isoetaceae > Isoetes > Isoetes taiwanensis. Next base: position 1,162,496 of record JAJEKV010000117.1, on the reverse strand, counting down.
CAACACGCCAATCCATAGCCGCAGTCGGATCGGGTGCCATATTCAGAAACATCAAGGCCACTTGGCAAATGAGTGCAACTCCACCAATGGCCCGCCTCATTGTAAACGATGCAACATGTGCAATCATGCTACGGAAGAGTGCACTCGTGACTCATCCTACACCTTTTCGCAACAAGTTGGTTTATCAAGTGCAAACCACACCTCAAAGAATAATCGCAATATCACCGCGAACCACTCTAGGCTCCACCCAATCAACTCTATCAAGAATCAGAGCAACAACGGGACCCAACACCCCCCTTTTGATCCTTCTAAAGCTCGATGTTATCACCGCCATGAATGGGGTCATACAACCACGGCATGTCCTCAACTTCCACAAGTTCAGGTGCTTCCCGCACCAATCGACCACCTGGTCCCGCCACACGGCTTACCAACTTTGATTGCCAATGGCAAACAAGGCACGCTGGCCCCGCTTCGGAAGCCACCTCGCTACAAGACAAGAATCACGCTTATCAATCAGCTCCTCGCCAATCAACCTCGATGGATCAACAAGCACAGGGAAGAAATTTTTCAGCTCTTAATCCTCCAAATCCACCCCGCCAAATTGGGTTGGTTTGGTTTCACGCCAAACCGGGCGCCACGCCCCTTAACCATTATTCCTCACGCGACGCAACCCGCTTTTGCAGGCCGACACAATCCCTCATGACGAGGACAAAAGGTTCGCTTTGCACGACTTGGAAAAACTCATGCCTCATGTCATGCCAAAAGTACGCCAAAGCATTCTCAACCTAATGCAAGTGCTGAAGGCCGTGACGTTAGCTAATGTTCATGCCACCACCGAGCTCGGCAAAGACAAGATGCACCTTCCACATCTCAACCTCCACGCCGGGACATATCCGAATATTGCCGCAGAGGTCGACTTACTCAAAGAAGTTGCCGCTTCATTACCACGCATACTCAAAGACCGGGATCCAACCGATCCTTTTTCTCATGTGCCTCGGAACTCCAAGAGGAGGCGGCAAAAATCAAAATTCCCTTTAAGTTTGGCAACCATTTTGAAACTATGTCCTGCTCTCAAGGACCGGTTACCACTCCCCGACCGCTTTTGGTTGGGGCATTGTTACCTCTACACCCACGGTCCATGCCACGATGGGCAATCAACAAGTCAATCATGTTCAAATTGACGGAGGTGAAGGTCATCAATCTCATCACGGATAAACTCCGCAAAACAAATGGGCATCACGCAACTCTATCGCGGCCCCATATGACATCAAATTGGCTAATGGCCATATCACGAGATCTCAAGGCGTCACACCTCTTCTTCACATCAACATTGGTGATCTTCGATTCCCCTTGGAATTTGGTGTTTGGAAGGCGGGAGAGGATCCTGGTGATTATGAAATGTTGGTCGGCAGACCTTTCCTCCGCCAGGCCAAGAGTATCCATTATTGGGCCACGGATCAGTTAGTCATCACAGATGGTCACCTCAATGCCACTATGGACTTGGAAACCGGTAAGATCATTTCGTTGATAACGCCGAACCCTCTCTCCGACTAATCGATTCGAGGATGCCCGAATATCTATCGTTCGGGCTCCACCGCGAAGTCCGGGTCATCCTAATTCAATATGCCGATCCTTGGGGAGAAATGACGCTTTGATCGTGACTGTGCGTCGGGCTACCTTGCTTGACCCCTACCGCTCCTTGCAATCGCATCCAACGTGTTGATCACTTTTCAGATGCCGAACTTCCCATCGATCCTCGTTGATGTACACGCCGGCCATGAAGCAACCTCGCTTGATGACAATCAAGAACCTCTTTTTCACCACGCAGAGCCACTCATCCCTGTCATGCTTCAACCTCCTCGCCATATTGTCCAAGACAGTAAGTTATACCACATATTCGGACTCCAAAAGTTGAGATTGTGGACGGGCAACAATCACCTGGTCGCATTGCCGCCAATCTTCCGACACCCCTATCGAATCAGGCCGCCACGCTTTTCAAAAAGTTCAAACACATTTTTGCCTCGAGCTACAAAGACCTTCTGGGATCAACAAAACCTTGGGGAACTCACCATTCCTACCAAATCCGATGCCCGGCCCCGTATAGCAACGACAAGCATCCGGGCCAACCCCATTACCGCGGATCGCGGCCAAGGCGAAATTGACAAACTTCTTGTCACGGTTTGATCTATGAGGTCAAACATTCTGAATGGGTGAGCCCCATTGTCATTGCACTCAAACACAATGGAAAGATCCGTGTTTGCGTGGACTACTAGGAAACTAAATCGAGGCCACGGGCGTGATCATTTTCCACTTCCTTTCACTGCACCAGGTGTTCGAAGAGGTCGCTGGACATTAGATGTACTCCTTCATGGATGGTTTTTCCGCTACAATCGGATCTCAATCAAAGAATCGATCAACTCAAGACAACTTTCACCACCCGCGGCACTTTTGCCTACAAGGTGGTTCCTTTTGGATTATCAAACTCTCCATCAACGTTTCAACGCATAATGCTCTCGTTTTTTCATGATTTTATGAAGGAAAATCCCTTCTTGCAAATTTTTCAAGATGACTTCTCCGCCTCTGAGTTCCATGGCTGACCATTTGGATAAATTGGAACTCGTCTTTAAAATGCGATGAGTCCCAGGCATTAGTCTCAATCCAGAGAAATGCACCTTTTGGCCACTTCGTGTTGTTGTTAGGACACGTTGTCGAAAGCGGTATCACCACGGATCCTGCCAAAATCAGTTGTGTGCTCAAGGCTCAAGCACCAGCCAATATCAAGGAGACACGCTCTTTTCTGGGTAAGGTTAATTATTACTCCACCTTCATTCCTGGACTTGCAACCATTGCAGATCCCATTCATAAACTCACAGGTGATGAATCCACCTGGGCTTGGAATTCCCAGGCGGATGCTGCTTTCCAATAGTTGAAGCTTTTGCTTACTCAGGCCCCGGTACTTGTTCCTCCTCAATGGGACAAGCCCTTTCATGTCCATGTAGATGTCTCGGCGTTCGCTATTGGAGCTGTCCTTTCTCAAGAATATGATGTGCACACTGACAAACCAAACCGATATGCCAGCAGAAAACTAAATCCTGCTGAGCACAACTACTCTGCCACATAGCGTGAAGCCTTGGGTTTAATTTTATGTGTCCAACGCTTCCGTCACTATCTTTTAGGCAGTCAGATCAAATTCTTTGTTGACCACCAAGCACTCCTTTATTTGATCAACAAATCCACGCCCACGGGCCGCATAGCTCGTTGGGTCCTCCTTCTGCAAGAATTTGCACCCTTTGAAATTGTTCACAAGGCTGGCAAATCTCATGTCGTCCCGGATTATCTTTCACGCATCCACACAGATGATCCCTCCACGGGAGTCTCAGACGCCTTTCCTGACGCTCAACTCTTTCTGGTCACGGCAACGCCACATTGGTTCCACAACTTTCAGCAGTATCTCCTCACAGGCGCTCTTCCACCAGAGGATGCCACGCTCTCTCCAGCCCAAAAAGATATAGCATCAATTTTCATTGTTGTAGAATATGTAAAGTCAAGATATCTTTCAGCAAAAATAGTTGCATAGATTAATGATGTATCTTTGCAATATAATAAGTACTAGTTATGGTGCCCGGCGTTGCCGGGCTTTAGCAAATGTGGATTGTAGAATGGTTTTGCATTAGTAGGCTTTAGAATAGTGTCATAAGGATGCCATGAGTGAATTGGCATTTGTAGACTTGAAGGTGCACCACAACATAGGTATACAAAGATTTGGCAGCCGATGCAATTCCAATCTCGAATCTCGCAAGGATCTACTTCTTTTCTATACATGAAATCTCATTCGAGATATCCTAAAATGATTGAACTACTTAACTGTTTAACAACATTTTAACAATGACTAAAAGCTTATAATATGGTCATGATAGTTTTCATATAAGTAGATAAATTGGATTTGTATGCCTTGGAAATGAGATTGTGTAGGATGTTGTCGATTTATGATAAGTATTATGTGTATTATAAAAAACGGCTTAATCAATCAAGTGGTTTTGGGCCATTTGCAATTCAATTAGAAGTTGAGGTTTGAACATAATATTTGCTTACAATATATGTTTTAGAACCTCTTTGTGTGACTATGAAAGAACAAAAGCACCAATTCTTGAGATGTTCGAAGCAATAGTTGGTAATTGTGTTGAGAGGGATGGTAGATGTTAAGGTCGATGACAAACATGTTGTAAGAACGGAAATAGATAAGCTTGATGGACAGTATTGTTTCTTGTTGGTAAGCAGAGTGCTAGTTTTGTTGTATAAGCTTAATAGAATGGCAAAACAACTTGATTTCAACAGGAGTTTCACAAATCGTTATATTTTTAGGACATTGTATTCCAAGAGACTTTACTACAAATAACATACTCATACTTTACTTCAAATAAGAACACATGCTTTTTACCATACATTTCTCTTGCTTCAAGAGCTATATAGCATGTCATGGTCAAATTATGATATTAGAAAGAAATCAATGATAAAAAATCTAGACAAAAGAATGCAATGGTACGTGGCAATGTGTGCTATAGTTGAAAAAAATGCAAACTCGTGCATGAAATACTTGGAGACCTACCATATAGTCAATGGCCTATATGTATCAAGCTACAGCTATAGACTCCTGCATAGATTTATAATTAGCATATACAGGGAGCACATAAGATATAGTTGCCTGCAAATGCTTAAAACGCAAGCACAATTAGCATAACATGTAACAACCAAACTGAAGGATGACCAACTCTGCATAAATTTTGAAAATGCAACAATAAACTCCAGAACATACCCGCTTAGGGGTCAGTTTAATCAAGTGGATAACATAGACATAAGCAGCCACATATCAAGGAGCAGATTGTATAAGAACTCGTATTGAATATTATGTGAATGGAATAACTGAGATCTTCCTTGAACCACCGCTTCAAGATAAAGATATAGAAGGAAGCTCATGCCTTGTGACTGCGCTGATGTGAAGCAAATGAATCAAAATTAGCATAGAAATCTAGCATAGAATCCTCTTCTATAGCAAGTAATCGAGATTTAAATTTAGGTATTGAAGAGTCTTTGACCTCATCTTGGAATCTGCATTCTAGAAACAACCAAGTGCAAAGTTATTTTGTCCAGTCTTGCTGTTTCCATGAAAATATTTGTGGAAAATTAGACTCCTATCTGCACTATATTCAGATATAGTGTTATATAGTAAATTGAGCAAAAAAGCAAAAGCAAATGCAAATATAAAGGCTGCTTATGTTCCAAAATATGGCTTTTGCAAGCTCCAAATCAACTTCTGCATTAATATCATAAATCCATGAGCATTTGGTCCATATGCATCCATATCTCAAAGGCCAATACATGATCCCCAAGCAAGAAATTATAGAAGCATAGAAAATAATGAGACAAAATCTAAGAGAGGAAACATGGCCAATGACGGGTTTGGAAAAGGGTGCACATGTAGTAAACATGGTCACAATGATGTATTATATCGAGTTATTGGGTTTAAATCACGACATTCATGATGTATTATATCGAGTTATTGGGTTTAAATCACGACATTCATGATGTATTATATCGAGTTATTGGGTTTAAATCACGACATTTGCATAAGAGACTGGTTGAGAAAAATCAACAATATGTATCTATATAGGAGTGAGCGAAGAACCTGGATATGTTATGCTGGACAGGACGTATATAACTCAAGTTTCCCATGAATATTGGATAAAAAAAAAAAAAACATGGAGTATTAGCCACAACGTTTTGCAAGATTGCACCAATTAAGAATGCAACATGGGAAAGCACCCATGGGAAAACTGCACTGGATTATAATATTTAAATTGTCCAACAAACTATAAGAGTGTCTATGCACACATGGAAAAATGTGATTGGATTCAATACGTGCAATATTTGAACAATTGGAATCTTATAGTGAATTTCTCAATTGCAAACATGTGAGCAAATAGGTCCGAGATTCAAAAATCAAAGCCGATAGTCACATAACTTAATTAGACGACACAAACTATAGAAGCAATAGGAGAAATGCAAAGGGACTCTGGCCTTCAATATAACATCACTAACTACTTCAAATTCTAAATACTTATGAACTGAAGTGCAAATAGGGTGATGCCCAGAAATATGTGAAGAGTGTCATTCGTTGCCATAATCAGATAAAGCTCTTGTCAGATAAAGCTCTTACTTTAGCTAAGCAAGAAGATTACCCTATGAATAATCTGTTGAAGTTGCTTTTGTGAGGTGAGGCAGCCAGAGAGTTCGTGAGCTTAGCTGTCTAACATGAATTCCAAAGTCTGTTAATAGCCCAATAATTAGCAACCTAGTTAAAATCACATGACATAAGACTTAAGATATGTCGTAAATTAGAAGCATTTATTATTGTAAAACCAATTTCAATCATTTGTATGCTGAAATACATTTTCCAACAATAGTGTAGTTTTAAACTGAACCTCCACAAATAGCAGCAGATGCCAACAAAAACTTTTTTCTACAATATCATCTCCAACAATCCAAAGTTATTCTAGAACAATCAATAAAGTTCTTGTACTTATAAGAATGGGTGCCTGAAAGATTTTGTACAAAAACACCTACTTCAAGTATCTAAGCAGACCAGCTTTGAATTGTCTAAAATTGTCTACTAAATTGCAAGCTTTTGCTAAAACAAATGGCCAAAATATAGCTGAAATTTGTTGCAAAGATACGAAGTGATGATGTGGAAATGCAAATGGCCTATAAGTACTTTTCAATAAATGTACCTTTCCGCAAACCAGGGTCTTCTTTATGAGATAAAGCTAACAATTACACACGCAAAGCTCCAGACTTTATGTACCAAAAAAAACCGGCTTGTATAATAGATGTTTTCTATTGAGGAACATGATTAAAACAAATCGTATGATTTATAGGAAATCAAAAGCTTAAAGTTTCACCTGCCCAAATGCTTCAGAGCTTGTGATGTTTTTGTAGCTAGCATCGAAATGACCCAAGAAACGCATCGACATGCCTCCATTAGAACTCAATTCTTTCCATCGCTAGTTCTTTAATGGAACGTGTTTGCATGTTGCAAGCTCAATGGGGCATGCATGCTTGTTCGCTCTTTGAAGATTCATATGATTTATTGAAGATCAAAAGCTTAATAATTCACCTGCCCTCAAATGCTTAGGAACCTGAGATGCTTTTTCTAGCTAGCATGACCTGCAAAGTCACTATGTCACAGAGCAAGCTAGGCCAAACATAAATATAAAGCGTATGAAAGGCCTAAGATATTGATGTACATTAGAAATGATGTATATGTTGCCTGGATATCTTTCGGATGTAACCAAACAAGGCTAGAAACGAAAAGTACCGTGATATAATGCGTAAACGCACCATGATATAATGCGTAAGACCGAACATCTTGTGCATGCCGATGCTTAGCTAAATTAAGAAGGTATAAACCAGAGATGGCCATACAATTGCGCTTGCAAAAGAATAGCGAGACATGAATGCATATTCACCTTCACAGTCAACATTGGTGCTGGAGAAAACCAAGAATGATGTAGGAAAAAGCAACAATAATTTCTAGGAACATGATTAAACCAAATGGTATGATTTATGGGAAATCAAAAGCTTAAAGTTTGACTCCGCCAAATGCTTGAATCCATGATGCTTTTCAGTAGCTAGCATCGTAAACGACTCAAGAAACAGATGGCATGCCTCCATCAGAACTCAAGCCTTTTTCCATCATTGCTGCCGAATAGGACATGTTTGCATGCTTGAAGCTCAATGGGGCATGCATGCTCTTTTGCTCTTCAATTTATGGAAGATCAAAATCTTAAAAATTCACCTGCCCCAAATGCTTAGGAACCTGAGATGTTTTTTGTAGCTAGCATGACCTGCAAAGTCACTGGAGTTCACCGCCCCAAATGCTTAGGAATCGAGATGTTTTTGTAGCTAGCATGACTGCAAAAGTTCTTTGGAGAAAGCTACGCCAAACATAAACATAACTATATGAAAGGCGTAAGATATTGATGTATATCGAAATGAACATATATAGTGAGTTGCCCGGATGAAAGGCGAAGATATTGATGTATATCGAAATGTCATATCTTCCAAATGTAACGACAAGGCCGTAATGAGAAAGTACCAAGATATTGATGTATGTCATAAATGTCATATCTTCCAAATGTACCCGGCAAGGCGTAACAGAAAGTACCATGATATAATGCAAAAACGCAAGGGCAAAGACAGAAATACCATGATATAATGCGAGAAAAGTAATCATGGTATGATATAATGTAGAAGATCGAACATACCGCACATGCGCTGCTTAGCTATTGAATCTGCATCAACATTTGATAAGGATTGGCACTTTGCTATATTAGATGTCTAGGTGTTCGATAGCTATTGGGGAACCCTACATCAACATTTAATAAGAATAGAATCAGAAGCTGGAAATGTTGGCTCACGAACATAGCACAAAAGAAACTCCTCTATAGAGAAAGAACAGAGCTAACGTGAAGACTCACTTTCACGTCCAAGTAATCAATTTTACCTATAGTTTGCAATGAACATTTGAGCATGAAGAAGAAAAAGGAAAGGAAAGTAAAATTTTGTCCATAAATCTACATCAAAATTTGTGAGAAGAATACAATATATAAAGTAAGCATGTAGTGACAAATCTAAAATATTCCCCGCACCTAATTTTTGTCATACCTACCAGTAAGAAATAAAAGAACGATTTTTACCCGATATCTTGTTGCTATCTTTGTTAAGGTCACCCAAATATCATCCACCAAATTGAGACAAGGTTAAATTAAGCAAGCCATATCAATGCTAGGCCGCCATAGATTCGACAAAGCCCGGACCTCAAGATCAAAATCGATCAAACATGTATGCAAATCTTTGTATTAGCCTCAAATAGAGCTGCAATAAACCTCCAAATGATCTTTGATGATATGATAATGCCCAAAGTCAAAGCAAAAACTGGAACAAAAACTTTAGGGCAGCTCTGCATCCAATCGAGCCTGGCATGTGCAATAACAGGAGAAGGAAAACTATTATTTCGTCGGGGGATCGGGCAAGATGCCTGATAAAACGTGGCTTCTTTCATGCATTTCGCCATAACTCATATGCACAAAAGTAAAATCAGCCAATTTTTAGAATACCTGGGTATTTTTCCGGCAACAAAAGCCCTTGAAGTTGCAACCTTAGGAAACCAACCCAGGGAAAAAATCCAAGAGGTTTTCGGCTTACCTGAAAACATGGCGGTGCAATCAAATCTAGCATCTGAAGAAGAAAACCGAATGCAAAAGTATTAAAGCATGTCAATCCATACGGCTAACATGCACGCCCGATTTTGCAATGCCGAAAAGCCTCGTGACGGAGATAAGAAAAAGTTCAGAAATCATAGCAAAAATGCATCTCCGATTTTTTTTTTTGAAATCGGTATTTTTCCCAAGCATCTAAATTCCCCAATAAAATCCCAAAATCTTAGTAAATCTGGCTAAAGAAAAATCCAAAAAGTTTTCCTCCAAACCGGAAAATCCAAATTTAAACAATAGGATAGATTAATGATGTACCTTTGCAATTTAATAAGTTACTTTTTAGATTCAATCAATAGGTAGAGAAGTAGCAATACATGCATTTGTTTGCATATGATTCACTAGAGCTTGTTTGACCTGTTACATCTTGAAGTTTCTTGTACATAAGTGGGTTTGAGCCAATATTTGCATCAAGCTTGCATCAAACTTAGTAATTCTGCAAATTTGTTACTGATCGTCAGAGAGAGACAAAAAAAAAAGGAAAAAAAAAAAAAGGTTGCTAAGCACTATGGATTGCCCCAATGCCATGTAAAATTGGATGTGGGATTGTAAGAATGATGTTTGAATACAACAAAGTTAGGGAGCGAAGTTACATACAATAAAGACCGCGAGGTATGCCGCACCCTCCGTTATTATTTGTTGCGCCACATCGGATCGAGAATTAGAAGAATGAGGATAGGATCTGAGGAATACCTAAATGCACGAGCGCCAATTTTCTTGGAAATTTTGTCCTCTTGTGAATTTTTCTGTTAAGCCTTGTTTCTTGCTTGGTTTTTGAAAATTCCGCCTTTCTAGCTCTCCATTCAATCGAGATTTCTGCTAGCCCTGTAGGGGCTAGCAATCCGAGCCTATTGCCATATGAATTCTCTTCAATTTATCTACAAATGGACACTAAAATCTTTGTAATTCTTCAAGATAAAGGCAGACTAACCTGTGGATATCTGTGTGGATCTGCAACACGACTCTGGCATTCTCTGATAACAAATCAATTCTTCCCAGAGGATAATTTTCATCCGGAATACACATTTGTTCCAATTTGTGAGGAATTTGAGATCGAAATCATTCATTCTTGGCTGGAAGAATTCATTGGAAACAAAAATACTGAAGCAACTGCTATCCTCCGAGTAAATTGTGATTGGTCAGATTCAAAATTGACAGTTAAATTGTATTCCGAGGCAGATCAAGGACAATGAAGAGTGCTTTCTTGATTATTTAGTGATTGAGTTGATTTCTTTCCAATTTGCCACTCCCCTGCTGTTTCTTTTCCCCTTTTCTTTCAATTTTTTCGCTCCCTCCTTTTTCTTTCTTCTCACATGTCTCTGTTTTCTTCCCTTGATCATTTCAATGGATAAATTAGCCAATTTCAGCCCTAAATTTCTTGCCTTTCTACACGATTTTGCTCAGCTTGAAGACTCTGAGCGCCCTCCCTTGCTTCATCAGTTAAGTCTTTACCAAGAAAATCCAAAAAAATGTCTGCTTTTTGGTGATTTTGCTAACCTTCTATCTTCTGATCAGATCATGCACCCCAGAACTCATAAGGTCCCAATCTGGGATAATCTTTCAAAAGACCCGGATCTTTATGGTCGGCTGCCAATTCTGCACCCAAACACTCAAATTCCATTGCCTTATAGAGTGCCAAAACCAGTTAGAAGTGTCTTCTCATATAAAGCTCTAGATGAAGCCTTAATGGAGTCCCGAGCTGCTGAAGGAAACAAGCAATCACTCTATCATGGTATTTCTTTAAATCTTCCCTCTGTGCATGAAAAGATGTCGATTCTTAAAGATACTGCTATTCTTGTTAAGGTCAACAAAAGTGGTATAAACTTAGAGAAGTTATGGACTTTTTGCCAAAATCTCTAAGGGGGTTCTCATCAAAGCTATTTATTGGCTAAACTATCCATTTATCATGATTGAGTGTGAAAATAAAAGATCAGCAAATTTCTTTTTGAATCATGGTCCTCTGGTTTTTGAAAATTATCAAATTTCCTTTCTAAAATGGAATCCCAGACTTGATACCAATTCCTTTGGCTCTCTGTGCATTGCTTCTACCACTCTAAATGGTTTGAATCCTATATACTGGAATGAAGATTGTTTCAGAACTTTATTTGGCTCCATTGGCACTTACATTTCCACTGAATATTATCCTGAGAGACCACCCCGTGCTTTCATTCAACTTGACCTTTCCAAAGATATTCCAATCCAAATCCCCTTCCTTGATGCTTTTGGACAGAAGTCAACTCTATCACTAAGGTGGTCAGGTTTGCCTCCTCAATGTCAAATATGTAATAACAGGCACTTTTGGTATGACAACTGCAAATCATACCCCAAAAATCAGGCATATATGGCAATAAACACAATTCCCTCAAAGGAATTGAGTCAGGTTGAGAAAGTTGTGTCCCCAAATGATACAATGGTAACCAAAAATACCGTGCTTCTAGACATAAATGAAACAACTGTGATGACATTACTAGTTAATGCAGCAAATGCTAATAAGCATAATGATTTCACCTGGAAAAAAGTTAATGGTTCTCAAAGGAGAATCCTTAAGAATAGGTTGGAGAAGGAGAAGTTAAAGCAAAATCAGGGCCTTCATAGTTCTGCAACAACTTCAAATAAAAGTGCTTTGACAGGAATATATAAAAAGCCTGTAGAAATAAAGATGATTACAGAAATATGGTGAATATATTGGAAAAGGGAAAGCTCCTATGGATCAGTCAGCAACATCAACAGAAGAACTACACTCAACTCTGGACAGAATTATTTAAGATGCAAGAATTTTGAATAATTCCAAACTATCTACAAATTTGGATCTTGACAAAAGCAGTAAGAGAGATCCATTAATTAGGGAAAGCCATACTAAAAAATCTCAACTTCTGGTTTCTCCACCAATTCAGGAGAAACAAGTAGAGAAACATGTGGAAACTCTCTGCAAAGTAAAAGAGTAGCAGTGGATAAATGCATAAATTCTTCATCAACTCTACCTCAACCCGACCTGGTCAACTTTGACAAGCAAGCTCCATTGGTGACTTCAAATAAACTTGACTAAGAAAATATGGTTCTCTGCTCCAATCAATTTCAGGTACTTGCAGATTTAAATACTAACCTTGATGATCTATTGTTGTCTGCTAGAAATCCTGACATACCTGCTTCACTCCATGTTTCTCTCTCGATTATTCATAATGATGTCCCCTTATCCCCCCCATTCTCCATGTTCATATCCTCCATCTCATTCTCAACCTCTGATAGATTTTGAAATATCCCCTTCCCTTGTGAACCAGAAGAGACAATCCATTTTAGCAGATATTGAGCAACAAATGGCCATTCTTCAGGAAGGGTTAGTTTGTATGAATTCAACTCAAATTGACACTCAGGTTCATGATATGGGAAAGGTTGACTGCTACTCAGGCTGTCCTTCAGAGAATGCAATGGTTTTAGATACTCCAGATCGAGAACAACTCCAAATTGTTCATGAAACTCCTCCAAGTCTCAGTCCCGAGATCTGCATCAACTCTCACAATTCTCTTATGGATGATCAACTGCTCAGGCAAGTACCTTTTCATAATTCAGCTAAGAAATGCTTGTTTGATAGCTCAGTGAACAGAATGTTTGAGTTTATTCCAGGGGGTGCTTCTGATAGTGAGGTTGAGAAAGATCTAGATTCTAATAAAGAAAATCTAGGGAAAAATATATGGGGAGATGATGAGCTCTTGAGAGATTCTTTTTTTAAGACTAAGCCTCATTTTAAAACTTTTTTAAAAATGGTGGATGCTAACACCCCAGCCAATAATATAAGAAGCAAAAAATCTAAACAGAGCCATAAAAAGGCTGGTAAAAATTTAGGGAGATCTAAATAAGTTCCCTCTTTCTATTTTCTCTCTTGTCTAAAAATGAAGATAGTTAGTTGGAATTTAAGAGGTATCAAAGGTCCCTTAAAGAGAAGGAGAGCAATTTCCCAAATAAGACAGTATGATGCAGATATTATCATGCTACAGGAACTCAAGCTTCCTAAATTTGAAGCTTCCAATCTGGGAGACTGGATTTATCCAGGCTCCTCATCAATCTGGATTGAAGCAAATGGTACTAGAGGAGAGATGGCCATTATATGTAAAACCCTGCAGCATATCTCTTTCTGCAATAGTTCTTCTAAAATGTGGCAGGCTGTCACTTTCTCTGTGAACAATATTTCCTTTGGAGTCATAAATGTGTATGCCTCCACTTGTCCAAAGGAGAGAGAGAATCTTTGGCCCAGTATTAATTCTTGGATCATAAACAATTCCAATGTTGACTGGATTCTAGCAGGAGATTTTAATAACACCCCTACTTGGGATATGAAGCTGGGAAATAAAATCAACATGTCTATGGCAGAGAGGGTAAGTTGGAATAATCTTATTTCTGACTCCTCTCTCATACAGATTCCTTTTTCTACCTCTATTTACACATGGTCCAATAAACAAAAAAATCTTGATAGAGTTTACTGTGCTCTAGATAGATTTTATGTCTCGAATCCTAACTCTGATTTTTGGGACAACTGCTATGTCACAAGTGATGAAGGTACTTCCATCTCGGACCATCAGCCTCAATTTCTTTGTACTAAGCACCTGCTTAATCCTCCAAGAGAGAGAAATATTCCTTTCAAATTTAATTGTTCTCTCCTTCAAAGCACTACTTTCCATAAGGCGTTCTCTGATTTCTATATGTCTCTTGATTCCATGCTACCTAATTTATCCATGAAGAATTTCTATCTCAAAATAAAAAGGGTTAAAAATTGGATAAAGGCTTGGGCAAAAAATAAAAATAAGGCAAAGATTCAAGAGAAAGAAACTCTTCTGCATAAGATGAAAGATATGAGATCCCTGCTACAAATTGATCCTTATAATTCTAGTCTTCATATTGCAGAGGATTTAATTGAGAGGCACCTTAAATGCATTGAGGAAAAGGAAGCCGATTTTCTACGCAATCAAATGCAAAATTAAATATAATAGTGAAATAGACTATGGGAGCTCTAAATTCTTCTTTTAGAGTGGCTAAGTCTGGAACTACTCAAGAACTCTATAAATCATGTAAACAATGACTCTGGCACTACTCTCAGCTCGAATCATGAGATCAAAAAATATTTTTATGACAACTATTCATCTCTTTTCAAGGGCAATGATCTCTCAGCTACTGATATACTAAACAGAGACAAATTTCTTGCACGACTGGACACTATTCTTCCTAATCCTATTGATTCTATGGATATTTCCTTAACTACTATTCACGGGGAGGAGGAAATTTATAAAACCTTATTGAGCTTCTCAAAAACAAATCTCACGGTCACGATGGATTTTAATTTTATACTCAATTTTGGGACATTATGAAATCTGACATTATTGGTCTTGTGCACGGGTTTTAGAATTCTAACCATTTACACTCCTCCATTTCTGCTGGTTTCATTACTTTAGTGCCAAAGGTTGATAATCCTACTTCCTTAAATGAATGGAGGCCAATCTCTCTGACCAATTCTTCATACAAACTCTGTGCCAAAATTATTGCTAGAAGAATTCAGGCTTATCTCCAGAAAAATATAAGTGTCAATCAATCTGCCTTTCTGCCAAATAGATTTATTCTAGACAACTATATTAGTGCTATGGAAGGCTTACATTGGAATAGAATCTCCCATCAATCTTGCATTCTACTTAAGTTAGATTTTAAGAGAGCTTTTGACTCTGTAATTTGGGATTTCATTGACATTGCTCTCAAAAAGATGGGTTTTCATGCCAAGCTCTTAATATCTCTTATTTATGGATTAAATTCTATGTCCAACTCTGCTGTCTTGATCAATGGATCTCCCTCAAATTTCTTCCCTTTGGCAAAAGGTGTCAGACAAGGTTGCCCCTTAGCCCCTTATCTTTTTCTCATTGTTGCTGAAATGCTCACGAGATGTGTTCTTCATTTGCAAAATTCTGGACTGTTAACTGGTTTATCTCTTCCTAATAATTTGGATATGCTTACAATTTCACAGTATGCTGATGACACTTTTGCTTTCTTGGATTCCAATCCCAGCAACATCAATATCTTCCTAGATCTCATTAAGGAATTCTCTGCAGCATCGGGTGTCCATCTTAATCTTGACAAAAGTAAGATCATAGGGGATGTCTCTCAGACTTATATTTGTCACATTCCTGTGCTGAATCCTAATCAAGCTTCCAAATTATTAGGTATGCCTTTCTCTCTCAGTCCTAATTTAAAAGGTCTTTGGGATCCTATCCTACAAAGAATCAAGAGGAAATTGAATAATTATAGGAACTGTCTATCATTTGCTGGTAGGACAATCATAGCAAAAATGGGTTCTAGCTTCCTCACATGTGTACTTCTCCCTGCACTTATTGCTCCTAAATCAATTTATTTCGATTTGAGAAGATTATTCGAAATTTCATTTGGAATGGCTCTCATCTTGTTAACTGGAATTCTGTCTCTAGGCCTAAAAATTTGGGAGGGCTTGGATGCAAGAATCTTCACCTCCAGGCTTGTTCTTTGGCAGGTAAATATATCTGGAGAACTATCATGGGAAGCAATTCTCCAGCCTCCCAGTTCATTGAGTTCTGGCTTAACTGCTCTTATCCTACTGGACATCCCTCTCTTAAGCATTCTCTCCCTGAATATGCTTTTGTGGACATTCATCCTGCTCCCAATACTTCTCCTTTGATGAGAAATCTGATTATGGCCTGGAATAAAATTCATCCCGTGCTTCAGAGAGACAATTTTCTTCAAGCCACTATAAGCACTAATCTATTTTGGTCACCAATTTTTTCTGATCAATTTTCCAACATTATGGCCATTAAGCATCCTAAGATTTATAGTAAATGGTCTAGTAAGGGTATCACTGCCATCAAAGATCTCTAGAGAGGTAATAATACTTTCATAACTTGGACTGCTTTGAAGACTGTTCTTAGGGGTACCTCTAGTGATAAGAAGCTTTTTGTGCACTTCAAGAATATTTTGGCTTCCTTTAATAATTTCAGTGACTTTAATAAATCGATTGGTTGCTCCATAAATGGAAAGAATATTTACAGGGTCAAAGAAATTTATTCCTTGATTAATGTGGCTGATGCTCGGTAAAAGGCCATGCGAGAAATGGTCCTTAGATCAATCTCAAGTTCGATCTCTTTTTTAAAAATGTTTGGAACTTCATTATTGTACCCCTAAAATTTGCTTCTTTGTCTGGTTGATTGCTCAAAAGAGTCTCACAAACTTGGTTTCTTATCTAGAAGATGCAATGTTTCTTCAATGTGTAATTCTGGATGTCTTCAGGAAGAGGATCTACAGCATATCTTCCTTTGTCCCAAATTGAGGCCTTTCTGGACCTAGTTCCTAAATAAGATTGGCTTATTTTGAAAAACAAGAACTTTAATAACATTATTCATTTCCTTCAACAAGGTGACACGTTTGCTAAAACTCTTGTGCACCCTGCCTTATGGAACATTTGGAAATCACGAAATAGGGTCCTCTATGCTTCTAAACCTCTTTCTATTTTCTGGATCAAAATGCATTTTCAATTAGATATTGAAGCCATTGCAACGTGTCATAAGAGAAAATTTGGAGACAGATATAACACTTGCTGGAATTCTATTGGGCTATACAGGGGCCATTTTGATTTATTTGTGTCTTCTCTCAATGTTATTGATTCTAATGCTCCATATTCTGACCGTGACAGAATATTTAATGTTTCTTAAGGAGACGGTGCCACAAAGTTGGACACAGACATTGACAGTTATGAAATAGCCCTGCATCAAAGTCAGCAAGCTGGTAAAAAATTAACATTGAAGCAATTGTGTGAGATGACAGATGATTTCTTAAAAGAGGTTGAAAGTTCTAGAACAAGAGAAGCAGTATGGGCAGAAATTTATACCCGAGAGTTCATGCAGATGCACATTTTGTTTGAGTTCTTGTTTAATACTCACTTCAGTATGACAGAAACACAGTTAAGTAGGTTTAGGGAAATGTATTACAGCCACAAACTTCTGACAGACTTATATGGTACCCTACTTCTACTGATGGGGAAGGAAGGTTTAACAATGCTACTTATGCAAAATGACAAAGGCAAAGGCAGTTACATTCAGGGTTCTACAGCAGAGTTCTATCAGCACTACAATGAATGGTTCAACAACAATCTTGACAGTCATATCTAAACCATCTATCCTTCATTATAGCCTTCCATTTTGTCCTTCATATTCTCTCATTTCCATCAACCATGCTCATCCCTATGATTTTAAAAGCTTGACTTTTGAGAATCACGGTTGGTTATTTTGTTTGCTTTTACAGGAATTTGAGAGCAGGAACTTGAAGATTTCTTACTGAATACGTGTTTCCAAGGATCAGAACTCCACTTAGGATTTT
Organism: Isoetes taiwanensis; assembly: GCA_021234155.1. Lineage (NCBI taxonomy): Eukaryota > Viridiplantae > Streptophyta > Lycopodiopsida > Isoetales > Isoetaceae > Isoetes > Isoetes taiwanensis. The sequence continues at coordinate 1,144,791 of JAJEKV010000117.1, read as the reverse complement.
CTGAATTACAATTTGGATTTTGTTAAACTCTTATCTCTACTGCTATCTCTATTTGCATACTATTACTACTTCGCTTTGATGCTCATGAAGAGTATCAAATTTTCTCCTATTGTCATGCCTTTTGATAGTGTGACAAAAGGATTGTATGGCTTTATCTAATTAATGGAAAAATCTACCCTTACTCTCAAAAAAAAAAAAAAAAAAAAGAATTAGAAGAATGTTCATTTCAAATTTCAAAGCAGCATGGGCTAAATGTTCCTGGTGAAATGGAGCTATCCCGACCATTATAACTCTTCATATAAATCTGTGACACTTGAAATTTTATAAATTTCAAACACAGATATAAATGTAAGAACAGAACCTAGATAGGTATTCTAGACATGTTAATCTCTATTGCCTATCATTTTAATGGGAATAAAGTTTTTTAATCCAAGAACAGAGGGCATAGTCCTAAAACCTAAGGGACGTTCAGTGTAGATCGGGACATTTACCAAAGATAAAGGGCAAATACACCTACGTTGAGGTAGAGAGCATGTAAATGTCTACGAATCAATTACTACTTCACCGGATTAACATTTTTCGAATAACAGATGTGCCCCTCCAACTCCCCTCCAATAGTAAGTAATCAAATATGATGCTTCATTAAAGTCTCAGTGATCTTTGCAAAATTAATTTTTTATGCTGGCCAAGCACCTGGTCAGCATATTGTTATCCATTATGCGTTGTCTCTATTATGTTGTTGTCCATCCGAGGCCTTGAAGATTGTGTCTTTCAGGGTTTGGAGATTCCTCCGGCAGTTGTCCCCCAGGACGCACAAGCTAGAATTGCTAAAGCCTACCATTGCTCTTCTTGCTCCTGCCAAATGGCAGAGTTCCATTTGGTGTGTTCTCTTATGCATAGGCTGGTAGTTCTACTCAGTGGATCATGATTATCCTCTGAGATTTTATTCCTGCCTGTGCATTTGTATCTGGCGTTTGGCTTGGAGTTTCAATAAAGTTTGACGTCAAGATGGGCTGTCCCTTTCATGTTGTATCTATCAGCCTCAGAGATTTTTAGATAGAATTTTTTCAAAGACCAACAAATAATTCTCTATTCAACACATTAATCGAATTCCCAAAGTCAGGCTTGCTTAGTTTAATCTTAGAATGGAAATCAAAATGATTAGCAATGTCTTTTTTAAAGGCAGCCTCCTTGGCCCTTAAATCCCTTTTTTTTGTATTCTTCTAGTACTGTCATTTTTCTTTAAGGTTCAAAGGGTTGAGCTCATTCCCTTTCATAATGGCGCAATATTATTTCCAGTATTAATAACACTCCTTCCCTATTGCAATTTTCAATTGGAACTGTAGATTGAGAATACATAGGATGTTTGTCAGTATCTGGCAAGACCTGAGTAATCTCCTTAGAATTTCCTTCAAGATTTAGGAGCTTTTATATTATCCTCACAAGATACTGACTAGCTATGTCTTCTCTCACATTTATCACAAAAACATAGGAGTCCAGCCCAACTAACATGTAAGATATCTTTTTGACCAAAGAAATCGATATAAGGTATGGAAGTAGGAATAGGCTTAGTGAGGTTATTTTGGATAAAAGTTCGAGGTGGTCTGGAAGGTACATATTCAATAGCAATATAAGTACCAATGGAACCAAAACGCTTGAAAAGCTAATATTTTGAAGACAAAAAGAAGCAACACAATATCAGCCCATGTTTTAAACAAGAATTTGAGGGATCCATTTAATAAAGGATAGGTGGAAGCAGTCAAAGGCTAGGATTTCGGATTTAAAAATTAAATCATTAAATCTTTTGAAACCACATTCAACCATAAGAAAGGGATAATGAGCCAGTAGAGAGCATTGATTAACATGCCTTTAATCATATTAAAAAGAAAAGCCCATTACTGGCCCAATTTTGTTGACTTTGATAACGACTGCAAACTCACTCATATTATAATTTTTTTTTTTTTTTTTTTTGAGGGAATGAGATTTTTTCCATTAATTATATATTAGAAAATACATAGAATCCAAGTCTTTGATGAGAAGGGATCAAAGAACTGTAGATGTTGGAGCAAAACATGAAATAAAAGCCAAATAATAACCAAGTGCATATCCAAAATAATGAGTGATATGCCTTATATGCCAAAAGTAATTGTTCCTGATTTGAGATACTAAGGAAATATAGAGTTGTGTATGCAAGCCGAAAATCTTTTTCCTGATAAACTGAAGATTGGAAAATCCTTGTAGTAACAGAAGCACAGAGTCGCCAATTGCCTGCAAGATAAAAGTAGAATAGACAACAGAGTGGCAGATTAAGTAAGAGACAGAGTTTATTGATCAAGGAATGGAAAGCAATCAGAGAAAGCTGGGCTTAGGATGAAATTGGTTTTCTTTCCCCAGTCAGATGCACATGAAGTGGCCATCAGAATGAGCAAATTTCCATATGCATCAGCTTTGCACCTGTGATAGTAATAGCATTCCCTGTAGAAATTGAACTGCCTGTCTGTCATATGCATGCTGGTAGTTTCCAAAAACGAGAATAATGTAATAATCTGATAAGTGCTTTTGCAGAACTCATACGCCCAATGGATCTCAGAGACTGAAAATTCATGAAGGCTCGGGAAAATTCTGTCATGGATTTTTTATTTCCAGTAATAATCCTGATAAGCATTCACCTGAGTGTTAATCTGCCCCTTATATCTGATAGCTTCCTTGAGGTCAAAGCTGGTATTCAGATCCCTCTTGCAAAACTCCAGATAATCTAGCACAATCATAGTAAAGACTACTATTAGTATTCGTGCAATGCAGTTTAAATAAATTGAACTTTCCATAATAACTCCCAATACTATTCCATTTTTCATTAAATGAATCTGTTTGCCCTTTTTGAACAGTAGCAGTACTTTGCAATGAATGAATAATATTAAGTTTAATCCAGAAGATGGAGGTCGATTGATTCCCATATAGGCATCTGTTCCTGTGTTTCCATATATTCCATAACACAATGAAAAGAATAGTGTTGTAAAAAGCATCATTGGTTAGGAAATAATCAATAAAAGAGTTAGCCTTTTTAACTTTGAATTTGTCTTCACACCAACTCCACAAATCATTTAGTTTCATGCAGTGAAAAATGTGAGGCATTGATTCAGCTGAGTCTTGACATAGAGGACACAAAGAAGAAATTGGGGTCAGGCCTTTTTTTGTCCTGCTAGGATTGTAAAGTTTAGCTGCAGAATCAAGATTTGGCAGGCTTTTATTTGCCAATAACCAAATAAAGAAGGAGATTCTTGGGGTGCAAAAAGAAAGCCAGATATTACTGCAGACTTTAGTGTCCAATTCATCATTCAAATTCCAATAATGTTTAGCTTTTGATGGCCTTCCATTATTTGCTAGCAAACTATATATCAGGGAGACCTTATATTTAGGCTTACCTTTACATAACCAGTCCATAGGCAAGTCAATATTCCCAATATTGACATTTGATAGGAGGGCTTTAATGTGAATAAATAACCTTTTATCAGACAAAGTTCCACTCACTTTCCTTTTTAAAGCAGTCCAGGTGATCCATCTGTTATCAACTCGAAGATCCCCAATAACATTAATGCCTGCATTTTTCCATTTTCTATAAATTCTAGGGTGCTTGAAAGCCAAGGGGATGCTCTTGGAATTTGAAAGAGAAGCGTTCCAGAAAATAGAAGTTTGAGAGCTGAAATTACTAACTCCCTGATGTTCAAAGCAACTCGAGATTTTATTCCATGCAACAATCATGTTCCTCATAATTGGGGAGATGTCAGGAGCAAGCTAAATAGGGAAGAAGGCAGAAGATGGCAAAAAATGCTCTACTGATGGATGGCCCTTAAGTTTACACTTTTTAAGCCAATATTTAATGAAAACAGTAGCAGGATTATTGGTTTGAAAAAGAGCTTTCCAAATGTATTTACCAACTAGATGAACCTTGAATGAAAAGATCCTTACATCCAATACCCCCCTTCGATTTAGACTTAGTCAAGTAATTCCAATTAACTAAATGACGTTTACCCCATATGAAATTTCTAATGATTTTCTCCAGCTGTAGATAGATAGATTTTGGGGCAAGTAAGGCAGAGGAAAAATAAATGTGAGAGCTTGCAATAACATTGTTTGCAATTATGGTTCTCCCTGCCATAGAGAGACAGCTGCCAAAGTAATTCAATTTCCTTTTAATATTGGAAATGATAGGAGTCCATAGCCCTTTAATATTGTTGTCCAGAGATAAAGGTAACCCCAGTAATTTAGATGCCTGAGTAGGATTCAAGCAGTTGATGCCACATATGGTTTGCTGACCTGTCTCACCAATAATATTACATTTGTTTAAGTTAAGGGAGATTCCAGAGGCAGCACTGAAAGCTTGAATTATGTCAAGATATGCAGAAATATTGGAGGCATTATTCTGGAGGAAGCTAAAAGAATCATCTGCATATTGCAGAATGTTCATGTTTGAAGAATTGTCTGGCAAGATCAAACCTTTAAACTTTGTTGATGATTGATCACTCTAGATAAGATCTCAGTGACAGCTATGAATATGTATGGGGCAAGGGAGGCCCGAGAATCAAGCTGATAATCTTGTCAGAGAAGCCAAGGTAATTCAGGGCAAATTTTATGAAATTCCAGTGTACAGTGTCGAAAGCCTTGGAAAAATCTAACTTTAGCAGAACACAGTTTTGACCAGAATACTTACTCCAATGAAGACCCTCAACAGCTGCAATATAGTTATCAAGAATATACATGTTTGGGAGAAAAGCTGACTGAGAAGGATTGATGACTTTTTGAAGATGGTCTTTAATTCTATTAGCAATAATCTTAGCACAGACTTTATAGGAGGTGTTTGTCAAAGAGATTGGCCTCCAGTCTGTAAAAGCTAAGGGATCCTCATTCTTAGGAATCAAAGAAATTAGGCCAGCAGAAATTGCAGGGTGCAAAGGATTAGAGTTCCAGAAACCATGGATCATTCTAGAGAAATCCATTTGAATGATATCCCAGAAATGAATGAAAAAATCAGATTGAAACCCGTCTGGGCCAGGACTTTTCCCCTTAGCAAGTGAGGTTAAAGTTTTATAAATCTCCTCAACAGTAGGTAAATTGGAAATGTTCTGATTCATATCATCAGTATGAGTTGAGGCTAGATTATTTGGAATATTCTGGATCATATCATAAAAAGCATTAGCTTTGCTGGCAGTATTCGAATCAAAGGCTTGTTGAGAGAAAAGCTCAGCATACTTAGAGTTAAAGAAATAGGAGATATCAGAGTGTTTATCAAGACTGGTATTATCCTCAGTGATGATTTTAGAAATATTGGATTTGAGTAGCTTATTCTTGGCAACCCTAAAAAAGAATTTAGAATTGCCCTTGTCTAGATTAGCATGGTACTTTAACTTGCATGAAATAGCTGCCCCTTTGGCTTCAAATTCCTCTATCAATTTGATTGAGTTTTCAAGATTTCCTTCCAGAAGATGCAAATTTGGATTAAGGGGATCATTTTGAAGTTGCATCCTGATATCCTTAATATCTTGCAGGTATTTAAATTTCTCAGCATTCTTTTGAGTAAGCTGATTTTTAGCCATGCTTTTAATCCAACCTTTAGCAGCTTTAATATTGGCATAGAACTCTTTCATGGAGGTAGAATTACTCAAACCAACTCTGGGAAGATTTAAGTAGAAGGCTTTGAATTCAGCACAAAAAACCTCAGATTTCAGAAGAGAACAGTTAAATTTAAAAGGTATGTTACCTTGTCTCTTAGGTGAAATATCATGCTTAGTAGTTAAGAATTGAGGCTGATGATCAGAAATGGAGGTGCACTCATCACTAGTTACAAGGCAATTATCCCAGAAATCATTGGTCAAATTGGTGATATAAAATCTATCTAGAGCACAGAAGACTCTCTTGTTACCATCTTGTTTGTTACTCCAAGTAAATTTAGCAGTGGAAGAGGGGATATGATGCATGAGATGGTTGTCAATCAAATTATCCCAGGAAATCTTCTCATTAGAGGAGAGATTAAGTTGCTTCCCTACCTTGAGGTCCCAGGATGGAGTATTGTTGAAGTCCCCCCGTAAAATCCAAGTTGAGATACCTTGGTTTTGAAGCCAGCTATTTATGTTGCACCATTGGGTTTCTCTCTCTCTGGAATCAGTGGAAGCATAAATATTGATGATTCCAAAAGCATTATCTGCAGAGGAGAAAGTAATAGCCTGCCATCTATTGCACGGGCTATTAAATAAGGAGGTGTGCTTAAGGTTCTTCTAGATAATGCATAAACCCCCTGAAGTACCTGTAGCTTCAATCCATATGGAGGCACTCCCTGGGGAAATCCAATCAGCTAAATTTGAGCATTCGAATTGTGGAAGTCTCAATTCCTGAAGCATGATAATATCAGCCTTGTATTGCTTAATTTGAGCTATTGCTCTTCTTCTTTTAAGGGGGCCTTTAATCCCCCTTAAATTCCATGATAGAATCTTCATTGCGGGAGACTAGGAAGAATGAGAGATGAGATTAATGGTTTCTCAATTTTTTTTCTTTTGCCTAGTATTAGGCTGCGGGGAGTTTGGATAAGGCTTGGCCTTTTTATGTTTAGCTTTTCCGCCTCTTTTAGGTTTGAGGAATTTGGCTTATCAATCAATCTATCAGAGGACATGTGCAGGAAAGAGTCATCTTCCCAATTGGCTGCACTAAAAGTGTTGGGATCAGAGTTTTCCTTAATATTATTAAACTCATCTATATCAGAGGAATGTGGGCACTCCCAAAATTTGGACTTACAACAATCAAGATCTAACATTGAATTAGGATTTAAATTATCAGGGATTAGACATGCTTGCGGAGAGTTGATCCAAATCCTTTTTGCTTTCATCCTGCTTATTGTTCCCTTGATCTTGCAACCCTTGCATTTCTGTATCACTGTCGATTGAATTCCTGATTATATCTGTATTGGAATCATGTCTGTTTATATTTAAAGGCTCCTGGCTTGTTTCCTCTCTGTCACCTATCTTTTCTATATCCATCACTTCATCTGCACTTCCATCAAAGATCTTCTGATTAATATGCTCACCACTATCTTGACTTTGCAGAGAATCTTTAATAACTAAGGTAGTGAAGTCCATATTTTGTTGCAACGCTCGCATGGCGGACTGCAATGGCGAGGAAAGTCCACCAAAAGTTATCGGAAGGAAATTGGTTGGGAAATATAATTGGGAGAGATCAATGAGATCGAGTTCGGGTTTGTTAAGGTGGGAGAGCTTAAGGATGAAGGGACAAAGGCAATTGGCTCCAATGTGTCTGCACAAAAATCTTCAGATAAGTCAGTTAGAACATTAAAGGTGTTAGAACAAAAAACCTTTGAAGATATATCCTTTGATGAAGTCTCTTTAGAGGTGTTGGCAGCAATTTCCTGATTTGTTGGTGAGGAGCATTCATGAACTAGTAAATTTGGAGAAGCAGTGGCAATGGCTTTCTTTGTGAAATCCTGCTTAATTTCCTTGTTTGGCTCAGAAATTGTCACTTTCTTTGCATTGGAGATATCAGATACAATGTTTTGCTCAGTATCTTCATTATGTATAATTAATGGAACCTCATTTCCATTGATATTTTGGTGAAGTGCTTTGACAAAAGTCTTGTCTCTGCAATTGTTGTTGTTGAAGCCAATTTTTCGAGTAGACTTTCCTTTATCTTTTTGATATGGTCCCAAGGTTGAATGTATAACAATTCCCTTGTTATATTGCTTGTGCTGCAGATCGAGCATAGCAGTATTTTTGCTAGATTCCAAGATGGAATTCAAGGTGCTATGGAGCATCCTGTCTTGATTTTTAACCTGGTTTGATGTATCTGCTGAGGTCTGCTCTTGCAAGTTGAATTTCTCAGTGGGAACCTTATTGCTTGTTTTAAGGTTATCCACATTACCCCTGTTCAAAACATTTACTTTGACAATGGGTTGAGATAGAGAAGAAAAACCAGACCGAGATGAAAAACCAGAGAATTGACTCGAAGTTGAAACTTTGGCAGTGTTTTCTGTTACTTTGGCTTGAGCCAAATTTCTTTTCCTTTGTATTCTTCTGAAGCTGCCATTACTATTCCTGAAGCTGTTGTTATCCACATGCTTCTCTTCATGCAGAACATGTTTGCCTTGCTGGCTGGGAACCTGAACATGACCTTGACATTGATGATCTGAGAGTAGGTCCAAAATTCCCAGTATTTGAATGACCTGCTTTCTCTGGAGATTCTGAGCAATATGAACTAGAGAAATGCCTGATATTGCAATTAGTGCATAGGTTTGGTAGACCTACCCATCTAAGTTGAAAGGAAGCATTTGATCCAAAGAAATCAGTGAAAGGGATGGAAATGGGAATTGGCTTGGAACAGTCAACTTGGACATAGCACCTTGGTGGCTTAGAAAGAAAGAATTCAGAGGCAATATATGTTCCAACTGAGTTGAAGATTTTGGAGAAACAATCTTCATGCCAGTAGATTGGGCTTAGATCATTCATTTGGACATGAGCAATGCAAAGTTTATCAAAATCGAAAGAGTGAGATTGGGAGCCCATTTAAGAAAGTGAAGTTGAAAGGCATCACAAAGTGGCTCGACTTGTTTTAAGTAGGTAGTTGGCGGTTCTTGGAGATCCACACTCGATCATGATGTAAAGGGAAATTTAGCCGAAGATGGAGTTAATGATAATCCCTTTATGGAGTTTAAGCAATTGGTCCCACATTCTTTCAATTTTCAGGCCAACCTTATCAACCCTAACCAATCTGACATTATTTTGCAAGGATTGAATTCTTGATGCTATAGCATTGGATTGGAGTTTAATACCTTTGAAAGAGAGAACCGTTGGCGGGGGTTTGAACTTTCATAACATCAATTGGTTTGCCAGTTCTTGATCAGTGAAGATTTCTTGAATTGGCCTCGTAGGTCCACTTTTGATAGGAATACCATTTGCATCAAATTTTGGAACACCATTGTAGCCGGGGTCTTTAGAGATCATCCCATATTGGCGTGGATCGATCAAGATGATACATTCCTTTTGATTTCAGACACAGGTCAGAAAAAGTCTCCAAATTTTATGAAAAGAGGGTTGCTCATGAAATTTACTTAAGGGAAAGCAAATCGGCTCGATCCTTCAATCGGGTGGCGGGAGCATAAACTCGTGAAGAAACGAAATACAACTGATGTTTAGGGTTTTAGCAGGGGGATATTTAGTTTTTATGGAATTTTCAGCTGAAGCCATTATAGTTTGGAAAAGGCAGGAGACAACAACAAAAGGAGGAGAAGAAACGAAAAATGAGAGGGAAAGCTAAGAAATGGAAGCAGAGAGGAGAATGAAAAGCAGAGGAGCTAGCTATCAACTAGAAGGATCTGAGTACCAAAGATATACCAAGAATTGCAAAAGAGGCCCGAATCTAGTTAAATTTATTGCTCGGAGTAGACTTTCACAATAATCTTTTCCTCCTCCCAATCACAATTAACTCTAAATATTCACATTCTTAGAGATATGTCTGTTTCCAATGAATTCTTCTAACCAAGAATCAAGCATTTGAACTTCAAATTCTGTGCAGCTCGGAACAAAAGAGTATTCTTTCTGAAAAAGATGATCTGGAAACCACTGATCTATAATTAAAGAGTTCCACAGATCAGAAGGAGAGCCACTCAAAAAACCACATGTAAATCTTGCACCACGTTTGACAATAGCAAAATTTTAGTATCCATAGAAAGCTAGGAATTAGGAGATTCGAATTTGCTGACCCTCTGGGGGGCGACTAGTAAATTCCTTAGAAATCTCTGTCAAGCGGGATCAATTCGGAGGAGAGGTCGAAATTCTGCCAAGAAATGGTTTGTAACGAAAAAGGAGGGAAAAGACAAGGAAAACAAGATTTTAGGCGCACGTCCATTTTTCATCTCACCCCCATTGGATTCTTGACTGTTAGCCCATATTATAATTTTTGACGAAGCAAGAGAAGGATTCAAGAGAATACCTTTTAATTCCTTTTGAACAGGTCCCATTGAAGGTGAAAGTCAAGATTTCATCTATGGTACTATTAGAGTGCAAAACCATCAGAGTCCTAGTTACTCCATGAGCCACGGGTATACTTAGAGGTCGAGCAAGGTTATCGGTGTCAAATCTCTGTATATACATGTCAGAATCTTTGGAAAGAATATCCAAGTGAGGTACATTAGAATATATAGGATCTATTTTCTGTTCTTGACAGAGAACATTAGAAAAATTGTCGAAATGTATAAAATCGAAGTTTTTGGAGGCAAATGAACTTAACTGATCAATCGAGGCTGATTTGTCCAAGAGGACCGAGCTTAGTGAAATGATGAAGAATGGCTAAGTTTTTTAGGGTAAATTAAGGAGCCATAAGGTCGCATAAAGACAAAGACAAAGAAAGATCGGGAGAAAACAACAAAAAAAAAATAACGAGGCAAAATTGTTGATCAAAGAGAAGGGCAAAAGAGGGGAAAGTTTGATTGATTTTCATGGTGAAGAAAAATCAAAACTTCTTGATCTGTTGGAGCCAAGGGCGTCCTTCGAGGAGATCATTTTGAATGAGAGTAATTTTATCATCTCTCTCGTCACAATACATATGGAAAGTACCAAGTAACATAAATATTGAACAAACTGTTTGAAGCCAAGAGTTAAAAGAAGTGAAGTGGAGTTCCATTGATTTGAATGAATGAAAATACAATGACCTGTGAGGGGTACCCACAATGAGGGAGGCTCCAACATGAGTGAATATGGTGAAAAAATCCAACAATGACCTCAACCATATAACTAAGCTCAAAACATATAACTAGGCCCACGACCCACAAAGTTCAGAACCCAAAACCGCATCCAAATCCCCTCAAGTCAAAATTGACTAGACCAAAGTCGCACCTCGGCCCACAACCCTCGGATATCGACTCCCAACCCCACCCCAACAAGAGGGGATAGAAGTGAAACCCGTGGACCGCAACCACCTTGGAACCGTTGAAAATCGGCTACCACCTCCGGTGTGTCAAGAAAGAGGATGGGGAACTGCAAAACACAATCACCACGGATGGTTAGCGTGAAAGGTTAGGAGCCTATATGGCTGAAGCATGCATCATGCTTGAAAGGCAAAGCAGACACAAACTGGCCGAGAAAAATAGCGAGAATAGAGAAATTATAAAAGAATCCTTGGAAGCAACATTGCTTTCTGTAGAGGAAAATAATATATAGATACACTAGGCCTGCCATGGCGAGGTCTTCCCTCGGTGCCCGTGGAAGCCACAAAGCTACACCGGGAAAAAGAAAATAGACACATCCAATAGAAGAACCCTTTGGAGCCTGGGAAGCGACAAGTGCAAGGAGAAAGAGAGTAAAAGCATGACCAATGGGAAAAAATCGAGAGAAAACCCTCACGAGGAAAAGAGAGCAAAAAAGAAAACATACACAAAGAAAATATACACAAGAATATACAAAGCGGGATAGAGAGTCATCAAGGTGCGGAAGCTACATTTGCTCTGGCCAGGAGATGAGAGAAATACATATAGAGATATCTAGAGATATATAGAGATACGAGTCCGACCGCAAAAACATCCTCAAGAGAGGAATATACACAGAATATACCTGTGAGAAAAAGGGGACACCCAAAAGATTGGCTAATAAAGTGGAACAACCAATGTAAAAGCCTAACCCGGATGTCGAGGAGGGAGGGAACTCGCACAACAAAAGAATTCAGGCGAGGAAGGCTTACCGATGAAGGAAAAAAGCGAAACAACGAGTATATCTGAGGATGACAAAGCCAAAACAAAACTGCGCTATAGAAAACACATGCCGAAGGCGGATCCAAAGCGGCGTAAGCCAAGCAGGGCGTCCTTTCCCTAGAATGGTGGTTCTCTTCTATATAAGAATAGAACCATAGCATCTCAAATTCTTCATAGCTTGGCATAAGCGAGTATTGGTGTGAGAACAAATGCAGAAGAAGGCGTCTTATAAATGAGATTAAAGCCGCAACTCAAAAATGATTCTGAAAGAAAACCACAAGTCAATCTCTCCCCTATTTGAATATGTGGCTGAAAACTTTATATCCATATAAAGCTTAGAGCCAGAATCGGAGAATGATGGCACTCTAGACTGACAAACTAGCTCGTGAATTTAGGATCAAACACCACAAAAAGTTCTTTAGGTTTTGCCAAGAATGAAGTTTAATTGAATAGGACAAACAAATCAAGAAAATGAAATGCGCTGTTGATGTCCCCAACCCTTCGATGGTAAAGTAATCAAATATGATGCTTCATTAAAATTTCCGATTGATCTTTGCAAAATTAATTTTTATCTTTGGCAAACCACTTTTCGGTGAGTGCATATTATTTATCCATTATGCATTGCTCATTTATAGCTTTTCTCGATTATGCCTAATCATAACTAATGTACTAATAATTACCTTGTAAAGTCAAATTGTATCTAACAAGAATTCATATGTGGAAATTATGTATCTTCCATGGAAATTATGCTTCACACATTTAGATTCAAGTTATGCATCACAGATCTCAAAATATTTCAAGGATGTTATATCTTCTGATGAATAAAACACAAATCAAAGTGGAGGTGAGTGTATGGCCCCTCTTGTTGTGGCATAATAGCCTAGTGAAACTTGCTTTCCGGACTTGCCACCAATAGATATCACGAAAGCAAGCAATAACCTCTCAAGTAATTCCTCCACTGTTTTATTTTTTTTTAACTATCTAGGCCAAAGTTGTTTTATCGTGTTATTGAGGGTCGAGGTCTACAATATTTCCTCTTGGCATAGATGTAAATGCTACTTAAATAATAAGAGATGCCTTATCCTTCCTTAATAGACATGCATAAATGGCCAGTCTCAATGGATAAATTATAAAATTTTAACTAGCATGCATTCATTTTTCATAGAAATATAACGTAAAGCTCCTAACATCATTTCATTTTATTTTATTTTTTCTTTTTGGTCCTCTTCTAAATTTATGGAAGCCATTCTACGTGTCATGGTTGCTTGCTTCAAATTGTAATTATTCCATATGGCATGGGCTAAAACTTAGAGCGATGACATCAAATGACAAAGGTAGGTATGAGTATAATGCCATTCGTATAGAATTGGCTTCATGTCTATTAATTTCTACAAGGAGATTTATCCCTTGTGACCAAGACCGCCCTTGAACATTCTTCTCCATTTCCCTTATGCTTTGGAAGTGAATCTAAAGACATTCGTTTTATTAGACATGACCTCTTGGCATGTGATTATTATGTGTAATTCAGTGAACATTGTGATTTAGATAACCATTGTATCTTGGCCTACTATGCTCTTATCATGTTTACATGTTGCTTGAAAAGCTATGAAGTATTTCAAACATAATAAACCCTCAAAGATATATAAAACAGTTTGTATTTCTTGAAACATGTCTTCAAGTTTGTTTGCTTTCAATGGTGTAAATATATTATTTGTTGGTATACAAATTTTTGGCTTATCTTTTTGTTTGTTCCAAAGGTTTTCTTGATGCCTTTAATACTTTCTTTCTACATAAATTGTTAGATTTTTGCCCTCAACTTCACCACAATTTATATATCTTTGTTCTTCATTTGCCATGTTGGCAAACCATTCTAATCCCGATTTTCACCCGGTATCGATTATTTTTTGCATAAATTTTTCCTCACTATATAATCCTTTTAATATTTTAGAAAGTTTATCATAGAATTCCGGCAATACTTGAGAAATCTTGGCGTTGAAAACTTCTAGAGCAAATTGCTTTGATAGAAATGCATGCTTAAAGCTTGGGAGATGACTTTCTACGAAGGCATGCAGGAACAACTAACAAACCAAGTCAGCGAGAACAAACTTAAAGTCAGCGAGAAGTATGTAAGGCACCTGGCTTCAGTAAAGATGATGTTTAGATTGAAACACGGCACCATATTCTTGCCAATGCTTGGCAAAGTATTCCACGTTGAATCCATCTCTAGAACCGTTCTTGCATGTGTGCAGAGTGATGGCCTCAAAATGGTATCTATACAATTAATATCCATAGTAAGAACAATGAGGAAAAGTGCCTATCTCCCCAATCTACCATCATGGAAAATCAAAAAGCTTTAGAGTAGTCATCATTATGCACATGTTATTCACCTTATAAGACTATAAATCTTAGGTAAATCTTAGGTAAACTTCGCACATGCCCATTAACCGGAGATAAAATTTAAAGTCTTCCTCGACCAAAGCTGGTCCTTACCGCGAATCACCCCTAATCTGCACATATTCCTAATCTTTATTTACATCCATTTACGTAAAGCTAAAACATGAAGCAACCCGGAGACAAAATTTAAGATCTTCCTCAACAAAAGCTATTTGCACAAATCTGCGGTAATCTCCACCATATTCCTAATCTTTGTTACATCCATTTTGTAAGCTAAAACATGGCGCCGCACATATAATCCTTAAGGAATACTTGCTCAAGGGACATTCTTGTGGAGGATACTTCAAGTGACATAGAAGAGATGTGGAGCTTTTGGCGAGGCTAACGCCTGATAGGCTTATTTGCACTACCAGTGAACCCGCATACTTAATTGATCGTAGGTAGTTTCTTCTTTGTTGGAAGCAAGCACTATGAATAGATGGCTGACCACAAGATCGAGAATCAATGCCAGTTTTTTTGAAAGCTTGGAAAAAACCTGGAAAGAATCAAAGCCCTAGGGGGCTTCCGACTATAGCCATGATCATGAAATAAGACTCTGATTTTTGGCCCGTTTGGACATATTATAGAATAAGGGGACAAAGCAGAAGTCTTAAATCCGAGATATCTCTTCCCAGTCAAAGTAGTGGTTAAGTCCATAATCCTTAAGTAGAAATCAAATATTATAAAAAATGGCTCATTCCTAATGTATGCGCCCGATGCAGTGTTCTCATGCGAGCAAATTCGATCATAATGACCCTAACTTTATGCTTGTGCCTTCTCGAATCATATCAAAGCCTTGTGATTTTAATCTAGATCCTACAAAAACAACCCCTTGTCTGTCTTTCGGCTTGGATGCACTAAGATTTGAATGAAGAGTGTTGAAAGCTTAGATGCGTGCATGAGTGGAATATAGCCATCACCTGAGGCATAGGGCCGAACATATACGCACCCATGTATCACGGCTTCGACCATCACGGCTCGAAATATCGAATAGGCCCGTTGAAGCATATTTGAAATATCCGAGCAATTACAAACATGCTCCCAAAATATTGAATAGATGCGAAATATCTTACTCCGAGCAGTAGCTTAAGAGCGGAAGGAGGCAAAGGTATTTGCATCTAACCAATCGATGACACACAAAATATCATAAAGAAAAGCAAATCCACCTTATTTTATATCTATTTTCCATCGATACGCGTACAACTTCCGTTTGTGTGTAGATTTAAGAATGAGGAATGGGATTCTTTGGAACATTGGACCATTGCTTGACTGCGAGAGAAGGCAGGAGGAATTCCCCACCCGGAAAATCCAGCACTTAATGTGAAGCGAAAAAAGGAGACACCGCGTGTCAGTTACTAAAGATGGATCAAGGAATACGAATTCGCCAAAATTGCATTGGATTGCGGTGGAGAACAAAACAAAAGAAAAATGAGACTTCGATTATATGTGTGGAAAAAACTCCTATGATATAGATGAATTTTTATATAATGTCCTCTTAGGTTGTCGATGAACCTTCTAAAAGTACAAGTTTAGATTGCCGAATTAGTTGATGGACGCACTCCATAAATGTAACGCAGTCCACGCGAAACCAATACCAATCAATAGAATTGTCATATTCAAATGTTAAAAAGATAAAAATGAACCCATACACAAGGCATCTACAATAATATTTTAAACTTACCTCTAATTCTAAATAACATTTGCAACATCTACCTCTAGGAACACAATTTCATAAACATCGCTGCCACATTGCATGAATTGATAGAGATTTCATTATACTCAACACTTACCATCGCTTCAACGTGACGAAATCACATCAAAACTCAAGCATACCAGTCCACATATCAATGCCTTGATGTAAATTACTTAGATTTGTGGTCCCAAAGATGGGACTACATACATGGACAACCAAGTGTGATCTTGGCATATCATGGGTGGAATGATTCATCTGAGATATAGGTACTCTTGACTATTAGCCATTGGTTTCAATTGCTAGCTATTTCTATTCAATTCTTTTAGCAACTCTAAACTACATTTAATATAGGAGACTTTTAGCCTAAAACTGTCAAAGTTTATTTCTCAAAAAGAAAAGAATTGGACTTGTGCTATTGAATTCAATAAATAACTAATTACTTGAACCTTAAGGGCATTTGAGTTATTAGTAGAAACTTGTTTCTTGCTTAGCTCTGGAGTTCAAATGAACAAGAACATCTAAAACCAATCATATGGGAGATGTTATATCCTCCATCCCTTGTTTGTAGCATATTAGACATCTAACTTAAGCATCATTTGCATAGCATTAAGCTTAGCTTATAAACCCCATCTACAACACTGAATTACAAAAGGGCAACCCTGTAGCGTGACCACTTCTTGGGTTGCGAAGAAATTAAACTCTGGGAGGGTGATGGAATATCCTTTTGATGCCAATAAACATATCAAATCCCGAGGACAAGTTAAAAAATCTCGTTGTGTTGGATGGCTAAGATTAGAGAATCTCCTTGCATTCTAGAGATGGGACTCGCATAGAAACCAACAAACCTTGCTTCGTTCATCTCAGTGATTTTCTACAATGGTGGATAGTGGGTAGCGCACACATGTGAACTACCCATAAAAATAAAGGAAAATCGAATTATATCATTTTGGACTAACAAAATACAATGCTAATAGAGGTGGGCTAGTGTACACAAAGCTTATCATAGGGATTAAAAAACCCGCCCTTCGGGTTTTCGAGGAAAAACCCTAGTAAGCCTTGGCGAGGAAAAGCTGAACAAGCGGAAGGCATAAAGATAAGCTCCCAAAACCCCTGAATGGAAAATTCGAAGCGAGATCATTTCGCTAACTTTGTACACCGCATCACCAACAAAACGAGACAAAACAAGCCTCCCGAGGAGTGGAGAGGCTGATTAAGCGTGCCATAGCGATAAAATACAATAACAAAGAAGGGGGAGGTGGGTTCAAAGAGAATGAAGTCTTTGAGAGAGGAAGCGCCGATGGTGAGCGAGAAAGCAGCGCCCTAAAATAACCCGAACTCCCAACGGAATGGGCATCGCAGCAGCATGCATGCAAAACATGCATGCTTTCGTCCCATTCTAGAATGGGCGATCCGATGTCACCGGTCGATGGGATTCTAGAATGGGACTGCGCTATAAAAACTCCAACAAACCGAATACCAAAGGACTTCCTTAACAAACTAGGGTCGAGGGCCGAAGGTCCGCGGATGGGATGAAGGCTAAAGGCCAAGGGCGTGACATGAAAGAAGCGTAAATTGGCCAAACCCGGTGAGGAAGAAGCCCCTCCCTACGGAAACAATTCAAAGAGAATAAAGATGCTGGCGAGAGAGAAGAGGCGCCGATGAAGTGGCGGTAGCGCCTAAAATAGCGAACTCCCAACGAATGGGCATCGCAGCCATGCGCAAAACATCATGCTGCGTCCCATTCTAGAATGGCGATCCGATGTCACCGGATGCGATGGGATTATAATGAGTTAGGTAGAGGCGCTTTGCCATCGATTGTCGTGAGAGTCCGTCGGGGCAATCGACATACCAATGTGCTTATGATGCTTTGGTGGAATGCGTGAGGTTAGAAACTCTTGTTCTTATTAAGTCCCCGGATTTGGCGAAAATAGCTGGATTGCCATGACTTTGAAGCGGCCACGCATTCACAGCGTTTGTCGGGAAGAAAATAGTTGCTACATGTATAATACCATTTCAAAATGGAAGCAATGAAAAAAGGATATTGATGAAGTGCCACCACAAGGCGGGCACACAGCCCGGCCAATGCTTCATTTCCAAGTGTTATAGGCACTTCACTTCCAAGTTCTACAGGTATCTCGAAGAAGCCTATAGCAGCTTGGCAAAACAAAATTTGGTGGCCTAGGGGTAAAAAACTTCTTTATACTTGAAGGTACATACTACTTATAAATGGCTTTGAACATGCCAGCTAATGGCCCATCTTACTTTTACCGACTTATGCTTTTGCCCGGAAGGACTTTAAAGGTTTACGCTATTTTGGGATGCTGTAATGGAAATTTATATGATCGGAAGCTTCTTGGAAATTAATTAGTTATAATTGGTTTTGCTCCGGTAAGCGCAATACAGGTGCTCACAAACATCACCGCTTCACATCGATTGATGAAGATACTACACATAGCACAAATGGTGCTTTCTGAGGACCTATCTGCACCATCAAGCGGTGGTAACTTCTTCTCATCATTAAATAATACTTCTCAAAAATTACCATGAACAACTCGAGGTAATGGATTGTATTTGGAGGCACACATCCTTTAAATTATGAGGAATGGGAATAAGTTTAGAGTGCATCATGGAAAATGCATTTTTCACTTTGTCTTGAAAACTTTGAGGAATGGAAATAATTTTAGAATGCATCATGGTTCTCACCTTGTTTTATTTGGAAGCACTTTGTTTTTTTTTTTTTTTTTTTTTTTTTTTGGTTTACTTTCTGAAGCCTACATGGTTAAGATTGGAAGAGAGCAGAGGCGCAAATTTTTTGCAAATGCAAAGACTATTTCATCTTCACAATTCTTCAATGAGAATAAACGAGTAATGTTGAAAGGCTCATGTTCGTCCCCAGAAGTTTGTGGTATGAATCTATTCTTTTGCTTCTAGTAAAATGTTATATAAATATGCCTCTGCGTCACGTTGAAGCTATGGAACTGAATGGCGAACATAATTCATCATCCATATCTGATCGCGACTTTTTTGATGGGATAAAAATTTAAAGTGCATTTTGTGGTTGATATTCTTGCTAGTGACCTTGTGGCAAGACTCTACATGTAGGTAGTTATTACCTCGGTTATAATTTTGTAAAAGCTATAAGCAAATACTAGCAACATTCTTTTTATCTATTATTTTGTAAAATGTTTATGGCTTTGAGATTGAGTATTTTGTTTATACCATGGAAAGTTCCTTAACATAGATTTAGTAATTATCATCTTTACAATGAAATGGCACAATTGTATCTTGAGGCTACACATGATAATATGCAATAAAGAATTGCGAGCAAAATGAAAGAGATTATTGTCTATTGCCTTAGATGGTATGATGGCGGTCTTCACGGAATATTAGTTAATTTTGAATTCCCAAAGGTAATGTCAGCTATTAGGGCATATTAGAGGTTAAAGCGTAAGGCAAAGCCTTTTTCTATTTATATACTAATTTCTTTAATATTTTTGGAGATTAGTATTAGTTTCTCTCGAGTTGAGAGTAAATCACATGACACGCATTGGTGTGGAAACACAATGCTTATTTAGCACAAGTAAAGCTTATAAATTCTTGAGTTGTACATTGATATTTGAAGAGGCACCTAAATCATTTGCTATTTTTGCAAGTGGAAAGATTGAAGGCATCGTGTTCTTATTAACTATTTGGGTGTATAAATTTTCTTTTTGCATGGCCTTTTATTGTGCTCTTGTTTTGGAACATGATTGATAGATTGAAGGCATCGTGTTCTTATTAACTATTTGGGTGTATAAATTTTCTTTTTGCATGGCCTTTTATTGTGCTCTTGTTTTATTACGTTGAGCAATGGTATATATATAGGACTACAAACCAAAACGTCATATTGTTAAGTTGGGGACATGATAACAACGTTGAATGAAACGCAGTGCTATTTAACAAATGTTTTGAGTCCACATAATGGAGGGTGTCAAACTATGTGCTATTTAGCAAATCTTTTGACTTCACGTAAAACCTTTTGTTATGCTATTTTATTGCCTTTTGTAGGGTGTGCATTCTTTTGAATGAGTCGATTAATGCCATCGATCCGGGCCATCGGATGAGATTTTCGAATGGTGCATGCATCCGTCCCATGCATGCATGCATTGCATGCATTTCCTAGGGCTCGTGGGGATTGCTATTTCTTGCAAGTTCTTCATCGACTTCTCATCGGCGCTTTCTCCTCTCGTGAGCTCCCTTGACTCCTTTCTTTGATACGAGCGGTGAGAGGGGCTTCTCCTGCTTGGTTTGCCGGTTTGACGCCTTTTACTATGGTGTGACCTGTTCTTCCCGATCTTACCCTTCTTTGGCCATCCTTCAACCTTCGACCTCGATCCCATTTTGATAAGGAAGTTCTCTTTTTTGTCGGAGCTTTTTGTCTTATTTCATGCGAGCCCTTATTCGAGAATGCCATCGATCCGAGCCATCGGATCAAGATTCTCGAATGGGCGAGCATGCATCCGTCCATGCATGCATGCATTGCATGCATTTTCTAGGGCTCGTGGGGATCGCTCTTTCTTGCGGAGTTGTTCATCGACTTCTCATCGGGCTTTTTCTCCTCTCTCTCAGCAGTTCCCTTGACTCCACCCACCCTCCCTTAATGTGTATATTATTGTAAATGTTATTTTTTGTCGCGGCACGCTGCGGAACAGCCCCTCGCTTTTGAGGTGTAAATATTGTTTTTGTCGCGTGGCACGATGACCAACCCCTTTTCGAGGTTTTTCTCTATTGGTTTTTCCGTTGGTGGTGTGCGGGTCCGGGGTGATGTGCAACTTTGGTATTCTCTACGTGGGCGTGGGTTTTTTTGTGGGGAACGCTTAGCAGCACCCCTGCGTCCAAGCCCCTTGCCGAGATTTTATCGCTAGGGTTTTTCCTTGAAAACCCGAAAGGGCGGGGTTTTTTAATCCCGGCGATAAGCTCTTGGCAAGTACACTAGCCACATCTATAGCACACAATTTTATTTGGGGTCCAGGTGTTATAACTGGATATTCCCTATGTTTTTCATTTTTTGGGTAGCCTGCGATGTGCAGCTACCCATTCTATACCATTGTAGAAAAACTGTTGAGATTAATGAAAAGCCTAGCTAGAGTTTTTGTCTGTTTTCATGCAAGCCCTTATTCGAGAATGGTAGCATAAAGTCGTCATATAAGTGGTCTAAGAAGTTATAAGAAGAAAGGCTTCATAAGAAAGGCTTCAGTTAAATGCCATCTTCATTATGAAACTTTGGTGTTTCCATCCTAGATGAAAATGAAATTTGGGTTTGCGTCTGTCTGCACCTGTGTTAACCAAGATTAGGCATGCTTTGGGCCTATAAATGCAAGCTTTAGGCAACTCATGGTGACTCGTGGCTGCTCCCACTCATCGGCCACCTCGTGATTTTACATGGCATAAAACCCCGCTGCCCATCATTTACCTACATTCTGGAAGACTCCTGTTTCATGTTGTTGTAGGCAAACTCGACCAGATAAATATAGTCAGCCCATTGTGATTGCTTACTCCACACATAACTTCTTAGCATATCCTCTATAATGCGATTGGTACGTTCTGTCTGACCATCGGTTTGAGGATGATACGCCGTACTCATAGCAAGCTTGGTCTGGATGGTGGCAAAGAAATCTTTCCAGAATGCACTTACAAATTTGGGATCCCTGTCGGATATAATAACTCGTGGCATTCCGTTAACCTGAAGATTTCCTTGGCAAATAGCAGAGCAGTATCGAAGGTTGTATCCGTGGTACGACATGGCAAGAAATGAGCCATCTTCGACAATTTGTCGACCACTACCATTAAGGCATCATATCCACGGAGAGTTCGTGGAAGGCCCACAAAATCCATGGATATCACTTCCCATTTGGCGTTGGGCACATCCAGGGATTGCAACTCGCCTAGAATCCTTAACTGTTCAGCTTTGGTTTGCTGACACACCTACTGCTTAATGTACCTGGCAATGTCCTTTTTCATCGAAGGCCAGAAATAGCTGGAGCGAATCTTAAAGTAGGTCTTCATAAACCTGCGTGTCAGCTATAGGCATTTGTGTGTATCATGGAGAATGAGCTTACGTACTCCTGAAGTCTCAGGTACACACAACTTATCCTTGTAATATAACAAGTTGCCTTCTTTCTTATACGAACAGAAAGCTTCACGCTCGTTATCTGTGCGAGCCTCCCCAGCCAAACTATTCCAAACTTCATGGAATTAGGGATCCGTGGGCCAAGGCACATTCTATCTATTTCCCAAACTCACTTTGGTGAGTGTAGAAATTGCATTGCAATGGGTGCGGGTTACCAAGGGATGACCCGTGACAATGCATCCATAGCGACATTGTGCTTTCCCAGTTTATACATAATCTCAAAATCATACTCCTCCAAGAATTCCATCCATCTCCTCCCGACGGAGGTTGAGATTCGGTTGGGTGGATAAATAATCTGAGACTTTGATGATCCGTGTCAAGCGAATCTCCTACCAAGAAGGTAGTGTCTCCATATCCGCGAGGGCACGGACAACGACTAACAATTCCTGGTCATGGGTAGGTATCGCCGCTCGGTCTCGCTCATTTTCTTTGAATCATAGGCAATAACCCCCGCCCTCCCGTGCATTAGGACTCCACCGGCAATTTTATCGCATCCGGTGCCACTAGTTTATCCTTCGGGATCGGGCAATGTGAGAACCGGTGTCGACGTTAAGGCATCTTTAAGTTGCTGGAAACTTCCTTGAACCTTTGCCTTCCAGTGCTCCATCCAATCCTTCACTTTCTCATGCTTTGTAAGATTTGTAAATCCTTTATAAATTTCTGATAGTATCCTGCTAGTCCCAAGAAACTTCGGACCTCGAACACATTTAGAATAGGCCATTCCCTTACGGCCTCTATCTTTGCCGGATCTGTAGCAATTCCCTCTGCCGATATGACATAGCCCAAATAGTCGACCTTCTGGAGTGGCAAACTTGCACTTAGAGAACTTGGCAAAGAGGCGATGGCGTCTTAGCTTTTGTAGGGCTAATCTAAGATGCTTCTCATGCTCCTCTAGGGGCATTAGTTAATCCAAAAAGGCATAACATGTAAACTCATAATGCCCATATCTAGTCGTGGCAGTTTATGGATGTCCTCCTCTTTAATCCTTATTTGATGGTATCCGGAGCGTAGATCAATCTTTGAGAAATACTTAGCCCCTTGCAACTGATCCATTAGATCATCTGCTCTAGGCAAAGCATAGCGATTTTTGATGGTATGCTTGTTGAGTTGCCGATAATCAATACACATCCTCAACGAGCCGTCCTTTTTCTTAACAAAAAGAATAGGAGCGCCAAAAGGCGAAACACTAGGTCGAATGAAACCTAGGTTTAGTAACTCCTGAAGTTGCTTCTTAAGCTCTGCCAATTCTGGAGGACTCATACGGTATGGGGCCTTGCTGGTAGGCTTAGTACCTGGCTCTAAGGCTATCTCACATTCCACCCCTCTAAAAGGAGGAAGCTTCTGGATCTCATCTGGAAAAAGATCACCAAATTCTCGGAGAAGATTAGCAATCCCTTTTGGCAAAGTATCAATTAATTGCTTCTGTTTAGCATCTGACTCAATGGAGGCAAGTCTAATGACGCAGAGGAGCTTTTCCTTGCGTATAGCTTTATCTAACTGCCTGATGGACATAGACTGCATGATAGGGTTGAAGGGTTCACCTTTTATAGTTATGCGGGCTCCATTAGCTGCGTTGAAGGTAACTTCCCGTTTCTCGCAGTCTATGTTGGCTTTTGCAGATGCCAAGAATTCCATACCAACAATGAGGTCGTATTTGCCAATATCCATCAACTCGGCACCCAAAGCAACTGGTGCACCTGGTAACTGCATCTTGAGATTGATCACGGCGGCCATGAGTATGTCCGACCTTACCAGCGGCTAGAGTGATGCCTCGGTCGGGACCTCAATGTTTCAAGTTGTAAGACTGGGCCATTCTAGGAGAAGCAAAATTATGTGTACTTCCCCGTATCCATAAGAATTACAAAAGGCTTCTTGTCTACTTGACCTATGGTGGAAATGACAGCAGGCTGACTTTGAGCATTGCCGGTTTCTATAGCACCAAGGATATGAGACTTGCCGTGTATGTACTCGGGAGCCTCCTCCTCGGCCAGGTTGTGTTGACTCAAGATCGCCCCGGTCGAGGTCAGCCATAGCCAATTGGGCGCTCTGGCGTGACATAAGGACAATTACGCATGAAGTGTCCGGGGCCGCATACACCAATAGCATGCCTTATCTCGGCGAGCTGTTCTCGGGCCTCTTTAGGAATAGACTGTAAGAGGTTTGAACTTCCTTCACCGAACATTGTTCTCGCTTATCGGCGTCTTGAAGGTGACTTTCTTTTCTGGCGGCCATAAGAGTTACTGGCGAGGGTCCCCGACTTGGCGGCCGGGTTTGTAAGGTGTGGACGGCCGCGGGCTGCAGTAAGGAGCGGGACGCTGATCTTGGTTCTTTGGTGTGTCCTCCTCGAGGCTCAATGCTTTAGCCTCGACCTCATAGCGAACCGATTTCGGGTCTATGGCCTTAACCATACGTTTGATTGATGGGGCCAACCCTTCAATGTAGCCCTCCACCACTCTCTTTTCATTCATACCTGTACATACTGACCTCGGTAGCATAAATTCATCGAGATAAGCCTGAACAGACATACCCATACTGTTTCTAACCTATAGAAGGTCTGAACTTGTTGGCATTTGTGCGCAAGGCACATAATGCGACTTAAAAGCTTTGCAAACTTTTGAACTTGCACTGCTTCTATCCGGATGCTTGGCTCTAGCATAGCCCTTCCACCAAATCTTGGCAGCTCTGTAAGGTTAAGTGGTGGCAACCTTTCACGTATCCTTTTCTCGTCATGCCATAGGATTTCCCAAATTCTTTCATTTCGTCCAGCCAGGACTCTGCATTTAGTCCGCCTCTAGATTTCCCGTCAAACTGGGCCAGTTTCCTATTCTTCCATATACTCGTTATGGCGATATCAACCGTCTTGCGGTATTCCTTATCCCGGCGCTTTGCATGGTCACCCGACTATCACAGGGGATTGGGGCGACGAGTGGTGGTATTTGTGAGGAGGTGGTGCTATCCCTAGAGGAACTGCGACGACGTTTAGCATGGGGCCTCCCCTTTGCAGGGACAGGGCTGGTTTCAGGTGGGGACGGCTGCTGTGTAGGTGGACTTGGCGGTGGCGGAGGTAACTCCGGTCCGTCTTCTTGTATATGCTGGGGTGGATTGGCATGCAACACATACGCTTGCAACTCGCCTAATTGCCTCTTCATTATCATAAGTTCCTGTCCAGGTGTTAGTCTACTGGCATTTGAGGGCATCTGCCAAGCGGCGTTGCGTGCACCGTCTATATCCAGCACACAAAAGATGTAAGCCGACTTATGGTGGCATAGGGTCTCACAACAATGCCATCTTGGATCAGTTAGAGAAAGAATACAAGAAAAAGTACAATAGCAAAGATCCTCATTACAGGTGAAAACAGTCATTCTATTATGGTTCAGTACATTGATAGTAACACAAGTTGATACAAAGATTAAGTAGAAGGACAAACATTATACATTGGAGATTTAAAGTTCAACTCACACACAGCAAACGAACAAAACTGAAGAGACCGGACCTAGGGGTTCGCAAAGGGGTACAAGATCGAATAGCGAACACTTTCACGTACAGCCATAACGAGCTTGTATCGTGCCCAGACCTGGACTATTACAGATTGGTAATCTAGCGTTGGGCTAATAATAAGGAGATTGAAAAGCCTCCTTAATGCATAGAAGATTTGCCCCGTGTGGTCATTGCGCCCTCGAAAGCCGTGCTGGACATGTCCCAATAGTCCCATGTGTGCGGAGAGTTTGCTTCAGTCCTCGTGGCTCGTTCCCTCGAGAATGTTAACTATCTCCATCCCTTTGGCTAGGTCATAGGGCTCCCCGGTGGCCCTGGGTTCCATCTCGTAACCTTCGTCCCAATTCCGGTACTCCCCATACCTTTGGCCATAGTCCTGGTCAGGCGGCCCTGGATCATCCCTCCTTATCAGGTCTGTAATTCTGCTCCTCATATTCCTCGAGTGTTTCTTCTGTAAGACGATAGAAATGAATATAGAACATTGAACAATTTCGTTATGCCCTAAGCTCTAACAGATAGAAAAACGCATCATGGAAGAGAACAATTTCAATTGTATTCATTGAAACAATAATCACAATTGATAAAGAGATGGTATATCATACTATAGAATGGCTAGAAACTGCCAAACCAAAATTCTACATGTATATGCAATACAATATGCGTGATACAATTATTTAGGAACTAGGTCCTCCCTCTTCATTTGTAGACCGAGGAGGTGGTGGCGGGCGATTGTCGTAAATCAGAGAGTCACCCCCGGTCTCTTGTGGCAGCCGCGATGGAAGCAACCTCTGGCGGATAAGCAACAGCCAAGGGGGCTGCTGTAAGGAGCTTCATGCTCATCCAGGGTGCAATATCTTGGCCCAAGGCTGTCAGGGCAAGATCCCGTCATACGAGCACATAGGTAAACGTACGATAGGGAAGCTTTTTGTGCCCGGCCAATGTGGAGAGAGCACGAAGGGTCCACCATGAAGCTTCAGCCTCCGGCCCTAAATCTCGGCCTATAAAAAGAACTTGCCCCTGTCGGAAGGCTGATAAGAAGAAGCGGGTAAGGTGGTTTCCCAATACCTTCCCTTGTGGGGTCTCTGACGTGGCCACCTCCTTGTCTAAGTCCATAGGGACTTCTTCTTCCTTAAGTTCCTGCTGCTCTTCCTTCAAATGAGCAGGATTATGGTATAGGTCCTCTCCCTCTTCATCCGAATTGGAAGGAACCTCAACCATGTTAATGTTTGGAACATGAGGTCCCATAGGCTGTAAAGGCATCCTATGAGGGTTGAGAGGCGGTTCTGCATCACCGTTCCTCGGCCGTAGCAAAGTCTCAGCCGGCTCTATGGTCTCCTGGCGGAACTGGAGTAACTGCTGCACCTCCGGGGGAAGCTCAATAGGAACGAAGTCGACGAAATCATCCATGCAATACTTCGCTAGCTCATAAAGCACATGGTCCTTCCTGTGCGGCTTAAATCGGCCACCATGTGATAAGTCGGATATGATATCATCCAAGAAAAGATATTCCTGCCCTTGGTGATAAATAACCGGAAGGGCATTTAGCCCTGACAAGCGTGTAGCTTGCTCCCGGCGTGGTGGCATCTCCTCTGCCAATTGCTTCCAACGGCCGAAGTCACGCATGCCTATATGTTCGTCTTCCCCCTCCTCGGAAGATTCAGGAAGTTTGCCTTCCTCTACAGGCAAGGTTTCATCCTCAACGTATTGATCCATGAGGATGACTAGGGCGAAGGTAACCTCAAGATATTGCCGCCCCTGATGCTGCACAGCGGGCAGGTATTTGCCCCATCTGAGCTTTCCTTTTAGCACATCATACGCATGGGTATCACCTCCTAACATATCCCGAACTACCTCCCGCTCTAGATACAATTGGGGAGGATCCCCAAGAGGGATACATAAAGGAAGCATCTCCTCCATGTAAAAGTCTAAAAGCCCGGCATAATCTGGGTGCCGCTGCATATTGGTGATGAGGTCTAGGTGCTGGCATAGCAAGGGCCGCAATAGGTCGAAGGGCACTTGCGGATCCCAATGCTCTCTGTCTTGATACCATGGAAGAAGGTCGGTGGCTGCCATGGCGCTAGAAGGGAGGAGGAAGCAAGAAAAACAGAGATGACAAATGAAATAAAACTTTGAAGATCCTTTTTAACCCTTTCTATTATGCTGACGTCAGCATTTTCGTATTTAACACAAGATAAAAGGTTCTTAATACAAAACAAAATTTTTTTATTAAATCTCAAAAAGAAAATTATTTACAATGCGAAAACTCAGCAAAATATGCTAAGGATGCTCCCCCCGAATCCTGCGGGCGAGGGCTAAATCCTTAGGCATAATGGTGACCCTCTTTGCGTGGATTGCGCAAAGATTGGCATCACCAAAAAGTGCCACTAGATAGGCCTCCGCAGCCTCTTGGAGTGCCAAAATGGCAAAAGTCCAGAAGAGGTGAGTTTTGAACTCTTGGGCAATCTCCCACCAACCTCCTCGAAGGGGAGCTTCCCGTGTCGGAAGTTGGGTTGACTACGAAACTTCTGGATCTCGTAAAGGGCTGATCTTGAGGCGATGCACCGGTGGGGTTTCCTCGTGGGCGAGGGTTTGGAAGCGGCCCCTTTTACATGAGTTTGTCTTGGCCCCAACGGTAGTGGGGACGCATCTACCCTTAGCGCCTCGGTACAGGCTTCAGCGTTCTTCCCAAAGCTCAGAGCGGTCTTTAGTTTATCCTTGTATTGACTGGCGGTTTGTGGGCCTGACCTTTCTCCGATGCTTAGCGGTCGTTATTGCTCGATGGGTATTAGGTCTGCCCACTCCGGATGCTCTGCACCTGTCCGGCTTTTGCTCTGTCGGGCCTTCTCCGCTTTCTCCCGTTCTATCCTCTCCTCCTCTTCCCGGAACTCCCGGGCTCTCCTAAGGTCTTCTTCAACTTTGGCGTAGTGTTACGCTACAACTACTTGGCCGAAGAAGTTCGGCAGATGATCTGCGGTTGAATTCATTTGGGCCATGTCAATTTGAATTGTTATTAAATAATCTATGCTGATATCTGGGATTTCCCCCCATATGAAGCTCCGGGAATCCTCATCCCATCGGTATGGGGGAATCTCAATCGCCCTGCCGTCTATGACGGCAACTCCATCCCCTAAGTACCGGTACTCCCTTCCCCGAGCCGCCATATCAGCTCGCTCTATCTCCCGGCGGTCATCCTCCCTGGCCAAGTTTCTGATGCGGTCGGCCTCATCCCTTATGTCCCCCTCCTCGGTGTGTCCTTCACATTCGGGAGGGTAGAACTTGATCAGCATCATGACCAAGTCAGGTTGCTCGGCCATGGTGTAAGGGAGCTGGCGAAGGTTCAGCCGGATCAAGAATGGCTCCGAGAAGTGGTAGATGGGATAGGGGATCCTATCATTGTTATCAAACCCGTTTTACTAGCTCGCCTAGAAGTATGTCAATCAAAAGCGGGCGGTAGCCATATTACGGCGATCAAAGCATAAATGCGGGCGATAGTAAGGTTAGTGGGGTCCGGAGCACTCTTGGTGTTGGCCATGACTTATGGCGCTAAGGTCTAGAAGAGCAGGCAGTAGGGCGCTTGCGGCTAGGAAAGCGGGAGTGAAAGCGCTAGGGTTGGCGACGAACTAGGGTGATGGAACAAGGTCGAAGTCCCGGCGGCTATGGTGGAAGCGTCGGATCCGTGAGGCCGGAAGCCCCAAAGGCAAAGCGGAATAAAAAACTTCAACGACGGTTAACTTTTAAATTTTAAAATTTCTCTTATTAACTTTTTATCTTTTATTAAAAAATATTTATCTGGCGGAAATATCCCGAAACATACGATCGGTAGCCGATTGCATTCTACGGCAGCTCCCCCCAACTAGGGTCGACAAAAGCGGCGCCGGGGTTGACTTCGGGCCAGCGTTGACCCATGCGGCGATGCGGTCGGGCCGCCGTACATTTTGGGTCTCCCACCTCGGCCAAAGGCGACGAAAATCAAGCGGCGCCGAGTTGACTTTCGGACCTTCCCTTGACCATTTTTCGCCCCGGCGGCGGGTCCTAGGTTATTTGGGGTACGCCCGATCCAATGGAACCACTTCTTCCTTCATTTAACTACCTGCAAAAATTTATAATTCCAGTCACCCTAACTTCTTTAACCCTACAATTTCTTACTTTAACCTAACACAAAACCAACATCAAAGAGGACTAAGAACACACTAACTTGGCCTCCTCCTAACTACCGAACTAACGAGTTAGTGTTTGGTCAGTGCTATGATTTCGAGCAACCAAAACCCGGCTCGATACCATTTGTGGCAGACTCCCCTCAATATATATCGACCCCTACCGTATACATACGGGGACTTTCCACTCCCATGGCAACCAACGTGCCATGAGCAGGGCCCTCCGTCTGACCCGGGCCGTCTACGTAGAGATGCTCGGGTGAAGGACACGGAGGTGTCATTCGGCTCACGCCTTCGATGGGCTCCTACGTCGCGGAAGCATGAATACAAGGGTCAGCACACAGCATAAATCATATATAAATAGCCACCACGAAGGGTGGCGCATCCATCCAAATAACAACGGCAAAGAATATACATCTAAAACTAAGAAAACACCCCAAACCTCGGGTTCTACCCCGCTCGAGACTCGGTGAGGATCGACCGACGGTGGCCTCAAGAGATCAGCCCAGCCAGAATCTTGGCATGGCGTTGGCTGGCATAGAACATCGGCTAGGGTTGTCCACTCCATCCGCCCTCTGTACACACTTTGCGGATGGGTCGATTCCGCTATGGCCGCTATAGCCTTAGGAGACGCAGACTCTCACGGTATCACCACCTGTTGAGCCTACTCGGGGGTCATGGCGCCTCGTCCGATGAGGGCTGGTCGGGGAGGGGTCCCCTTCCGGGATCACCGGTGGTTCCATGGGTGAGCTAGAGAATACGTCTTTGCATCAGCCACCCCCGCATCCGTGCGGAATTTACTCACCCTAAATCTACTCAAAGTGCAAGATGCTCCATACGGATCACACCTCTACACCCGAGGAGTGTCGGACCCATACCCCTCCACGTGGCCAGGCTGTCGAGGCCTAGCCCATCGTAGGAGTCTCGGAGCCTTTATGTTAGTGCAAGACCCCACCACCACTTCACCACCGTGTCCCTTATCCGGGTGCTAAGCCGGACCATAGCATCTACTGACCCGGTGGTCTCTTGTACACAGTGCCGCAATTAGTGGGAATATTACGGGGCTCTATCTAGGAGCATACTATCATAATTGAGCTCGAAGTCTCTACCCCCCTTTAAACCCCTGTTTAATGGAAGCTACCAAATCCTTCATAGATACATCAACCAATTCCTTAACAGAGCACCATTCATAATTGAAATGTAATCCTACTTACCGAGAAGGGTTAATTTCAACAAAGACGATCGAGAAAAGAGAGTACTACAAGACTAGCCTACAATTCACAAGCTAAACTACTACTAACCCGTGTTTCGGCTGGAACCGTTATCGTGGGGTGCTTCCATAGTGCTGCAAGTAGGGTAGCAGCAACAGCTAGTGGTGGTTCAGTAATTTGGTGAGGTCTGCAACAGTCCTTGGCGCCACCGCCTCCTTGGCGCTCAACCGGGTTCGATATTGGCAAGATGGGGTGGTGATCCACCTTATTGGATCCAATTAGCAATCCCCATGCTGGCCAGTCGAGTTTGGCCAGGTGGTGCCTTCCCAAACCATAATTAGCTTAATTATTATTAATTTCCTTAATCATAGGTTATTATTCTTAATGTTTTAATTAACATAGCTAAATAAATCCCTTTTAGGTCAACCCCCTAGGTTACCATACCCCATGGTGGCGTATCTATACTGGGTGACGTGTCAAGGTATTTATACATATACCGTATAAATACTTGGAACGTTACATCTACAATTCCTTGCCTTTTATTTTGTGATCTTTATTGTTCCATCTTCTCCCCTGTTGGTGCTTTGTTGACATTCTTTTCTGCTGCGGTTTTTCCTTCTCCGTTGGGTTCTTACCGTGACTGCCATATGTACGGCCAAATATTTTGGCTTCTATTTTCAATGGTTCAATTGAACAACTGTTGATTTTTTTGGGTTGCCCAAAGGGCAAACATCTGGGAGGAGGGATGATGGAATATCTTTTGATGCCCATAAATGTACCAAATCGAGGGACAGAGTTAAAAACCTCACTATGTTGGACGACTAAGATTGAAACTCTTGCTACGTTATGTGAGTTAGGTAGAGGCTGCTTTGCCGTCGATTGTCATGAGAGTCTGCTAGGGGGCAATCCGATGGACGAATGTGCTTGTGATGCTTCGGTAGAATCGTGAGGGTTAGAAACCCTGGTTCCTCTTCGTCCTGGCCGGATTTGGCATGGCCAAAATAGCCGAATTTGACTTGGCTTTCAGCGGCATCTGCATTCCTGTGTTTGTCCGGAAGGAAATAGTTTGCTACATGCATAATACCATTTCAAAATAGAATAGAATAAAATAGTTTTTTTAACGTCCACGGAGACCAGGGCAAAAGTATGCTGGTGGGTATCAAAAAAACGCGGCCCCAGCACTTAGATCAGCACCCTGGATGTACTATTCTATCATAGTATTCCACTTGTCATTCATTGGAGCTGTTACATATTTCTATTGATTACCTAATTACCATGTGCTAGTACCAGTAACACCCTAAACAAGCTGCCATATGGGGTGCTATATGAGTGCTGTCAGCATGCGTCCGGACGCATGCTTTTGATACCCACCAGCATACTTTTGCCCACCAATAGGTCATGGGACCCATACAATGGGCTAGTACAATCATTACTACTAGGATTAAAAAACCTTTGCAGTAATGGAAGCTCATATCTCGCTTCATAGGT
The DNA here is from genome assembly GCA_021234155.1 of Isoetes taiwanensis. Taxonomy (NCBI): domain Eukaryota; kingdom Viridiplantae; phylum Streptophyta; class Lycopodiopsida; order Isoetales; family Isoetaceae; genus Isoetes; species Isoetes taiwanensis. Next base: position 1,112,408 of record JAJEKV010000117.1, on the reverse strand, counting down.
AAGCTACACTTATTAGCAGAAAGGATGAGCATGCAGCTGGATTTGGCATGGCTAAAAGTGACGAATGCACTTGGAGCGTATCCCAAAATTATATCCAACAAACATGCCCATCACAATGAGCATTTAGCCTCATGCCATTTCAGAGCTTATTTATGTCATACAAAATCTATGGATAGATTTTTTTTCATGTGATACAAAATCTATAGATAGATTTTGGCAAAGACCAGGATGCATGAAGGAATATCAATATTAGTTAAACTCAAATTCAACTAGATACAAGCTTGCAATCTTTAGAACTATGTATCCTTGAATTTATGCATTATAACAATTAGCTCTATTGTTATATAGCCACAATTCAATGATGACTTAACTAGCTATTATCATTCAAATAATAACCATCGTTCATATTCTACTGTTCACAGCGTATTGACCAAAACACTGTTCACCTGCTGACTAGATCTATAGACCAACTTACAATACAATTTCTCCTTGGATTAATTGCAATCCGGCACACACGGATGCCGAATCCATGTTACTCAATGATTATATCCACAATGATCCGTCGGTTGAGCCATACCGAACGGATTCACAGGTGTATCTGGCATGATTCTATTATGCCAGTTTTCCTTCGTAATGCTGGGGTCAACATGCTAAATATATAGTATAAAATTCGGTGCCTCAATGTCTTCATCATTTTAACCATTAACCTAGGTCAACAAATCATATAACCTAGGCTTAGCTTCTTAACTAATGGTTCATCCTTGAAAATATGATTGCCCTAGCATGTTGATCTTCTTCAGATAGAATTGGCATGAACATTTTCAACATTCCCCCTTCATGCCTATTCTCCTGTATCTTTCATAACTGCATAGTATTATCTCTGATACATTAACCATCTGTCTGTGCTGAATAATGATTCAATAATTCTTGAACACCCAGCATTGTCTTGAACTTAGCAAACTTGGTCTGTGATAAGGCCTTTGTTAATATATCCGCAACCTGTTCTTCTGTGCTTATGTATTCTACTGTTACATATCCTTTTGCCACAAGTTCCCTTATAAAATGCATATGCACTTCTATGTGTTTTGTCCTCTGATGCAAAACAGGATTTCTGGTTATAGCTATGCAGCTTGAGCTATCAGATAACAAGATAGTTGGTCCTGCTTGAGATATTCCCAATTCACATAGTAATCTTCTTGCCCATGTTATTTCCTTCCCTGCTAGTGTTGTGGCTGCATATTCAGCCTCAGCAGTGGACATAGCAGTGCTTGCTTGCTTTTTTGATTTCCAACTGACTGAGCCTCCACCTAACATTAGAGTGAACCCTGAAGTGGACTTCCTTTGATCCAAATCTGAAGCCCAATCTGCATCACAATAAGCTTTAAGGTTCAAATCATTGTTTGAAAAACAAATGCCTTGTCTTTGAGTCCCCTTTAAATATCTCAAAATTCTTTTGGCTGCAATCCAATGAAGTTTTCCTGGGTTGTTTACATATCTACTGAGCAGACTAACTGAGAAAGCAATATCTGGCCTCGTGCAATTTGTAACATACAATAAACAACCAATTAATTCTCTATATGGAGTGTTTTCCATTTCTGCAATTTCTTCCTCTGTCTTTGGTGACATATTTACTGATAACTTATGTCCAGGAACCAAAGGTGAATCAACTGGCTTGCAATTCTCCATTCCAAATCTGTTAAGCATGCCCTGAATGTTTTCAGTTTGTGTGAGCATCATGATCTTGCTACTTCTGTCCCTAGTGACTTCAATTCCCAAAAATCTTTTGAGTTGACCTAAATCAGTCATCTTGAACCTTGTTTTGAGCATAAGTTTGCATTCATTTAAATATCCTGTCCCATTTGTGACCATAATACAGTCATCTACATATAATGCAATGTAGCAAAAATTCATATTGTCCTTCTTGACATATATATTGCCATCACTATCAAATTTTCCAAAACCATTTTCTTCCAAAAAACTGTCCATGCAAGCATACCATTGTCTAGGGGACTGTTTTAGGCCGTACACAGCCCTTTTTAATCTCCATACTTTATTTTCTCCTTGTTCATAGCCAAGAGCCTGCCTCATGAATATTTCTTCATCCAATGTTGCATTTAAAAAAGCAGTGCTAACATCCATGTGATGGATTTCCAAGTTGTTTGCATTTGCATAAGCCAAAAGCATTCTTACACTTGTTAATTTGACAATAGGCGAAAACGTTTCATCATAGTCTATCCCTTTCTTCTGAGAATACCCTCGAGCAACCAATCTAGCTTTATAAATATAGGATTTTCCATCAATCCCTGGTTTCAGCTTGTAAATCCATTTACTATCGACAATGTTCTTTTCTTTTGCTATTTCCACAAGTTCAAAAGTTCCAGTCCTTTTAAAAGACGAGATCTCTTCTTCCATTGCATTTTTCCAGCATTTAGCATCCTTAGAACTTATAGCTTCCTCAAAGCTAGCTGGTACCTTTGGTTCAAGTATGGCCATAATAAGATTAATTTCTGTTTCCTCATCCAGCTCCTTTTGCAATCTTAAACTTTTTCCTTCTCTTTGTCTCCCATAATTTTCAAGATTCATTTTATTTCCTTCCAGCAATTTCTCTACTTCAGATTTCCTTGTTCTTCTTTTTGTGGTATCTTCAAGTGCATCATTTTCTGGTGCTCTTAAGTCATCATTCCCTATGGCTTCATTTTCAGCCATATTTTGCTGTATTGTGTTTCCCATGTCTGTCTTAGGTGGTATCTCATCATTATCATCATCCATTCCTGTCATAATTGATTGGCCCCATGTATCATTTGAGTCATGACTTAACCTTTTATCATCCTTACAATTCCTGTCTTTGTAGAGTCTAGTTTCAACAAAATTCACATCTCTACTGGTTATAATTTTCCTCCTCTGAGGATCATAAAGATTGTAACCCTTTGACTGTTGATCATATCCTATTAGGTAGCATTCAAGTGATCTGTCATCTAGCTTTTGTCTGGTCTCTTCAGGGATATGAACAAAACTCAAACATCCATATGCTTTATATTTTTCAAAGTTAGGTTCTGAACCATACCATAATTCATCTGGTGCCTTCCCATTTGTACTTCTTGAAGGTAGTTTGTTTTGAATCTCCACAGCTGTTTGGACTGCCTCCTCCCATAGGAAATTTGGCAAACCTGTGTGCTTCAACATTGATCTAACAGAGTTAAGAATAGACCTATTTTTCCTTTCTGAAACACCATTTTGCTGAGGCGTATGTGCACAAGTAAGCTGCCTTCTTATTCCATTTGTAAAACAATAATTATTGAATTTTCCAGAAACAAATTCTCCTCCCCTATCAGTCCTAAGACATTTAAGCTTTTTACCTGTTTGCCTTTCGACCTCAGCTTGATAGGCTTTGAAAGCTTCAAAAGCATGATCTTTATGTTTCAAAGTATAGCACTTTGTTTTCCTGGAAAAGTCATCAGTGAAAGTAATAAAATATGTTTTTCCATGAATACTTCGGATGTTTAAGGGTCCACATAGATCACTGTGAACTAACTCATTTATTTCTTTTGCTCTCTTCCCTTTATTTGAAAATGGCAGCCTACAATGTTTCCCCTTCAAACACCCAGCACATATAAAAGTTTCATCTTCTTCATCTGTTGCATTGATCTGCCCTTTCTTAAGCATGTACTTTAAGTTATTTAAATGAGTATGGCCTAGCCTTTCATGCCACAATCTCAAGCTTGGCATTGTAATTGCATTTATAGCATTCAACTCATTATTTCTAAAACCATAAAGTTTTCCCACACGCTTAGCTAAGAACTTAATTTCATTTTCCATCAACACCTTACAAAAGTACTTCTCAAAGTGTACATGATATCCAAGATCCACTAATTGAGTGACTGAAATCAAATTCTTTACTAAGTTTGGAACACAAAGTACATTTTCTAGAATCACTGGTTTTCCTTCTAAGTCAAATAATTCTAATAGGCCAGCATGCTCAACTTTCTGTAAATTCCCATCTCCCATTTGCACAAAGCTAGAATTCTTGCAGATTTTTCCTTTTAGCTTAGTGGGTGACTTGATCACGCTTCTCTCAGCTCCACTATCTAACACATAAAGATCATCATTTCTTAGTTTTGAATCATAACTAACTGATAATGCTTTAGGATGTTTTACCTCAGCATCTTCATCTTGAATTTCCTCTTCTTCCTCTGTTTTTTCTGCAGCCAAATTCATTGTTGCAGATTTTCCTCTTCCTCTTGAGTTATAATTTCTGCCACCTCGAGTTCCCCCTTTGCCATTGGAAGTCTTCCCCCTGCCAGCATTAGTTTTGAAGCTATTTCTATTGTCCTTAGGACTAGGACAATTATTTGCCATATGGCCAAAACCTTGGCAATTGAAACATTTGTTCCTCTTGTTCAATTTTGGACAGTTTGCTTTAAGATGCCCATAGGCATCACAATTATAACAAGGCCCAATTTTGTCTTTTCCACTTGAAGCAAATAATATTTCACTTTGTTCATCATCATTAAGCACTTCATGCTGTTCTAACTCTATTTTTATCATTTTTTCAGCCTCCTCTCTACTCTTAGCTATGTTTCTAACTAAGGTAGCAAGCTGTCTATGTTTTGAAAATACCTTTGCAATGGAATTTATTTGGAACTCCTTTGATATGGGAACTCCAGCTGCTTCCATATCTGCAAGAATATTGTCAATCTTCTCAAACACATCCTTCACATCATCCTTATCAGTAAACCTCAAATCTCTGAGCTCCTTGTCCAAGACATCCAGCTGAGAAGAGGTTTTAACTTGATAAGTCTGCAACATATAGGTCCACATCTCCTTAGGAGACATACCTCTCATTTTCAGCAGAATACTAGAGCTTATTTTGCTCTTGATTACTGCCTTTGCCTCCAGTTCTTTAGCTTTCCTTTCAGCATCTAAAACTGGACTTCTTACCTCTTGGGAGCTCGATCCTCCAGCCCCTCCATTTACACTTCCTTCTCTAGTTGCAGGACTATTGTTTGAACTTGATGCAGCAGCAGTTGCATAAGTTCTCCCTCTGTTAGAAGCTTCCACGGTTTGAACTTGTTCTTCAACAAAATCCCACAACCCTTCAACCTTCAGGACTTCTTCAATTTTTTCTTTCCATACTTGAAAACCAGCACCTCCTTTGTATACCTCAATTGCACTTAGCAATGAGGCTCCCAATCTGCTTGCCATTATAACCTTGCTCTGATACCAGATGAAGGAATATCAATATTAGTTAAACTCAAATTCAACTAGATACAAGCTTGCAATCTTTAGAACTATGTATCCTTGAATTTATGCATTATAACAATTAGCTCTATTGTTATATAGCCACAATTCAATGATGACTTAACTAGCTATTATCATTCAAATAATAACCATCGTTCATATTCTACTGTTCACAGCGTATTGACCAAAACACTGTTCACCTGCTGACTAGATCTATAGACCAACTTACAATACAATTTCTCCTTGGATTAATTGCAATCCGGCACACACGGATGCGGAATCCATGTTACTCAATGATTATATCCACAATGATCCGTCGGTTGAGCCATACCGAACGGATTCACAGGTGTATCTGGCATGATTCTATTATGCCAGTTTTCCTTCGTAATGCTGGGGTCAACATGCTAAATATATAGTATAAAATTCGGTGCCTCAATGTCTTCATCATTTTAACCATTAACCTAGGTCAACAAATCATATAACCTAGGCTTAGCTTCTTAACTAATGGTTCATCCTTGAAAATATGATTGCCCTAGCATGTTGATCTTCTTCAGATAGAATTGGCATGAACATTTTCAACAATGCATACTAGGATTTGTTACCTTGTTGGCCCATTGTGTACATCCATGTGCTTTTGTGTTCCAACTGACTGCCTAGAAAGGGTACAATGGAGTAATAGCTGTTCAAGAGTAGTAGGAGCCGAAAATACCCAGGTTCTGAAAATTTTGTTGCTATTTCAAACAAAAATGATGCTTTAAGATTATCATATTATTTGTTTAATTATGTCGTGCTTATGCCACATTTGGTTGGGCATTGGAATAGAGTTGTTTGGTATTATTATGTAATGACAATACAAGCTATGAACTTGTTTTTTGCTTATAACCAAGTATGTTGGGATGTTCATAATCATATGATCTTGGTAATCTAGGCTAGATGCTTGTTGTGATGGGCATGTTTGTTGGATAGATGTTTCATTATCTTGTTGTTGCCCTTTGCTTAGATTTGCATAGAGTATGTACTGTTGTACAGTTCGGTCTGAAGCACATCTCTATTTCAGATTGTGGCCATATGGAGCGTATTTGAAGCAGGTTTATGTTAAGGAATTGACGGGGAAGGAGGGGGGAGAGGCAAATTATTTATACAACTTACCCATCTTAGGCAAGCTAATCCTACATTGCTACATAAAGATGCCTCATTGGCGATCGGCCATGCGGAGCCGTTCCATTGGTGCCATGTGGAATTACCAAAAGTAAACCCTGACCTATAACTAGATCTAAACTCTAACCTAGATCCATTTTTATACCCGAACTGGCAACCGACACCACTTGCACCTCCGAGCCCGGATCAGGGAGTAGTTGCACCAACGAAGTTCGGAATTGCTAAGAATCGTTGAGTAATAAATAATCAGTAATTGAAACCAATAGTTGGTAAGAGTGTGTGCAAGCGTGAGCCCAGTTTCATGCGTACAATGGAGTGGAGCTCATCACCAAACACTTAGCCAGCTAGGAGAGGCAGTGGCAAAGAATAGGTATTTGGTGTAGATAAATAGGTAAATGATTTAGGATGTATCATACCAAATACTAGCATGTTATATCTCTTATGTAGTTATTATATAACTCTCAGTTCTAGTCCAGGAACCCTAATCAATGAACTCTAACTGTAAGTCAGTTTGCATGCGATTAGGATTAGTTGTGTCGATGTTATTTCTTAAGTTATGGATGTTGTATGATGGTTGATCATTATTTGCACCATTTGTGTATGAGGAAGGGGGGGTAGAGACCTTGTAGCCATTGTAGATGATGCTTCCCAATTATATGTGGCCTGTGCATAAGAACTTGCCTGGTTCCGAATATAGCGGGATTTGACAAGGATGTATAAGGTAGGACTTGTCTGATGGTAGCTGGACCCCTCGGTGGAAGGGGGGGGGGTCCTTAGCGTGCTAGGCTATCTATCATTGCATGTAGGTAGAGTGTAAGTCCAACAACTCCTAGTTGATTCATGCGTTGGCGGGTCTAAGTCGGGTATGATGAACGAGCAAGCATTTTCCTGCAGCCGCCTATCATTGGCATGATGTATACTAGACAAGCCCGATGCTCTTCAACCTATTTACACAATACGCACAAGGAGGGGTTGATAGAGTGGTCCACCCTAGCCATTGTTCTATGCCAGCCAATGCCTTTCTATATAGTAGTTAGCATGTTATTATTCAATAATGTGACGATGGCTGGATGCGTGCCACCTCATGGGTAACACATTAGGCTATTGTTATGTTATCTTTGATGCTAATAGTATATTGCTTTCGTTGTTTGTAGGAGCCTATAGAGGAAGGGACGAGATGACACCTCTGTTTTTCCTGGCCATCCTAGGCGCGAGTCAGACAAAGGGTCCATTTGTCGACATACCTATTGGAGGGAGAAAGTCCTATGGAGTTACAGAGGGCTTTTATTGTGCTCTTGTTTTTGAAATATAATTGATAATTATTTTCCATTTACTTAATATTAAAGAAGTTATTGCTTTTCTTACTAAAATCTTCTTCCACTTCCTTGAACTGCCAGTTCACTGGAGTTCTTTTCTTCCTAGTGCAAATGGCAGCTTCTGCCCCAAACCGACCTTTATCAGGGTTAATAGTCAGACAAATTCGAGGAAATTTACTAAACAGTTAGTGAGGGCTGGCTCTATTTGTGTTGCTTTTTGTGCAATTCATTTTTCTTGAGGGCTTTACCTTTTCTTCCATGGTCTTCCCTGCGTCGTTGATCTTCCTTGCCTTTTCTTTTACGATCTTCCTCGCTTATGCAATCTTTCTTGCCTTTTATTCTGTGATCTTTATTGTTCCATCTTCTCTCCTGTTGGTGCTTTGTCGACATTCTTTTCTGCTACTGTTTTTCCTTCTCTGTTAGGTTCTTACCGTGGCTGCCATGTGTACGGCAAAATATATTGGCTTCTATTTTCAATGGTGCAATTAAACAACTATTGTTTTTTTTTTGGGTTGCCCATAGGGCAAACATCTGGGAGGAGGGATGATGGAATATCCTTTTGATGCACATAAATGTACCAAATCGAGGGATGAAGTTAAAAACCTCACTACGTGGACGACTAAGATTGAAACTCTTGCTACGTTCTGTAAGTTAGGTAGAGGCTGCTTTGCCATCGATTGTCATGAGAGTGTGTTAGGGGGCAATCCGATGGACCAATGTGCTTGTGATGCTTCGGTGGAATAGTGGGGATTAAAAACCCTGTACCTCTTCGTCCCGGCCGGATTTGGCATGGCCAAAAATAGCCGGATTTGACTTGGCTTTGAGCGGCTTCTGCAATTCTGTGTTTGTCCGGAAGGAAATAGTTTGCTACATGCATAATACCGTTTCCAAATGGAAGCTCATGTCTCGCTTCACAGGTGAGCTATTCTTATTAGCAAAAAGGATGAGTATGTGGCTGGATCTGGCATGGCTAAAAGTGCTCTGAAGTATCATTGGGTTCTTTAGTTATGGATATGGAAAGCAAGGGAACATCATTCTTCATATATTTCTAGCAAAACTAGAAAAAGAAAATAAGAGACCATTATGCATCTATACATGAAGTGGTTGCTGATAACAGAACTGCTCGACTTGCTGGCTGTGCATTTGCTCTAATACTTCATGCCATTTCAGAGCTTTTTTTATGTGATACAAAATCTAGAGTGTAAATTTATATAGGGTCTTTTTTCATGGGCACTTTGGTCTTTTTTTGACAGTTGAAAAGTAAAACACAATGAAACCAGTTTTCCTGAAGGAACATAAGACTATTAGGTCTCCAGAGGGGCGCATTCAGTTCCTATATCAACTCCGGAACATTGAAGATATCTTGAAGACATAACATCTTTCATTCTGGACAAGAAGTAATTGGTCTGGAATCCGTAAAGACATTTTCTTCTTAGATATAACATGTTGCTTAGCTCATCCTAGTACTACCTATTTCTCTTCCTTGCATCATCAATGCACTTGTTATGCAGGCTTTGAAGCCTCAATGGCACACCTTCTTTGATTATATAGTGGTTTTAAGTGCAGTAGAAGAACGCCCACTTGTTTTACCTCAACGACTATATCTATATCTTCAATGTCTAACTTTCGTCATTAAATTTTTATATATTTGTTCCATGATCAAATTATTTTGCAGCAGTTTGAATCCCGTGTGAGCAAATACAGTTGAAGTGTTGTCAATTGCATTCTACAGCTTTTATATATCCATTCTAGAAAGTGCTCGCCTTATTAGATTGGAATGGACACCCATGTGTATGAATAATCCAGTGTCCAAGATGCCATGTGGAATACAATAAGATATCATTGCATCACAACTCAATACAATATAGTTGCTCTTTGCAATATGCACAAGTGGCTCGCCCAATACAATGTGGTTGTTCTTTGCAATATGCACAAGTAACTGAGCCATGCTCATTACCATTGGTCCAACATCTGGACTAATATGAATGGAGCCTCTCCATTGTAGAAAAATTATGATCATCTTTACTTAGAAAGTAATCGCAATAGGGATTCTGGCATTATAAGTAGCCACCACAATAAGCAAACCATCCAATGAAGGAGTTTCTGTCAATGTGAGGATGCATGCTACTCCTTGCCTCTTGTTGGTGAAACACGATTTTGCCATTATAGTGAGGAGGCGAACACGTGATTTGTTTAGGCCCATGAGTTTTTTTTTAGCTCGTTTTTATCCTGTCGCAATAACTTTTTTATAAAGGTTGAGTTGCAACCCCTCATAAAATCTGTGTCTAGACTTATCACTCTAGAAGATTTCTCAGGTTTACCAAAGCATTTTTAATCTTGCAGAGATGGTTTCCTTCTTCATTCCTAGTTTCCTCCAACACATTACTGGGAAACTTTGTACCATAACCATTTTGAACAACACATGAAGTGTCTAAAGAAAATTTTAAGAGAGACGTCAGAGCTTTACTCTCAAGCTCGGCTATTAGAATGTGCTCTAAATTACAGTTTAAGAGTCGTCATTGATATCTTGGTTACTTTAAAGGTTAGATCGTGAAAGGAAAAAAAAAAGGGTTAGCTAATAAGTATTACATATCTTTTTACGAAATGCAAAGATTTGCTTTAAAAAAAATGCAAAAAAATAACGAAGGCAGAGGTCGGAGGGCAGATGGAGATGGGTAGTCGGCGCCGACTGGCCTCAGAGACAGTTCGACATATTCCAGATTTCTTGCGGGTTAGTTTTTAAGGAAATTTTGTGCATGTGTACGCAGTTTTTAAAATAGGAATGGGTCGGCGCCGACTGGCTTAGTGCAAGCTCATTTTCCTGTTTGATTACATGCCCACAGTTCTTCCCGATCAGTAGTCCCTTTATCGCAATGCTAAGTCGGCGCCGACTGGATGTTTGCTTCTTGTTTTTTATCCAGGTATATCAAAGTCGAGGTTTGCTACAGTTGCGTTTTTAGGGTATCCAATCCGTCATGCACATTTATGATGACATCATTGTTTGTTACAGTGTCCAGTCTTGGTCCTCGAAATTGGCTATTGATGGTTATGGTCTGAGAAAGAAAATGCTTCAAAGTTGGGCTTCAAAATTGACGAACATAAACAGATTAAACTTTCTTTTTTAGGGTCGGCACCGACTGACGTAGAATAAGCTCCATAGACCGCATTCCTATTTTAAAAACTGCGTACCCATGCACAAAATGAGCTTGTACTAAGCCAGTAATCAAAGACATAAGATAGGTTTCTATTCTATTCAAAGCACAGATACCTGTAATGACAGTCTGGAGTTTCACAAGGTATGTCTTGCACTGTTTTCATTTTCATTTGCAAATTGCTATGAGCACTAACTTCTTCACGATGGCTTGCATTTTATGAGAACTAGCTAGAAACTCGCAATGATCCTTAGACCACATTTTGATTATGTTCCAGACACATATGTTCATATTTGGTTCCAATAAATTAGCCCAGGCTTTTTGGCATTATGATTTTGCACAGGCTTGTGCATGTATGTTCCATTATGTAGTTCTGGTTTAAGGTGCTTAAAATGAGATGCTGCTAGTAATTTCTTAGACTGGGTGCTAGTAATTTCTTAGACTGGAGAAAATAGATATGGCACTAAAAGTATGGACAAATATTGTCTCCTACTATGTTTCAATTTTGTTGCTTTGTCTTGAGTATTATTTTGGGAGCACTGAGGACGTTAAAATGCCAAAGTATGCTCTTGACACATAAGAATTATGGTTTCAAACTAGTTATGAGCCATGCATAAATTCTATGCTACTGAATTTAGCATAATACATGCAGATTGGTGGCATGGTGACCTGCCTATTTATGCAGAAGTGCATAGCTCTATAATGATATTCCTTTCTCATACGACCTTCTTTATTGCTGGTTAATCGATCAATGTCAATGAAACTATGAACTCCTCTGTTACCATTTGCCTTCTTAACTTTATTACTTTTATTTTATCTGTTTGTTTGTGTTCAATTCATATGATTGTGAAGACTAGTACTTCTCATATATGTGCATGGTTTTTAGATAAAATAAATGCTAACATATAAGTATATATAAAAAAAAACACAGAAGAAGCAACTTCAACTCTTCTAAATATGCACCGGATGCATGCACAAAGAATATGTATGAAAATATACCTTAGTGGGAAAAAGAACAATACATTAATGCTAGTGAAAAAAAGACCAAGATGCCCAAGCAAAAAGACCCTAAGAAAAAAATTTCCCCAAAATCTATAGATAGATTTTTTTTCATGTGATACAAAATCTATAGATAGATTTTGGCAAAGATCAGGATGCATACTAGGATTTTTTACCTTGTTGGGGCATTGTGTACATCCATGTGCTTCTGTGTTCCAACTGACCGTCTAGTAAGGATACAAAGGAGTAATAGCTGTTCACGAGTAGTAGGAGCCAACAATACTCAGGTTATAGAAATTTTATTGCTATTTCAAACAAGAATGATGTTTTAAAATTATCGATTATTTGTTTAATTATGTCGTGGCGATGCCACATTTGGTCGGGCATTGAATAGAGTTGTTTGGTATTATCCCCAAATGACAATACAAGCTATGAACTTGCTTTTTGCTTATAACCAAGTATAATGGGATGTTCATAATCATATGATCTTGGTATAGACTAGATGCTCGTTATGATGGGCATGTTTGTTGGATAGATGTTTCATTATCTTGTTGTTGCCATTTGCTTAGAGTTTTGTATAGAGTATGTAATAGAGTTTTTTGGTATTATCCTATAATGACAATACAAGCTATGAACTTGCTTTTTGCTTATAACCAAGTATAATGGGATGTTCATAATCGTATGATCTTGATAATCTAGGCTAGATGCTCGTTATGATGGGCATGTTTGTTGGATAGATGTTTCATTATCTTGTTGTTGCCCTTTGCTTAGAGTTTTGTATAGAGTATGTACTGCTCTACGGTTAGCTCTGAAGAACATCTCTGTTTCAGATTGTGGCCGTATGGAGCGGATTTGAAGCAGGTTTATCTTAAGGATTTGACGGGGGAGGATGGGAGAGAGGCAAGTTATTTATACAACTTATCCATTTTAGGCAAGCTAATCCCACATTGCTAAGTAGAGATGCCTCATTGGCGACCTGCCATGCGGAGCCGTTCCATTGGTGCCATGTGGAATTACCAAAAGTAAACCCTAACCTATAACTAGATCTAAACCCTAACCTAGATCCATTTTTATACACGAACTGGCAACTGACCCCACTTGCACCTCGTGAGCTCGGATCGTGGAGTCGTTGCACCAACGGTTCGAAATTGCTAAGAATCGTTGAGTAATAAATAAATAGCAATTGAAACCAATAGTTGGTAAGAGTGCGTGCAAGCGTGAGCCCAGCTTCATGCGTACAATGGAATGGAGCTCATTGCCAAACACCTAGCCAGCTAGGAGAGGCAGTGGCCAAAGAATAGGTATTTGTTGTAGATAAATAGGTAAATGATCTAGGATGTATCATACCAAATACTAGCATGTTATATCTCTTACGTAGTTATTCTATAACTCTCAGTTCTAGTCCAGGAAACCTAATCAATGAACTATAACTGTAAGTCAGTTTGCATGCGATTAGGATTAGTTGTGTCGATGTTATTTCTCAAGTTATGGATGTTGTATGATGGTTGATCATTGTTTGCACCATTTGTGTATGAGGAAGGGGGGTAGAGACCTCCTAGCCATTGTAGACGATGCTTATAGCTTAGACTCAATAATTTCCAATTATATGTGGCCTGTGCATAAGAATTTGCCTGGTTCCGAATAGCGGGATTTGACAAGGATGTATAAGGTAGGACTTGTCTGATGGTAGCTGGACCCTTGGTGTGTAGAGTTTCCCTCGATGGAAGGGAAGGGGTTCCTTAGTGTGCTAGGCTATCTACCATTGCATGTAGGTAGAGTGTAAGTCCAACAACTCCTAGGTGATTCATGCGTTGTCGGGTCTAAATCGGGTATGACGAACGAGCAAACATTTTCCCCGGGCCTTTGTCATTGGCATGATGTATATTGGACAAGCCCGATGCTCTTCAACCTATTTACACAATACGCACAAGGAGGGGCCGATAGAGTGGTCCACCCTAGCCATTGTTCTATGCCACCAATGCCTTTCTATATATTAGTTAGCATGTTATTATTCAACAACACCTCATGGGTAACACATTAGGCTATTGTTATGTTATCTTTGATGCTAATAGTATATTGCTTTCGTTGTTTGTAGGAGCCTATAGAGGAAGGGACGAGATGACACCTCTGCTTTTCCCGCCATCCTAGGGCGCTTGAGTCGACAAAGGGCCCATTTGTCGACATACCTATTGGAGGGAGAAAGTCCTATGGAGTTCTGAGGGGGTGCCGATGCAATCCGAACATCACAATGGGCAATGGTGAAGATGTATAAGGAAAGGGAGTGGCCGATAATAAGACTCTATATAACCATTAAAGTTGATACTGGGACCCTGTATATTCATTAACGGGTGATAATTGGGCCTTGCATAGCAATCTAGCTAATAAATGGATCGTGTAACACCTAGTAACACTGGGAATGCTATACATTTGTAGAAAATTCTCTATCTCGGTTAAGCACCACAAATTGGCCAGGTGCTACTATATCCGAAACAATTTATATCATGTTTCGGCATGGCTAGCAAGAACCGATGCCAAAACAAATAATGGATTTCTTGAATCTGGTCTTTAATATATGAGGCCAATGCATTATTAGAAAAGACCACAATTAATTCTCAGCATCCTCTGCTTAAAGCAATAATGCTCTATCAAGTACATATAAAACATAAACTTGTTCATGTTTTTGAAAAGCTTGTGCTGAAAACAGAACATTGCCCATGGCACTGGGGCAATCCATAGTGCTCTGGCACCTTGTCCATCTATATATTATGTACACAATAAGGACAACATTGAACTAGGCAATAATGTCCAGTATATAGGAAAACAAAAATATGAATGCCGCGCGGAATTAGACTAAAACCAATGCAAAGAATCCGGCCTTTCTAGATGCTCAGATGTCATACTTCATTCTCTTTGGACTGCGCTTGGCTATGGTGATTATTATGGTTCAACTAATGGCGTTCGTTCAACTAATGACCAATGTGTAAATGGATGAATTGGGGGCCTGTATGTATCTCCCGAGGGCTAGTGGACTAACAGCGGGCCCAAAAATTTTGCACGTTTTAGAATTAGATTTCCTGGTTTGTGAAGAGGCAGGTTCCGATTCTTCACGAAGGAAACCGAATTCAATGAGTTGCAGAAGGATCTCAGGAATAAGTTGCAGAAGAATGGATAGAATAGGTCTATCGATGATCCAGAAGGTCATTGCACTAGGGCGTGAATCGTTCTAGCATCTCCCCAAGGGGAGAGTGCACGTCATAATTTGTGGTAGTGGGGGCTCGCGTTCGCGCGGCCCCCTTAATCAATTCAAGCTGATTTTTAATCTCATGCTTGAACTAGGTTTTTCAGTGAGGAACTAGGTTATAGTCTACATGGAAAGCTGAAGAGGTTAGTTGAGCGTATTCTGCTGTTCTCCACTTATTTAGCTTAATTTGTGGTCAAATGTGATGCCAATCTTTTTCTTTGATGAATTATGTTTCTAATGGCGAACTTTTCGCTGAAGGATTAGTTTTACACTCTGCTCAGGTAATATGATCCTCAGGATTTATATGTGAGATGTAAAGTTTATGTTTGAGGCGCCTTAACCTTAAATGTCTTGCCCAACAGAACATTGAGAAACTGCATTCTATATTTGAAGTTTAGGATCTCATGTTGTCATAAGAAGCCATTTCTAACTGCATCAAAATGAGATGTCCATTTGAGGCACTAGAATGGCAAGTTAGTGTGCAAGAATGAGGTACCTAGTAATGCATTTCTTGAAAAAGAAGCAGATACCAAGTTCAAGGACTTTCTAATGGCTCTAGGCAATGCAAAATCTATTAAGAAGCTCTTGAAAAATCACATCTTGACAGACTGAGTTCGGACATCGGGTTGGGGCAATAAGGGCTTCAAGGCATTATCTTCTAATGAGGTGCGTCTTTTTTCCCATGGAAAACTACTAAAAGTAAAGCATTTGGTAGTGGCAGCACCAGACTGCATCATCCAGAAGGATATTGTAGTTCACAATCAATGGTCTGCTTATTCCCGGGTTGTGCAAGCAGTTTGCACACTTTTGAGAATGGTCGCATTGTTATGAAGGAGCTTCAGAGTTTGATCCTACGGTTTCAGCAGAATAGGTTGATTTGGTTGGACCTCATATTTTTGGAAGATGTGCAAGATTTCATGTACAGCGGAATGGCAGAGCTTGTAGTCAAACTAGCATCTTTTGCTTGGGATTTAGCAAGGTTTGTAAATGAAAGCAACTCAACGCCTCCTGAGTACCAAACTGAAGAAAGTCTCTACAATGCTGTCAGAAGGTTTGGCAAGGTTCAATATTCTACCCTAAAGTTGCATCACAAGGTTATGGCACATGGAGCTGATGGAACTGTTTAGTTTGGAGAAGGTGAAAGTGCAGCTCTTGTACCTGACCATGATGTTTTTACAGATGTCTAGATGGACACTTGTCGGTTCCAGGTATCAATAAGGTTCTCTCTCTTCCTAAATTGAAGGCTGCAACATTTGCCAAGTTGTCAACTAATGGAAGAGCCTTGTATGGATCTGCAGAGGAAGATCAAGCATCAGGAGGTATGTTGTTATTTAGCAACTTTCATTGGTCAGCTCCACAAAATTTCTTGAGAAATTGCATTGGTCCCACTCATACTTACGAGGTTGTTTCGTTGTGCTTCAGCAGACGAGCAGAGGAGCAAATCGACAAGCAAGTGAAGCAGCAAAATTCACCCATTGTGTGCACCGAATTTATATTATCTGAGCCCATTTATCTTTAATTTTTATTCTGTGCACAAGGCATTCTAGAATACAGGTGGCTACATTAGCAATTTGCTTCACTTGTATTTTCTTTTGGCTTATTATTTTGTTGCTTTTCTATCAAGTTAAGATGGAGAACATTTTATACAAATGTTCAGGGGCACTCAGAAGGAGCAAATCATTATGGCTCCATCATTCATATTTTGGGTTTATGCTAGTGCAGATATGTGAGGTATTTTTTAAATTTTGTTCATGTAAAATTTAGGGTCCGTAAGATTGGAAGCAGCCAGGGATGGAGTTGTGAGAGCCAAAACTTGAAGAGCCTAGAATGATTCATAACTGGTAGATTTGGAAAATGAAAGTGTTGGGAATTGCTTTTTACAGATAAAATAAATGCCATTGCTGTAAAGTTTTCTATAATGCATCTTACAGCGGGCTTGGGATGTTTTATATGCTGGAATGTTGATGATGTTATATTAGTAGCTAATGTACATACTGATTTGTCATTAAAACTATGTACCCTGCAATTCATTGCTTTCTTCAATCAAAAGCCTTCCAAGTTTACGGAACTGATAATTGATTTTTTTCTGGTGCTTCATGTTGTTAATAATCTATTGCATCTACTTTGATGCTTTCGTCCATACAGGTTTGGAAACAGTATCTGATGTTCTTGGTGCATTTATAAGCAGCGGGCATTTGTTAGCAATATGATAGTGAAAATCTTTTTTTTCATGACATTTGCTTGCTTGATGTTGTAAGTGAACATTTATCATCACCTAGAGTATCATTTACTTGGATTTTATAATGGTGCAATGCAGGATAAATAAACGTTCTGTTGCACATCTATCTAGAAGAGAGGAAGGTCGATTGGAGCACATTTTAATATATCTGGCCCATGACTGCCAATCGCAAAGCAAATTTTACAAAATGTTCCTCTCCTCTCCGTTGTCAAAAAGTCATTAGACTTCATTAAACATATTTGTAAGGCTTATATTGCAATGAATATGCTATGCAAGCTCACGCTGCAAGAATGGAACGCTCATATTATCTTTTATTAATCTATAGAAAGTTTTCAAAAAGTTTTACGTCTTGGTATTCGTTTCTTGCAATGGTTCTGTATTTAATTTATTACTTTAGGGCCTTTATTTTTTATGAACCTCCAAGGGCAGAACGATATTGGAAATCCAAATGGACATATTCAAAGTTTAAAAGTCTGCATGTAAAGTTCCTTTATTGGGAGAAATGCAAGGCATGTTGATAAGCATGTACAACTATCGAAGGCATCCCAAAGAGTGAACAAGATTAATATCCTTGCATGTTGTGATTGTTCATCAGTATGTTTACATTCGGCATAAAACCTATTGCATTCCTGTTGTTATTAATGCATCATAGTGCATAAGCATGCCTTGAACTGATGTGTGTGCCTTTTAGAGAATTTGTCGAGCTATTTTTGCAACAATATTTTTTACTTACTGGCTGATGTCGAAGCACGCAACTAGTAGAATCAAGCTTAGTCTGAAGCTTTTGAAATTATGGGAAACAAAGCAAGAAAATCGGGGACATCCTTTGAAACATGTATTAGCCAGAGATGTTTAGTTGTACATGAACAAAAAAATTACATTGTGATGAACTCGGTATATATCATTGTGAAGGATCCTCTATTCCCGCACAAATTCAAAATGTGAAGCTGTATTTCAAAGATCCATCTGTAAGCATCTAATTTTCTTACTTGCTTTGTCTCATCCAAAATACTTTGGTGCTTCTAAGGCAAGAGGTCGTCATCAAACATTGTAGGTCGCAACTTGATTGCCATAGATTCAATCACAATTGATAGAAGCCTGCCGCGACTATTAGATGATAATACAAAGACAACATTGTGGTTGATGATGAAATCAATAACATGCTGCAAAATCTATAACCATGGATTTTACATGCAACCAACATATCCCATGTATATATTAGCAGTGTGCTAGTGTGCTGAAAAGGATGTCAATTGTTCACCTCTTCTAACCACCCTTTGCGGCATATAAGATCCAACATAGTGGCATTACATGCCGTTTGTTAGTGACACGCCATGGACTTCAGTAATGGCATGGAAGTAATGGCAGGGAAATATAGGCGACGCCGCTTTACTTCCGCCAAAAAAACTCTCGTCCTCAGCACTCTTTCTCACCTCTACTCTTTTGGAAGAAAACCGAAAGCATTTTTCCAAAGCAATTTCCATGATTTTCAAATCCAAATCCTTTATTTCAAAGTTTTTTTCAATATCCCGTCCCAGAATTGCTCTTTCCCCTGTTCTTCTTAGCTGTTAGATCTTTCTGCTTGTTTCTTGCACATTGTTATCAGTCTAGCAAAATAATGCCAAATTTGTTTCTTAGAACAGGCATGCAAGACAAGAATAAGGACATGGCATGGATCGGCATGTAGCCAGAAACGACAAGCAGCGTGCGGATCGGAAGAACAGATATAAGGAGAAAAAAAAGTGGTCTTCCACTCCAATGTGTTTGTTAACCGCCACTCTATTTAGAAATCCTGCGTGGAAACTGACTTTGAAGTGTTAGTTGCTACTGCATCTCAGCCTTCCATTCATCTTCTGCCATAATCCACACAGTTCGTGAAATATTTTGAGCATATGCCTTTTCCACCACATCTGTCGCAAGGGATTGCCCTTTGGGCAACCCAAAAAGATATAGCATCAATTTTCATTGTTGTGGAATATGTAAAGTCAAGATATCTTTCAGCAAAAATAGTTGCATAGATTAATGATATATCTTTGCAATATAATAAGTACTAGTTATGGTGCCCGGCGTTGCCGGGCTTTAGCAAATGTGGATTGTAGAATGGTTTTGCATTAGTAGGCTTTAGAATAGTGTCATAAGGATGCCATGAGTGAATTGGCATTTGTAGACTTGAAGGTGCACCACAACATAGGTATGCAAAGATTTGGCAGCCGATGCAATTCCAATCTCGAATCTCGCAAGGATCTACTTCTTTTCTATACATGAAATCTCATTCGAGATATCCTAAAATGATTGAACTACTTAACTGTTTAACAACATTTTAACAATGACTAAAAGCTTATAATATGGTCATGATAGTTTTCATATAAGTAGATAAATTGGATTTGTATGCCTTGGAAATGAGATTGTGTAGGATGTTGTCGATTTATGATAAGTATTATGTGTATTATAAAAAATGGCTTAATCAATCAAGTGGTTTTGGGCCATTTGCAATTCAATTAGAAGTTGAGGTTTGAACATAATATTTGCTTACAATATATGTTTTAGAACCTCTTTGTGTGACTATGAAAGAACAAAAGCACCAATTCTTGAGATGTTCGAAGCAATAGTTGGTAATTGTGTTGAGAGGGATGGTAGATGTTAAGGTCGATGACAAACATGTTGTAAGAACGGAAATAGATAAGCTTGATGGACAGTATTGTTTCTTGTTGGTAAGCAGAGTGCTAGTTTTGTTGTATAAGCTTAATAGAATGGCAAAACAACTTGATTTCAACAGGAGTTTCACAAATCGTTATATTTTTTAGGACATTGTATTCCAAAAGACTTTACTACAAATAACATACTCATACTTTACTTCAAATAAGAACACATGCTTTTTACCATACATTTCTCTTGCTTCAAGAGCTATATAGCATGTCATGGTCAAATTATGATATTAGAAATCAATGATAAAAAATCTAGACAAAAAGAATGCAATGGTCATTACCACAGTGCTATAGTTGAAAAAATGCAAACTCGTGCATGAAATACTTGGAGACCTACCATATAGTCAATGGCCTATATGTATCAAGCTACAGCTATAGACTCCTGCATAGATTTATAATTAGCATATACAGGGAGCACATAAGATATAGTTGCCTGCAAATGCTTAAAACGCAAGCACAATTAGCATAACATGTAACAACCAAACTCAAGGATGACCAACTCTGCATAAATTTTGAAAATGCAACAATAAACTCGAACATACCCGCTTAGGGGTCGGGTTTAATCAAGTGGATAACATAGACATAAGCACCACATATCAAGGAGCGGTTGTATAAGAACTCGTATTGAATATTATGTGAATGGAATAACTGAGATCTTCCTTGAACCACCGCTTCAAGATAAAGATATAGAAGGAAGCTCATGCCTTGTGACTGCGCTGATGTGAAGCAAATGAATCAAAATTAGCATAGAAATCTAGCATAGAATCCTCTTCTATAGCAAGTAATCGAGATTTAAATTTAGGTATTGAAGAGTCTTTGACCTCATCTTGGAATCTGCATTCTAGAAACAACCAAGTGCAAAGTTATTTTGTCCAGTCTTGCTGTTTCCATGAAAATATTTGTGGAAAATTAGACTCCTATCTGCACTATATTCAGATATAGTGTTATATAGTAAATTGAGCAAAAAAGCAAAAGCAAATGCAAATATAAAGGCTGCTTATGTTCCAAAATATGGCTTTTGCAAGCTCCAAATCAACTTCTGCATTAATATCATAAATCCATGAGCATTTGGTCCATATACATCCATATCTCAAAGGCCAATACATGATCCCCAAGCAAGAAATTATAGAAGCATAGAAAATAATGAGACAAAATCTAAGAGAGGAAACATGGCCAATGACGGGTTTGGAAAAGGGTGCACATGTAGTAAACATGGTCACAATGATGTATTATATCGAGTTATTGGGTTTAAATCACGACATTCATGATGTATTATATCGAGTTATTGGGTTTAAATCACGACATTTGCATAAGAGACTGGTTGAGAAAAATCAACAATATGTATCTATATAGGAGTGAGCGAAGAACCTAGATATGTTATGCTGGACAGGACGTATATAACTCAAGTTTCCCATGAATATTGGATAAAAAAAAATAAACATGGAGTATTAGCCACAACGTTTTGCAAGATTGCACCAATTAAGAGTGCAACATGGGAAAGCACCCATGGGAAAACTGCACTGGATTATAATATTTAAATTGTCCAACAAACTATAAGAGTGTCTATGCACACATGGAAAAATGTGATTGGATTCAATACGTGCAATATTTGAACAATTGGAATCTTATAGTGAATTTCTCAATTGCAAACATGTGAGCAAATAGGTCCGAGATTCAAAAATCAAAGCCGATAGTCACATAACTTAATTAGACGACACAAACTATAGAAGCAATAGGAGAAATGCAAAGGGACTCTGGCCTTCAATATAACATCAGTAACTACTTCAAATTCTAAATACTTATGAACTGAAGTGCAAATAGGGTGATGCCCAGAAATATGTGAAGAGTGTCATTCGTTGCCATAATCAGATAAAGCTCTTGTCAGATAAAGCTCTTACTTTAGCTAAGCAAGAAGATTACTCTATGAATAATCTGTTGAAGTTGCTTTTGTGAGGTGAGGCAGCCAGAGAGTTCGTGAGCTTAGCTGTCTAACATGAATTCCAAAGTCTGTTAATAGCCCAATAATTAGCAACCTAGTTAAAATCACATGACATAAGACTTAAGATATGTCGTAAATTAGAAGCATTTATTATTGTAAAACCAATTTCAATCATTTGTATGCTGAAATACATTTTCCAACAATAGTGTAGTTTTAAACTGAACCTCCACAAATAGCAGCAGATGCCAACAAAAACTTTTTTCTACAATATCATCTCCAACAATCCAAAGTTATTCTAGAACAATCAATAAAGTTCTTGTACTTATAAGAATGGGTGCCTGAAAGACTTAAATAGTCTCAATCCCATATGCAAAGCCTATAGTGGAAAGCAGCCGATGCTGATAGAAGCCCCTCAATCTGCAATCACAGATGCAAAGCTTATAGTGCATTGTAACAGATGCCTTTTAAGTGGCCAATTACACACATATGCTCAAAATGGAGTATAAACAAATGATGGGACCTATCATCATTGTACATAACTGTCAGCATGCATTCAGTCCAATCCAGGTATTCCACAAAACTGACCATCAGACTTTTAGTAGTATCTTTTGTACAAAAACACCTACTTCAAGTATCTAAGCAGACCAGCTTTGAATTGTCTAAAATTGTCTACTAAATTGCAAGCTTTTGCTAAAACAAATGGCCAAAATATAGCTGAAATAATGATGTAGGAAAAAGCAACAATAATTTCTAGGAACATGATTAAACCAAATGGTATGATTTATGGGAAATCAAAAGCTTAAAGTTTGACCTGCCCAAATGCTTCGGAATCCATGATGCTTTTCATAGCTAGCATCAGAAATGACTCAAGAAACAGATGGCATGCCTCCATCAGAACTCAAGCCTTTTTCCATCATTGCTGCCGAATAGGACATGTTTGCATGCTTGAAGCTCAATGGGGCATGCATGCTCTTTTGCTCTTCAATTTATGGAAGATCAAAATCTTAAAAATTCACCTGCCCCAAATGCTTAGGAACCTGAGATGTTTTTTGTAGCTAGCATGACCTGCAAAGTTACTGGAAAAAGCTACGCCAAACATAAACATAACTGTATGAAAGGCGTAAGATATTGATGTATATCAGAAATGAACATATATAGTGAGTTGCCTGGATGAAAGACGTAAGATATTGATGTATATCAGAAATGTCATATCTTCCAAATGTAACCAGCAAGAAAGTACCAAGATATTGATGTATATCAGAAATGTCATATCTTCCAAATGTACCCAGCAAGGCCAGAACAGAAAGTACCATGATATAATGCAAAAAATAAGGCCAACCGCAGGGAAATACCATGATATAATGCGTAAAAGTAATCATGATATGATATAATGTAGAAGATCGAACATCTTGCACATGCCCGATTAGCTTAGCTATTGAATCTGCATCAACATTTGATAAGGATTGGCACTTGCTATATTAGATGTCTAGGTGTTCGATAGCTATTGGGGAACCCTACATCAACATTTAATAAGAATAGAACTGTAAAATTTGGAAATGTTGGCTCAACAACATAGCACAAAAAGAAACTCCTCTATAGAGAAAGAACGAGCTAACGTAAGACTCACTTTCACGTCCAAGTAATCAATTTTACCTAGAAAAGGAAAGAAAAGTAAAATTTTGTCCATAAATCTACATCAAAATTTGTGCGAAAGAATACAATATATAAAGTAAGCAGATGGTGACAAATCTAAAATATTCCCCGCACCTAATTTTTGTCGCATACCTCAGAAATAAATAAAAAACGATTTTTTACCTGATATCTTGTTGCTATCTTTGTTAAGGTCACCCAAATATCATCCATGGAAATTGAGACGAGGTTAAATTCGCAAGCCATATCAATGCTAGGTCGCCATAGATTCGTCAACAGTGCCCGACCTCAAGATCAAAATCGATCAAACATGTATGCAAATCTTTGTATTAGCCTCAAATAGAGCTGCAATAAAGCTCCAAATGATCTTTGATAATATGATAATGCCCAAAGTCAAAGCAAAAACTGGAACAAAAACTTTAGGGCAGCTCTTGCATCCAATCGAGCCCGCATGTGCAATAACAGAGAAGGAAAACTATTATTTCTGTCGGGATCGGGCAAGATGCCTGATAAAACGTGGCTTCTTTCATGCATTTCGCCATAACTCATATGCACAAAAGTAAAATCAGCCAATTTTTAGAATACCTGGGTATTTTTCCGGCAACAAAAGCCCTTGCAGTTGCAACCTTAGGAAACCAACCCAGGAAAAAAAATC
Organism: Isoetes taiwanensis; assembly: GCA_021234155.1. Taxonomy (NCBI): domain Eukaryota; kingdom Viridiplantae; phylum Streptophyta; class Lycopodiopsida; order Isoetales; family Isoetaceae; genus Isoetes; species Isoetes taiwanensis. The sequence continues at coordinate 1,088,116 of JAJEKV010000117.1, read as the reverse complement.
AAGAGGTTTTCGGCTTACACGAAAACATGGCGGTTACTCGAATCTAGCATCTGAAGAAGAAAACCGAATGCAAAAGTATTAAAGCATGTCAATCCATACGGCTAACATGCACGCTTCCGACAGCTGCAATGCCAAAGCCTCAGGACAGATAAGAAAAGTTCAGAAATCATAGCAAAAAATGCATCTCCGATTTTTGGAAATCGGTATTTTTTCCCGGCATCTAAATTCCCCAATAAAATCCCAAAATCTTAGTAAATCTGGCTAAAGAAAAATCCAAAAAGTTTTCCTCCAAACCGGAAAATCCAAATTTAAACAATAGGATAGATTAATGATGTACCTTTGCAATTTAATAAGTTACTTTTTAGATTCAATCAATAGGTAGAGAAGTAGCAATACATGCATTTGTTTGCATATGATTCACTAGAGCTTGTTTGACCTGTTACATCTTGAAGTTTCTTGTACATAAGTGGGTTTGAGCCAATATTTGCATCAAGCTTGCATCAAACTTAGTAATTCTGCAAATTTGTTACTGATCGTCAGAGAGAGACAAAAAAAAAGGAAAAAAAAAAAGGTTGCTAAGCACTATGGATTGCCCCAATGCCATGTAAAATTGGATGTGGGATTGTAAGAACGATGTTTGAATACAACAAAGTTAGGGAGCGAAGTTACATACAATAAAGACCGCGAGGTATAAGCTGCACCCTCCGTTATTATTTGTCTGCCACATCCAGATCAGAATTAGAAGAATGAGGATAGGATCTGAGGAATACCTAAATGCACGAGCGCCAATTTTCTTGGAAATTTTGTCCTCTTGTGAATTTTTCTGTTAAGCCTTGTTTCTTGCTTGGTTTTTGAAAATTCTGCCTTTCTAGCTCTCCATTCAATCGAGATTTCTGCTAGCCCTGTAGGGGCTAGCAATCCGAGCCTATTGCCATATGAATTCTCTTCAATTTATCTACAAATGGACACTAAAATCTTTGTAATTCTTCAAGATAAAAAGCGAGACTAACCTTTGTGGATATCTTTGTGGATCGCAAACACGACTACGGCATTCTCGATAACAAATCAATTCTTCCCGGAGGATAATTTTCATCCTAATACACATTTGTTCCAAGTTGTGAGGAATTTGAGATCGAAATCATTCATTCTTGGCTGGAAGAATTCATTGGAAACAAAAATACTGAAGCAACTGCTATCCTCCGAGTAAATTGTGATTGGTCAGATTCAAAATTGACAGTTAAATTGTATTCCGAGGCAGATCAAGGACAATGAAGAGTGCTTTCTTGATTATTTAGTGATTGAGTTGATTTCTTTCCAATTTGCCACTCCCCTGCTGTTTCTTTTCCCCTTTTCTTTCAATTTTTTCGCTCCCCCCCTTTTTTTTCTTCTCACATGTCTCTGTTTTCTTCCCTTGATCATTTCAATGGATAAATTAGCCAATTTCAGCCCTAAATTTCTTGCCTTTCTACACGATTTTGCTCAGCTTGAAGACTCTGAGCGCCCTCCCTTGCTTCATCAGTTAAGTCTTTACCAAGAAAATCCAAAAAAATGTCTGCTTTTTGGTGATTTTGCTAACCTTCTATCTTCTGATCAGATCATGCACCCCATAACTCATAAGGTCCCAATCTGGGATAATCTTTCAAAAGACCCGGATCTTTATGGTCGGCTGCCAATTCTGCACCCAAACACTCAAATTCCATTGCCTTATAGAGTGCCAAAACCAGTTAGAAGTGTCTTCTCAGATAAAGCTCTGGATGAAGCCTTAATGGAGTCCCGAGCTGCTGAAGGAAACAAGCAATCACTCTATCATGGTATTTCTTTAAATCTTCCCTCTGTGCATGAAAAGATGTCGATTCTTAAAGATACTGCTATTCTTGTTAAGGTCAACAAAAGTGGTATAAACTTAGGGAAGTTATGGACTTTTTGCCAAAATCTCCAGAAAGGGGTTCTCATCAAAGCTATTTATTGGCTAAACTATCCATTTATCATGATTGAGTGTGAAAATAAAAGATCAGCAAATTTCTTTCTGAATCATGGTCCTCTGGTTTTTGAAAATTATCAAATTTCCTTTCTAAAATGGAATCCGAGACTTGATACCAATTCCTTTGGCTCTCTGTGCATTGCTTCTACCACTCCAAATGGTTTGAATCCTATATACTGGAATGAAGATTGTTTCAGAACTTTATTTGGCTCCATTGGCACTTACATTTCCACTGAATATTATCCTGAGAGACCACCCCGTGCTTTCATTCAACTTGACCTTTCCAAAGATATTCCAATCCAAATCCCCTTCCTTGATGCTTTTGGACAGAAGTCAACTCTATCACTAAGGTGGTCAGGTTTGCCTCCTCAATGTCAAGTATGTAATAACAGGCACTTTTGGTATGACAACTGCAAATCATACCCCAAAAATCAGGCAGATATGGCAATAAACACAATTCCCTCAAAGGAATTGAGTCAGATTGAGAAAGTTGTGTCCCCAAATGATACAATGGTAACCAAAAATACCGTGCTTCTAGACAGAAATGAAACAACTGTGATGACATTACCAGTTAATGCAGCAAATGCTAATAAGCATAATGATTTCACCTGGAAAAAAGTTAATGGTTCTCAAAGGAGAATCCTTAAGAATAGGTTGGAGAAGGAGAAGTTAAAGCAAAATCAGGGCCTTCATAGTTCTGCAACAACTTCAAACAAAAGTGCTTTGACAGGAATATATAAAAAGCCTGCAGAAATAAAGATGATTACAGAAATATGGTGAATATATTGGAAAAGGGAAAGCTCCTATGGATCAGTCAGCAACATCAACAGAAGAACTACACTCAACTCTGGACAGAATTATTTAAGATGCAAGAATTTTGAATAATTCCAAACTATCTACAAATTTGGATCTTGACAAAAGCAGTAAGAGAGATCCATTAATTAGGGAAAGCCATACTAAAAAATCTCAACTTCTGGTTTCTCCACCAATTCAGGAGAAACAAGTAGAGAAACATGTGGAAATCTCTAACTCTCTGCAAAGTAAAAGAGTAGCAGTGGATAAATGCATAAATTCTTCATCAATTCTACCTCAACCCGACCTGGTCAACTTTGACAAGCAAGCTCCATTGGTGACTTCAAATAAACTTGACTAAGAAAATATGGTTCTCTGCTCCAATCAATTTCAGGTACTTGCAGATTTAAATACTAACCTTGATGATCAATTGTTGTCTGCTAGAAATCCTGGCATACCTGCTTCACTCCATGTTTCTCTCTCGATTATTCATAATGATGTCCCCTTATCCCCCCATTCTCCATGTTCATATCCTCCATCTCATTCTCAACCTCTGATAGATTTTGAAATATCCCCTTCCCTTGTGAACCAGAAGAGACAATCCATTTCAGCAGATATTGAGCAACAAATGGCCATTCTTCAGGAAGGGTTAGTTTGTATGAATTCAACTCAAATTGACACTCAGGTTCATGATGTGGGAAAGGTTGACTGCTACTCAGGCTGTCCTTCAGAGAATGCAATGGTTTTAGATACTCCAGATCGAGAACAACTCCAAATTGTTCATGAAACTCCTCCAAGTCTCAGTCCCGAGATCTGCATCAACTCTCACAATTCTCTTATGGATGATCAACTGCTCAGGCAAGTACCTTTTCATAATTCAGCTAAGAAAAGCTTGTTTGATAGCTCAGTGAATAGAATGTTTGAGTTTATTCCAGGGGGTGCTTCTGATAGTGAGGTTGAGAAAGATCTAGATTCTAATAAAGAAAATCTAGGGAAAAATATATGGGGAGATGATGAGCTCTTGAGAGATTCTTTTTTTAAGACTAAGCCTCATTCCAAAACTTTTTTAAAAATGGTGGATGCTAACACCCCAGCCAATAATATAAGAAGCAAAAAATCTAAACAGAGCCATAAAAAGGCTGGTAAAAATTTAGGGAGATCTAAATAAGTTCCCTCTTTCTATTTTCTCTCTTGTCTAAAAATGAAGATAGTTAGTTGGAATTTAAGAGGTATCAAAGTCCCTTAAAGAGAAGGAGAGCAATTTCCCAAATAAGACAGTATGATGCAGATATTATCATGCTACAGGAACTCAAGCTTCCTAAATTTGAAGCTTCCAATCTGGGAGACTGGATTTATCCAGGCTCCTCATCAATCTGGATTGAAGCAAATGGTACTAGAGGAGGGATGGCCATTATATGGAAAACCCTGCAGCATATCTCTTTCTGCAATAGTTCTTCTAAAATGTGGCAGGCTGTCACTTTCTCTGTGAACAATATTTCCTTTGGAGTCATAAATGTGTATGCCTCCACTTGTCCAAAGGAGAAAGAGAATCTTTGGCCCAGTATTAATTCTTGGATCATAAACAATTCCAATGTTGACTGGATTCTAGCAGGAGATTTTAATAACACCCCTACTTGGGATATGAAGCTGGGAAATAAAATCAACATGTCTATGGCAGAGAGGGTAAGTTGGAATAATCTTATTTCTGACTCCTCTCTCATACAGATTCCTTCTTCTACCTCTATTTACACATGGTCCAATAAACAAAAAAATCTTGATAGAGTTTACTGTGCTCTAGATAGATTTTATGTCTCGAATCCTAACTCTGATTTTTGGGACAACTGCTATGTCACAAGTGATGAAGGTACTTCCATCTCGGACCATCAGCCTCAATTTCTTTGTACTAAGCACCTGCTTAATCCTTCAAGAGAGAGAAATATTCCTTTCAAATTTAATTGTTCTCTCCTTCAAAGCACTACTTTCCATAAGGCGTTCTCTGATTTCTACATGTCTCTTGATTCCATGCTACCTAATTTATCCATGAAGAATTTCTATCTCAAAATAAAAAGGGTTAAAAATTGGATAAAGGCTTGGGCAAAAAATAAAAATAAGGCAAAGATTCAAGAGAAAGAAACTCTTCTGCATAAGATGAAAGATATGAGATCCCTGCTACAAATTGATCCTTATAATTCTAGTCTTCATATTGCAGAGGAATTAATTGAGAGGCACCTTAAATGCATTGAGGAAAAGGAAGCCAGATTTTCTGCAATCAAATGCAAAATTAAATATAATAGTGAAATAGACTATGGGAGCTCTAAATTCTTCTTTAGAGTGGCTAAGTGCAGACTACTCAAGAACTCTATAAATCATGTAAACAATGACTCTGGCACTACTCTCAGCTCGAATCATGAGATCAAAAAATATTTTTATGACAGCTATTCATCTCTTTTCAAGGGCAATGATCTCTCAGCTACTGATATACTAAACAGAGACAAATTTTTTGCACGACTGGACACTATTCTTCCTAATCCTATTGATTCTATGGATATTTCCTTAACTACTATTCCTGGGGAGGAGGAAATTTATAAAACCTTATTGAGCTTCTCAAAGAACAAATCTCCTGGTCCTGATGGATTTCCCCCAGAATTTTATACTCAATTTTGGGACATTATGAAATCTGACATTATTGGCCTTGTGCACGGGTTTTAGAATTCTAACCATTTACACTCCTCCATTTCTACTGGTTTCATTACTTTAGTGCCAAAGGTTGATAATCCTACTTCCTTAAATGAATGGAGGCCAATCTCTCTGACCAATTCTTCATAAAACTCTGTGCCAAAATTATTGCTAGAAGAATTCAGGCTTATCTCCAGAAAAATATAAGTGTCAATCAATGCAGCACTACGCCAAATAGATTTATTCTAGACAACTATATTAGTGCTATGGAAGGCTTACATTGGAATAGAATCTCCCATCAATCTTGCATTCTACTTAAGTTAGATTTTAAGAGAGCTTTTGACTCTGTAAGTTGGGATTTCATTGACATTGCTCTCAAAAAGATGGGTTTTCATGCCAAGCTCTTAATATCTCTTATTTATGGATTAAATTCTATGTCCAACTCTGCTGTCTTGATCAATGGATCTCCCTCAAATTTCTTCCCTTTGGCAAAAGGTGTCAGACAAGGTTGCCCCTTAGCCCCTTATCTTTTTTCTCATTGTTGCTTTGAAAATGCTCACGAGATGTGTTCTTCATTTGCAAAATTCGGATCAAGTTAACTGGTTTATCTCTTCCTAATAATTTGGATATGCTTACAATTTCACAGTATGCTGATGACACTTTTGCTTTCTTGGATTCCAATCCCAACAACATCAATATCTTCCTAGATCTCATTAAGGAATTCTCTGCAGCATCGGGTGTCCATCTTAATCTTGACAAAAGTAAGATCATAGGGGATGTCTCTCAGACTTATATTTGTCACATTCCTGTGCTGAATCCTAATCAAGCTTCCAAATTATTAGGTATTCCTCTCTCTCTCAGTCCTAATTTAAAAGGTCTTTGGGATCCTATCCTACAAAGAATCAAGAGGAAATTGAATAATTATAGGAACTGTCTATCATTTGCTGGTAGGACAATCATAGCAAATTCAGTTCTAGCTTCCTCACATGTGTACTTCTCCTCTGCACTTATTGCTCCTAAATCAATTTATTCTCGATTTGGAGAAGATTATTCAAATTTCATTTGAATGGCTCTCATCTTGTTAACCGGAATTCTCGCTCTAGGCCTAAAAATTTGGGAGGGCTTGGATGCAAGAATCTTCACCTCCGTGCTTGTTCTTTGGCGGTGTAAATATATCTCGAGAACTATCATGGGAAGCAATTCTCCACCTCCCGGTTCATTGAGTTCTCGCTTAATCGCTTTTATCCCATCGACATCCCTCTCTTAAGCATTCTCTCCCCAATGCGCTTTGTGGACATTCATCCCGCCCCAATACTTCTCCTTTGATGAGAAATCGATTATGGCCTAGAATAAAATTCATCCCGTGCCGAGAGAGACAATTTTCTTCAAGCCACTATAAGCACTAATCTATTTTGGTCACCAATTTTTTCTGATCAATTTTCCAACATTATGGCCATTAAGCATCCTAAGATTTATAGTAAATGGTCTAGTAAGGGTATCACTTTGCCATCAAAGATCTCTAGAGAGGTAATAATACTTTCATAACTTGACCGCTTTTGAAGACTGTTCTTAGGGGTACCTCCAAAGATAAGAAGCTTTTGTGCACTTCAAGAATATTTTGGCTTCCTTTAATAATTTCAGTGACTTTAATAAATCGATTGCTTGCTCCATAAATGGAAAGAATATTTACAGGGTCAAAGAAATTTATTCCTTGATTAATGTGGTGATGCTCCAAAGAAAGGCCATGCGTAAATGGTCCTTAGATCAATCTCAAGTTCACTTTTTTTAAAAATGTTTGAACTTCGTGATTGTACCCCTAAAATTTGCTTCTTTGTCCGGTTGATTGCTCAAAAGAGTCTCACAAACTTGGTTTCCTTATCTAGAAGATGCAATGTTTCTTCAATGTGTAATTCGGATGTCTTCGTGAAGAGGATCTACAAAGATATCTTCCTTTGTCCCAAATTGAGGCCTTTTCTCGACCTAGTTCCTAAATAAGATTGGCTTATTTTGAAAAACAGGAACCTTAATAACATTATTCATTTTCTTCAACAAGGTGACATGTTTGCTAAAACTCTTGTGCACTGCCTTATGGAACATTTGGAAATCACGAAATAGGGTCCTCTATGCTTCTAAACCTCTTTCTATTTTCTGGATCAAAATGCATTTTCAATTAGATATTGAAGCCATTGCAACGTGTCATAAGAGAAAATTTGGAGACAGATATAACACTTGCTGGAATTCTATTGGGCTATCTGAGGGCCATTTTGATTTATTTGTGTCTTCTCTCAATGTTATTGATTCTAATGCTCCATATTCTGACCGTGACAGAATATTTAATGTTTCTTAAGGAGACGGTGCCACAAAGCTGGACACAGACATTGACAGTTATGAAATAGCCCTGCATCAAAGTCAGCAAGCTGGTAAAAAATTAACATTGAAGCAATTGTGTGAGATGACAGATGATTTCTTAAAAGAGGTTGAAAGTTCTAGAACAAGAGAAGCAAAGATGGGCAGAAATTTATACCCGAGAGTTCATGCATGCACATTTTGTTTGAGTTCTTGTTTAATACTCACTTCAAGATGACGTAAACACGCTTAAGTAGGTTTAGGGAAATGTATTACAGCCACAAACTTCTGACAGACTTATATGGTACCCTACGTCTACTGATGGGGAAGGAAAGTTTAACAACGCTACTTATGCAAAATGACAAAGGCAAAGGCGCTTATATCTGTGGTTCTATAGCGTAGTTCTATCAAAGACTACAATGAATGGTTCAACAACAATCTTGACAGTCATATCTAAACCATCTATCCTTCATTATAGCCTTCCATTTTATCCTTCATATTCTCTCATTTCCATCAACCATGCTCATCCCTATGATTTCCAGAAAACAGCTTTTGAGAATCATGGTTGGTTATTTTGTTTGCTTTTACAGGAATTTGAGAGCAGGAACTTGAAGATTTCTTACTGAATACGTGTTTCCAAGGATCAGAACTCCACTTAGGATTTTCTGAATTACAATTTGGATTTTGTTAAACTCTTATCTCTACTGCTATCTCTATTTGCATACTATTATTACTACTTCGATGCTCATGAAGAGTATCAAATTTTCTCCTATTGTCATGCCTTTTGATAGTGTGACAAAAGGATTGTATGGCTTTATCTAATTAATGGAAAAATCTACCTTTAAAAAAAAAAAAAAAAAAAAAAAAAAATTAGAAGAATGTTCATTTCAAATTTCAAAGCAGCATGGGCTAAATGTTCCTGGTGAAATGGAGTTATCCCGACCATTATAACTCTTCATATAAATCTGTGACACTTGAAATTTTATAAATTTCAAACACAGATATAAATGTAAGAACAGAACCTAGATAGGTATTCTAGACATGTTAATCTCTATTGCCTATCATTTTAATGGGAATAAAGTTTTTTAATCCAAGAAAGGAGGGCATAGTCCTAAAACCTAAGGGACGTTCAGTGTAGATCGGGACATTTACCAAAGATAAAGGGCAAATACACCTACGTTGAGGTAGAGAACATGTAAATGTCTACCGAATCAATTACTACTTCACCTGGATTAACATTTTTCGAATAACAGATGTGCCCCTCCAACTCCCCTCCAATAGTAAGTAATCAAATATGATGCTTCATTAAAGTCTCAGTGATCTTTGCAAAATTAATTTTTTATGCTGGCCAAGCACCTGGTCAGCATATTGTTATCCATTATGCGTTGTCTCTATTATGTTGTTGTCCATCTGGAAGCGCAGAAGATTGTGTCTTTCAGGGTTTGGAGATTCCTCCGGCAGTTGTCCCCCAGGACGCACAAGCTAGAATTGCTAAAGCCTACCATTGCTCTTCTTGCTCCTGCCAAATGGCAGAGTTCCATTTGGTGTGTTCTCTTATGCATAGGCTGGTAGTTCTACTCAGTGGATCATGATTATCCTCTGTGATTTTATTCCTGCCTGTGCATTTGTATCTGGCGTTTGGCTTGGAGTTTCAATAAAGTTTGACGTCAAGATGGGCTGTCCCTTTCATGTTGTATCTATCAGCCTCAGAGATTTTTAGATAGAATTTTTTCAAAGACCAACAAATAATTCTCTATTCAACACATTAACCGAATTCCCAAAGTCAAGCTTGCTTAGTTTAATCTTAGAATGGAAATCAAAATGATTAGCAATGTCTTTTTTAAAGGCAGCCTCCTTGGCCCTTAAATCCCTTTTTTTTGTATTCTTCTAGTACTGTCATTTTTCTTAACGTGAGTCCAAATGTTAAGGTTCAAAGGGTTGAGCTCATTCCCTTTCATAATGGCGCAATATTATTTCCAGTATTAATAACACTCCTTCCCTATTGCAATTTTCAATTGGAACTGTAGATTGAGAATACATAGGATGTTTGTCAGTATCTGGCAAGACCTGAGTAATCTCCTTAGAATTTCCTTCAAGATTTAGGAGCTTTTATATTATCCTCACAAGATACTGACTAGCTATGTCTTCTCTCACATTTATCACAAAAACATAGGAGTCCAGCCCAACTAACATGTAAGATATCTTTTTGACCAAAGAAATCGATATAAGGTATGGAAGTAGGAATAGGCTTAGTGAGGTTATTTTGGATAAAAGTTCGAGGTGGTCTGGAAGGTACATATTCAATAGCAATATAAGTACCAATGGAACCAAAACGCTTGGAAAGCTAAAATTTTGAAGACAAAAAGAAGCAACACAATATCAGCCCATGTTTTAAATAAGAATTTGAGGGATCCATTTAATAAAGGATAGGTGGAAGCAATCAAAGGCTAGGATTTCGGATTTAAAAATTAAATCATTAAATCTTTTGAAACCACATTCAACCATAAGAAAGGGATAATTGAGCCAGTAGAGATAAGATAAGATAAGAATTTTAAGAGAGCATTGATTAACATGCCTTTAATCATATTAAAAAGAAAAGCCCATTACTGGCATAACCCCAATTTTGTTGACTTTGATAACAACTGCAAACTCACTCATATTATAAATTTTTTTTTTTTTTTTTTTTTGAGGGAATGAGATTTTTTCCATTAATTATATATTAGAAAATACATAGAATCCAAGTCTTTGATCAGAAGGGATCAAAGAACTGTAGATGTTGGAGCAAAACATGAAATAAAAGCCAAATAATAACCAAGTGCATATCCAAAATAATGAGTGATATGCCTTATATGCCAAAAGTAATTGTTCCTGATTTGAGATACTAAGGAAATATAGAGTTGTGTATGCAAGCCGAAAATCTTTTTCCTGATAAACTGAAGATTGGAAAATCCTTGTAGTAACAGAAGCACAGAGTCGCCAATTGCCTGCAAGATAAAAGTAGAATAGACAACAGAGTGGCAGGTTAAGTAAGAGACAGAGTTTATTGATCAAGGAATGGAAAGCGATTAGAGAAAGCTGGGCTTAGGATGAAATTGGTTTTCTTTTCCCAGTCCAAGCACTCCAGCAAGTCAGAAACACATGAAGTGGCCATCAGAATGAGCAAATTTCCATATGCATCAGCTTTGCACCTGTGATAGTAATAGCATTCCCTGTAGAAATTGAACTGCATGTCTGTCATATGCATGCTGGTAGTTTCCAAAAACCAGAATAATGTAATCATCTAATAAGTGCTTTTGCAGAACTCATAAGCCCAATGGATCTCAGAGACTGGAAATTCATGAAGGCTCGGGAAAATTCTGTCATGGATTTTTGATTTCCAGTAATAATCCTGATAAGCATTTACCTGAGTGTTAATCTGCCCCTTATATCTGATAGCTTCCTTGAGGTCAAAGCTGGTATCCAGATCCCTCTTGCAAAACTCCAGATAATCTAGCACAATCATAGTAAAGACTACTATTAGTATTCGTGCAATGCAGTTTAAATAAATTGAACTTTCCATAATAACTCCCAATACTATTCCATTTTTCATTAAATGAATCTGTTTGCCCTTTTTGAACAGTAGCAGTACTTTGCAACTCATGAATAATATTAAGTTTAATCCAGAAGATGGAGGTCGATTGATTCCCATATAGGCATCTGTTCCTGTGTTTCCATATATTCCATAACACAATGAAAAGAATAGTGTTGTAAAAAGCATCATTGGTTAGGAAATAATCAATAAAAGAGTTAGCCTTTTTAACTTTGAATTTGTCTTCACACCAACTGTGGAGCGGTCAGCACAACAGAAATTTTGATTTTTGAGTGAAACAGTGTGGAAAGAAGCTGCAATGAAGAAGTATGGGCTCAAAATCGACCAAAGTGCATAGTTACAAGGTTATTTTTGAAGATTTGGATGCTTATATTATTGAAGACCATTAGAAATTCGAATTTTAATGGTAAGGAGAAAGCACAAATGATGTGATTGGAGGAGATGGAAGATCAAGGATCGCTTAGGTGTCAAAATCTTGGAGCTTAAGGAAGTTTTCCACATGGAGGGCAAAGATTGTATTTTTTAAAAGGTCCAGATTTTATTGGAATTGTATAAGAGGAAAACAACGTGAATGAAAAAACTACCCTTTTGTGCCTATTCGAAATCCGCTCTCCTGATTGTCCGAAAGGCCCCGGTACGGATCTGGTCCATCATTGCTTGTGCATGATGCCTTCTTTTATGGATTAGTATGAGTGTTAATTTGTGTGAAAGTGAATGATTCCCGCTTATGTTTGTTGAAATCCAAGTAAAATTAAATCTGTTTTTTTCTCGAAAACCGGTTCTAACAAGGATTACCTTGAAAGAAATCCCTTGTGTAGATCCCGTGTAAACAAAATGATTGCAATATACCCGCCGAGTATATGTCGCATTTTGCCCGCCTGTCTATTCATTTGCCCGCAGTAGAGCCGCCTTGCATCCTTCCCTAATCGTGATCGTAATCGAGTTGCTGCGCTATATGAGAGAGGCATCATCCGCTTGGGAGGTCTGAGATAGAGTAAGAGTAAACTAAAAGCAAAATCCTAGAAGCTAGAATCATCAAATCGCGTTGCGTGTGCAATCCCCGTGTAAAACCCAGTTTACTTTAAAAGCTATCATGCCATAGCCGCCAGCCCTGTTGCCTTTTGCCATACCCGGATCTTCACCGGCCGCCCATAGCCCCGACGACTTTCTCGCCTCACCCTTAACCGCCTTCTCCATTCACGGACCTGCAAGACAAAATCCGACCCTAATCATCTCCTACACCGCCTCGAGCCAAGGTATGAATTCTAGTGTTTTGAAGCTTAACCCGCAAATCGTGGATCGGGTTTATTAGGAAGCATGCCGATTTGATCATGCCATAGCAGAGAGGAAGAAGGAGTCGAGCGATTCAAGAAAGAAGAGCCGATTTGTGCATGGTCACGCCTTTCTTCGAACAGGTTTTTGCCCTAACTAATTTTTTAATGAAGACCTAACTACATGTTAACCTAATGCTTTTTCCAACAATTTCATAAGTCCTATTAATAAGTTAAACATTTTGATTTCCCTATTAAGTTTGCCCAATTACATAAAAGAAAAAGAAATAAATAAAAATAAAATAAAAGGGAGAACATTACTCTAGGTAAGACCATGTGATGCTAAAATAAATCAAGGATAATAAATATTAATGCAAGGAGTAAAAGGAAGCGGTGCGGCTAGGCTTAAGGGGTATAACGGAAGCTATGAGCCTAGTTGTGGTGGTGTTGGCGTAAGTAATTAACGGAATTATATTTTTTGCTGTCATTCGTATTATTATTTTGTCATCCATTGCCTAAGAACTCTGTCGGGCTTGGGGTAGGTTGACCCGGCCAACATTTAGTGGGGGGCATTCCGAGAAATTAACTAAAGGGTAATCGTGTTGACGAATAATAGTACAACTTTTGAATTTTTTGTTATATTTTCGAAAAAAAAAAAAGAGAATAAAAATAAATAAAATAAAATAAAATTTATTAAATTTTTGTTGGATGTATAATGGCTTGCAGGAATGGAAAATTGGCCACATTTACCCATCACTAAGCACAAAGTACTTATTTTAAATAATCCTCGTAAGAGAATTCAACCTAATAGTGGTTGGGGAGACGGTGGACCATGGGAGGAACCACAACCAATTCCTGGATGGATGGGAACTGAAGAATTTGTAAGAAGACTTAGGCAATCTTCATTTGAAGAATTTGTAAGCCAAGAGGGGGCATCCACCTCTACGTAATTAAAAAAAAAAAAAAAAAAAAAAAAAAAAAAAAAAAAAAAAAAGTTGTTCCAAAGAATTAAAGTTTTTGCATGAATTGGGGCCCTTTGATGAAAAGGAGAAAGAAGAGCATTGAGAAGCAAGAGGCTGAACGTAGTGCTAGACTAGAGTTTAGAGAACAAAAAGAAGGGAATTAAAAGAGCAAGTCTTGGAAGAAGAAAGATCGTTAGTAGAGCAAGGGTTTAGTAGCGTGAGAGCACCATACCCTCAGCCCCGGGAAAGTAGTGAAGAGGAAACCAGGTTTATTAACTCCTTCTAATACTTCCGATTCTTAATCCCATGGCAACTAAAACTTCTAAAATGAAATACCCAACCTTTTCACCTTTAAAAGGGGGAGGCTGATTCTCACATTCAATCATTTTTTACTATTAGTGAGGCCAATCAAGAGGATGGTAATGCCGAAAAGACTTAGGGCTGTTTGGAGCAACCTTAGAGGATGGAGCAATGGAATGGTATAGAACCTCTAGGAGTATTACCCCTTTTTGACTTGGGATGACCTTAGAAAAGCATTTTTAAAGGCCTTTAGGCCTATTGGCCTTCAAGAAAGAATAAATGATGAGCTAACATATTTACGCTTCACGCCTAATGAAAAGTCTCCAGAGCTATGTGCCGAGGTTTAGACGGTTGGTAGCCAAAAGAGAGCCCACCCCTACAGCTTGAGGATCAAGTAAGATACTTTACAAATGGGTTACCACCCGGATTTGGGCTTTTTTTCACTAAGGGTCAAACCCCAAAAGATTTAGAAAGTGCCATCAAGATTGCAAATTTAGCCGGGAACAAGCCAAGCTAACTATGGCCCGCCATTATAATCCCTGGTTGATTATGCCTTCTGTGTTGGGTGGGGTAGCCCTCAAGAACCCTCTAGAACCCCCTTTAGCAAGCCCTCACTTGGGAATGTTGGGTGTCACGCCTAGTGACTTGGGTACCATAGATTATAGTAGGCTAGCCACATTAGGGAGTGGTGCCCCAATAACAAAGCCAACCATAGAGGAAGGGGTTGATAAAAAAGTTAGAAAAGGTGGTAGAGACTCTTACTAATAAAATGAACGAGATGCAATTGAATTGGGTAAGAGGTGTGAGTAATAAGCCACAAGTAAACAATGAGAGGACTAACATGTGGTGTGTGAAATGCAAGGGTTATGGCCATTTACCATCCGAGTGTCCTACTCCCCCGCAAACATACCAATTCCTTGCAAAAGTGTGGTAAAACTAATCACCCTACGTAAAAGATGCTATTTTTGGAGAATGGAAGCTAACCCTAATACCCCCTACCCCTACTTATCAAGCACAACCCTTTTATCCCGCAGCTTATGCTACCAACGTGGAGGAAAGGCAAAATCGCCCTAGAGTTATGAAGAGGCCTCCACCCCAATGTTATAGATGTGGAGATGGGTCATATAGCACCTCATTGTCCTAATCCTATGAGACAAGTTGGATATCAACCCATATGCTGGATCTCGCCAAACCCAAGGCCTACATAGCCAAGAAAAATTGTCCTCACAAATTAAAGGCAAGAGGGGAACCATCTTCTAATAATAAGGGAAAGGAAGTGGTGGTAGATAGTCGAGTTGTGTATGTGGACGGTTAATATCCCAAGTTATGTTGTGGAGACTCGTGGGGCAAGAAGACTCGTGAGAAGAAGAAAATGAAGCACATGTGATAAATGAAGGGGATAATGAAGTTAGTGAGGTTGAGGAACCCAAGCGTTGTTTGAAGATATTGACCAACTCCCCCATCCAATGGAAGTTAAAGAAATTTTAAATGATTTCGAGTCTAATAAAGAAAATACTGATAAGGGTAAACGTAAGAAGTACACTAGAGTTTTGAATTTAAAGGAAGAACAACCCTATGATATTTTGAAGGTTTGGAAAATAAAAGTCCTTCCTTAACATTCAAACAATTATTGCAAATCGCCCTAGTTGTCGTAAGGTGGTCTTGGCCGCATTAAAAAGTCATAAAGAAGTAGTTGTCAATTCTGCATGGCCTATAATTGCGTATATGAGTTCACCTTGTCCGATGTGGAAATAAGTGGGCGAAAGTGATACCTAAATTGCACTATTGATGGGGGCTCCAAGCGTGAACATTATGCCCGAGAGTATGTGGAGGAAACTAGATTTGCCGTAACCTATGCCCCGTAAGTTTTATAGTGAGGATGGTCGATCAACGAAAGGTAACACCTTTGGGATTAGTTACTGGGATTAAAACCTTAATTGCTGGTGTGACTTTCTTTGTGGATTATGTCATTTTAAAGATGCCAAATAGTGCATGCACTTATCCATTATTGTTAGGAAGGCCATGGTTAATGCAAGCATCAGCTAAACATGATTGGTCTACAGGCTATTTGCAAATTGGAGATGGGAATAATTTAATCAAGATAAGGGTCCATGTTCAATCTGGTAATAAGGATGACAATGATAGTGATACTAGTTCCTCAATTGAAGATATGCATGTTGATAATAATGATGATGATGTAGATAGTAACGAAAATAATAATGAAATAGAAGTAGACCAAGTTTATGTAGAGCAAGAGGGTTATGAAAAACTAACAATGAGGGATGATACTTCATCTGTGGCTTTAGAGGAATGGATGAATGGTGTAAATGTTTTTGCTGTAAATGTGGAAGAAGTAAATGAAACTATAAAGGAAGAAGAAGAGGAGAGATATCCTGAGTACTTCTCAAAATTTGAGGAGGGAGAACCCAAGCTAAAAGAAACCCCCTCCCATTGTGCATCCAAGGAAGTCCAACAAATGCTAACCCGTCCCACTTATGATGAGTTGAATTTAGGTACTTCGGGAGAACCCAAGATGGTGCGATTGGGAAAACTTAATCCCGTGAAGAACATAAAGAATATAAGGATCTCCTCATGGAGTTTAAGGATGTCTTTGCATGGACGTATGAGGATCCAAGGGTATATCACCCGAAAGTTAAGTGTGCATAGAATTGTACTTGAAGTTAACACAAAAGCTATAAGGCAACGACCCTCTGGATGAACCCTCATTACTCAAAGGTGGTAAGGGAAGAGTCGGATAATTTAATTAAAGCTAAGTTTATTGAACCAAAGGAAACTAGTGAGTGGTTGTCCCCAATAGTTATAGTTCCAAAGAAGTCTAAAAAATTAAGGGTGTGTGGACTATAGAAAATTAAATGCCGCCACCATTAAGGATGGGTTTCCGCCTTTCAATCGATAACGCTATTGATCTCATGTTCTGGCCATGAGTATTATTCTTTTCTTGACGGGTTCGAGTACAAACCGTGTGAGTATTGCCAAGGAAGATAGGAAAACCACATTTGTCACGGAATGGGGGTGCTACATGTATAAGGTTATGCCATTTGGGTTGTGTAATGCCCCCCGCCACTTTCCAAAGGGTAGTTACGTGCATTTAAAGATTATCTAAGAGAGTTTATGGAAGTGTTTTGATGATTTCGTGTTTTTTAGTACCAGTGCAAGAACATCTGAGAAACTCGATTATGCTTTATGAAATGTCGAGAATATGGTATATCTCTAAACCCTATGAAATGTTTGTTTGAGTTACCCATGGGACGTTGTTGGGTAGGATCATTTCGGCAAGGGTATTGCAATTGACCCCCTCGATAAGACTAAAGTTATTTCGGAATTGGAGCCACCTACTAACATTAAGCAATTACAAGCATTTCTTGGGCATATAGGGTATCATCAAGATTCATAAGATATTATGCTAATAAGGCTTTTACCATTAACTGCACTCCTTAAAGGGGGGAAGGAATATCAATGGACACAAGAATGTCAAAAAGCATTTACAAGTTTAAAAGAAGCACTAATAACGCACCCATACTTAGTTTTCCTAATTGGGAAAGGGAATTTCATGTCCATGTAGACTCTTCAGATATGCAATAGGAAGTATTTTGTCACAACCACAACAAGATGGGTGGGATCATCCAATTTATTATGCTAGTCGCCAATTGTCTAATGCGTAAAAGAATTATTCAACAACCGAAGGGAAGGATTGGGCATGATTTATTCAATTATAAAGTTTCGCCACTATTTATTGGGAAAAGAATTTGTATTTTTGTTGACCACCAAGCATTGAGATATTTAATTTTAAAACCTTGCGAATCCGAAGAATAACTAGATGGTTACTCATGTTGCAAGAGTTTCAATTTCGTATAATTGTAAAACCAGGAAAATCTCATGCACCTGCTGACCATTTATCGCGATTATTGAGTGATTCTAACGATAAAGGGGTAAAAGATGACTTGCCTGATGCTAACTTGTTTATGGTGACTGCAGTTCCAGAATGGTATGTTGATGTGGCCGAATTCCTTTCCACTGGTGAATTTCCAGATGATATGAGAGCCATAGAAAGGAAAAGATTAATTCAAAAATGTAAACCTTTCACTTTGCTGGGCCGGAACCTTGTATAGGGTAGGTAAAGATGATATCCTCGCGAGATGCATATTCCCTCATGAAGTGCAAAAGGTCATTAGAGCTTGCCATGATTCCCCGGCGAGGTCATTTTGCTGCAGATGTCACCGCTAAGAAAGTGTTAAATGTGGTTATTGGTGGCCTAGTTTGTACCATGATGTAACAATCCGTAAAACATTGTGACCTTTGCCAAAGATTGGGTCGGGCCTACTAGACGAGATTCTATGCCTCTGAACCCGATAGTTCCCATATTACCTTTTGAAAAATGGGGATAGATTTTGTAGGTCCCATTAATCCTCCTTCAGCTCAAACCCGCTTGTGAGTATATATTGGTGTGCACGGATTATGTTACCAAATGGGTTGAGGCAAAAGCATTGAGAAATGCTAATGCAAACTAGTGTGGCAACTTTCTTATATGAAAACATCATTACTAGGTTTGGGTGTCCCTTAGAGTTGGTTAGTGATAGAGGTTCACACTTTATCAATGATGTGGTCGCTACCTTGATCAACGCTATGCCATAGCCCATAGAAAGAGTACACCCTATCATCCTCAAGCTAATGGCCAAAGTTGAAAGAACCAATAAAACTCTATGTAACATAATGACGAAGATTTGTAACGCTAATAGGACCTGATTGGGATAAGAGATTGTTAGATGCATTATGGGCCTATAGAATAGCTTACAAAGTTACCACGAAATCTACTCCCTTCATGTTAGTGTATGGCCAAGAGGCCATCTTACCTATTGAAATAGAAATTCCATCATTACGAAAGTGGTCAGTAAGGGAAAAGCTTGATGAAGATGGTAGTCTTAAGGCACGCTTTTGCAAGAATTAGAGAAGCTAGATGAAGTACGCCTTCATGCATACATGGCTAGAGAAGCACTCCAAAGGCAACGAAAAACATGGTATGATGCTCATAATAAAAATAAAGAATTTGTGGAAAATGATTTGGTATTGTTATATGATTCAAAACATTGGAAGAAACCCGGAAAGTTGAGAATGAGATGGGCAGGACCATATGTAGTCCTTAAAATTTTTCCTAACTGGTTCGTGTCATTGCAAGATTTACTGGGGGAATGAGCTCCCAACGCCAATTAATGGTGCCCGCCTTAAGCCATATTATGCACCAAGGACTTTCAAGAAACTTCAGATGTAATGTAATTCATCGAGAGCGATGAATACAAGTAAGGGGGATAATAGCATAATAAGGGAAAAATTATTAAAAAAGTGAAAAAAATAAATAAATAAAAATAAAAATAAAGAATTTGATTTTTCTTATTATTCATCCGCTTGCTTCTCCGTGATACTCAAATTCATCTCATTTTTCATTCTTACACCTCATTCAATCCATAAAGACCGCCAAATCAACTTCGCATCCAGCAAAGAATTTGTTACTAACTTTTATGGTTTCCATGATAGGTTCACCGCTTGTCTCCATTTTTAGTCAATTCATTTCACATTACACTCATCCACTCCATGTCAATCCATTAAAGTTCCGCCATGTAAGCTTTACCATCATCAAAGAATGTTTTTACTAATTTTTGTTTCCATGGCGTGTTCACCCGGTTGTTCTTCGTAATTAGTCAAACCATACGCCTTTCATTCATCCATATCATTCAAATCATAAAGTGCTGCAATCGCCTTCACCATATTAGCGACCATATGTTCTACTAACGTTATTTTTCGGCCGCAGAGCATCATTTTTTCCATCGCCATGTTCATCTGCTTTTAGTTGGCTTACCAACCATGACCATTGTCTTCTTTACCATTGTTTTTCATTTCCGTATTGTCGGGCCATTGTCTCCATCCCAAAGAAGTTCAAAATAGGCACTAATAGGATGAGGTTGATGCGGATCGAGGACCCCTAACAAGGATAGTGACATCATTATTACCGTGGTTTTTCCTCAAAACCCGAAGGGCGAGGTTTTTAATCCCTTAATAATGGTGTTGCTACCTTGCTAAGGGAAATGAGAAGTTCTAGTCCAATCTTTTATCATACTGAGCAGATTTTTGAAAGCAAGTTCGTCGAGACGTCGAATACAAGTAAGGGGGGATAATGTGGAGCGGTCAGCACAACAGAAATTTTGATTTTTGAGTGAAACAAAGGTGGAAAGAAGTCGCAATGAAGAAGTATGGGCTCAAAATCGACCAAAGTGCATAGTTACAAGGTTATTTTTGAAGATTTGGATGCTTATATTATTGAAGACCA
Organism: Isoetes taiwanensis; assembly: GCA_021234155.1. Taxonomy (NCBI): domain Eukaryota; kingdom Viridiplantae; phylum Streptophyta; class Lycopodiopsida; order Isoetales; family Isoetaceae; genus Isoetes; species Isoetes taiwanensis. The sequence goes on along the minus strand of JAJEKV010000117.1, from coordinate 1,067,859 downwards.
TTAGAAATTCGAATTTTAATGGTAAGGAGAAAGCACAAATGATGTGATTGGAGGAGATGGAAGATCAAGGATCGCTTAGGTGTCAAAATCTTGGAGCTTAAGGAAGTTTTCCACATGGAGGGCAAAGATTGTATTTTTTAAAAGGTCCAGATTTTATTGGAATTGTATAAGAGGAAAACAACGTGAATGAAAAAAACTACCCTTTTGTGCCTATTCGAAATCGCTCTCTCTGCCGATTGCCCGAAAGGCCCCGGTACGGATCTGGTCCATCATTGCTTGTGCATGATGCCTTCTTTTATGGATTAGTATGAGTGTTAATTTGTGTGAAAGTGAATGATTCCTGTTTATGTTTGTTGAAATCCAAGTAAAATTCTCACTGCTTTCTTTTTTCGAAACTGGGTTTCTAACAAGGATTACCTTGAAAGAAATCCCTTGTGTAGATCCCGTGTAAACAAAATGATTGCAATATACCTGCCGAGTATGTCGGCATTTTGCCCACTTTGCTTATTCATTTGCCCGCTGTGTAGAGCCGCCTTGCATCCTTCCCTAATCAGTGATCGTAATCGAGTTGCCTCGTGCTATATGAGAGGCATCATCCGCTTGTGGAGGTCCGAGATAGAGTAAGAGTAAACTAAAAGCAAAATCCTAGAAGCTAGAATCATCAAATCGCGTTGCAGTGCAATCCCCGTAAAACCCAGATTTACTTAAAAGCTATCATTGCCATAGCCGCCAATACTGTTGCCTTTTGCCATACCCAGATCTTCACCGGTTCGCCATAGCCCCGACGACTTTTCTCGCCTCACCCTTAACCGCCTTCTCCATTCACGGACCAAGAAGACAAAAATCCGACCCTAATCATCTCCTACAAACCGCCTCGGAGCCAAGGTATGAATTCTAGTGTTTTGAAGCTTAACCTGCAGAATCGTGATCAGTTTATTAGGAAGCATGCCGATTTGATCATGCCATAGCAGAGAGAGGAAGGAGTCAGAGCGATTCAAGAAAGAAGAGCCGGATTTGTGCATGGCCACGCCTTCTCGAACAAAGTTTTGCCCTAACGAATTTTTACGTGAAGACCTAACTACATGTTAACCTAATGCTTTTTTCCAACAATTTCATAAGTCCTATTAATAAGTTAAACATTTTGATTTCCCTATTAAGTTTGCCCAATTACATAAAAGAAAAAGAAATAAATAAAAATAAAATAAAAGGGAGAACATTACTCTAGGTAAGACCATGTGATGCTAAAACAAATCAAGGATAATAAATATTACAAGTTGCACTCACATAATAATTAATGCAAGGAGTAAAAGGAAGCGGTGCGGCTAGGCTTAAGGGGTATAACGGAAGCTATGAGCCTAGTTGTGGTGGTGTTGGCGTAAGTAATTAACGGAATTATATTTTTTGCTGTCATTCGTATTATTATTTTGTCATCCATTGCCTAAGAACTCTGTCGGGCTTGGGGTAGGTTGACCCGGCCAACACCAACTCCACAAATCATTTAGTTTCCTGCAGTGAAAAATGTGAGGCATTGATTCAGCTGAGTCTTGACATAGAGGACACAAAGAAGAAATTGGGGTCAGGCCTTTTTTTGTCCTGCTAGGATTGTAAAGTTTAGCTGCAGAATCAAGATTTGGCATGCTTTTATTTGCCAATAACCAAATAAAGAAGGAGATTCTTGGGGTGCAAAAAGAAAGCCAGATATTACTGCAGACTTTAGTGTCCAATTCATCATTCAAATTCCAATAATGTTTAGCTTTTGATGGCCTTCCATTATTTGCTAGCAAACTATATATCAGGGAGACCTTATATTTAGGTTTACCTTTATATAACCAGTCCATAGGCAAGTCAATATTCCCAATATTGACATTTGATAGGAGGGCTTTAATGTGAATAAATAACCTTTTATCAGACAAAGTTCCACTCACTTTCCTTTTTAAAGCAGTCCAGGTGATCCATCTGTTATCAACTCGAAGATCCCCAATAACATTAATGCCTGCATTTTTCCATTTTCTATAAATTCTAGGGTGCTTGAAAGCCAAGGGGATGCTTCTGGAATTTGAAAGAGAAGGGTTCCAGAAAATAGAAGTTTGAGAGCTGAAATTACTAACTCCCTGATGTTCAAAGCAACTCGAGATTTTATTCCATGCAACAATCATGTTCCTCATAATTGGGGAGATGCCAGGAGCAGGCTGAATAGGGAAGAAGGCAGAATATGGCAAAAAATGCTCTACTGATGGATGGCCCTTAAGTTTACACTTTTTAAGCCAATATAAAATGAAAACAGTAGCAGGATTATTGGTTTGAAAAAGAGCTTTCCAAATGTATTTACCAACTAGAGCTGAATCTTGAATGAAAAGATCCTTGCATCCAATACCCCCCTTCGATTTAGACTTAGTCAAGTAATTCCAATTAATTAAATGACGTTTACCCCATATGAAATTTCTAATGATTTTCTCCAGCTGTAGATAGATAGATTTTGGGGCAAGTAAGGCAGAGGAAAAATAAATGTGAGAGCTTGCAATAACTTTGTTTGCAATTATGGTTCTCCCTGCCATAGAGAGACAGCTGCCAAAGTAATTCAATTTCCTTTTAATATTGGAAATGATAGGAGTCCATAGCCCTTTAATATTGTTGTCCAGAGATAAAGGTAACCCCAGTAATTTAGATGCCTGAGTAGGATTCAAGCAGTTGATGCCACATATGGTTTGCTGACCTGTCTCACCAATAATATTACATTTGTTTAAGTTAAGGGAGATTCCAGAGGCAGCACTGAAAGCTTGAATTATGTCAAGATATGCAGAAATATTGGAGGCATTATTCTGGAGGAAGCTAAAAGAATCATCTGCATATTGCAGAATGTTCATGTTTGAAGAATTGTCTGGCAAGATCAAACCTTTAATATGTCCTAAACTTTTTTGATGATTGATCACTCTAGATAAGATCTCAGTGACAGCTATGAATATGTATGGGGTAAGGGGACATCCTTGCCTTACACCCCTAGCAAGAGAGAAAAAGGAGCCAGGAGAGCCATTAATTAGCACAGAAGATTGGGATCTAGAGTTCAGCCCGAGAATCAAGCTGATAATCTTGTCAGAGAAGCCAAGGTAATTCAGGGCAAATTTTATGAAATTCCAGTGTACAGTGTCGAAAGCCTTGGAAAAATCTAACTTTAGCAGAACACAGTTTTGACCAGAATACTTACTCCAATGAAGACCCTCAACAGCTGCAATATAGTTATCAAGAATATACCTGTTTGGGAGAAAAGCTGACTGAGAAGGATTGATGACTTTTTGAAGATGGCCTTTAATTCTATTAGCAATAATCTTAGCACAGACTTTATAGGAGGTGTTTGTCAAAGAGATTGGCCTCCAGTCTGTAAAAGCTAAGGGATCCTCATTCTTAGGAATCAAAGAAATTAGGCCAGCAGAAATTGCAGGGTGCAAATGATTAGAGTTCCAGAAACCATGGATCATTCTAGAGAAATCCATTTGAATGATATCCCAGAAATGAATGAAAAAATCAGATTGAAACCCGTCTGGGCCAGGATTTTTCCCCTTATCAAGTGAGGTTAAAGTTTTATAAATCTCCTCAACAGTAGGCAAATTGGAAATGTTCTGATTCATATCATCAGTATGAGTTGAGGCTAGATTATTTGGAATATTCTGGATCATATCATAAAAAGCATTAGCTTTGCTGGCAGTATTCGAATCAAAGGCTTGTTGAGAGAAAAGCTCAGCATACTTAGAGTTAAAGAAATAGGAGATATCAGAGTGTTTATCAAGACTGGTATTATCCTCAGTGATGATTTTAGAAATATTGGATTTGAGTAGCTTATTCTTGTCAACCCTAAAAAAGAATTTAGAATTGCCCTTGTCTAGATTAGCATGGTACTTTAACTTGCATGAAATAGCTGCCCCTTTGGCTTCAAATTCCTCTATCAATTTGATTGAGTTTTCAAGATTTCCTTCCAGAAGATGCAAATTTGGATTAAGGGGATCATTTTGAAGTTGCATCCTGATATCCTTAATATCTTGCAGGTATTTAAATTTCTCAGCATTCTTTTGAGTAAGCTGATTTTTAGCCCAGCTTTTAATCCAACCTTTAGCAGCTTTAATATTGGCATAGAACTCCTTCATGGAGGTAGAATTACTCAAACCAACTCTGGGAAGATTTAAGTAGAAGGCTTTGAATTCAGCATAAAAAACCTCAGATTTCAGAAGAGAACAGTTAAATTTAAAAGGTATGCTACCTTGTCTCTTAGGTGAAATATCATGCTTAGTAGTTAAGAATTGAGGCTGATGATCAGAAATGGAGGTGCACTCATCACTAGTTACAAGGCAATTATCCCAGAAATCATTGGTCAAATTGGTGATATAAAATCTATCTAGAGCACATAAGACTCTCTTGTTACCACAAGTAAATTTAGCAGTGGAAGAGGGGATATGATGCATGAGATGGTTGTCAATCAAATTATCCCAGGAAATCTTCTCATTAGAGGAGAGATTAAGTTGCTTCCCTACCTTGAGGTCCCAGGATGGAGTACTGTTGAAGTCCCCCCCCTAAAATCCAAGTTGAGATACCTTGGTTTTGAAGCCAACTATTTATGTTGCACCATTGGGTTTCTCTCTCTCTGGAATCAGTGGAAGCATAAATATTGATGATTCCAAAAGCATTATCTGCAGAGGAGAAAGTAATAGCCTGCCATCTATTGCACGTGCTATTAAATAAGGAGGTGTGCTTAAGGTTCTTCCAGATAATGCATAAACCCCCTGAAGTACCTGTAGCTTCAATCCATATGGAGGCACTCCCTGGGGAAATCCAATCAGCTAAATTTGAGCATTCGAATTGTGGAAGTCTCAATTCCTGAAGCATGATAATATCAGCCTTGTATTGCTTAATTTGAGCTATTGCTCTTCTTCTTTTAAAGGGGCCTTTAATCCCCCTTAAATTCCATGATAGAATCTTCATTGCAGGAGACTAGGAAGAATGAGAGGCTGAGATTAATGGTTTCTCAATTTTTTCTTTTGCCTAGTATTAGCTGCAGGAGTTTCAGATAAGGCTTGGCCTTTTTTATGTTTAGCTTTTTTCCGCCTCTTTCAGTTTGAGGAATTTGGCTTATCAATCAATCTATCAGAGGACATGTGCAGGAAAGAGTCATCTTCCCAATTGGCTGCACTAAAAGTGTTGGGATCAGAGTTTTCCTTTATATTATTAAACTCATCTATATCAGAGGAATGTGGGCACTCCTGAAATTTGGACTTACAACAATCAAGATCTAACATTGAATTAGGATTTAAATTATCAGGGATTAGACATGCTTGCCTGGCAGAGAGTTGATCCAAATCCTTTTTGCTTTCATCCTGCTTATTGTTCCCTTGATCTTGCAACCCTTGCATTTCTGTATCACTGTCGACTGAATTCCTGATTATATCTGTATTGGAATCATGTCTGTTTATATTTAAAGGCTCCTGGCTTGTTTCCTCTCTGTCACCTATCTTTTCTATATCCATCACTTCATCTGCACTTCCATCAAAGATCTTCTGATTAATATGCTCACCACTATCTTGACTTTGCAGAGAATCTTTAATAACCAAGGTAGTGAAGTCCATATCTTGTTGCAGTTCTGCTAACTGGACTGCAATGACTGGGGAAAGTCCACCAAAGTTATCAGAAGGAATTGGTTGGGAAATATAATTGGGAGAGAGATCAATGAGATCAGGTTCCAGGTTTGTTAAGGTGGGAGAGCTTAAGGATGAAGGGACAATGGCAATTGGCTCCAATGTGTCTGCACAAAAATCTTCAGATAAGTCAGTTAGAACATTAAAGGTGTTAGAACAAAAAACCTTTGAAGATATATCCTTTGATGAAGTCTCTTTAGAGGTGTTGGCAGCAATTTCCTGATTTGTTGGTGAGGAGCATTCATGAACTAGTAAATTTGGAGAAGCAGTGGCAATGGCTCAATTTCCTTGTTTGGCTCAGAAATTGTCACTTTCTTTGCATTGGAGACATCAGATACAATGTTTTGCTCAGTATTTTCATTATGTATAATTAATGGAACCTCATTTCCATTGATATTTTGGTGAAGTGCTTTGACAAAAATCTTGTCTCTGCAATTGTTGTTGTTGAAGCCAATTTTTCGAGTAGACTTTCCTTTATCTTTTTGATATGGTCCCAAGGTTGAATGTATAACAATTCCCTTGCTATATTGCTTGTGCTGCAGATCAAGCATAGCAGTATTTTTGCTAGATTCCAAGATGGAATTCAAGGTGCTATGGAGATCCAGAGTGCAGCTAGACAATGGAGCCTTTCCCTTTAATAGCATCCTGTCTTGATTTTTAACCTGGTTTGATGTATCCACCGAGGTCCGCTTTGCAAGTTGAATTTCTCGGAACCTTATTGCTTGTTTTAAGGTTATCCACATTACCCCTGTTCAAAACATTTACTTTGACAATGGGTTGAGATAGAGAAGAAAAACCAGACCGAGATGAAAAACCAGAGAATTGACTCGAAGTTGAAACTTTGGCAAGTTTTTTTCACATTTTTGGCTTGAGCCAAATTTCTTTTCCTTTGTATTCTTCTGAAGATGCCATTACTATTCCTGAAGCTGTTGTTATCCACATGCTTCTCTTCATGCAGAACATGTTTGCCTTGCTGGCTGGGAACCTGAACATGACCTTGACATTGATGATCTGAGAGTAGGTCCAAATTCCCAGTATTTGAATGACCTGCTTTCTCTGGAGATTCTGAGCAATATGAACTAGAGAAATGCCTGATATTGCAATTAGTGCATAGGTTTGGTAGACCTACCCATCTAAGTTGAAAGGAAGCATTTGATCCAAAGAAATCAGTGAAAGGGATGGAAATGGGAATTGGCTTGGAACAGTCAACTTGGACATAGCACCTTGGTGGCTTAGAAAGAAAGAATTCAGAGGCAATATATGTTCCAACTGAGTTGAAGATTTTGGAGAAACAATCTTCATGCCAGTAGATTGGGCTTAGATCATTCATTTGGACATGAGCAATGCAAAGTTTATCAAAATCCGAAAGAGTGAGATTGGGAGCCCATTTAAGAAAGTAAAGTTGAAAGGCATCACAAGTGGCTCGACCTGTTTTAAGTAGGTAGTTGGCAGTTCTTGGAGATCCACACTCGATCATGATGTAAGGGAAATTTAGCCAGAAGATGGAGTTAATGATAATCCCTTTATGGAGTTTAAGCAATTGGTCCCACATTCTTTCAATTTTCAGGCCAACCTTATCAACCCTAACCAATACAGCATTATTTTGCAAGGATTGAATTCTTGATGCTATAGCATTGGATTGGAGTTTAATACCTTTGAAAGAGAGAACCGTTGGCGGGGTTTGAACTTTCATAACATCCAATTGGTTTGCCAGTTCTTGATCAGTGAAGATTTCTTGAATTGGCCTCGTAGGTCACTTTGATAGGAATACCATTTGCATCAAGAGCTGGAACACCATTGTAGCCCGGGTCTTTAGAGAGATCATCCCATATTGGCGTGGATCGATCAAGATGATACATTCCTTTTGATTTCAGACCTGGGTCAGAAAAGTCTCCAAATTTTATGAAAGAAGAGGGTTGCTCATGAAATTTACTTAACTGGGAAAGCAAATCGGCTCGATCACTGGCTGGCAGGAGCATAAACTCGTGAAGAAACGAAATAGAACTGATGTTTAGGGTTTTAGCAGGGGGGTATTTAGTTTTTATGGAATTTTCAGCCGAAGCCATTAAAGTTTGGAAAAGGCAGGAGACAACAACAAAAGGAGGAGAAGAAACGAAAAATGAGAGGGAAAGCTAAGAAATGGAAGCAGAGAGGAGAATGAAAAGCAGAGGAGCTAGCTATCAACTAGAAGGATCTGATACCAAAGATATGCCAAGAATTGCAAAAGAGGCCCGAATCTAGTTAAATTTATTGCTCAGAGTAGACTTTCACAATAATCTTTTCCTCCTCCCAATCACAATTAACTCTAAATATTCCTGTTGCCGAGATATGTCTGTTTCCAATGAATTCTTCTAACCAAGAATCAAGCATTTGAACTTCAAATTCTGTGCAGCTCGGAACAAAAGAGTATTCTTTCTGAAAAAGATGATCTGGAAACCATTGATCTATAATTAAAGAGTTCCACAGATCAGAAGGAGAGCCACTCAAAAAACCAGATGTAAATCTTGCACCCTGTTTGACAATAGCAAAAATTTTAGTATCCATAGAAAGCTAGGAATTAGGAGATTCTGAATTTGCTGACCCTCTACAGGGCAAGCTAGTAAATTCCTTCGAAATCTCTGTCAAACTGGGATCAATTCAGAGGGAGAGGTCGAAATTCTGCCAAGAAATGGTTTGTAACCGAAAAGGAGGGAAAAGACAAGGAAAACAAGATTTTAGGCGCACGTCCATTTTTCATCTCACCCCCATTGGATTCTTGACTTTTAGCCCATATTATAATTTTTGACGAAGCAAGAGAAGGATTCAAGAGAATACCTTTTAATTCCTTTTGAACAGGTCCCATTGAAGGTGAAAGTCAAGATTTCATCTATGGTACTATTAGAGTGCAAAGCCATCCGAGTCCTAGTTACTCCATGAGCCCTGGGTATACTTAGAGGTCGAGCAAGGTTATCGGTGTCAAATCTCTGTATATACATGTCAGAATCTTTGGAAAGAACATCCAAGTGAGGTACATTAGAATATATAGGATCTATTTTCTGTTCTTGACAGAGAACATTAGAAAAATTGTCGAAATGTATAAAATCAGAGTTTTTGGAGGCAAATGAACTTAACTGATCAATCGAGGCTGATTTGTCCAAGAGACTGAGCTTAGTGAAATGATGAAGAATGGCTAAGTTTTTAGGGTAAATTAAGGAGCCATAAGGTGCGCATAAAGACAAACAGAAAGATCAGGAGAAAACAACAAAAGAAAAGTAACGAGGCAAAAATTCTGATCAAAGAGAAGGGCAAAGCAGGGGAAACCTTGATTGATTTTCATGGTGAAGAAAAATCAAAACTTCTTCGATCTGTTGGAGCCAAGGACGTCCTTCCAGAGATCATTTTGAATGAGAGTAATTTTATCATCTGTCTCGTCACAATACATATGGAAAGTACCAGTAACATAAATATTCGAACAAACTATTTGAAGCCAAGAGTTAAAAGAAGTGAAGTGGAGTTCCATTGAGCTGAATGAATGAAAATACAATGACCCACAGGGGTACCCACAATGAGGCCCCAACATGAGTGAATATGAGTGAAAAAATCCAACAATGACCTCAACCATATAACTAAGCTCAAAACATATAACTAGGCCCACGACCCACAAAGTTCCCGAACCCAAAACCGCATCCAAATCCCCTCCAAGTCAAAATTGACTAGACCAAAGCTGCACCTCGGCCCACAACCCTCAGATATCGACTCCCAACCCCCACCCCAACAAGAGGGGGATAGAAGTGAAAACTGTGACCGCAACCACCTTGGAACCATTGAAAATCGGCTACCACCTCAGTGTCAAGAAAGAGGATCGCGCCGAACTGCAAAACACAATCACACAGATGGTTAACGTGAAAAGGTTAGGAGCCCTATGGCGAAGCATGCATCATGCTTGAAAGGCAAGCGGAGCACAAGAATCTGACGAGAAAAAATAGCAGAATAGAGAAATTATAAAGAATCCTTGGAAGCGACATTGCTACGCCGAGAGAGAAAATATATAGATACACTAGGCCCGACCGCGGGGGTCTTCCCTCAGTGCCCCGTGGAAGCCACAAAGCTACACCAGGAAAAGAAAATAGACACATCCAATAGAAGAACCCTTTGGAGCCTACCCAGAAGCGACAAGTGCTACGCCAGGAGAAAGAGAGTAAAAGCATGACCAATGGGAAAAAATCTGAGAGAAAACCCTACGGGAAAAGAGAGCAAGAAAGAAAACATACGCAAGAGAAAATATACACAAGAATATACAAAGCAGGATCGAGAAGTCATCAAGAATTGCCAGAAGCTACATTGCTACGCCGAGATAGAGAGAAATACATATAGAGATATCTAGAGATATATAGAGATACACCAGGTCCGACCGCAAAAACATCCTCAAGAGAGAATATACACAAGAATATACACAAGAAAAAAGGGGGACACCCAAAAAGAATTGGCCCTAACAAAGTGGAACAACCAATGTAAAGCCTAACCCAGATATCAGAGGAGGGAGGGGGGGAACTCTGCACAACAAAGAATTCAGCTGAGAGGAAACACCGATGAAGGAAAGAAGCAAGCAACAGAGTATATACAGATGACAAAGCCAAAACAAGAGCCTGCGCGATAGAAAGCACATGCCACAGAAAGAGCGGATCCAAAACTGGCATGGCACCAAAACAGACGTCCCTTTCCCTAGAATGGTGGTTCTCTTCTATATAAGAATAGAACCATGGCATCTCAAATTCTTCATAGCTTGGCATAAACGAGTATTCAGGTGTGAGGAACAAATCTGGAAAGAGCGTCTTATAAATGAGATTAAACCGCAACTCAAAAAATGATTCCTGAAGAAAACCACAAGTCAATCTCTCCCCCTATTTGAATATGTGTGAAAACTTTATATCCATATAAAGCTTAGAGAGCCAAGAATCAGGAGAATGATGGCACTATACAAGGCCAGCAAACTAGCTGAGCGAATTTAGGATCAAACACCAAAAGTTCTTTAGGTTTTGCCAAGAATCGAGTTTAATTGAATAGGACAAACGAATCAAGAAAAATGGCGCACAACTGAGTGTCCCCCCAACTCCCCTTCGATAGTAAGTAATCAAATATGATGCTTCATTAAAGTCTCAGTGATCTTTGCAAAATTAATTTTTTATGCTGGCAAACCACTCAGCTGGTCAGCATATTGTTATCCATTATGCATTGCTCTGTTATAGCTTTTCTCAATTATGCCCTAATCATAACTAATGTACTAATAATTACCTTGTAAAGTCAAATTATCTAACAAGAATTCATATGTGGAAATTATGTATCTTCCATGGAAATTATGCTTCACACATTTAGATTCAAGTTATGCATACCGATCTCAAAAATATTTCAAGGATGTTATATCTTTACGATGAATAAAAACACAAATCAAAGTGGAGGTAGTGTATGGCCCCTCTTGTTGTGGCATAATAGCCTAGTGAAACTTGCTCAGACTTGCCACCAATAGATATACGAAAAGCTTAAGCAATAACCTCTCCGTAATTCCTCCCTGTTTTATTTTTTAACTAAGGATCTAGGCCAAAGTAATCGAAGGTCTACAATATTTCACTACTGGCATAGATGTAAATACTTTTTACTGCAAATAATAAAGAATGCCTTATCCTTCCTTAATAGACATGCATAAATGACAGTCTCAATGGATAAATTATAAAATTTTAACTGGCATGCATTCATTTTTCATAGAAATATAACGTGGCTCTAACATCATTTCATTTTATTTTATTTTTTTCCTTTTGGTCCTTGTTGCCCTGCTATGGCAACATGGCAAAGTGCCAGCAAATCTTATTTATGTTGCAGGGAAAAGAAGATACTATGTTGAAGAACCAAGTGAAGACATTGAACTGGAATCAAGGTTACACATTGAGAGGATGTTGCCCTGCTATGGCAACATGGCAAAGTGCCAGCAAATCTTATTTATGTTGCAGGGAAAAGAAGATACTATGTTGAAGAACCAAGTGAAGACATTGAACTGGAATCAAGGTTACACATTGAGAGGATCTAAGCATCTAGAAGTTTGGAAGACCCCTATGAAGTTTGCAAGCTATTAAAGTGGTATCTTTTCTCCCTCATATTGTCATTTCTATTCCCTTACCTTACACTCCACATCTCCAACATTCCATCACCCCATACTATCATACACCTCACACATAGCCTTTTGTTCCATAGTTGACCTACCACTACCTAGGGCACATTTGCAAAGTTGTTACACCAAAAGGATTGCCTAAGCATCAAGTTCTACATCATCTTTTTCATCATATCATTCCACTATCACACACTCCATACCATGTGGCAAAAAGGGGGGGCATTTTATGCTATACAAAAAAAAAAAAGAAAAGGAAAAAAAAGCTAAACACGAGTTTGCCTAGTCACTACCTCCAAGTGACATGGCATGATGACTAGATACATATGTCATCACTTACAAAGCCACATTGGTCCACTCATCATTTGCCACTTCCACAAGTCATTCACCAAGTTGCCACCTAAGCAACAAGTGTCCACATCACCACATCACTCCATACCATTACATCACTTAACACCATTACATCATTCCACATCATCACATCACCTTGCATCATCAAATGATGACTAGGCAAATGTTGACCAAACCCAAAAAGATGGTCAACCATAAGATTGAAATGATTGACAAATGTGCCTATTAGCCTTGTTTTTCCTCCATGCCACCTTACCAAATCCCATGTCTAATACCTACTAATTTTTCCACAAAAATCAAAGTATTGCATTTGAAAGTTTGATGATACCACCTGATAGCCCTCATGAAGTCATGCCAGCTGGCACAAAAAATTTTGAAAAAAGAGTGTGCATTGGTCTTCTAAATGGTTTTCTTGGGAAGCGTGCTTCATTTAAAAAATGGCAAAACCTACCTACATCTACCCCCCATCTATCTACCCTCTCATCCTCTGCCAAGTGGCGTCCCCCCTGGCATGCCAAGTCGAAACACGAGCCGAAGCTTGGCGTGGGGAGAGAAGACCACGTAATCAAGAGAGATGAAAATAGATCTCTATTTATACCTTGGCCTATTTTTTGATTCTTGCCTGTGGGATAATTGTTCTCAAGAAAACTTCGAACCCTAAAACCTAGCTTGCCAAGAACTGATTTTTTCTTCGATCAAACTGAGCAATCATTGCAGTGGCCAACCATTTCTGTCCTGCTACAGCCAAAGAAGTACCTAAACCAACCAAAAACATGGCCAAGATCCCGCATTTGCCAAGATCCGGCCGGAAACAGAGTTTTTTAAAGGGGATTCATTCGATGAAAAATTCGTGGGCTTTTGCGCGATTCAAAGACGAAGTACCTGAAGTGTGAAGTCGGAATTGATGCTGAGTTCCTCCTGCCTTAAGAGATTGATCCTAAGGCACATTATGATTGATTTGTATCCAAAACTTCATGATTTGTGTATTTTAGAGATGTCCTGTTGATTGATCATCTTGATCATTGACATGATATCAAATGTGATGACTTTGATTCCAGTTTAATGAAAATCTGACCTTGGAAAATATCGTTTGATGCATTTATATTTGAATCAACTCTATAAATAGGAAGAAAAAGCCATACCTCTGCATCTAGTTGCATACAAAAGCTCTAGCTGCATTAGTACGACCATTCAGAAAGGAAAAAGCTAAGAAAAAGAGAAGAAAAAGATCAACCTGTTGATGTTTTATAGTCCGGTCTCATTCTTCATGAACATTAGATGCTCGGACATGCTTCCCAAATTGCGCATCAAATTTTTGATCTTGAAAATAGCATGCTCTTATTGTGCGGACTTCGTGTTCATTTGTGCAATTTAGTTGCATAAAGAATTCATCACCATTCTTCTTTGACAAAATTTAGTGCATCGTCCAAATCCATTGACCAATTTCTCGACTTGGTCAAGAATCATTATTTCTCACCAACCGTGAAGCTTCTATGCATAGACTTTCTACAGCACTTTCTTCAGATATCATGGTGGCATGCTATGCTTGTTTGGGTTCAGAATGTCGAGCACATTGATCTCTGTGCCTGTTAGAGTAAGACTAGTTTTTCTGGCTTTTGGGAAACTAGTGAAATCTTGTTTTCTGGAAGTTTAAGAACAGATATTTCAGCACAGAGTGATCACCTCAAGTGATCTGGAGGTCCTAGACCAAGATTAGTGCTTCTTTGACCTGAGGTTGGTGGCTTAGCCAGGTTTGCCATCAACATTTTGGAGGTCCCACCGAGATTTCCACCGGTTTACAAAGAACTCATGGCTCCTAGAAGAAGTGAACAAAGAAGAAGCTCCGAACCATTGGAACCACAAGGAGTACCTGTTGTGGCTGTGGGACAACCAAATTGTGCAATCCCACAGTATTTTGAGCTAAGTTTGCCCATTACTCCACCCATATTTGAACCAACTATGAATGCTAACCATTTTCTGAAGGTATTTGATGAATATTATAGAGATTATGGTTGTAAAAAGGGCTGTAGGTTTTCTGAGTTTAAGAGATGCATGAAATCTGATGAGGCATATGCTTGGTGTGAGCATGTGACCTCAGTTATGGGTACCGACACATATGAGAGTCTTGTGCAAAGAATTTCTAGCTAGGTTTGGCAAGTCGTCACGCCCCTCAAGAGCTAGCAAACGAAGCTGAGACTTTTGTATAAGGGCGTGAAAGTATTAACCACTATGTGGAAAGGTTTAGTGCATACCGAGGAAATGCCAAAAGAGTCGGTACCTACTCCCACACTCTATTTTGTGGCTGCTTTCATTAAGGGACTTGTCACCAAGACCTAAGGTGCACAGAAGATGCTAAAAATTCAAAATCGAAAGGTTTTGATACCATACACAAAGCTTTTGAAAAGGCAACTAAAATCTCCAATGATATGTCTTTTTACCTGATAACCATGTAAACCATTGTGTTGACCCTTTTTATCCGTGATTATGAGCGGAGTATGAGCATGTGCCCATTGTATGCAAAGTGCAAAAAGAAAGAAGAAAATCCAAAGATGAAGAAGCTACACCTAAAATCAATGAATCCAAGAGTGAGATGGCCAAAATGTCTGAGACCATTGCAGAACTGACCAAACAACTTTTGGAGTTGAAGAACAGCAAAAAAACTTATCCTCCTTGTGCACATTGTTTCAAAGATACTCATCCTTCTCGATATTTGCTATTACAGGCATGCTTAAAATGTGGAAAGAAAGGTCATTTTGGAAAGATCTGCCTGTAGCAATTTACGCAAGGAAATAGGTCATCTTGAAGACAAATGTTTTGTCAAAGAATACTTTGACAAGCAGGACAAAGGCAAGAAATTGGAAGGAACATCTGCCATTAGGTTTGTGGAGGAATATGAGGAGCAGGAAGAGATCATGGTGGTGCAAACAAGAAAAATGTTGGAAAATGGAACACCTGCAGATAAAGGTATGAGCAAGAACATCCCTGTCAACAAAGAAGTTCAGGTAATAGCTCCACCCCTTTTTGAGAAGTTTAATAAAAAGGACAAAGAGCTAGATGAGCTAGATATGATCCTAAAAAGTTCTAAAGTAAGCATAGATCTCCTCACGCTTCTCAGAATTGCACCTAGCTATAGAGAGAAAATATTAAAGTGTAATGATGTTGAATGCATTTCATTTACTCGTGCATGAGACAGAGAAAGTAGTATTAACTCAAGAAGAAAAAGATCCAGTGCCTTTACTTGCTCAAATAGTTTAGGTAACTTGCATTTGTCTAGGGTCTTGCTAGATGGAGGCTCCCCATTAAATGTCATGCCTCAACATGTGATGAAGAAATGTGGTCTTGCTGTCACTCAACCATCACCTGTCATATTGAGGTCATTCTCCAATGCTAAAATAAAACCTATAGGACTAGTAACAAAGGTGCCAATAGAAATTGAAGGTATAATTGTTGAGGCAAGTTTCATAGTTGTGGCTTTTGAAGATAACCGTGATGTGGACCGACATATATGACTTGTTCTTTGGGAAGGAGGTGGTTGTCTCATCAGATGCTAGACCCGTGTCTGGTCCAAGGGGCGATGTACTATTTCAAATGGAGCAAGAACTCAGTAACTCTATACAACAAAAAACAATTGATGCTAATCTGCACAACTTTATAGAACAAGACATGTTGATTGAAGATGAGCCAGTGTGTGTTGAAAATGCCCGCTTTCGTCTATAAAACCAATAGAAGTCATACCCACCTGTCTAGATGACCTTGGTATGGAAGCAAAACTCAATAAAGGTGTGTTATGGTTTGATGGTGGAATTTCAATCAAATTGAATATAGCATCTTCTCGCAAATTGTAATAAGAAACTCTCGCCAATAAACTCTTATCCAAAGTTGGCGAGAGTACATGAAGGAATCACTTCAAATATGGCTGAATATAAGGCACTTATAGCTGGCTTAGAAGAGTCTTTGGCTTTGGGTTTAACTAATGTATCTATCTTTTGGCGACTCTCAACCGATTTGGCGACAAAGATCGAGAGTATCGCACCAAAACCAAGACATGTCGGGACTCAAAGAAAGGGTATTGCAACCTGCCGAGCAAGTTCAAGGCTTGGAAGATCAAACATATACCTAGGGAGGAGAATTGTGAGGCGGATGCACTTTGCGTAACTGTGCTCCTTGACTATTTGGTCCGAGGGAGCTATAAATGAAGATGAATTGGACAAGGAAGATGCAACACACGCCTATATCCTATTCTCGTGATAGATGCACAAAGAAGAAAAAAAGAGGTAAAAGAGTTAACCATCAACAAAAATGGGCAGGTAAGAACACTTTTTTCTTGGAGACCTATTTGATAGCAAAGATGAGGCTTCTTTAAAAATTTTCTTTGAGAGCTGGAAGGACGTTTTTGCCTGGGATTATACAGAATTAGTGGGAGTGAGGACTGATATCTGTGAGTTTGAAATAAAGATAAAAGAAGATGCTAAACCTGTAATGCAAAAACTCAGAAGAATAAATGCATCACTACTTACCCCGATCGAGAGAGGAATTATTGAAGATGAGGGAAGTTGAAGTTATCAAAGAGATAACAAATCTCGACCGTTGTCTTGCATTGTTCCAGTAGAAAAGAAAAATAAAAGCATTAGGATTTGTATAGATTACAGGGATTTAAACAAGGCCACTATTAAAGATTGTTATCCATTACCATTTCTGGAAGAAGTGTTACATGCAACTGCAGGGAAAGAAATATATTCTTTTAGGATGGATTCTCGGGTTTCAATCAAATCAAGATAAAAGAGGCAGATCAAGCTAAGACCTCTTTCATAACCCCTTGGGGTACTTTTGCCATGATGAAAATGCCTTTTGGCTTGATGAATGCATCTGCTACCTTTCAAAGAGCAATGGATAAAATATTCCAAAGCATGCCAATGTCAAATTTTAGAGTTTTCTTAGATGATTTATGCCTAGGATCTTCTCTGTGTAAACATATGGAGTTGCTAACAATGACAATGGAATTATGCAGAAGGGTGGAGGTGTGCTTGAATCCAAAGAAATGTGTATTTCTCTGTTCTAAAGGTGAATTGTTAGGTCATGAGGTGTCTACTCAAGGGATCAAAGTGTCTGAAGGAAAAATGGAAGCCCTGAAGAAACTAGCTCCACCTAAAACCTTAAAGCAGGTGAAAAGTTTCATGGGGTTGACAAGTTTTTTGAGAATGTATGTGCCTAACTTTTCACACATCATAAGTCCTTTGGCAGCTCTGACACGCGTTGGCAAGTATAACAAGAATGAGAGCAAATTTATTGCAATAGAATGGACAGAGGAATGTCAGGCTGCATTTGACCTGTTGATAACCTCCATATGCCAATCAGAGATTCTTAAACCACCAGACCTTGCTCAACCATTCCAGGCATATATCGGTGTCACTAGCAAAGTCAGAGGCATAACACTCATGCGAAACATGGGATAATATCTTTTGCCAAAGAAAATTTGGTCCGAGGCTGAAAACAAAACCCAAAGAATGGAAAAAAAGTGCAGCTGGAATAATGTTTTTCTTACAAAGGCTTGGTCATATAGTCCAAAGACAATGAAGTAAAAATAATGATGCATCAAAATCCTATTCCCATGTTTGTTCCGAAAAACTTCGAATAAGGCTAAGTTGTGTAGATGGGCCCGCAAGATACTGAGGATTATAATCTAAAAGTTCGAATCAAAAACAATCAAGAGTCCTAGTGACTATTTGACCAACAAGGTGTTTGAGTTTGAGGATTTTAATGGTTTAAATACTGATGAGGTGTGTGAAATTGCTACTAACCTTGTGCTATCCAAGAAGATGCAAGAAGATTGGCGGGATGAAATCATCAAGTTTCTCAAACATGAAGAGGTACCACAAAACTTCAAGGCGGTCGGTTTGAGAAGATTCAAAGAAAGAGCAAAAACATACAGAATGATTGGAGATGTACTATGTAAAATTGATCAATCTGGTGTTTTATTGAGATGTGTTGACAGTCAGAAGCTGAGTTGATACTGGAGGCTTGTCATGAAGGAATTTGTGGAGGCCACTATGCAAAATGACACAACCGCAAAAGAAAATACTTCGTGTCCGGATACTATTGGCCTAGCTTGTTTAAAAATTGTTATGAGACCATCGGGGAGATGCCATAAATGCCAGATACATGGAAGAAGAATTCTTCAGCCTGCTGCTTTGACTAGCATCACGTCTCCAGGTCCATTCCAAACTTGGGGACTAGACTTCATAGGTCCTATAAATCCAAACTCTCCCTCTCAGCATGAATACATACTAGTGGCAACAGATTTCTTCACCAAGTGGGCGAGAGGCTGTCCCATTGAGACAAGCAAATGCTCTAACAACCGCTAGATTTCTACATGAAAACATATGCACTAGGTTTGGCATCCCTCCTCGAAAATAGTTTTTACGACGGGGCACTTTCGGTTCATGAATGATGTGATCAGCAACCTGCTAAAGACCTTGAAGGTAAAGCATGTGAAAAGCTCAAAGATACTACCCTCAAGGCAATGGCCAGTGGAGTCTACCAACAAGGTGCTAAAAGCTATTCTCAAGAAAACAATAGAGGTGCATAAAAAGATTGGCACCTTAAATTGCATGATGCACTCTCGGGCATATAGAACCACAATTAAAAATGCTACTAATCATACACCTTTTGCTCTTGTCTATGGTGTTGAGGTCGTTGTTCCAAAGTGGAATTGGAGTTGCCCTCATTAAGGTTAGCTCTAAAGATTCAAATGCAGATAGAGGAAGCATACAGGGAAAGGTTTGATAGGTTGCTCCATCTGGAAGAGGAGAGGCTTGAAGCAGAGAATACCATGTTGCTTAAGAAAGCAAAGGATGCAGCAGCATTCAAGGCCATCCACAAATTGCAAGGAAGTTTCAAAGAGGGAGAGCTAGTTCTCAAATGGGACAAGGCAAAGGAAAACACAGCAGGTAAATTTGACTGCTTGTGGGAAGGGCCATACAAAATTTGTGGACAAGCAGGTACAAATTCTTACTTCCTAGAAGATATCACAACAGGTCAACAGCTCATGAACCCTATAAACACATTGCATCTGAAAAGGTTGAGTTCACAGTCATGAAAGCATAAGAGGAGTTGTTTCCTAACATATATAAAACTTGTCATCACAGGTTCATCAGTCTGAATAATCTCCACCTGAGCAAACAGTTGCCATCCAATTCATATCAGCCAGAATTCTTCACTGATGCAGGATCCCAAACAGCTAAATATTACCACAACTAGCTGGGAGGACGTGGTACTAACATCATATTTTTTCCATACCTGCAGGTTCACTTGATACATTCCATTCATGATCATTTGCCTTTGGTCCATTCTCATCTAGCCCTTGCTTCCAAAATCTTTTTTCAAAAGAGAGAACACAACCTGCTACCTTCCATCAGCCTTCCATAAAGGTAGCTCAAGCTTTAGAAGAAGTCAAAAGACACTCCCAACTCAAGTCACTGTTCCTGCTCCACACATCTTTCGAAAGAAGTCAAGCAAGTCAAGTCAGGTCATGAGTCAACTCACTCTCGAGTCAAGTCACCGTTCCAACTCCATATGAGCATCCATCCAAGACATCCATTCAAACATCACTCACATCATTATTTCCAAATTGCTTCGGACTTTCCCCAACATCATCTCCATTTTTTTCTTTTTTTGTCACCCTTGCTACTCATATTCTCAGAATTTCCATTTTCTTGCATCACCATCACCATTCTTACGTCATATTTTTGCTCATAAGGCTGAGGGGACCAGCCATTCCTTTTCCTTGTTTAGCATGATGTTGCCCTGCTATGGCAACATGGCAAAGTGCCAGCAAATCTTATTTATGTTGCAGGGAAAAGAAGATACTATGTTGAAGAACCAAGTGAAGACATTGAACTGGAATCAAGGTTACACATTGAGAGGATGTTGCCCTGCTATGGCAACATGGCAAAGTGACAGCAAATCTTATTTATGTTGCAGGGAAAAGAAGATACTATGTTGAAGAACCAAGTGAAGACATTGAACTGGAATCAAGGTTACACATTGAGAGGATCTAAGCATCTAGAAGTTTGGAAGACCCTATGAAGTTTGCAAGCTATTAAAGTGGTATCTTTTTCTCCCTCATATTGTCATTTCTATTCCCTTACCTTACACTCCACATCTCCAACATTCCATCACCCCATACTATCATACACCTCACACATAGCCTTTTGTTCCATAGTTGACCTACCACTACCTAGGGCACATTTGCAAAGTTGTTACACCAAAAGGATTGCCTAAGCATCAAGTTCTACATCATCTTTTTCATCATATCATTCCACTATCACACACTCCATACCATGTGGCAAAAAGGGGGGGCATTTTATGCTATACAAAAAAAAAGAAAGAAAGGAAAAAGCTAAACACGAGTTTGCCTAGTCACTACCTCCAAGTGACATGGCATGATGACTAGATACATATGTCATCACTTACAAAGCCACATTGGTCCACTCATCATTTGCCACTTCCACAAGTCATTCACCAAGTTGCCACCTAAGCAACAAGTGTCCACATCACCACATCACTCCATACCATTACATCACTTAACACCATTACATCATTCCACATCATCACATCACCTTGCATCATCAAATGATGACTAGGCAAATGTTGACCAAACCCAAAAAGATGGTCAACCATAAGATTGAAATGATTGACAAATGTGCCTATTAGCCTTGTTTTTCCTCCATGCCACCTTACCAAATCCCATGTCTAATACCTACTAATTTTTCCACAAAAATCAAAGTATTGCATTTGAAAGTTTGATGATACCACCTGATAGCCCTCATGAAGTCATGCCAGCTGGCACAAAAATTTTGAAAAAAGAGTGTGCATTGGTCTTCTAAATGGTTTTCTTGGGAAGCGTGCTTCATTTAAAAAATGGCAAAACCTACCTACATCTACCCCCCATCTATCTACCCTCTCATCCTCTGCCAAGTGGCGTCCCCCCTGGCATGCCAAGTCGAAACACGAGCCGAGCTTGGCGTGGGAGAAGACCACGTAATCAAGAGAGATGAAAATAGATCTCTATTTATACCTTGGCCTATTTTTTGATTCTTGCCTGTGGGATAATTGTTCTCAAGAAAACTTCGAACCCTAAAACCTAGCTTGCCAAGAACTGATTTTTTCTTGATCAAAGCGAGCAATCATTCGCGGTGGCCAACCATTTCTGTCCGCTTTCACGACCAAAGAAGTACCTAAACCAACCAAAAACATGGCCAAGATCCCGCATTTGCCAAGATCCGGCCGGAAACAGAGTTTTTTTAAAGGGGATTCATTCGATGAAAAATTCGTGGGCTTTTGCGCGATTCAAAGACGAAGTACCTGAAGTGTGAAGTCGAATTGATCTTTGAGAGTTCCTCCCGCCTTAAGAGATTGATCCCGAGGCACATTATGATTGATTTGTATCCAAAACTTCATGATTTGTGTATTTTAGAGATGTCCTGTTGATTGATCATCTTGATCATTGACATGATATCAAATGTGATGACTTTGATTCCAGTTTAATGAAAATCTGACCTTGGAAAATATCGTTTGATGCATTTATATTTGAATCAACTCTATAAATAGGAAGAAAAAGCCATACCTCTGCATCTAGTTGCATACAAAAGCTCTAGCTGCATTAGTAATGCGACCATTCGGGAAAGGAAAAGCTAAGAAAAAAAGAGAAGAAAGATCAACCCGTTGATGTTTTATAGTCTGTCTCATTCTTCATGAACATTAGATGCTTTCGGACATGCTTCCCAAATTGCGCATGAATTTTTGATCTTGAAAATAGCATGCTCTTATTGTGCAGACTTCGTGTTCACTGTCTGAATTTAGTTGCATAAAGAATTCATCACCATTCTTCTTTGACAAAATTTAGTGCACTGTCCAGTCCATTGACCAATTTTTGACTTGGTCAAGAATCATTATTTCTCACCAACCGTGAAGCTTCTATGTATAGACTTTCTACAACACTTTCTTCAGATATCATGGTGGCATGCTATGCTTGTTTGGGTTCAGAATGTCGAGCACATTGATCTCTGTGCCTGTTAGAGTAAGACTAGTTTTTCTGGCTTTTGGGAAACTAGTGAAATCTTGTTTTCTGGAAGTTTAAGAACAGATATTTCAGCACAGAGTGATCACCTCAAGTGATCTGGAGGTCCTAGACCAAGATTAGTGCTTCTTTGACCTGAGGTTGGTGGCTTAGCCAGGTTTGCCATCAACAGTCCTCTTCTAAATTTATGAAGCCATTCTACACGTGTCATGGTTGCTTGCTTCAAATTGTAATTATTCCATATGGCATGGGCTAAAACTTAAAACGATGACACATCAAGCTTGACAAAGTCGTGCTAGTATAATGCCATTCGTATAGAATTGGCTTCATGTCTATTAATTTCTACAAGAAATTTATCGCGGCGGCCTTGGCCGCCGCGAACATTTCTCTTATCCATTTCTTTTATGCTTTGGAAGTGAATCTAAAGACATTCTCGTTTATTAGACATGACCTCTTGGCATGTGATTATTGTATTGTAATTCAGTGAACATTGTGATTTAGATAACCATTGTATCTTGGCCTACTATGCTCTTATCTATGTTTTACATGTTGCTTGAAAAGCTATGAAGTATTTCAAACATAATAAACCCTCAAAATATATAAGCAAGTTTGTATTTCTTGAAACATGTCTTCAAGTTTGTTTGCTAAATGGTGTAAATATATTATTTGTTGGTAATTTTTGGCTTATCTTTTTGTTTGTTCCAAAGGTTTTCTTGATGCCTTCAATACTTTCTCTCTACATAAATTGTTAGATTTTTGCCCTCAACTTCTACAATTTATATATGCTATTGGCTCTGTTTGCCATGTTGGCAAGCCATTCTAATCAGGGTTTTGCAGTATCAGTGTTTTTGCATAAAGTTTTTCCTCACTATATAATCCTTTTAATATTTTAGAAAGTTTATCATAGAATTCCCAGCAATACTTGAGAAATACTGGCGTTGAAAACTTCTAGAGCAAATTGCTTTGATAGAAATGCATGTAAAGCTTGGGAGATGATTTTCTACACGAAGCTGCATGCAGGAACAACAACAAACCAAGTCAACGAGAACAAACCAAGTCAACGAGAAGTATGTAAGGCACCTAGCTCAGCAGTAAAGATGATGTTTAGATTGAAATCTGGCACCATATTCTTGCCAATACTTGGCAAAGAGTATTCCACGTTGAATCCATCTCTAGAACCGTTGCTGCATGTGTGCAAAAGTGGCCTCAAAATGGTATCTATACAATTAATATCCATAGTAAAGAACAATGAGAGAAAAGTGCCTATCTCCCCAATCTACCATCATGGAAAATCAAAAGCTTTAGGTAGTCATCATTATGCACATGTTCACCTTATAAGACTATAAATCTTAGGTAAATCTTAGGTAAACTTTACGCACATGCCCATTAACCAGAGACAAAATTTAAAGTCTTCCTCAACAAAACTGGCCCTTACACGAATCTGCACTAATCTGCTACATATTCCTAATGCTGTTACATCCATTTCTGTAGCTAAAACATGGCGCACGCACATATAATCCTTAAGGAATACTTGCTCAAGGGACATTCTTGTGGAGGATACTAAGGAGTAATGGAGCTTTGGCCAGACTGCTGCACAATGAAGCTTATTTTCTCAGGAGTGAACCCATATACGCAATTGATCATGGAAGTAGTTTCTTCATTTCTTGAAGCAACTGCTATGAATAGATGGCAGCCACAAGATCCAGAATCAATGCTCAGATTTTTGAAAGCTTGGAAAAAACCTCTGGAAAGAATCAAAGCCCTAAGAGGGCTTCCAGCTTACATAGCCATGATCATGAAATAAGGCTACAGATTTTGGGCCGTTTGGACATATTATAGAATGGGGACAAAGCAAGAAGTCTTAAATCCGAGATATCTCTTCCCAGTCAAAGTAGTGGTTCGTCCATAATCCTTAAGTAGAAATCAAAAATATTATAAAAAAATAAGCTCATTCCTAATGTATACTTCGTACAGTATTTCTCATGCAGAGCAAGTCGATCATACTGACCTAACTTTATGCTTGTGCCTTCTCGAATCATATCAAAGCCTTGTGATTTTAATCTAGATCCTACAAAAACAACCCCATACATTGTCTGTCTTTCCAGCTTGGATGCACTAAGATTTGAATGAGGCAGTGTCGAAAGGCTTAGATGCGTACCTGCATGGTGGAATAGCCATCACACGAGGCATGGGACGAACATATCTGCACCCATGTATCCGGCCCACCATCCGCTCCAAATATCCGCAATAGACGTTGAAGAATATTTCGAAATATCCGTAATGTACAAACATGCTCCAAAATATTCATAATAGGTAATGAAATATCTTACTCCGAACAAAGCGCTTTAAGAACGTAAGGAGGCAAAGGGCCGCATCTAACCAATCAAAAACACACAAAATATCATAAGAAAAGCAAATCCACCTTCGGCACATATCTATTTTCCATCGTCTGCATGCAACTTCCCCTCCGTTTGTGTGTAGATTTAAGAATGAGGAATGGGATCGCTGGAACATTGAATAGCTGCGCTGCAGGGAAAGAGACGGGAGGAATTCCCCACAGAAAAATCCAACGCACTTAATGTGAGCGAAAAAAAGGAGACACACGTCGGTGCAAGATGGATCAAGGAATACGGGTCGCCAAAAATTGCATTTGGATTGCGGTGGAGAACAAAACAAAAGAAAAATGAGAGACTCGATTATATATGTGTGGAAAAAACTCCTATGATATAGATATATAGCATCAAGATTTTATATAATGTCCTCTTAGGTTGTCGATGAACCTTTTAAAAGTACAAGTTTAGATTGCCGAATTAGTTCGATGGACACTTACACTCCATAAATGTAACATGATCCACACATAGGCTCTAATACCAATCAATAAATTGCCATATTCAAATGTTAAAGATAAAAAATAGACCCATACACAAACATCTACAATAATATTTTAAACTTACCTCTAATTCTAAATAACATTTTGCCAACATATACCTCTAGGAACACAATTTCCTTAAACATCGCTGCCACATTGCATAATTGATAGAAATTTCATTATACTCCAACACTTACCATCGCTTCAACATGACAAGCACATCAAAACTCAAGCATACCAGTCCACATATCAATGCCATGATGTAAATTACTGGAATTTGTGGTCCAAAATGGGATACATACATGGACAACCAAGTACGGTACTGGCATATCATGGGTGGAGTGATTCATACAGATATAACAGTACTCTTGACTATTAGCCATTGGTTTCAATTGCTAGCTATTTTCTATTCAATTCTTTTTAGCAACTCTAAACTACATTTAATATAGGAGACATGCAACACAAAACTGTCAAAGTTTATTGCTCAAAGAAAAGAATTGGACTTGTGCTATTGAATTCAATAAATAACTAGTACTTGAACATAGGGCATTTGAGTTATTAGTAGAAACTTGTTTCTTGCTTCCGCTACAGTTCAAATGAACAAGAACATCTAAAACCAATCATATGGGAGATGTTATATCCTCCATCCACTGTCTATGTCTAGCATATTAGACATCTAACTTAAGCATCATTTGCATAGCATTAGCTTAGCTTATAAACCCCATCTACAACACAATTACAAGGGCAACCCACAACGCGTGACCACTTTTTGGGTTGCCCGAAGGGCAAAACCCTGGGAGGAGGGGTGATGGAATATCCTTTTGATGCCAATAAACATATCAAATCGAGGGACAGAGTTAAAAATCTCGTTGTGTTGGATGGCTAAGATTGAAAGTCTCACTGCATTATGTGAGTTAGGTAGAGACTGCTTTGCCATCGATTGTTGTGAGAGTCCCTCAGGGGGCAATCGACATACCAATGTGCTTATGATGCTTCGGTGGAATCGTGAGGGTTAGAAACTCTTGTTCTTATTCGTCCCCACCGGATTTGGCCAAAATAGCTGGATTTGCCATGACTTTGAGCGACTTCTGCATTCCTGTGTTTGTCCGGAAGAAAATAGTTTGCTACATGTATAATACCATTTCAAAATGGAAGCAATGAAAAAGGATATTGATGAAGTGCCACCACAAACTGAAGGAGCACCTGCTTCAGCACTTAATGCTTCATTTCCAAGTGTTATAGCTGCTTCACTTCCAAGTTCTACAGGTATCTCGAAGAAGCCTATAACGCTTGGCGCAAAGAAACCTTCTGCAAAAGCTGGTGGCCTAGGGGTAAAAAAGCTTACTGCGAAGGTACATACTACTTATAAATAGCTTTGAACATGCCAACTAATGGCCATCTTACTTTTTACCGACTTATGCTTTTGAGACTTTAAGGTTTACATATTTTAGTTCTACTGCCAATGGAGAATTTATATGATCAGAAGCTTGCTGAAGTGGCAGTCATAATTGGTTTTGCTCCAGTAACTGCAATACAAATTGCTCACAAACATCACCGCTTCACATACAGTGATGAAGATACTACACATAGCACAAATGGTGCTACAGGACACATATCTGCACCATCAAACAGTGGTAACTTCTTCTCATCATTCGCTGATACTTCTCAAAAATTACCATCGAACAACTCCAAGGTAATAGATTGTATTTGGAGGCACACATCCTTTAAATTATGAGGGAATAGAATAAGTTTAGAATGCATCATGGAAAATGCATTTTTCACTTTGTCTTGAAAACTTTGAGGGACGGAAATAATTTTAGAATGCATCATGGTTCTCACCTTGTTTTATTTGAAGCACTTTGTATTTTGTTTTTAATTTTTTTTTTTTTGGTTTACTTTATGAAGCCTACATGGTTAAGATTGAAGAGAGCACCGAGGCACCAAATTTTTTTGCAAATGCAAAGACTATTTCATCTTCACAATTCTTCAATGAGAATAAACCAAGTAATGTTGAAAACCATGTTCGTCTTTAGAAGTTTGTGGTATGAGATCTATTCTTTTTTTGCTTCTAGTAAAATGTTATAAATATGCCTCTGCGTACGTTGAAGCTATGGAACCTGAATGAGCGAACATAATTCATCATCCATATCTAGTGCTGACTTTTTTGATCGGGATAAAAATTTAAGTGCATTTGTGGTTGATGTTACTGCTAGTGACCTTGTGGCAAGACTCTCTACGTAGGTAGTTATTACCTCAGATTTATAATTTTGTAAAAGCTATAAGCAAATATGCTAGCAACATTCTTTTTATCTATTATTTTGTAAAATGTTTATGGCTTTGAGATTGAGTATTTTTTGTTTATACCATGGAAAGTTCCTTGCTGTAAGATTTAGTAATTATCATCTTTAATGTCTTTATTGTATCTTCAGGCTACACATAGGAAATTGCAGGCAAAATGAGAAAGAGATTATTGTCTATTGCCTTAGATGGTATGATGGCAGTGTCTGAGATATTGGATTGGCTGAATTCCCAAGGTAATGTCAACTATTAGGGCATATTAGAGGCTAAACGTAAGGCAAGCCTTTTTCTAACATATACTACTTTTTTAATATTTTTGGAGATTAGTATTAGTTTCTCTCAGAGTTGAGAATGCATCCTGTGACCTGCATTGGTGTGGAAACACAATACTTATTTAGCACAAGTAAAGCTTATAAATTCTTGAGTTGTACATTGATATTTGAAGAGGCACCTAAATCATTTGCTATTTTTGCAAGTGGAAAGATTGAAGGCATCGTGTTCTTATTAACTATTTGGGTGTATAAATTTTCTTTTTGCATGGCCTTTTATTGTGCTCTTGTTTTTGGAACATGATTGATAGTTATTTTCCATTTACTTAATATTATTACGTTGAACAATGGTATATATATAGGACTACAAACCAAAACGTCATATTGTTAAGTTGGGGACATGATAACAACGTTGAATGAAACTGTGTGCTATTTAACAAATGTTTTGAGTCCACATACTGGAGGGTGTCGAAACTATGTGCTATTTAGCAAATCTTTTGACTTCACAGAAAACCTTTTGTTATGCTATTTTTATTGCCTTTTGTAGGGTGTGCATTCTTTTTGGAGGATGTCTCTTGAGTCGCATTAATGCCATCGATCCGAGCCATCGGATCGAGATTTTCGAATGGGCGAGCATGCATCCGTCCCATGCATGCATGCATTGCATGCATTTCCTAGGGCTCTGGTGGGGATTGCTATTTCTTGCAGGTTCTTCATCGACTTCTCATCGGCGTTTTCTCCTCTCTCAGCAGTTCCCTTGACTCCCTTTCTTTGATACCAGGCAGGAGAGGGGCTTCTCCCTGCTTGGTTTGCCAGTTTGACGTCTTTTACTATGTTGTGATCTGTTCTTCCCCGATCTTACCCTTCTTTGGCCATCCTTCAACCTTCGACCTCGATCCCATTTTGATAAGGAAGTTCTCTTTTTGTCGGGAGCTTTTGTCTTATTTCATGCGAGCCCTTATTCGAGAATGCCATCGATCCGAGCCATCGGATCAAGATTCTCGAATGGGCGAGCATGCATCCGTCCCATGCATGCATGCATTGCATGCATTTTCTAGGGCTCTGGTGGGGATCGCTATTTCTTGCAGGTTCTTCATCGACTTCTCATCGGCTTTTTCTCCTCTCTTAGCAGTTCCCTTGACTCCCACCCACCCTCCCTTAATGTGTATATTATTGTAAGTGTTGTTTTTTGTCGCGTGGCACGCGTGAACAGCCCCTCGCTTTTTGAGGTGTAAATATTGTTTTTTGTCGCGTGGCATGCGTGACCAACCCCTCGCTTTTCGAGGTTTTTTCTCTATTGGTTTTTCTGTTGGTGGTGTGCAGGTCCAGGGGTGATGTGCAACTTCGGTATTCTCTGTGGAGCGTGGGTTTTTTGTGTGGGAACGTTTAGCAGCCCTGCGTTGTCCAAGCCCCTTGCCGAGATTTTATCGCTAGGGTTTTTCCTCGAACCCGAAAGGGCGGGGTTTTTTAATCCCGGCGATAAGCTCTTGGCAAGTACACTAGCCACATCTATAGCACACAATTTTATTTGGGGTCCAGGTGTTATAACTGGATATTCCCTATGTTTTTCATTTTTTGGGTAGCCTGCAATGTGCAGCTACCCATTCTATACCATTGTAGAAAAACTGTTGAGATGAATGAAAAGCCTAGCTAGAGTTTTTGTCTGTTTTCATGCGAGCCCTTATTCGAGAATGGTAGCATAAAGTCGTCATATAAGTGGTCTAAGAAGTTATAAGAAGAAAGGCTTCATAAGAAAGGCTTCAGTTAAACGCCATCTTCATTATGAAACTTTGGTGTTTCCATCCTAGATGAAAATGAAATTTGGGTTTTGCGTCACATGCACTTTTGTGTTAACCAAGATTAGGCATGCTTTGGGCCTATAAATGCAAGCTTTAGGCAACTCATGGCGACTCGTGGCTGCTCCCACTCATCGGCCACCTCGTGATTTTACATGGCATAAAACCCCGCTGCCCATAATTTACCTACATTCTGGAAGACTCCTGTTTCATGCTGTTGTAGGCAAACTCGACCAGATAAATATAGTCAGCCCATTGTGATTGCTTACTCCACACATAACTTCTTAGCATATCCTCTATAATGCGATTCAGTGTTGCAAAAATACGCGTATTTTTTGAAAAGGATCCATTCCGTACCGTACTTGTACGTACGTACGTAACTCCTGACGTTTTTTTTTTAAATACTGCTTGTTTTTCACAGAATAGTAAACTTGCACTTACCAGGAATTGAACCTGGGCCTCCTAGATAGCAAACTAACATGCTAACCAACTTTCCCTACATCAGTTTTATGGTTTATTTCACTGTTTTATCCTATTTAAACACTGTTTTTTGATTTTTAAAAAACTCCAAACGTATGTAAGTACGTATGGCTGAAAAAAACGTATTTTTTAAAAAATACGTACAGTACGTACGGTACGATACGCGTACGGGACAACACTGATGCGATTGGTACATTCTGTCTGACCATCGGTTTGAGGATGATACGCCATACTCATAGCAAGCTTGGTCTGGATGGTGGCAAAGAAATCTTTCCAGAATGCACTTACAAATTTGGGATCCCTGTCGGATATAATAACTCGTGGCATTCCGTGCAACCTGAAGATTTCCTTGGCAAATAGCAGAGCAGTATCGAAGGCTGTATCCGTGGTACGACATGGCAAGAAATGAGCCATCTTCGACAATTTGTCGACCACTACCATTAAGGCATCATATCCACGGAGAGTTCGTGGAAGGCCCACAAAATCCATGGTTATCACTTCCCATTTGGCGCTGGGCACATCTAGGGGTTGCAACTCGCCTGGAATCCTTAACTGCTCAGCTTTGGTTTGCTGACACACCTGACACTGCTTAATGTACCTGGCAATGTCCTTTTTCATCGAAGGCCAGAAATAGCTGGAGCGAATCTTAAAGTAGGTCTTCATAAACCCTGCGTGTCCAGCTATATGGCTGTTGTGTGTATCATGGAGAATGAGCTTACGTACTCCTGAAGTCTCAGGTACACACAACTTATCCTTGTAATATAACAAGTTACCTTCTTTCTTATACGAACGGAAAGCTTCACGCTCGTTATCTGTGCGAGCCTCCCCAGCCAAACTATTCCAAACTTCATGGAATTCGGGATCCGTGGCCAAGGCTTGTTCTATCTGTTTCCCAAACTCACTGGTGAGTGTAGAAATTGCATTGCAATGGGTGCGGGTTACCAAGGGATGACGTGACAACGCATCCGCAACGATATTGTGCTTTCCAGGTTTATACATAATCTCAAAATCATACTCCTCCAAGAATTCCATCCATCTCCTCTGACGGAGGTTGAGATTCGGCTGGGTGGATAAATAACGGAGACTTTGATGATCCGTGTCCAACTGGAATCTCCTACCAAGAAGGTAGTGTCTCCATATCCGCAGGGCACGGATAACGGCTAACAATTCCTGGTCATGGGTAGGGTATCGCTGCTCGGTCTCGTTCATTTTCTTTGAATCATAGGCAATAACCCTGCCCTCCTGCATTAGGACTCCACGGTGGCAATTTTACTGGCATCCGTTGCCACTAGTTTATCCTTCTCAGGATCGGGCAATGTGAGAACTAGTGCTGACGTTAAGGCATCTTTAAGTTGCTGGAAACTTCCTTGAACCTTTGCCTTCCAGTGCTCCATCCAATCCTTCACTTTCTCATGCTTTGTAAGATTTGTAAGAGGTGCTGCAATCTTTGCAAAATCCTTTACAAATTTCTGATAGTATCCTGCTAGTCCCAAGAAACTTCGGACCTCAGAAACATTTCCGGGAATAGGCCATTCCCTTACGGCCTCTATCTTTGCCGGATCTGTAGCAATTCCTCTGCCGATATGACATGGCCCAAATAGTCGACCTTCGGAGTGGCAAACTTGCACTTAGAGAACTTGGCAAAGAGGTGATGACGTTTTAGCTTTTGTAGGGCTAATCTAAGATGCTTCTCATGCTCCTCTAGGGTCTTACTATAGATGAGAATGTCGTCAAAGAAAATAACAACAAAATCATCCAAGTATTGTCGGAAGACATCATTCATCAGTCGCATGAAAGTTGATGGGGCATTAGTTAATCCAAAAGGCATAACTGTAAACTCATAATGCCCATATCTAGTGCGAAAAGCAGATTTATGGATGTCCTCCTCTTTAATCCTTATTTGATGGTATCCGGAGCGTAGATCAATCTTTGAGAAATACTTAGCCCCTTGCAACTGATCCATTAGATCATCTGCTCTAGGCAAAGCATAGCGATTTTTGATGGTATGCTTGTTGAGTTGCCGATAATCAATACACATCCTCAACGAGCCGTCCTTTTTCTTAACAAAAAGAATAGGAGCGCCAAAAGGCGAAACACTAGGTCGAATGAAACCTAGGTTTAGTAACTCCTGAAGTTGCTTCTTAAGCTCTGCCAATTCTGGAGGACTCATACGGTATGGGACCTTGCTGGTAGGCTTAGTACCTGGCTCTAAGGCTATCTCACATTCCACCCCTCTAAAAGGAGGAAGCTTCTGGATCTCATCTGGAAAAAGATCACCAAATTCTCGGAGAAGATTAGCAATCCCTTTTAATTGCTTCTGTTTAGCATCTGACTCAATGGAGGCAAGTCTAATGACGCAGAGGAGCTTTTCCTTGCGTATAGCTTTATCTAACTGCCTGATGGACATAGACTGCATGATAGGGTTGAAGGGTTCACCTTTTATAGTTACGCGGGCTCCATTAGCTGCGTTGAAGGTAACTTCCCGTTTCTCGCAGTCTATGTTGGCTTTTGCAGATGCCAAGAATTCCATACCAACAATGAGGTCGTATTTGCCAATATCCATCAACTCGGCACCCAAAGCAACTGGTGCACCTGGTAACTACATCTTGAGATTGATGCGACGGCCATGAGTATGTCTGACCTTACCACTGGCTAGAGTGACAGGCCTCGGTCGGGACCTCAATGTTTCAAGTTGTAAGACCTGGGCCATTCTAGGAGAAGCAAAATTATGTGTACTTCCCGTATCCATAAGAATTACAAAAGGCTTACTGTCTACTTGACCTATGGTGGAAATGACAGCAGGCTGACTTTGAGCATTGCCGGTTTCTATAGCTGCAAGGATATGAGACGCACCGTGTATGTACTCAGGAGCCTCCTCCTTGACAGGTTGTGTTGACTCAAGATCGTCCCAGTCGAGGTCGGCCATAGCCAACTGGGCAGTCTGCATGACATAAGGACAATTCTGCATGAAGTGTCCGGGCCGCATACACCTGTAGCATGCCTTATCTCGGCGGAGCTGTTCTCGGGCCTCTTTAGGAATAGACTGTAAGAGGTTTCGAACTTCCTTACCGACATTGTTCTCGCTTTATCGGTCTTTGAAGGTGACTTTCTTTTCTGGCGCCCATAAGAGTTCTCACGAGAGGGTCCCGGACTTGGCGGGTTTTTGTAAGGTGTGGACGGCCGTGTGGCTGCTCTAACGCAGTAAGGAGCGGGACAGGCGGATCTCGGTTCTTTGGTGTGTCCTCCTCGAGGCTCAATGCTTTAGCCTCAGCCTCCGCAACTGATTTCGGGTCAATGCATGGGGCCTCCCTTTGCGGTGGGCGGGCTGGGTTTCGGGGACGCGGGCTGTGTAAGTGGACTTGGTGGTGGCGGAGGTAACTCCGGTCCGTCTTCTTGTATATGCTGGGGTGGATTGGCATGCAACACATACGCTTGCAACTCGCCTAATTGCCTCTTCATTAGCATAAGTTCCTGTTCAGGTGTTAGTCTACTGGCATTTGAGGGCGTCATTAG
Source organism: Isoetes taiwanensis (assembly GCA_021234155.1). Lineage (NCBI taxonomy): Eukaryota > Viridiplantae > Streptophyta > Lycopodiopsida > Isoetales > Isoetaceae > Isoetes > Isoetes taiwanensis. The sequence continues at coordinate 1,034,391 of JAJEKV010000117.1, read as the reverse complement.
CGTTCGCGTTAGCGGCACCGCCTATATCCAAAGACACAAAAGGTGTAAGCCGACTTATGGTGGCATAGGGTCTCACAACAATGCCATCTTGGATCAGTTAGAGAAAGAATATAAGAAAAAGTACAATAGCAAAGATCCTCATTACAGGTGAAAACAGTCATTCTATTATGGTTCAGTACATTGATAGTAACACAAGTTGATACAAAGATTAAGTAGAAGGACAAACATTATACATTGGAGATTTAAAGTTCAACTCACACACATCAAACGAACAAAACTGAAGAGACCGGACCTAGGGGTTCGCAAAGGGGTACAAGATCGAATAGCGAACACTTTCACGTACAGCCCTAACGAGCTTGTGTCGTGCCCAGACCTGGACTATTACAAATTGGTAATCTAGCGTTGGGCTAACAATAAGGAGATTGAAAAGCCTCCTTAATGCATAGAAGATTTGCCACAGGTGGTCATTGGCGTCCTCGAAAGCTTCGTGCCTGGACATGTCCCAATATAGTCCCATGTGCGGCGGAGAGTTTGCTTCAGGTCCTCGTAGGCTCGTTCCCTGAGAATGTTAACTATCTCCATCCCTTTGGCTAGGTCATAGGGCTCCCCTGGTGGCGCGGGTTCCATCTCGTAACCTTCGTCCCATTCCGGGTACTCCCCATACCTTTGGCCATAGTCCTGGTCAGGCGGCCCTGGATCATCCCTCCTTATCAGGTCTGTAATCCGCTCCTCATATTCCTCGAGTGTTTCTTCTGTAAGACGATAGAAATGAATATAGAACATTGAACAATTTCGTTATGCCCTAAGCTCTAACAGATAGAAAAACGCATCATGGAAGAGAACAATTTCAATTGTATTCATTGAAACAATAATCACAATTGATAAAGAGATGGTATATCATACTATAGAATGGCTAGAAACTGCCAAACCAAAATTCTACATGTATATGCAATACAATATGCGTGATACAATTATTTAGGAACTAGGTCCTCCCTCTTCATTTGTAGACCGAGGAGGTGGTGGCGGCGGTCGGTGTCGTAGCAGAGTCACCCCTGGGTCTACTGTGGCAGCCGCGATGGAAGCAACCTCTGGCGGATAAGCAACAGCCAAGGGGGCTGCTGTAAGGAGCTTCATGCTCATCCAGGGTGCAATATCTTGGCCCAAGGCTGTCAGGGCAAGATCCCGTCGTACGAGCACATAGGTAAACGTACGATAGGGAAGCTTTTTGTGCCCGGCCAATGTGGAGAGAGCACGGAGGGTCCACCATGAAGCTTCAGCCTCCGGCCCTAAATCTCGGCCTATAAAAAGAACTTGCCCCTGTCGGAAGGCTGATAAGAAGACGGGTAAGGTGGTTTCCCAATACCTTCCCTTGTGGGGTCTCTGACGTGGCCACCTCCTTGTCTAAGTCCATAGGGACTTCTTCTTCCTTAAGTTCCTGCTGCTCTTCCTTCAAATGAGCAGGATTATGGTATAGGTCCTCTCCCTCTTCATCCGAATCGGAAGGAACCTCAACCATGTTAATGTTTGGAACATGAGGTCCCATAGCTGTAAAGGCATCCGGTGAGGGTTGAGAGGCCGGTTCCTGCATCACCAGTTCCCGAAGCCGTAGCAAAGTCTCAGCCGGCTCTATGGTCTCCTGGCCGAACTGGAGTAACTGCTGCACCTCCGGGGGAAGCTCAATAGGAACGAAGTCGATGAAATCATCCATGCAATACTCGGCTAGCTCATAAAGCACATGGTTCTTACGCCGGCGCTTAAATCCGGCCACCATGTGATAAGTCCAGATGATATCATCCAAGAGAAGATATTCCTGCCCTTGGTGATAAATAACCGGAAGGGCATCTAGCCCTGACAAGCGTGTAGCTTGCTCCCGGCATGGTGGCATCTCCTCTGCCAATTGCTTCCAACGGCCGAAGTCACGCATGCCTATATGTTCGTCTTCCCCCTCCTCGGAAGATTCAGGAAGTTTGCCTTCCTCTACAGGCAAGGTTTCATCCTCAACGTATTGATCCATGAGGATGGCTAGGGCGAAGGCAACCTCAAGATATTGCCGCCCCTGATGCTGCACAACGGGCAGGTGTTTGCCCCATCTGAGCTTTCCTTTTAGCACATCATACGCATGGGTATCACCTCCTAACATATCCCGAACTACCTCCCGCTCTAGATACAATTGGGGATGATCCCCAATAGGGATACATAAAGGAAGCATCTCCTCCATGTAAAAGTCTAAAAACCCGGCATAATCTGGGTGCCGCTGCATATTGGTGATGAGGTCTAGGCGCTGGCATAGCAAGGGCCGCAATAGGTCGAAGGGCACTTGCGGATCCCAATGCTCTCCGTCTTGATACCATGGAAGAAGGTCGGTGGCTGCCATGGCGCTAGAAGGGAGGAGGAAGCAAGAAAAACAGAGATGACAAATGAAATAAAACTTTGAAGATCCTTTTTAACCCTTTTTATTATGCTGACGTCAGCATTTTCGTATTTAACACAAGATAAAAGGTTCTTAATACAAAACAAATTTTTTTTATTAAATCTCAAAAAGAAAATTATTTACAATGCGAAAACTCAGCAAAATATGCTAAGGATGCTCCCCCCGAATCCTGCGGGCGAGGGCTAAATCCTTAGGCATAATGGTGACCCTCTTTGCATGGATTGCGCAAAGATTGGCATCACCAAAAAGTGCCACTAGATAGGCCTCCGCAGCCTCTTGGAGTGCCAAAATGGCAAAAGTCTGGAAGCGGAGGTCAGTTTTGAACTCCTGGGCAATCTCCCAGACCAACCTCTGAAAGGGGAGCTTCCGTATCAGAAGTTGGGTTGACTTCTGAAACTTACGGATCTCCCGTAAGGCGACAGTGCCGGGGCGGTACCGGTGGGGTTTCCTCTGTGGAGCAGGGTTTGGAGGCGGCCCCCTTTTCGCAGGTACTGTCTTGGCCCCAACAGCTGGTCGGGACGCATCTACCCGCTGCTGCCTCCGGCTGGAGCTCACGTTCTTCCCAAAAACTCCGACAGTCTTTAGTTTATCCTTGTATTGACTGCCGGATTTGCGGGCCACGGCCTTTCTCCATTGCTTAACGGTCGTGTGCTCGGTCGGTATTGGGCCCTGCCCACTCTCGGATGCTCCTGCACCCTGCTGGTCCGGCTGCTCCTGTCGGGCCTTCTCCGCTTTCTCCCGTTCTATCCTCTCCTCCTCTTCCCGGAACTCCCGGGCTCTCCTAAGGTCTTCTTCAACCTGAGCGTAGTGTTCTGCTACACTGCGGTGAAGAAGTTCAGCGTGGTACCGGTTGGGTCACTGGGCCATGTCAATTTGAATTGTTATTAAATAATCTATGCTGATATCTGGGATTTCCCCCCATATGAAGCTCCGGGAATCCTCATCCCATCGGTATGGGAAATCTCAATCGCCCTGCCGTCTATGACGGCAACTCCATCCCCTAAGTACCGGTACTCCCTTCCTTGAGCCGCCATATCAGCTCGCTCTATCTCCCGGCGGTCATCCTCCCTGGCCAAGTTTCTGATGCGGTCGGCCTCATCCCTTATGTCCCCCTCCTCGGTGTGTCCTTCACATTCGGGAGGGTAGAACTTGATCAGCATCATGACCAAGTCAGGTTGCTCGGCCATGGTGTAAGGGAGCTGGCGAAGGTTCAGCCGGATCAAGAATGGCTCCGAGAAGTGGTAGATGGGATAGGGGATCCTATCATTGTTATCAAACCTGTTTACTAGCTCGTCTAGAAGTATGTCAATCAAAGCAGGGTCGGTAGCCATATTCCGAGCGATCAAAGCATAAATCTGGGCGATAGTAAGGTTAGTGGGGTCCGGAGCACTCTTGGTGTTGGCCATGACTTATGGCGCTAAGGTCTAGAAGAGCAGGCAGTAGGGCGCTTGCGGCTAGGAAAGCGGGAGTGAAAGCGCTAGGGTTGGCGACGAACTAGGGTGATGGAACAAGGTCGAGTCTGGCGGCTATGGCGGGCGTCGGATCCGGCGGGCGGAGGCGCTGAAGGCAATGCGGAATAAAAAAAACTTCAACGGCCAGTTAACTTTTAAATTTTAAAATTTCTCTTATTAACTTTTTATTCTTTTATTAAAAAAATATTTATACGGCGGAAATATGCGAAACATACGGTCGGGCGCCGACTGCATTCTACGCGCTCCCACCGCGACTAGGGGTCGACGAAAAGCAAGCGGCGCCCGGGTTGACTTTCGGGCCCGCGTTGACCCGCGACGGTACGGTCGGGCACCGACTGCATTTCTGGGTCTCCCACCTCGACTGCAAGGCGACGAAAATCAAGCGGCGTCCGAGTTGACTTTCGGACCTTCCCTTGACCATTTTTCCGCCAGCGATGACCGTCCTAGGGTATTTGGGGTATGCCCGATCCAATGGAACCACTTCTTCCTTCATTTAACTACCTGCAAAAATTTATAATTCTTCCAAACCTGGGCCTCCAGTCACCCTAACTTCTTTAACCCTATAATTTCTTACTTTAACCTAACACAAAACCAACATCAAAGAGGACTAACAATACACTAACTTGGCCTCCTCCTAACTACCGAACTAACGAGTTAGTGTTTTGTCAGTGCTATGATTTCGAGCAACCGAAAACCTGGCTCTGATACCACTGTGACGCTCCCTGAATATATACGACCCCCGGCCGTATACATACGGGGACTTTCCCCTCCCATGGCAACCAACGTACCATGAGCAGGCCCCTCCGCCTGACCCGCCGCGTCACGAGATGCTTTCGGGTGAAGGACACGAGGTGTCATTCGCCCACGCCGATGGGGCTCCTACGTCGCGGAAGCATGAATACAAGGGTCAGCACACAGCATAAATCATATATAAATAGCCACCACGAAGGGTGGCGCATCCATCCAAATAACAACGGCAAAGAATATACATCTAAAACTAAGAAAACACCCCAAACCTCAGGTTCTACCCCGGCTCAGACTCCAGTGAGGATCGACTGACGGCTGGCCTCAAGAGATCAGCAGACCGAGTCTTGGCATGGCGTTGGCTGGCATAGAACATCGGCTAGGGTTGTCCACTCCATCCGCCCCTCCTGTGCACACTTTGCAGATGGGTCGATTCACGCTATGGCTTCGCTATAGCCTTCCGGAGACGCAGACTCACGGTATCACCCTGTTGAGCCTACTCCAGGGGTCATGACGCCCCGGTCCGATGAGGCAGGTCGGGGAGGGGTCCCCTTCCAGGATCACAGTGGTTCCATGGGTGAGCTAGAGAATACGTGCCGCATCAGCGACCCCCGCATCCGTACCCGACTTACTCACCCTAAATCTACTCAAAGTGCAAGATGCTCCATACGGATCACACCTCTACACCCAGGGAGTGTCAGACCCATACCGCCCTCGCGGACCGGCTATCAAGCCTAGCCCTCCAATGTAGGGAGTCTCAGGAGCCTTTTATGTTCGTGCAAGACCCCACCCCCACTTCACCACTGTGTCCCTTATCTGGTGCTAAGCCAGACCATAGCATCTACGACCCGGTGGTCTCTTGTACACAGGCCGCAATTAGTGGGAATATTACAGGGCTCTATCTAGGAGCATACTATCATAATTGAGCTCAGAAGTCTCTACCCCCTCTTTAAACCCCTGTTTAATGGAAGCTACCGAAATCCTTCATAGATACATCAACCAATTCCTTAACAGAGCACCATTCATAATTGAAATGTAATCCTACTTACCAGAGAAGGGTTAATTTCAACAAAGACAGTCAGAAAAGAGAGTACTACAGTACTAGCCTACAATTCACAAGCTAAACTACTACTAACCCGTGTTTCGGCTGGAACCGTTATCGTGGGGTGCTTCCATAGTGCTGCAAGTAGGGTAGCAGCAACAGCTAGTGGTGGTTCAGTGATTTTGGTGAGGTCTGCAACAGTCCTTGGGCGCTCAGCTGCTCCTTGGGCGCTCAACTGGTTCGATATTGGCTGTTATGGGGGTGGTGATCCACCTTATTGGATCCAATTAGCAATCCCCATGCTGGCCAATCGAGTTTGGCCAGGTGGTGCCTTCCCAAACTATAATTAGCTTAATTATTATTAATTTCCTTAATCATAGGTTATTATCCTTAATGTTTTAATTAACATAGCTAAATAAATCCCTTTTAGGTCAACCCCCTAGGTTACCATACCCCATGGTGGCGTATCTATACTGGGTGACGTGTCAAGGTATTTATACATATACCGTATAAATACTTGGAACGTTACATCTACAATCTTCCTTGCCTTTTATTCTGTGATCTTTATTGTTCCATCTTCTCCCCTGTTGGTGCTTTGTTGACATTCTTTTCTGCTGCGGTTTTTCCTTCTCCGTTGGGTTCTTACCGTGACTGCCATATGTACGGCCAAATATTTTGGCTTCTATTTTCAATGGTTCAATTGAACAACTGTTGCTTTTTTTGGGTTGCCCAAAGGGCAAACATCTGGGAGGAGGGATGATGGAATATCTTTTGATGCCCATAAATGTACCAAATCGAGGGACAGAGTTAAAAACCTCACTATGTTGGACGACTAAGATTGAAACTCTTGCTACGTTATGTGCTTTGCCGTCGATTGTCATGAGAGTCTGCTAGGGGGCAATCCGATGGACGAATGTGCTTGTGATACTTCGGTAGAATCGTGAGGGTTAGAAACCCTGGTTCCTCTTCGTCCTGGCCGGATTTGGCATGGCCAAAATAGCCGAATTTGACTTGGCTTTGAGCGGCATCTGCATTCCTATGTTTGTCCGGAAGGAAATAGTTTGCTACATGCATAATACCATTTCAAAATAGAATAGAATAGAATAGTTTTTTTAACGTCCACGGAGACCAATAGGTCATGGGACCCATACAATGGGCTAGTACAATCATTACTACTAGGATTAAAAAACCTTTGCAGTAATGGAAGCTCATATCTCGCTTCATAGGTAAGCTACACTTATTAGCAGAAAGGATGAGCATGCAGCTGGATTTGGCATGGCTAAAAGTGACGAATGCACTTGGAGCGTATCCCAAAATTATATCCAACAAACATGCCCATCACAATGAGCATTTAGCCTCATGCCATTTCAGAGCTTTTTTATGTCATACAAAATCTATGGATAGATTTTTTTTCATGTGATACAAAATCTATAGATAGATTTTGGCAAAGACCAGGATGCATACTAGGATTTGTTACCTTGTTGGCCCATTGTGTACATCCATGTGCTTCTGTGTTCCAACTGACTGCCTAGAAAGGGTACAATGGAGTAATAGCTGTTCAAGAGTAGTAGGAGCCGAAAATACCCAGGTTCTGGAAATTTTGTTGCTATTTCAAACAAAAATGATGCTTTAAGATTATCATATTATTTGTTTAATTATGTCGTGCTTATGCCACATTTGGTTGGGCATTGGAATAGAGTTGTTTGGTATTATTATGTAATGACAATACAAGCTATGAACTTGCTTTTTGCTTATAACCAAGTATGTTGGGATGTTCATAGTCATATGATCTTGGTAATCTAGGCTAGATGCTTGTTGTGATGGGCATGTTTGTTGGATAGATGTTTCATTATCTTGTTGTTGCCCTTTGCTTAGATTTGCATAGAGTATGTACTTGTTGTATGCCAGTTCGGTCCAAGCACATCTCTATTTCAGATTGTGGTCATATGGAGCGTATTTGAAGCAGGTTTATGTTAAGGAATTGACGGGGAAGGAGGGGGGAGAGGCAAATTATTTATACAACTTACCCATCTTAGGCAAGCTAATCCTACATTGCTACGTAAAGATGCCTCATTGGCGATCTGCCATGCGGAGCCGTTCCATTGGTGCCATGTGGAATTACCAAAAGTAAACCCTGACCTATAACTAGATCTAAACTTTAACCTAGATCCATTTTTATACCCGAACTGGCAACCGACACCACTTGCACCTCCGAGCCCAGATCAGGGAGTAGTTGCACCATCGAAGTTCGGAATTGCTAAGAATCGTTGAGTAATAAATAGTCAGCAATTGAAACCAATAGTTGGTAAGAGTGTGTGCAAGCGTGAGCCCAGTTTCATGTAGGCCCTATGAACGTGACCATCCCTGTTGTGGACCTCCTGCTATCATGACAGTTAGCATGATCTGCATCAACAAAGACTTTCAGCTGGAAATCAGAGGACCTCTGATAAAAGAGACCTTCCCCGTGAAGTCCCTTCAGATATATGCCGGCAGTCTTTTAGCGACCTTCGGTCCAAAGGCGACGCACGGGATTGCTCATGAATCGCTCAAAGACTCCCACAGCAAAAGAGATATCAGGTCTAGTGACTGTGAGATATATCAATGCCCCTACCAAGCTTCGATAGAGTGTGGGATCACACTCCTCACCATCGAAATCAAGCTCAAGCCTTGTGCCTGGATCAAAAGGACTTGCCACAGCCTTGCAATCTTGCATACGATACTGTTGTAACATTTCTTTGATATATTTTTGCTGAGAAAGATAGATGCCATCTGAGTGCTGCCACACTTCTACACCTAAACAATAATGCATAAGGCCAAGGTCAGTCATCTTGAAGGACGAAGATAACTTCAACTTCAATGTAGAAATCAACACATCAAGATCTCCCCGTGATGATCAAATCATCAATATACAAAACCACAACGCATTATCGGCCTTCATGTGATTTGTAATAAAGATTGGGGTCTCACAGCGCCTGGCTGAACCCCTGCTCAAGAAAGAAAGCATTAATTTTCGCATGCCAACATCTTGGAGCCTGCTTCAAGCCATAAATGCTTTTCTTCAAATGACAAACCAGCTGCTCCTTCCCTTGAACAACAAATCCTGGAGGTTGAGTCATATAGACCTCTTCCTCCAAATCACCATTCAAAAAAGCAGATTTAATGTCCATTTGAAATATTGGCCAACCTTTCATCGCAGCAACAGCTATAACTGATCTAATAGTGGACATTCTGGCTACGGGAGCAAAGACTTCATCATAATCTAAGCCTTTTTTCTGTGCAAACCCCTTAGCTACAAGTCTAGCTTTATGCTTTGACACTGTCCCATCAGCATGAAATTTGATTCTAAACACCCACTTACAGCCAATAACATGCTTATCAACTGGGAGTTCAACCAATTCCCATGTGCCTTGCTTCAACAATTGAGAGTATTCTTCTTCCATTGCATGCTGCCACTGTGGATCACTAGCTGCTTCATGAAAGGTTTGTGGATCAACATGATCCTGGACCTTTGTCATTAAGGCAAGGTTACATGATCCATTAAACTTCTCATGTTTCTCCATCAGACGTGCTGATCTCCTAGGTTCAACAACAGGTACAACAGGTGCTGCAACCGGTTCTGCAACAATTTGTTTCTCCTTGAGACGTGCTGATCTCCTAGGTTCTACAACAGGAGGTATAGCAGGTGCTACAATAGGTGCTTTAATAGTGTCTTTGGATCGGGTGCTACTGATACCTTCATGTGTCTTTGGACTCCCCACGAAAGGAACCAACCTGCTCATGGACCATAGGGCGGCGGGATTGGGATCATCCCGCGCCACTACTTCGTGCAAATGTGAATTCACCGAGAGAAACTACTAGAGAGGGAGAGAAAGGTTTACCAAAGAAATGCTATCGGATCTCCAACATCCAAGTCTGCCGTCATTGTGAACCGCAGAGAATCACCGGAAGATAGACCATCATACACGGATCTTCAACGAACCGAATCCCGACACCTACAATAACCTGCTTGTTGGAAGGATCATACAACTTGTAACATTTCTGATTTTCTGGATACCCAATGAAGATGGCTTTGACAGCCCTGTCATGCAACTTCCCATACTTTTTCAGCTTCTCAGCAGGTATGGAAGCATAAGCCAAGCATCCAAACACCCTCAAATGAGATACATCTGGTTTCATTCTCCAAAATGCTTCATAAGGAGTCACGTCCCGATCTGCCTTAGTAGGCTTACCTATTTGCCAAATATATGTCTGTCCTACTGCCTCTCCCAAAAAAGATTCAAGCGGCTTTGCTTGTGACTCATCATAGATCTTGCCAAATCAAGCAAAGATCTATTCCTCCTTTCAGCTACACCATTTTGTGGATGAGCATAAGGAATGATTAACTGTCTTTCAATACCTTCTTCCATGAGAAACTCATCAAAGGCATTAGAAACATATTCACCTCCATTGTCACTTCTCAACTTTTTTATTACTAACCCTGTCTGCTTTTCGACTGCTGCTTTGAAGGCCTTGAACTTGCCAAGCACCTCGATTTGGTAAAGGCAAAGTATACACCCAAGTGTACCTACTGAAATCATCAATCGTGGTTAAGAAATACCTCTTTCCACCTAGCGAAACATCGGGCATATATCACAAATCGTAATCACGGCAGCTCAAGAGGTTGAGTTGCTCGATGAAGAGCCCGGCCGTGGAAAAGGTTGAGGTTGCTTTCCGAGATGGCACGCAAAGACACACTCAAGCTTGACACATTTCGTCAGAGGGAATACCAGAACCATCTTGTTCTTGTACAAAGCATGTACAAAGAGTGCCTCCAACATGACCAAAACGAGCATGCCACGATGCTCGCCAGTCAAATCAAGACATACAAGACCATGTTCATCTTATGAACCCGAACCATCAAAGACATACAAGCCATTCCCGGCGTCCCATCGTGCCATGAACTGCGCAGACTTTTTAAGTCAATTCCTTCAAGTGGATTCCTCGCCCGCCAGATAGGCTTTGCCATTTCCGAGAACAATGTGATGGCTCGCCCTTATCAAATTCAAAGCAGCCGACATGATATTAGATCAGTAATCCGGAGCAAACATGACATTCCTCACCTTACTAACTACATCACGCCCATGCAATTGAAAAGCTACAATCCCTCTCCCCGTGATAGGAAGAGAATATCCATCACCCATCTTCACATCACCTCCGGATCGAGGTTCAAGTTCGAAAAACACATCCGGAATCTCCAAAGAAGATGAACCGTGGCTCCCGAGTCCAAAATCCAAATTTCTATAAGGTGTTTGGCGGCTACGCAAGATTCAGATATTCAAAGATCAAAAGCGGCACACGCAACAAAGACTTGTCTCTCCCTTAGAGTTGATCATTGTGCTTCTCGTGTCACTATCCTTTGAGCTTTTCTTCTCCTTCTTACAATTCGAACTGTAGTGACCCTTTTCACCACAATTCCAGCACTTGAACTCCTTGGATTTCTTACCTTCAGACTTCACATTTTCTGACTTCTTAGAGTCTTTGCTATCAGCAAACTTCTTCTTGGTGTCAGCCCGAGAAGTAGACACAAAATTAGCATTGTCCACTCTCCCATCCCTCGCTACGCACCAACTCCTCTTGTTGCGAGAATGGTTACTTTGGCTATATCAATCTTCTCCTTGTACTGAGCTTGAAGAGATAATATCATCTGAAGGAGGAAGACCAACCAAGATATCTTGAATCACCGCTTTTTTACAAAGACTCCACCGCCAAAGACCATGTAATCCAAGCGCCATTGCTTCATCTGAGTAAGGTATGCCATGACAGATTTGAAATCACCTAATTGGGCATGTCTCATTTTGTTCTGGATCAGCATTTGAGTAGCCATACCATTGCTATCAAGAGACTTCTCCAAATGAGACCACATCTCCTTAAACTCAGTAAAATGGTTGATTTCATGACCAATTGTCTCTTCAGCCAACATTTTGACAAGAGCACAAGCTTTACGGTTTACCCCCGCCAAAGATTCTGGCGACTTGGTGTGCCGATAAAGTCTTTATCAAACACCGCTCCCATGTCACTAAATATCAAATAATTCGCCATAAACTTCTTCCAAGCATGGTAATTATTATTAGTGAGCTTTGCATTCTGTGAGAACTTGAATGGATCCATGAATTTCTCCTGCTTTCAGCAGCCAAACAGATGGTTGAGAAAACAAATTCGTCACCAAACAAAGCACCCACTAGAAAAGTTGAATCTTGAATTTGTCGCCAAAAAGGTCTTGGAAAACTCGAATCTCACACCAGAACTTGCTGGAAAATCCGAATCACTCTCCCAAAACACTTCCTCCAGGCCAAAAAAGCAAGAATCTTCTCCAATGCTGCAAATGAGATATTCCACCACCAAATCTCAGCCAAAGAACTCCTGGAAACAATGGCCAATCCAATTTGGATGCTTTTCCAATAGCTTGCTCTATTCTCCCCTCAAGAAAGCATCTGATACCATGATAGAACTAGTGCAAAACCAGCACAAACCCGCAAGATCGACTCAAGAGATAGAATAGAAGACAAGAACAACTCTATTGAGAAAAGCAATAGGAAATACAATCTCTACTTCTGAGCATTGCATAGTACATAACGTACAATCAATATATACAACCGGTGAGACTAAGAATAGTAGTCTACCGTTTAACCACCGCCCACTAATTACGGCACTGATTTAGGGTCGGTGCTTAGTGCTGACGAAGTGCTGCCTTCTGTACATTTCAGCACCTTCTCAGCACATGTGTGCTAAGTGCTGAACCACTGCTGTTTCAGCACATTATGCTTAGTCAGCATATTTATATTCCAACAGGGCCCATTTGTCGACATACCTATTGGAGGGAGAAAGTCCTATGGAGTTACAGAGGGCTGTCGTATGCAATCCAGAACATCACAATGGGATTACATACCCGAAAATTGTGTGTGAATCCTTGTCAAAGTAGATGTAGGCTTGAGTGCCTAAGTAGGAGGAGCAAAGAGTTAACTAAATGACAATGGTGAAGATGTATAAGGAAAGGGAGTGGCCGATAATAAGACTCTATATAACCATTAAAGTTGATACTGGGACCCTGTATATTCATTAACGGGTGATAATTGGGCCTTGCATAGCAATCTGGCTAATAAATGGATCATGTAACACCCAGTAACATTGGGAATGCTATACATTTGTAGAAAATTCTCTATCTCGGTTAAGCACCACAAATTGGCCAGGTGCTACAATATCCGAAACAATTTATATCATGTTTCGGCATGGCTAGCAAGAACCGATGCCAAAACAAATAATGGATTTCTTGAATTTGGTCTTTAATATATGAGGCCAATGCATTATTAGAAAAGACCACAATTAATTCTCAGCATCCTCTGCTTAAAGCAATAATGCTCTATCAAGTACATATAAAACATAAACTTGTTCATGTTTTTGAAAAGCTTGTGCTGAAAACAGAACATTGCCCATGGCACTGGGGCAATCCATAGTGCTCTGGCACCTTGTCCATCTATATATTATGCTAGGCAATAATGTCCAGTATATAGGAAAACAAAAATAAGACTAAAACCAATGCAATATTTTTAGCATATTGCTATCTTATGTATTTAACAAATGCTTAAATTATAAAGCAAAGAATCCGGCCTTTCTAGATGCTCAGATGTCATACTTCATTCTCTTTGGACTGCGCTTGGCTGTGGTGATTATTATGGTTCAACTAATGGCGTTCGTTCATTTCACTGGAATGGTAGCAATTCGAATCCAAACCTGTATTAGATGAGAGACCAATGTGTAAATGGATGAATTGGGGGCCTGTATGTATCTCCCGAGGGCTAGTGGACTAACAGCGGGCCCAAAAATTTTGCACGTTTTAGAATTAGATTTCCTGTTTTGTGAAGAGGCAGGTTCCGATTCTTCACGAAGGAAACCGAATTCAATGAGTTGCAGAAAGGATCTCAGGAATAAGTTGCAGAAGAATGGATAGATATCCCACAGGAATAAGTTGCAGAAGAAGGCATGAGAAGATTATAAAATAAAATGAGAGGGCACACTGCATCATACTTACCTGGGCGGGGTCTATCGATGATCCAGAAGGTCGATGGCCTAGGATGGTTTGCGCCATTGCACTAGGGCGTGAATCATTCTAGCATCTCCCCAAGGGGAGAGTGCACGTCATTCTTTGTCGACATTCTTTTCTGCTACTGTTTTTCCTTCTCTGTTAGGTTCTTACCGTGGCTGCCATGTGTACGGCAAAATATATTGGCTTCTATTTTCAATGGTGCAATTAAACGACTATTGTTTTTTTTTTTGGGTTGCCCATAGGGCAAACATCTGGGAGGAGGGATGATGGAATATCCTTTTGATGCCCATAAATGTACCAAATCGAGGGATGAAGTTAAAAACCTCACTACGTGGACGACTAAGATTGAAACTCTTGCTACGTTCTGTAAGTTAGGTAGAGGCTGCTTTGCCATCGATTGTCATGAGAGTGTGTTAGGGGGCAATCCGATGGACCAATGTGCTTGTGATGCTTCGGTGGAATAGTGGGGGTTAAAAACCCTGTACCTCTTCGTCCCGGCCGGATTTGGCATGGTCAAAAATAGCCGGATTTGACTTGGCTTTGAGCGGCTTCTGCATTTCTGTGTTTGTCCGGAAGGAAATAGTTTGCTACATGCATAATACCGTTTCCAAATGGAAGCTCATGTCTCGCTTCACAGGTGAGCTATTCTTATTAGCAAAAAGGATGAGTATGTAGCTGGATCTGACATGGCTAAAAGTGCTCTGAAGTATCATTGGGTTCTTTAGTTATGGATATGGAAAGCAAGGGAACATCATTCTTCATATATTTCTAGCAAAACTAGAAAAAGAAAATAAGAGACCATTATGCATCTATACATGAAGTGGTTCTTCGATAACGTAATCGCTTTCGACTTTGTCGGGTCGTGCATTTGCTCTAATACTTCATGCCATTTCGAGCTTTTTATGTGATACAAAATCTATGGATAGATTTTTTTTTTTTCATGTGATACAAAATCTATAGATAGATTTTGGCAAAGATCGGGATGCATACTAGGATTTTTACCTTGTTGGCGCATTGTGTACATCCATGTGCTTCGTGTTTCCAACCGACCGCCTAGTAAGGATACAAAGGAGTAATAGCTGTTCACGAGTAGTAGGAGCCAACAATACTCAGGTTATAGAAATTTTATTGCTATTTCAAACAAGAATGATGTTTTAAAATTATCAGATTATTTGTTTAATTATGTCGCGGCTTATGCCACATTTGGTCAAGCATTGGAATAAAGTTGTTTGGTATTATCCTGTAATGACAATACAAGCTATGAACTTGCTTTTTGCTTATAACCAAGTATAATGGGATGTTCATAATCATATGATCTTGGTATAGACTAGATGCTCGTTATGATGGGCATGTTTGTTGGATAGATGTTTCATTATCTTGTTGTTGCCATTTACTTAGAGGTTTGTATAGAGTATGTAATAGAGTTTTTTGGTGTTATCCTGTAATGACAATACAAGCTATAAACTTGCTTTTTGCTTATAACCAAGTATAATGGGATGTTCATAATCATATGATCTTGATAATCTAGGCTAGATGCTCGTTATGATGGGCATGTTTGTTGGATAGATATTTCATTAGCTTGTTGTTGCCCTTTGCTTAGAGTTTTGTATAGAGTATGTACTGCTCTACAGTTAGGTCTGAAGAACATCTCTGTTTCAGATTGTGGCCGTATGGAGCGGATTTGAAGCAGGTTTATCTTAAGGATTTGACGGGGGAGGAGGGGAGAGAGGCAAGTTATTTATACAACTTATCCATTTTAGGCAAGCTAATCCCACATTGCTAAGTAGAGATGCCTCATTGGCGACCTGCCATGCGGAGCCGTTCCATTGGTGCCATGTGGAATTACCAAAAGTAAACCCTAACCTATAACTAGATCTAAACCCCTAACCTAGATCCATTTTTATACACGAACCGGCAACCGACCCCCACTTGCACCTCGTGGCAGCCCGATCGGGAGTCGTTGCACCAACGAAGTTCGAAATTGCTAAGAATCGTTGAGTAATAAATAAATAGCAATTGAAACCAATAGTTGGTAAGAGTGCAGGCAAGCGTGAGCCCAGCTTCATGCGTACAATGGAGTGGAGCTCACTGCCAAACACCTAGCCCGACTAGGGAGAGGCAAAGGGCAAAGAATAGGTATTTGTTGTAGATAAATAGGTAAATGATCTAGGATGTATCGTACCAAATACTAGCATGTTATATCTCTTAGGTAGTTATTCTATAACTCTCAGTTCTAGTCCAGGAAACCTAATCAATGAACTATAACTGTAAGTCAGTTTGCATGCGATTAGGATTAGTTGTGTCGATGTTATTTCTCAAGTTATGGATGTTGTATGATGGTTGATCATTGTTTGCACCATTTGTGTATGAGGAAGGGGGGTAGAGACCTCGTAGCCATTGTAGACGATGCTTGTAGCTTAGACTCAATAATTTCCAATTATATGTGGCCTGGTTCCGAATAGCGGGATTTGACAAGGATGTATAAGGTAGGACTTATCTGATGGTAGCTGGACCCTTGGTGTGTAGAGTTTCCCTCGAAGGGAAGGGGGTCCTTAGCGCGTGCTAGGCTATCTACCACTGCATGTAGGTAGAGTGTAAGTCCAACAACTCCTAGGTGATTCATGCGTTGGCGGGTCTAAATCGGGTATGACGAACGAGCAAACATTTTCCTGCAGCCGCATGTCATTGGCATGATGTATATTGGACAAGCCCGATGCTCTTCAACCTATTTACACAATACGCACAAGGAGGGGCTGATAGAGTGGTCCACCCTAGCCATTGTTCTATGCCAGCCAATGCCTTTCTATATATTAGTTAGCATGTTATTATTCAACAACACCTCATGGGTAACACATTAGGCTATTGTTATGTTATCTTTGATGCTAATAGTATATTGCTTTCGTTGTTTGTAGGAGCCTATAGAGGAAGGGACGAGATGACACCTCTGTTTTCCCTGGCCATCCTAGGCGCGAGTCAGACAAAGGGCCCATTTGTCGACATACCTATTGGAGGGAGAAAGTCCTATGGAGTTACAGAGGGTTGCCGTATGCAATCCAGAACATCACAATGGGCAATGGTGAAGATGTATAAGGAAAGGGAGTGGCCGATAATAAGACTCTATATAACCATTAAAGTTGATACTGGGACCCTGTATATTCATTAACGGGTGATAATTGGGCCTTGCATAGCAATCTGGCTAATAAATGGATCGTGTAACACCTAGTAACACTGGGAATGCTATACATTTGTAGAAAATTCTCTATCTCGGTTAAGCACCACAAATTGGCCAGGTGCTACTATATCCGAAACAATTTATATCATGTTTCGACATGGCTAGCAAGTACATATAAAACATAAACTTGTTCATGTTTTTGAAAAGCTTGTGCTGAAAACAGAACATTGCCCATGGCACTGGGGCAATCCATAGTGCTCTGGCACCTTGTCCATCTATATATTATGTACACAATAAGGACAACATTGAACTAGGCAATAATGTCCAGTATATAGGAAAACAAAAATATGAATGCCGCGCGGAATTAGACTAAAACCAATGCAATATTTTTAGCATATTGCTATAAATGCTTAAATTATAAAGCAAAGAATCCGGCCTTTCTAGATGCTCAGATGTCATACTTCATTCTCTTTGGACTGCGCTTGGCTATGGTGATTATTATGGTTCAACTAATGGCGTTCGTTCATTTCACTCGAATGGTAGCAATTCGAATCCAAACCTGTATTAGATGAGAGACCAATGTGTAAATGGATGAATTGGGGGCCTGTATGTATCTCCCGAGGGCTAGTGGACTAACAGCGGGCCCAAAAATTTTGCACGTTTTAGAATTAGATTTCCTGTTTTGTGAAGAGGCAGGTTCCGATTCTTCACGAAGGAAACCGAATTCAATGAGTTGCAGAAGGATCTCAGGAATAAGTTGCAGAAGAATGGATAGATATCCCACAGGAATAAGTTGCAGAAGAAGGCATGAGAAGATTATAAAATAAAATGAGAGGGCACACTGCATTATACTTACCTGGGCGGGGTCTATCGATGATCCAGAAGGTCGATGGCCTAGGATGGTTTGCGCCATTGCACTAGGGCGTGAATCGTTCTAGCATCTCCCCAAGGGGAGAGTGCACGTCATAATTTGTGGTAGTGGGGGCTCGCGTTCGCGCGGCCCCCTTAATCAATTCAAGCTGATTTTTAATCTCATGCTTGAACTAGGTTTCTCAGTGAGGAGCAGTTCAAATGGGAAGCATAGTGTTTTTTTTTGGTGAAGGTTATAGTCTACATGGAAAGCTGAAGAGGTTAGTTGAGCGTATTCTGCTGTTCTCCACTTATTTAGCTTAATTTGTGGTCAAATGTGATGTTAATCTTTTTCTTTGATGAATTATGTTTCTAATGGCGAACTTTTCGCTGAAGGATTAGTTTTACACTCTGCTCAGGTAATATGATCCTCAAGATTTATATGTGAGATGTAAAGTTTATGTTTGAGGCGCCTTAACCTTAAATGTCTTGCCCAACAGAACATTGAGAAACTGCATTCTATATTTGAAGTTTAGGATCTCATGTTGTCATAAGAAGCCATTTCTAACTGCATCAAAATGAGATGTCCATTTGAGGCACTAGAATGGCAAGTTAGTGTGCAAGAATGAAGACCTGGTATCTATACTTTTATACTAGTTGAACTTTTGGCTGATAGAATAGGACGGCCATCCAGGATGCCATATATCTGGCCAAAGAACAGTGGTATATCTGGTCATCTGCTGCATCAATGCAATGGATATTACATGGAACCACCTCTTAAACATTTCCAGTGAACCTTTCTAATGGTTTGATTGCTTTTCTCTAGGTCTACTATACTCATGGGCAGTCCCCGCAATTTCTCAGGACGACTTCCTTGGTGCCCCAATTGCTGATGGAAGCTTTGAACCATAAGGGTATGTTTTTGCTTCTCAGTTCCTCGGGATAAAGCCAGCATACCAGCATTTCATAAGCCTTGGTTCCTCGGGATAAAGCCAGCATACTAGCATTTCACCTTGGTTAAGTCACACATTATTAAGCTCCTAGAACGGGCAAGAATGCTGCAAGGGCTGGTGGCAAATGCCACACATTTCACTATCTTTGTACCTAGTAATGCATTTCTTGAAAAAGAAGCAGATCCCAAGTTCAAGGACTTTCTAATGGCTCTAGGCAATGCAAAATCTATTAAGAAGCTCTTGAAAAATCACATCTTGACAGACTGAGTTCGGACATCGGGTTGGGGCAATAAGGGCTTCAAGGCATTATCTTCTAATGAGGTGCGTCTTTTTTCCCATGGAAAACTACTAAAAGTAAAGCGTTTGGTAGTGGCAGCACCAGACTGCATCATCCAGAAGGATATTGTAGTTCACAATCAATGGTCTGCTTATTCCCGGGTTTGTGCAAGCAGTTTGCACACTGTTTGAGAATGGTCGCATTGTTATGAAGGAGCTTCAGAGTTTGATCCTACGGTTTCAGCAGAATAGGTTGATTTGGTTGGACCTCATATTTTTGGAAGATGTGCAAGATTTCATGTACAGCGGAATGGCAGAGCTTGTAGTCAAACTAGCATCTTTTGCTTGGGATTTAGCAAGGTTTGTAAATGAAAGCAACTCAACGCCTCCTGAGTACCAAACTGAAGAAAGTCTCTACAATGCTGTCAGAAGGTTTGGCAAGGTTCAATATTCTACCCTAAAGTTGCATCACAAGGTTATGGCACATGGAGCTGATGGAACTGTTTAGTTTAGAGAAGGTGAAAGTGCAGCTCTTGTACCTGACCATGATGTTTTTACAGATGTCTAGATGGACACTTGTCGGTTCAAGGTATCAATAAGGTTCTCTCTCTTCCTAAATTGAAGGCTGTAACATTTGCCAAGTCGTCAACTAATGGAAGAGCCTTGTATGGATCTGCAGAGGAAGATCAAGCATCAGGAGGTATGTTGTTATTTAGCAACTTTCATTGGTCAGCTCCACAAAATTTCTTGAGAAATTGCATTGGTCCCACTCATACTTACGAGGTTGTTTCGTTGTGCTTCAGCAGACG
The DNA here is from genome assembly GCA_021234155.1 of Isoetes taiwanensis. NCBI lineage: Eukaryota > Viridiplantae > Streptophyta > Lycopodiopsida > Isoetales > Isoetaceae > Isoetes > Isoetes taiwanensis. The sequence goes on along the minus strand of JAJEKV010000117.1, from coordinate 1,014,563 downwards.
AGCAGAGGAGCAAATCGACAAGCAAGTGAAGCAGCAAAATTCACCCATTGTGTGCACCGAATTTATATTATCTGGGCCCATTTATCTTTAATTTTTATTCTGTGCACAAGGCATTCTAGAATACAGGTGGCTACATTAGCAATTTGCTTCACTTGTATTTTCTTTTGGCTTATTATTTTGTTGCTTTTCTATCAAGTTAAGATGGAGAACATTTTATACAAATGTTCAGGGGCACTCAGAAGGAGCAAATCATTATGGCTCCATCATTCATATTTTGGGTTTATGCTAGTGCAGATATGTGAGTTATTTTTTAAATTTTGTTCATGTAAAATTTAGGGTCCGTAAGATTGGAAGCAGCCAGGGATGGAGTTGTGAGAGCCAAAACTTGAAGAGCCTAGAATGATTCATAAGTGGTAGATTTGGAAAATGAAAGTGTTGGGAATTGCTTTTTACAGATAAAATAAATGCCATTGCTATAAAGTTTTCTATAATGCATCTTACAGCGGGCTTGGGATGTTGGAATGTTGATGATGTTATATTAGTAGCTAATGTACATACTGATTTGTCATTAAAACTATGTACCCTGCAATTCATTGCTTTCTTCAATCAAAAGCCTTCCAAGTTTACGGAACTGATAATTGATTTTTTTCTGGTGCTTCATGTTGTTAATAATCTATTGCATCTACTTTGATGCTTTCGTCCATACAGGTTTGGAAACAGTATCTGATGTTCTTGGTGCATTTATAAGCAGCGGCATTTGTTAGCAATATGATAGTGAAAATCTTTTTTTTTCATGACATTTGCTTGCTTGATGTTGTAAGTGAACATTTATCATCACCTAGAGTATCATTTACTTGGATTTTATAATGGTGCAATGCAGGATAAATAAACGTTCTGTTGCACATCTATCTAGAAGAGAGGAAGGTCGATTGGAGCACATTTTAATATATCTGGCCCATGACTGCCAATCGCAAAGCAAATTTTACAAAATGTTCCTCTCTTCTCTCCGTTGTCAAAAAGTCATTAGACTTCATTAAACATATTTGTAAGGCTTATACTGCAATGAATATGCTATGCAAGCTCACGCTGCAAGAATGGAACGCTCATATTATCTTTTATTAATCTATAGAAAGTTTTCAAAAAGTTTTACGTCTTGGTATTCGTTTCTTGCAATGGTTCTGTATTTAATTTATTACTTTAGGGCCTTTATTTTTTATGAACCTCCAAGGGCAGAACGATATTGGAAATCCAAATGGACATATTCAAAGTTTAAAAGTCTGCATGTAAAGTGCCTTTATTGGGAGAAAAGCAAAGCATGTTGATAAGCATGTACAACTATCGAAGGCATCCCAAAGAGTGAACAAGGTTAATATCCTTGCATGTTGTGATTGTTCATCAATATGTTTACATTCGGCATAAAACCTATTGCATTCCTGTTGTTATTAATGCATTAATGCATCATAGTGCATAAGCATGCCTTGAACTGATGTGTGTGCCTTTTAGAGAATTTGTCGAGCTATTTTTGCAACAATATTTTTTACTTACTGGCTGATGTCGAAGCACGCAACTAGTAGAATCTTAAGTTGCCTACTAAGCTTAGTATGAAGCTTTTGAAATTATGGGAAACAAAGCAAGAAAATCGGGGACATCCTTTTAAACATGTATTAGCCAGAGATATTTAGTTGTACATGAACAAAAAAATTACATTATGATGAACTCGGTATATATCATTGTGAAGGATCCTCTATTCCCGCACAAATTCAAAATGTGAAGCTGTATTTCAAAGATCCGCATATGACGCATCTGTAAGCATCTAATTTTCTTACTTGCTTTGTCTCATCCAAAATACTTTGGTGCTTCTAAGGCAAGAGGTCGTCATCAAACATTGTAGGTCGCAACTTGATTGCCATAGATTCAATCACAATTGATAGAAGCTGCACAGCTATTAGATGATAATACAAAGACAACATTGTGGTTGATGATGAAATCAATAACATGCTGCAAAATCTATAACCATGGATTTTACATGCAACCAACATATCCCATGTATATATTAGCAGTGTGCTAGTGTGCTGAAAAGGATGTCAATTGTTCACCTCTTCTAACCACCCTTTGCGGCATATAAGATCCAACACAGTGGCATTACATGCCGTTTGTTAGTGACACGCCATGGACTTCAGTAATGGCATGGAAGTAATGGCAGGGAAATATAGGCGACGCCGCTTTACTTCCGCCAAAAAAACTCTCGTCCTCAGCACTCTTTCTCACCTCTACTCTTTTGGAAGAAAACCGAAAGCATTTTTCCAAAGCAATTTCCATGATTTTCAAATCCAAATCCTTGATTTCAAAGTTTTTTTCAATATCCCGTCCCAGAATTGCTCTTTCCCCTGTTCTTCTTAGCTGTTAGATCTTTCTGCTTGTTTCTTGCACATTGTTATCAGTCTAGCAAAATAATGCCAAATTTGTTTCTTAGAACAGGCATGCAAGACAAGGATAAGGACATGGCATGGATCGGCATGTAGCCAGAAACGACAAGCAGCGTGCGGATCGGAAGAACAGATATAAGGAGAAAAAAAGTGGTCTTCCACTCCAATGTGTTTGTTAACCGCCACTCTATTTAGAAATCCTGCGTGGAAACTGACTTTGAAGTGTTAGTTGCTACTGCATCTCAGCCTTCCATTCATCTTCTGCCATAATCCACACAGTTCGTGAAATATTTTGAGCATATGCCTTTTCCACCACATCTGTCGCAAGGGATTGCCCTTTGGGCAACCCAAAAAGATATAGCATCAATTTTCATTGTTGTGGAATATGTAAAGTCAAGATATCTTTCAGCAAAAATAGTTGCATAGATTAATGATGCATCTTTGCAATATAATAAGTATAGATTAATGATGTACCTTTGCAATTTAATAAGTTACTTTTTAGATTCAATCAATAGGTAGAGAAGTAGCAATACATGCATTTGTTTGCATATGATTCACTAGAGCTTGTTTGACCTGTTACATCTTGAAGTTTCTTGTACATAAGTGGGTTTGAGCCAATATTTGCATCAAGCTTGCATCAAACTTAGTAATTCCGCAAATTTGTTACTGATCGTCAGAGAGAGACAAAAGAAAAAAGGAAAAAAAAAAAGGTTGGTAAGCACTATGGATTGCCCCAATGCCATGTAAAATTGGATGTGGGATTGTAAGAATGATGTTTGAATACAACAAAGTTAGGGAGCGAAGTTACATATAATAAAGACCGCGAGGTATAAACTGCACCCTCCGTTATTATTTGTCTGCCACATCCAGATCAGAATTAGAAGAATGAGGATAGGATCTGAGGAATACCTAAATGCACGAGCGCCAATTTTCTTGGAAATTTTGTCCTCTTGTGAATTTTTCTGTTAAGCCTTGTTTCTTGCTTGGTTTTTGAAAATTCTGCCTTTCTAGCTCTCCATTCAATCGAGATTTCTGCTAGTCCTGTAGGGGCTAGCAATCCGAGCTTATTGCCATATGAATTCTCTTCAATTTATCTACAAATGGACACTAAAATCTTTGTAATTCTTCAAGATAAAGGCAGACTAACCTGTGGATATCTGTGTGGATCTGCAACACGACTCTGGCATTCTCTGATAACAAATCGATTCTTCCCAGCTGGAATGAAGATTGTTTCAGAACTTTATTTGGCTCCATTGGCACTTACATTTCCACTGAATATTATCCTGAGAGACCACCCCGTGCTTTCATTCAACTTGACCTTTCCAAAGATATTCCAATCCAAATCCCCTTCCTTGATGCTTTTGGACAGAAGTCAACTCTATCACTAAGGTGGTCAAGTTTGCCTCCTCAATGTCAAGTATGTAATAACAGGCACTTTTGGTATGACAACTGCAAATCATACCCCAAAAATCAGGCAGATATGGCAATAAACACAATTCCCTCAAAGGAATTGAGTCAGGTTGAGAAAGTTGTGTCCCCAAATGATACAATGGTAACCAAAAATACCGTGCTTCTAGACAGAAATGAAACAACTGTGATGACATTACCAGTTAATGCAGCAAATGCTAATAAGCATAATGATTTCACCTGGAAAAAAGTTAATGGTTCTCAAAGGAGAATCCTTAAGAATAGGTTGGAGAAGGAGAAGTTAAAGCAAAATCGTATTCTTCATAGTTCTCAAGCAACAACTTCAAATAAAAGTGCTTTGACAGGAATATATAAAAAGCCTGCAGAAATAAAGATGATTACAGAAATATGGTGAATATATTGGAAAAGGGAAAGCTCCTATGCATCAGTCAGCAACATCAACAGAAGAACTACACTCAACTCTGGACAGAATTATTTAAGATGCAAGAATTTTGAATAATTCCAAACTATCTACAAATTTGGATCTTGACAAAAGCAGTAAGAGAGATCCATTAATTAGGGAAAGCCATACTAAAAAATCTCAACTTCTGGTTTCTCCACCAATTCAGGAGAAACAAGTAGAGAAACATGTGGAAATCTCTAACTCTCTGCAAAGTAAAAGAGTAGCAGTGGATAAATGCATAAATTCTTCATCAACTCTACCTCAACCCGACCTGGTCAACTTTGACAAGCAAGCTCCATTGGTGACTTCAAATAAACTTGACTAAGAAAATATGGTTCTCTGCTCCAATCAATTTCAGGTACTTGCATATTTAAATACTAACCTTGATGATCAATTGTTGTCTGCTAGAAATCCTGACATACCTGCTTCACTCCATGTTTCTCTCTCAATTATTCATAATGATGTCCCCTTATCCCCCCATTCTCCATGTTCATATCCTCCATCTCATTCTCAACCTCTGATAGATTTTGAAATATCCCCTTCCCTTATGAACCAGAAGAGACAATCCATTTCAGCAGATATTGAGCAATAAATGGCCATTCTTCAGGAAGGGTTAGTTTGTATGAATTCAACTCAAATTGACACTCAGGTTCATGATGTGGGAAAGGTTGACTGCTACTCAGGCTGTCCTTCAGAGAATGCAATGGTTTTAGATACTCCAGATCGAGAACAACTCCAAATTGTTCATGAAACTCCTCCAAGTCTCAGTCCCGAGATCTGCATCAACTCTCACAATTCTCTTATGGATGATCAAATGCTCAGGCAAGTACCTTTTCATAATTCAGCTAAGAAATGCTTGTTTGATAGCTCAGTGAACAGAATGTTTGAGTTTATTCCAGGGGGTGCTTCTGATAGTGAGGTTGAGAAAGATCTAGATTCTAAAAAAGAAAATCTAGGGAAAAATATATGGGGAGATGATGAGCTCTTGAGAGATTCTTTTTTTAAGACTAAGCCTCATTCCAAAACTTTTTTAAAAATGGTGGATGCTAACACCCCAGCCAATAATACAAGAAGCAAAAAATCTAAACAGAGCCATAAAAAGGCTGGTAAAAATTTAGGGAGATCTAAATAAGTTCCCTCTTTCTATTTTCTCTCTTGTCTAAAAATGAAGATAGTTAGTTGGAATTTAAGAGGTATCAAAGGTCCCTTAAAGAGAAGGAGAGCAATTTCCCAAATAAGACAGTATGATGCAGATATTATCATGCTACAGGAACTCAAGCTTCCTAAATTTGAAGCTTCCAATCTGGGAGACTGGATTTATCCAGGCTCCTCATCAATCTGGATTGAAGCAAATGGTACTAGAGGAGGGATGGCCATTATATGGAAAACCATGCAGCATATCTCTTTCTGCAATAGTTCTTCTAAAATGTGGCAGGCTGTCACTTTCTCTGTGAACAATATTTCCTTTGGAGTCATAAATGTGTATGCCTCCACTTGTCCAAAGGAGAGAGAGAATCTTTGACCCAGTATTAATTCTTGGATCATAAACAATTCCAATGTTGACTGGATTCTAGCAGGAGATTTTAATAACACCCCTACTTGGGATATGAAGCTGGGAAATAAAATCAACATGTCTATGGCAGAGAGGGTAAGTTGGAATAATCTTATTTCTGACTCCTCTCTCATACAGATTCCTTCTTCTACCTCTATTTACACATGGTCCAATAAACAAAAAAATCTTGATAGAGTTTACTGTGCTCTAGATAGATTTTATGTCTCGAATCCTAACTCTGATTTTTGGGACAACTGACTTCCATCTCGGACCATCAGCCTCAATTTCTTTGTACTAAGCACCTGCTTAATCCTCCAAGAGAGAGAAATATTCCTTTCAAATTTAATTGTTCTCTCCTTCAAAGCACTACTTTCCATAAGGCGTTCTCTGATTTCTACATGTCTCTTGATTCCATGCTACCTAATTTATCCATGAAGAATTTCTATCTCAAAATAAAAAGGGTTAAAAATTGGATAAAGGCTTGGGCAAAAAATAAAAATAAGGCAAAGATTCAAGAGAAAGAAACTCTTCTGCATAAGATGAAAGATATGAGATCCCTGCTACAAATTGATCCTTATAATTCTAGTCTTCATATTGCAGAGGATTTAATTGAGAGGCACCTTAAATGCATTGAGGAAAAGGAAGCCAGATTTTCTGCAATCAAATGCAAAATTAAATATAATAGTGAAATAGACTATGGGAGCTCTAAATTCTTCTTTAGAGTGGCTAAGTGCAGACTACTCAAGAACTCTATAAATCATGTAAACAATGACTCTGGCACTACTCTCAGCTCGAATCATGAGATCAAAAAATATTTTTATGACAGCTATTCATCTCTTTTCAAGGGCAATGATCTCTCAGCTACTGATATACTAAACAGAGACAAATTTCTTGCACGACTGGACACTATTCTTCCTAATCCTATTGATTCTATGGATATTTCCTTAACTACTATTCCTGGGGAGGAGGAAATTTATAAAACCTTATTGAGCTTCTCAAAGAACAAATCTCCTGGTCCTGATGGATTTCCCCCAGAATTTTATACTCAATTTTGGGATTATTGGCCTTGTGCACGGGTTTTGGAATTCTAACCATTTACACTCCTCCATTTCTGCTGGTTTCATTACTTTAGTGCCAAAGGTTGATAATCCTACTTCCTTAAATGAATGGAGGCCAATCTCTCTGACCAATTCTTCATACAAACTCTGTGCCAAAATTATTGCTAGAAGAATTCAGGCTTATCTCCAGAAAAATATAAGTGTCAATCAATCTGCCTTTCTGCCAAATAGATTTATTCTAGACAACTATATTAGTGCTATGGAAGGCTTACATTGGAATAGAATCTCCCATCAATCTTGCATTCTACTTAAGTTAGATTTTAAGAGAGCTTTTGACTCTGTAAGTTGGGATTTCATTGACATTGCTCTCAAAAAGATGGGTTTTCATGCCAAGCTCATATCTCTTATTTATGGATTAAATTCTATGTCCAACTCTGCTGTCTTGATCAATGGATCTCCCTCAAATTTCTTCCCTTTGGCAAAAGGTGTCAGACAAGGTTGCCCCTTAGCCCCTTATCTTTTTCTCATTGTTGCTGAAATGCTCACGAGATGTGTTCTTCATTTGCAAAATTCTGGACTGTTAACTGGTCTATCTCTTCCTAATAATTTGGATATGCTTACAATTTCACAGTATGCTGATGACACTTTTGCTTTCTTGGATTCCAATTCCAGCAACATCAATATCTTCCTAGATCTCTTTAAGGAATACTCTGCAGCATCGGGTGTCCATCAAAATCTTGACAAAAGTAAGATCATAGGGGATGTCTCTCAGACTTATATTTGTCACATTCCTGTGCTGAATCCTAATCAAGCTTCCAAATTATTAGGTATGCCTCTCTCTCTCTCAGTCCTAATTTAAAAGGTCTTTGGGATCCTATCCTACAAAGAATCAAGAGGAAATTGAATAATTATAGGAACTGTCTATCATTTGCTGGTAGGACAATCATAGCAAATTCAGTTCTAGCTTCCTCACATGTGTACTTCTCCTCTGCACTTATTGCTCCTAAATCAATTTATTCTGATTTGGAGAAGATTATTCGAAATTTCATTTGGAATGGCTCTCATCTTGTTAACTGGAATTCTGTCTCTAGGCCTAAAAATTTGGGAGGGCTTGGATGCAAGAATCTTCACCTCCAGGCTTGTTCTTTGGCAGGTAAATATATCTGGAGAACTATCATGGGAAGCAATTCTCCAGCCTCCCAGTTCATTGAGTTCTGGCTTAACTGCTCTTATCCTACTGGACATCCCTCTCTTAAGCATTCTCTCCCTGAATACGCTTTTGTGGACATTCATCCTGCTCCCAATACTTCTCCTTTGATGAGAAATCTAATTATGGCCTGGAATAAAATTCATCCCGTGTTTCAGAGAGACAATTTTCTTCAAGCCACTATAAGCACTAATCTATTTTGGTCACCAATTTTTTCTGATCAATTTTCCAACATTATGGCCATTAAGCATCCTAAGATTTATAGTAAATGGTCTAGTAAGGGTATCACTGCCATCAAAGATCTCTAGAGAGGTAATAATACTTTCATAACTTGGACTGCTTTGAAGACTGTTCTTAGGGGTACCTCCAGTGATAAGAAGCTTTTTGTGCACTTCAAGAATATTTTGGCTTCCTTTAATAATTTCAGTGACTTTAATAAATCGATTGGTTGCTCCATAAATGGAAAGAATATTTACAGGGTCAAAGAAATTTATTCCTTGATTAATGTGGCTGATGCTCCAGTAAAGGCCATGCAGAAATGGTCCTTAGATCAATCTCAAGTTCAGTCTCTTTTTAAAAATGTTTGGAACTCGTATTGTACCCCTAAAATTTGCTTCTTTGTCTGGTTGATTGCTCAAAAGAGTCTCACAAACTTGGTTTCCTTATCTAGAAGATGCAATGTTTCTTTAATGTGTAATTCTGGATGTCTTCAGGAAGAGGATCTACAGCATATCTTCCTTTGTCCCAAATTGAGGCCTTTCTGGACCTAGTTCCTAAATAAGATTGGCTTATTTTGAAAAACAGGAACCTTAATAACATTATTCATTTCCTTCAACAAGGTGACACGTTTGCTAACACTCTTGTGCACACTGCCTTATGGAACATTTGGAAATCACGAAATAGGGTCCTCTATGCTTCTAAACCTCTTTCTATTTTCTGGATCAAAATGCATTTTCAATTAGATATTGAAGCCATTGCAACGTGTCATAAGAGAAAATTTGGAGACAGATATAACACTTGCTGGAATTCTATTGGGCTATACAGGGGCCATTTTGATTTATTTGTGTCTTCTCTCAATGTTATTGATTCTAATGCTCCATATTCCTAACCGCGATGAATATTTAATGTTTCTTAAGGAGACGGTGCCACAAAAAAGCCGGACACGCATATTGATTATGAAATAGCCCTCAGATCAAAGTCGCCAAGCTGGTAAAAATTAACATTGAAGCAATTGTGTGAGATGACGATGATTTCTTAAAAGAGGTTGAAAGTTCTAGAACAAGAGAAGCAAGATGGGCAGAAATTTATACCCGAGAGTTCATGCAGATGCACATTTTGTTTGAGTTCTTGTTTAATACTCACTTCAAGATGACGTAAACACACAAATTAAGTAGGTTTAGGGAAATGTATTACAGCCACAAACTTCTGACAGACTTATATGGTACCCTACTTCTACTGATGGGGAAGGAAAGTTTAACAATGCTACTTATGCAAAATGACAAAGGCAAAGGCGCTATATCTGTGGTTCTACAAATAGAAGTTCTATCAGCACTACAATGAATGGTTCAACAACAATCTTGACAGTCATATCTAAACCATCTATCCTTCATTATAGCCTTCCATTTTGTCCTTCATATTCTCTCATTTCCATCAACCATGCTCATCCCTATGATTTCCGGAAACAGCTTTTGAGAATCATGGTTGGTTATTTTGTTTGCTTTTACAGGAATTTGAGAGCAGGAACTTGAAGATTTCTTACTGAATACGTGTTTCCAAGGATCAGAACTCCACTTAGGATTTTCTAAATTACAATTTGGATTTTGTTAAACTCTTATCTCTACTGCTATCTCTATTTGCATACTATTATTACTACTTCGCTTTGATGCTCACGAAGAGTATCAAATTTTCTCCTATTGTCATGCCTTTTGATAGTGTGACAAAAGGATTGTATGGCTTTATCTAATTAATGGAAAAATCTACCCTTACTCTCAAAAAAAAAAAAAAAAAAAAAAAAAAGAATTAGAAGAATGTTCATTTCAAATTTCAAAGCAGCATGGGCTAAATGTTCTTGGTGAAATGGAGCTATCCCGACCATTATAACTCTTCATATAAATCTGTGACACTTGAAATTTTATAAATTTCAAACACAGATATAAATGTAAGAACAGAACCTAGATAGGTATTCTAGACATGTTAATCTCTATTGCCTATCATTTTAATGGGAATAAAGTTTTTTAATCCAAGAAAGGAGGGCATAGTCCTAAAACCTAAGGGACGTTCAGTGTAGATCGGGACATTTACCAAAGATAAAGGGCAAATACACCTACGTTGAGGTAGAGAGCATGTAAATGTCTACCGAATCAATTACTACTTCACCTGGATTAACATTTTTCGAATAACAGATGTGCCCCTCCAACTCCCCTCCAATAGTAAGTAATCAAATATGATGCTTCATTAAAGTCTCAGTGATCTTTGCAAACTTAATTTTTTATGCTGGCCAAGCACCTGGTCAGCATATTGTTATCCATTATGCGTTGTCTCTATTATGTTGTTGTCCATCTGGAAGCGCAGAAGATTGTGTCTTTCAGGGTTTGGAGATTCCTCCGGCAGTTGTCCCCCAGGACGCACAAGCTAGAATTGCTAAAGCCTACCATTGCTCTTCCTGCTCCTGCCAAATGGCAGAGTTCCATTTGGTGTGTTCTCTTATGCATAGGCTGGTAGTTCTACTCAGTGGATCATGATTATCCTCTGAGATTTTATTCCTGCCTGTGCATTTGTATCTGGCGTTTGGCTTGGAGTTTCAATAAAGTTTGACGTCAAGATGGGCTGTCCCTTTCATGTTGTATCTATCAGCCTCAGAGATTTTTAGATAGAATTTTTTCAAAGACCAACAAATAATTCTCTATTCAACACATTAACCGAATTCCCAAAGTCAGGCTTGCTTAGTTTAATCTTAGAATGGAAATCAAAATGATTAGCAATGTCTTTTTTAAAGGCAGCCACCTTGGCCCTTAAATCCCTGTATTCTTCTAGTACTGTCATTTTTCTTAACGTGAGTCCAAATGTTAAGGTTCAAAGGGTTGAGCTCATTCCCTTTCATAATGGCGCAATATTATTTCCAGTATTAATAACACTCCTTCCCTATTGCAATTTTCAATTGGAACTGTAGATTGAGAATACATAGGATGTTTGTCAGTATCTGGCAAGACCTGAGTAATCTCCTTAGAATTTCCTTCAAGATTTAGGAGCTTTTATATTATCCTCACAAGATACTGACTAGCTATGTCTTCTCTCACATTTATCACAAAAACATAGGAGTCCAGCCCAACTAACATGTAAGATATCTTTTTGACCAAAGAAATCGATATAAGGTATGGAAGTAGGAATAGGCTTAGTGAGGTTATTTTGGATAAAAGTTCGAGGTGGTCTGGAAGGTACATATTCAATAGCAATATAAGTACCAATGGAACCAAAACGCTTGGAAAGCTAATATTTTGAAGACAAAAAGAAGCAACACAATATCAGCCCATGTTTTAAACAACAATTTGAGGGGTCCATTTAATAAAGGATAGGTGGAAGCAGTCAAAGGCTAGGATTTCGGATTTAAAAATTAAATCATTAAATCTTTTGAACCACATTCAACCATAAGAAAGGGATAATTGAGCCAGTAGAGAGCATTGATTAACATGCCTTTAATCATATTAAAAAAAAAAGCCCATCACTGGCATAACCCCAATTTTGTTGACTTTGATAACGACTGCAAACTCACTCATATTATAATTTTTGATGAAGCAAGAGAAGGATTCAAGAGAATACCTTTTAATTCCTTTTGAACAGGTCCCATTGAAGGTGAAAGTCAAGATTTCATCTATGGTACTATTAGAGTGCAAAGCCATCCGAGTCCTAGTTACTCCATGAGCCCTGGGTATACTTAGAGGTCGAGCAAGGTTATCGGTGTCAAATCTCTGTATATACATGTCAGAATCTTTGGAAAGAATATCCAAGTGAGGTACATTAGAATATATAGGATCTATTTTCTGTTCTTGACAGAGAACATTAGAAAAATTGTCGAAAAATGTATAAAATCGAGTTTTTTTGGAGGCAAATGAACTTAACTGATCAATCGAGGCTGATTTGTCCAAGAGACTGAGCTTAGTGAAATGATGAAGAATGGTTAAGTTTTTAGGGTAAATTAAGGAGCCATAAGGTGCGCATAAAGACAAACAGAAAGATCAGGAGAAAACAACAAAAGAAAAGTAACGAGGCAAAAATTCTGATCAAAGAGAAGGGCAAAGCAGGGGAAACCTTGATTGATTTTCATGGTGAAGAAAAATCAAAACTTCTTCGATCTGTTGGAGCCAAGGACGTCCTTCCAGAGATCATTTTGAATGAGAGTAATTTTATCATCTGTCTCGTCACAATACATATGGAAAGTACCAGTAACATAAATATTCGAACAAACTGTTTGAAGCCAAGAGAAGTGAAGTGGAGTTCCATTGAGCTGAATGAATGAAAATACAATGACCCACAGGGGTACCCACAATGAGGCCCCAACATGAGTGAATATGAGTGAAAAAATCCAACAATGACCTCAACCATATAACTAAGCTCAAAACATATAACTAGGCCCACGACCCACAAAGTTCCCGAACCCAAAATCGCATCCAAATCCCCTCCAAGTCAAAATTGACCAAAGTTGCACCTCGGCCCACAACCCTCAAATATCGACTCCCAACCCCCACCCCAACAAGAGGGGGATAGAAGTGAAAACTGTGACCGCAACCACCTTGGAACCGTTGAAAATCGGCTACCACCTCAGTGTCAAGAAAGAGGATCGCGCCGAACTGCAAAACACAATCACACAGATGGTTAACGTGAAAAGGTTAGGAGCCCTTGCATCATGCTTGAAAGGCAAGCGGAGCACAAGAATCTGACGAGAAAAAATAGCAGAATAGAGAAATTATAAAGAATCCTTGGAAGCGACATTGCTATGCCGAGAGAGAAAATATATAGATACACTAGGCCCGACCGCGGGGGTCTTCCCTCAGTGCCCCGTGGAAGCCACAAAGCTACACCAGGAAAAGAAAATAGACACATCCAATAGAAGAACCCTTTGGAGCCTACCCAGAAGCGACAAGTGCTACGCCAGGAGAAAGAGAGTAAAAGCATGACCAATGGGAAAAAATCTGAGAGAAAACCCTACGGGAAAAGAGAGCAAGAAAGAAAACATACACAAGAGAAAATATACACAAGAATATACAAAGCAGGATCGAGAAGTCATCAAGAATTGCCAGAAGCTACATTGCTACGCCGAGATAGAGAGAAATACATATAGAGATATCTAAAGATATATAGAGATACACCAGGTCCGACCGCAAAAACATCCTCAAGAGAGAATATACACAACAATATACACAAGAAAAAAGGGGGACACCCAAAAAGAATTGGCCCTAACAAAGTGGAACAACCAATGTAAAGCCTAACCCAGATATCAGAGGAGGGAGGGGGGGAACTCTGCACAACAAAGAATTCAGCTGAGAGGAAACACCGATGAAGGAAAGAAGCAAGCAACAGAGTATATACAGATGACAAAGCCAAAACAAGAGCCTGCGCGATAGAAAGCACATGCCACAGAAAGAGCGGATCCAAAACTGGCATGGCGCCAAAACAGACGTCCCTTTCCCTAGAATGGTGGTTCTCTTCTATATAAGAATAGAACCATGGCATCTCAAATTCTTCATAGCTTGGCATAAACGAGTATTCAGGTGTGAGGAACAAATCTGGAAAGAGCGTCTTATAAATGAGATTAAACCGCAACTCAGAAAATGATTCCTGAAGAAAACCACAAGTCAATCTCTCCCCCTATTTGAATATGTGTGAAAACTTTATATCCATATAAAGCTTAGAGAGCCAAGAATCAGGAGAATGATGGCACTCTACAAGGCCAGCAAACTAGCTCAGCGAATTTAGGATCAAACACCAAAAGTTCTTTAGGTTTTGCCAAGAATCGAGTTTAATTGAATAGGACAAACGAATCAAGAAAAATGGCGCACAGCTGAGTGTCCCCCCAACTCCCCTTCGATAGTAAGTAATCAAATATGATGCTTCATTAAAGTCTCAGTGATCTTTGCAAAATTAATTTTTTATGCTGGCAAACCACTCAGCTGGTCAGCATATTGTTATCCATTATGCATTGCTCTGTTATAGCTTTTCTCAATTATGCCCTAATCATAACTAATGTACTAATAATTACCTTGTAAAGTCAAATTATCTAACAAGAATTCATATGTGGAAATTATGTATCTTCCATGGAAATTATGCTTCACACATTTAGATTCAAGTTATGCATACCGATCTCAAAAATATTTCAAGGATGTTATATCTTTACGATGAATAAAAACACAAATCAAAGTGGAGGTAGTGTATGGCCCCTCTTGTTGTGGCATAATAGCCTAGTGAAACTTGCTCAGACTTGCCACCAATAGATATACGAAAAGCTTAAGCAATAACCTCTCCGTAATTCCTCCCTGTTTTATTTTTTAACTAAGGATCTAGGCCAAAGTTGTTTTATCGTGTTATTCAAGGTAATCGAAGGTCTACAATATTTCACTACTGGCATAGATGTAAATACTTTTTACTGCAAATCTTATCCTTCCTTAATAGACATGCATAAATGACAGTCTCAATGGATAAATTATAAAATTTTAACTAGCATGCATTCATTTTTCATAGAAATATAACGTGGCTCTAACATCATTTCATTTCATTTTATTTTTTTCCTTTTGGTCCTCTTCTAAATTTATGAAGCCATTCTACACTTGTCATGGTTGCTTGCTTCAAATTGTAATTATTCCAAATTCCATTATTCCATATCCATTGTAATAAACTTAAAACGATGACACATCAAGCTTGACAAAGTCGTGCTAGTATAATGCCATTCGTATAGAATTGGCTTCATGTCTATTAATTTCTACAAGAAATTTATCGCGGCGGCCAAGGCCGCCGCGAACATTTCTCTTATCCATTTCCCTTATGCTTTGGAAGTGAATCTAAAGACATTCTCGTTTATTCTCGTTTATTCTCGTTTATTCCAAGATCTGGACCGTACATAGCGATCCTCGTTTGTGGGGTATGCATGTACAAGTTTTTGTATACTGTATATTAAAAGTTTGCAAAATACTATAAGGTTTGAGAGAATGTACTTAATAGTGTTAATTTTGTACATGTATTGTAAATTTTTTGGGGCTCTCGCTGCCCTATGTAACCCCCGTGTGAATATGCACCCAAACCAAAGGGGGTTTAAGGGGGATTTTAATTTAAATGTGTCAAATGCAATGGTTTGTGTTAATAATGTTAATGGCAGTTGTGTGTTAATGGTTTGTGTTAACTAAAAAAAATTTTGGCCCCTTCGGGGCCTTAAGGATATTGTAGGGGTGCATGTAATATTGTGCATGGAGTTTCCTTAGTGCATGTAATATTGTACACATAATATCTGTGCATGGTGATTCCTTAGTGCATATGAATCATAATAGAAAATGGTAGTAGAGCTAAAAACAGGCTATTACATTCGAAGTCCTAATATTAAGTGTGACATAATACCATGATAGATAATAGACAAATGGTAACACATTTAAAAAACAGAAAACATTAGTTCAAGACCAAATCTGAAAGGAACAAGTGCAGCAACAAAACTAAGAATTTAGAAACATGCCAACAATGACAAGACGACCATCATGTAAATTTTTGTTTCTGTAAAATTTTTGCCT
Source organism: Isoetes taiwanensis (assembly GCA_021234155.1). Taxonomy (NCBI): domain Eukaryota; kingdom Viridiplantae; phylum Streptophyta; class Lycopodiopsida; order Isoetales; family Isoetaceae; genus Isoetes; species Isoetes taiwanensis. The sequence goes on along the minus strand of JAJEKV010000117.1, from coordinate 998,684 downwards.
ATAAAATGAACCACCCGGGAAGTCAAATCACAATAACTGATACCTACCTTCTTCAAGCTACATATACTGGATACCCAAGACAATATGTACTAAGGATACCGCTTGGAAAACAAACTATCTTCTTTGATGGCTTTGCACATAAGCTTGTACTTCCCACAAGAAATGCTTCAGTCTCTTCCTGACATAAATATAGTTAAACACAGTTCTAACATTCTGTACAAACTTGCCATTTGGACATAATTAGTCATACTCGTTTGCTCTCCTAGCCACTTCGGAACAACCTCCTTGCATGAACTGGAAGCTCTGGTCGCCAGAAATGAGAGCCTCACCAGATTTGCTCAATATTGAAGACCCCAAACATGGAATCATCTAAGACTGCATTTATGGCAGCTCCAGCTACATCATCGACACTCACTGGAGATGTAAGAAGCATTAGTTTTACAAGAAAACAAGTACCTAAATGAAGAAATGGGTAGGCATATTCAAATGTCAAGATAACACAAAATAGAAACCAGCATTTCACAGAACCGAATGAAAGCCTGAACACAATTCAATTTAATGCCTAATTTTCAACATATCCATGTCAGAGCAGTTACCTCAAAATAAGTTTTGTTATCTGCAAACATAAAATTTCGTCGTCTTTTGCAAGCAGGAGCTTCCTCCTCAACCTTGGTGACCCAAGCCAAGATTTAGTCAAAACTGGATGCTTACAGGTCTTGTGGAGTTGCAATCCAGGGCTGCAAGTAGCAAAAACTATGATGGCTTGTCATCTGTCCATAAATCTTAGGTATTGTCTGAGGTTGGTGGAGATGTATGTTGAATAATGGAAGAATTTTTTTTCCAGTGTTCTAGGCACAAATTGTTATACCTGTTAAACATTTTACTGGTTGCATTTGGAGTCCTTTTACTGACGAAACCAGTACCTAAAGCAGAACATGATAATTGTGTGCCAATAAGAACTTAAAAGCATCGTGTTACCTTCCACTGCAAATGCTGCATATACTTCAGAGGGGGATTGATTCATGATATCCCCGGTTCTGTTGCCATCGTCAATCATGTCCAAAAGCATACGGCCTGAATATCCATGTTATGATGGAAACAAACAAACAAATGCATACCTCTGTGGAGTTCCCAAAATTAAAATCTCCAGAGCTAGTAATGACTCTTGAATATGTCCCTGTGTTTGCAGACTTCTCAAATCTCCAACCAACAACCTGGCCTCCTGATATATGAAGATTGGCAAGCAATGGCAATCAGAAAACCCTGGAAGGGAAACCGTGGAAGCCAGGCATGTGACTTGCTAAAAACGGCCGATGGGTAAGTAACAGATTGCATGAAAATGAATGTGGCCTGACTGTAACCCGGAAGGAAAATGGCCGACCTGTGCGGCATCTGTTCTGTAAGCACGAAACTTAATAAAATGTTGATGCTGGCTGCCGATTTGTACATATAGTTGGTTGCTAGTCATATCCAAGCTATCCAAGTTTAAATTCAGTGTAAATTACCAAGCACCATGTATCTCTCCTGTATAACTCAATAACGGTAAAGCCCTTGCCTTAAATCCACGACTCCTGCAATCTGATGATCCTAACCAGAATCCTCCATTGGAAATGACGGTCCTCCTAATAATACAAATTAAACCCTAAAGTTGAATGCCTCGTTGCTTGCATGGCGTTTATGAAATTAAATTAATTAATTTTTTAAAGAATAAAAACATGCAAGGCAAAACCATTGCAAAACTATAGATAAAATGCCATTCAAATATGAGAATCCAGTGCGCACTCTAGATATACTGATTAGTATGCCTCGTGCAATACGCCTATGAAATCATATGAAAACCATGCCAAAAAGCGTATAAAATCACAAAAAAAACCCCTGTTATAATGCTACATATTGTAATTCAGTGAACATTGTGATTTAGATAACCATTGTATCTTGGCCTACTATGCTCTTATCTATGTTTTACATGTTGCTTGAAAAGCTATGAAGTATTTCAAATATAATAAACCCTCAAAATATATAAGCAAGTTTGTATTTCTTGAAACATGTCTTCAAGTTTGTTTGCTAAATGGTGTAAATATATTATTTGTTGGTATACAAAATTTTTGGCTTATCTTTTTGTTTGTTCCAAAGGTTTTCTTGATGCCTTTAATACTTTCTTTCTACATAAATTGTTAGATTTTTGCCCTCAACTTCTACAATTTATATATGCTGTTGGCTCTGTTTGCCATGTTGGCAAGCCATTCTAATCAGTGTTTTGCAGTATCAGTGTTTTTGCATAAAGTTTTTCCTTTTAATATTTTAGAAAGTTTATCATAGAATTCCCAGCAATACTTGAGAAATACTGGCGTTGAAAACTTCTAGAGCAAATTGCTTTGATAGAAATGCATGTAAAGCTTGGGAGATGACTTTCTACACGAAGCTGCATGCAGGAACAACAACAAACCAAGTCAACGAGAACAAACCAAGTCAACGAGAAGTATGTAAGGCACCTAGCTCAGCAGTAAAGATGATGTTTAGATTGAAACCTGGCACCATATTCTTGCCAATACTTGGCAAAGAGTATTCCACGTTGAATCCATCTCTAGAACCGTTGCTGCATGTGTGCAAGAGTGGCCTCAAAATGGTATCTATACAATTAATATCCATAGTAAAGAACAATGAGAGAAAAGTGCCTATCTCCCCAATCTACCATCATGGAAAATCAAAAGCTTTAGGTAGTCATCATTATGCACAGGTTCACCTTATAAGACTATAAATCTTAGGTAAATCTTAGGTAAACTTTACGCACATGCCCATTAACCAGAGACAAGATTTAAAGTCCTCCTCAACAAAATTGGCCCTTGCACGAATCTGCACTAATCTGCTACATATTCCTAATGCTGTTACATCCATTTCTGTAGCTAAAACATGGCGCAACCAGAGACAAAATTTAAAGTCTTCCTCAACAAAACTGGGGATACTTCAAGCGACATAGAAGGAGTAATGGAGCTTTGGCCAGACTGCTGCACAATGAAGCTTATTTTCTCAGAAGTGAACCCATATACGCAATTGATCATGGAAGTAGTTTCTTCATTTGTTGAAGCAACTGCTATGAATAGATGGCAGCCACAAGATCCAGAATCAATGCTCAGATTTTTGAAAGCTTGGAAAAAACCTCTGGAAAGAATCAAAGCCCTAAGAGGGCTTCCAACTTACATAGCCATGATCATGAAATAAGGCTACAGATTTTGGGCCGTTTGGACATATTATAGAATGGGGACAAAGCAAAAAGTCTTAAATCCGAGATATCTCTTCCCAGTCAAAGTAGTGGTTCGTCCATAATCCTTAAGTAGAAATCAGAAATATTATAAAAAAATAAGCTCATTCCTAATGTATACTTCGTACAGTATTTCTCATGCAGAGCAAGTCGATCATAATGACCTAACTTTATGCTTGTGCCTTCTCGAATCATATCAAAGCCTTGTGATTTTAATCTAGATCCTACAAAAACAACCCCATACATTGTCTGTCTTTCCAGCTTGGATGCACTAAGATTTGAATGAGGCAAAGGTCGAAGGCTTAGATGCGCACTGCATGGTGGAATAGCCATCACACGAGGCATAGGATGAACATATCTGCACCCATGTATCTGGCTTCGACCATCTGGCTCCGAAATATCCAGAATAGACGTTGAAGAATATTTCAGAAATATCCAGAACAAGTACAAACATGCTCCAAAATATTCAGAATAGGTACGAAATATCTTACTCCGAACAGGCGCTTAAGAACAGAAGGAGGCAAAGGGGCGCTGCATCTAACCAATCAGGCAGCACACAAAATATCATAAGAAAAGCAAATCCACCTTCGGCACAGATCTATTTTCCATCGTCTGCATGCAACTTCCCCTCCGTTTGTGTGTAGATTTAAGAATGAGGAATGGGATCGCTGGAACATTGAATAGCTGCGCTGCAGGGAAAGAGACGGGAGGAATTCCCCACAGAAAAATCCAACGCACTTAATGTGAGCGAAAAAAAGGAGACACACGCTTATAAAAGATGGATCAAGGAATACGGGTCGCCAAAAATTGCATTTGGATTGAGGTGGAGAACAAAACAAAAGAAAAATGAGAGACTCGATTATATATGTGTGGAAAAGACTCCTATGATATAGATATATAGCATCAAGATTTTACATAATGTCCTCTTAGGTTGTTGATGAACCTTTTAAAAGTACAAGTTTAGATTGCCGAATTAGTTCAATGGACACTTACACTCCATAAATGTAACATGATCCACACATAGGCTCTAATACCAATCAATAAATTGCCATATTCAAATGTTAAAGATAAAAAATAGACCCATACACAAACATCTACAATAATATTTTAAACTTACCTCTAATTCTAAATAACATTTTGCCAACATCTACCTCTAGGAACACAATTTCCTTAAACATCGCTGCCACATTGCATAATTGATAGAAATTTCATTATACTCCAACACTTACCATCGCTTCAACATGACAATCACATCAAAACTCAAGCATACCAGTCCACATATCAATGCCATGATGTAAATTACTGGAATTTGTGGTCCAAAATGGGATACATACATGGACAACCAAGTACAATACTGGCATATCATGGGTGGAGTGATTCATACAGATATAACAGTACTCTTGACTATTAGCCATTGGTTTCAATTGCTAGCTATTTTCTATTCAATTCTTTTTAGCAACTCTAAACTACATTTAATATAGGAGACATGCAACACAAAACTGTCAAAGTTTATTGCTCAAAGAAAAGAATTGGACTTGTGCTATTGAATTCAATAAATAACTAGTACTTGAACATAGAGCATTTGAGTTATGAGTAGAAACTTGTTTCTTGCTTCCGCTACAGTTCAAATGAACAAGAACATCTAAAACCAATCATATGGGAGATGTTATATCCTCCATCCACTGTCTGTGTCTAGCATATTAGACATCTAACTTAAGCATCATTTGCATAGCATTAGCTTAGCTTATAAACCCCATCTACAACACAATTACAAGGGCAACCCACAACGCGTGACCACTTCTTGGGTTGCCCGAAGGGCAAAACCCTGGGAGGAGGGGTGATGGATTGATGCCAATAAACATATCAAATCGAGGGACAGAGTTAAAAATCTCGTTGTGTTGGATGGCTAAGATTGAAAGTCTCACTGCATTATGTGAGTTAGGTAGAGACTGCTTTGCCATCAATTGTCGTGAGAGTCCGTCAGGGGGCAATCGACATACCAATGTGCTTATGATGCTTCGGTGGAATCGTGAGGGTTAGAAACTCTTGTTCTTATTCGTCCCCACCGGATTTGGCCAAAATAGCTGGATTTGCCATGACTTTGAGCGACTTCTGCATTCCTGTGTTTGTCCGGAAGAAAATAGTTTGCTACATGTATAATACCATTTCAAAATGGAAGCAATGAAAAAGGATATTGATGAAGTGCCACCACAAACTGAAGGAGCACCTGCTTCAGCACTTAATGCTTCATTTTCAAGTGTTATAGCTGCTTCACTTCCAAGTTCTACAGGTATCTCGAAGAGCCTATAACGCTTGGCGCAAAGAAACCTTCTGCAAAAGCTGGTGGCCTAGGGGTAAAAAAACTTACTGCGAAAGTACATACTACTTATAAATAGCTTTGAACATGCCAACTAATGGCCACCTTACTTTTTACCGACTTATGCTTTTGAGACTTTAAGGTTTACATATTTTAGTTCTACTGCCAATGGAGAATTTATATGATCAGAAGCTTGCTGAAGTGTTAGTTATAATTGGTTTTGCTCCAGTAACTGCAATACAAATTGCTCACAAACATCACCGCTTCACATACAGTGATGAAGATACTACACATAGCACAAATGGTGCTACAGGACACATATCTGCACCATCAAACAGTGGTAACTTCTTCTCATCATTCGCTAATACTTCTAAAAAATTACCATCGAACAACTCCAAGGTAATAGATTGTATTTGGAGGCACATATCCTTTAAATTATGAGGGAATAGAATAAGTTTAGAATGCATCATGGAAAATGCATTTTTCACTTTGTCTTGAAAACTTTGAGGGACGGAAATAATTTTAGAATGCATCATGGTTCTCACCTTGTTTTATTTGAAGCACTTTGTATTTTTTTTTTTTTTTTTTTTTTTTTTTTTTTTTTTTTTTTTTTGGTTTACTTTCTGAAGCCTACATGGTTAAGATTGAAGAGAGCACCGAGGCACCAAAGTTTTTTGCAAATGCAAAGACTATTTCATCTTCACAATTCTTCAATGAGAATAAACCAAGTAATGCTGAAAACCATGTTCGTCTTTAGAAGTTTGTGGTATGAGATCTATTCTTTTTTTGCTTCTAGTAAAATGTTATAAATATGCCTCTGCGTACGTTGAAGCTATGGAACCTGAATGAGCGAACATAATTCATCATCCATATCTAGTGCTGACTTTTTTGATCGGGATAAAAATTTAAGTGCATTTGTGGTTGATGTTACTGCTAGTGACCTTGTGGCAAGACTCTCTATGTAGGTAGTTATTACCTCAGATTTCTAATTTTGTAAAAGCTATAAGCAAATATGCTAGCAAATATGTTTATGGCTTTGAGATTGAGTATTTTTTGTTTATACCATGAAAAGTTCCTTGCTGTAAGATTTAGTAATTGTCATCTTTAATGTCTTTATTGTATCTTCAGGCTACACATGATATGGAAATTGCAGGCAAAATGAGAAAGAGATTATTGTCTATTGCCTTAGATGGTATGGTGGCAGTGTCTGAGATATTGGATTGGCTGAATTCCCAAGGTAATGTCAACTATTAGGGCATATTAGAGGCTAAACGTAAGGCAAGCCTTTTTCTAACATATACTAATTTCTTTAATATTTTTGGAGATTAGTATTAGTTTCTCTCAGAGTTGAGAATGCATCCTGTGACCTGCATTGGTGTGGAAACACAATACTTATTTAGCACAAGAGTAAAGCTTATAAATTCTTGAGTTGTACATTGATATTTGAAGAGGCACCTAAATCATTTGCTATTTTTGCAAGTGGAAAGATTGAAGGCATCGTGTTCTTATTAACTATTTGGGTGTATAAATTTTCTTTTTGCATGGGCTTTTATTGTGCTCTTGTTTTTGGAACATGATTGATAGTTATTTTCCATTTACTTAATATTATTACGTTGAACAATGGTATATATATAGGACTACAAACCAAAACGTCATATTGTTAAGTTGGGGACATGATAACAACGTTGAATGAAACTGTGTGCTATTTAACAAATGTTTTGAGTCCACATACTGGAGGGTGTCGAAACTATGTGCTATTTAGCAAATCTTTTGACTTCACAGAAAACCTTTTGTTATGCTATTTTTATTGCCTTTTGTAGGGTGTGCATTCTTTTTAGAGGATGTCTCTTGAGTCGCATTAATGCCATCGATCCGAGCCATCGGATCGAGATTTTCGAATGTGCGAGCATGCATCCGTCCCATGCATGCATGCATTGCATGCATTTCCTAGGGCTCTGGTGGGGATTGCTATTCCTTGTAGGTTCTTCATCGACTTCTCATTGGCGTTTTCTCCTCTCTCAGCAGTTCCCTTGACTCCCTTTCTTTGATACCAGGCAGGAGAGGGGCTTCTCCCTGCTTGGTTTGCCAGTTTGACGTCTTTTACTATGTTGTGACCTGTTCTTCCCCGATCTTACCCTTCTTTGGCCATCCTTCAACCTTCGACCTCGATCCCATTTTGATAAGGAAGTTCTCTTTTTGTCGGGAGCTTTTGTCTTATTTCATGCGAGCCCTTATTCGAGAATGCCATCGATCCGAGCCATCGGATCAAGATTCTCGAATGGGCGAGCATGCATCCGTCCCATGCATGCATGTATTGCATGCATTTTCTAGGGCTCTGGTGGGGATCGCTATTTCTTGCAGGTTCTTCATCGACTTCTCATCGGCTTTTTCTCCTCTCTCAGCAGTTCCCTTGACTCCCACCCACCCTCCCTTAATGTGTATATTATTGTAAATGTTGTTTTTTGTCGCGTGGCACGCGTGAACAGCCCCTCGCTTTTTGAGGTGTAAATATTGTTTTTTGTCGCGTGGCACGCGTGACCAACCCCTCGATTTTCGAGGTTTTTTCTCTATTGGTTTTTCTGTTGGTGGTGTGCAGGTCCAGGGGTGATGTGCAACTTCGGTATTCTCTGTGGAGCGTGGGTTTTTGTTGTGGGAACGTTTAGCAGCCCTGCGTTGTCCAAGCCCCTTGCCGAGATTTTATCGCTGTTTTTCCTCGAAAACCCGAAAGGGCGGGGTTTTTTAATCCCGGCGATAAACTCTTGGCAAGTACACTAGCCACATCTATAGCACACAATTCTATTTGGGGTCCAGGTGTTATAATTGGATATTCCCTATGTTTTTCATTTTTTGGGTAGCCTGCGATGTGCAGCTACCCATTCTATACCATTGTAGAAAAACTGCTGAGATGAATGAAAAGCCTAGCTAGAGTTTTTGTCTGTTTTCATGCGAGCCCTTATTCGAGAATGGTAGCATAAAGTCGTCATATAAGTGGTCTAAGAAGTTATAAGAAGAAAGGCTTCATAAGAAAGGCTTCAGTTAAACGCCATCTTAAGTTAAACGCCATCTTCAGTTTTATGAAACTTTGGTGTTTCCATCCTAGATGAAAATGAAATTTGGGTTTGCGTCTGTCTGCACCTGTGTTAACCAAGATTAGGCATGCTTTGGGCCTATAAATGCAAGCTTTAGGCAACTCATGGCGACTCGTGGCTGCTCCCACTCATCGGCCACCTCGTGATTTTACATGGCATAAAACCCCGCTGCCCATCATTTACCTAGTACATAATAAGCGCGGTCTTGAAATTACTAAATAACTTCGTTCATTTTGTCTCACGCTATATTGACCAATGTAGTCGTAATAATTTCATTTGTTTGAACATCATCTCCATATGAACTGATGGGCAGGATGGTGGAAATGAGGAATAGCCACCATTAAAATTGAGGCTAAGACAAATAAGACTCACTATAAAACAAATGAAAAGCACTACCGGATAAACTTCATCAAGAATTGAGCTTTCCAGATGGAGTAATGGTGCATCTGAAAATTTTGTAGGATGTGGTGCCATGTCATCCCAATTGAGCTCAGATAGAGGTAATGGGATTGCCATGCGACACAGGAACTCCAGTAGTAATGGAGATGGGCTCTAATGGTCTGAAGGGCAAATCTGAAAGAAGTTATTGCTTTTTTTACTAAAATCTTCTTCCACTTGCTTGAACTCCCAGTTCACTGGAGTTTTTTTTTTTTCCCTCTAGTGCAAATGGCAGCTTCTGCCCATATACCGACCTTTATCAGGGTTAATGATCAGACAAGTTCGAGGGAATTTACTAAACAGTTAGTGAGGGCTGGCTCTATTTGTGTTGCTTTTTGTGCAATTCATTTTTCCTGAGGGCTTTACATTTTCTTCCGTGGTCTTCTCTGCATCTTTGATCTTCCTTGCCTTTTCTTCTGCGATCTTCCTTGCTTCTACTGTGACGCATATACGACCCCTGGCCGTATACATACGGGGACTTTCCCCTCCCATGGCAACCAACGTGCCATGAGCAGGGCCCTCCGTCTGACCCGGGCCGTCTACGTAGAGATGCTCGGGTGAAGGACACGGAGGTGCCATTCGGCCCACGCCTTCGATGGGCTCCTACGTCGCGGAAGCATGAATACAAGGGTCAGCACACAGCATAAATCATATATAAATAGCCACCACGAAGGGTGACGCATCCATCCAAATAACAACGGCAAAGAATATACATCTAAAACTAAGAAAACACCCCAAACCTCAGGTTCTACCCGGCTCGGACTCGGTGAGGATCGGCCACCTGCTGGCCTTAAGAGATCAGCGGGGCCGAGTCTTGGCATGGCGTTAGGCGGCATAGAACATCGGCTAGGGTTGTCCACTCCATCCGCCCCTCACGTGCATACTTTGCGGATGGGTCGATTCACGCTATGGCTTCGCTTATAGCCTTCCTGGAGACCTTGACTCCGCGGTATCACCCCATGAGCCTACTCCGGGGGTCATAACGCCTGTCCGATGAGGCGGGTGGGGAGGGGTCCCTTCCGGGATCACAAGTGGTTCCATGGGTGAGCTAGAGAATACGTGTCGTGTCCGGCGACCCGCGCATCCGTGCCGACTTACTCACCCTAAATCTACTCAAAGTGCAAGATGCTCCATACGGATCACACCTCTACACCCGTGGGAGTGTCGGACCCATACCCTCGCCTCTCGTGGCCGGCTATCGGGCTAGCCTCTTGTAGGAGTCTCGGGGAGCCTTTTATGTTCGTGCAAGACCCCACCCCACTTCACCACTTTGTGTCCCTTATCGGTGCTAAGCTAGACCATAGCATCTACGACCGGTGGTCTCTTGTACACAGAGGCGCAATTAGTGGGAATATTACAGGGGCTCTATCTAGGAGCATACTATCATAATTGAGCTCAAGTCTCTACCCCCCTTTAAACCCCTGCTTTAATGGAAGCTACCAAATCCTTCATAGATACATCAACCAATTCCTTAACAGAGCACCATTCATAATTGAAATGTAATCCTACTTACCGGAGAAGGGTTAATTTCAACAAAGACAATCGAAAAGAGAGTACTACTCTGATTAGCCTACAATTCACAAGCTAAACTACTACTAACCCGTGTTTCAAATTGGAACCGCGTTATCGTGGGGTGCTTCCATAGTCTTTGCAAGTAGGGTAGCAAAAATGGCCTAGTGGTGGTTCGATGATTTTGGTGAGGTCTCAGAATGATCCTTGGGCCAAATTTGCTCCTTGGGCGCTCAACTGGTTCGATATTGGCTGTTATGGGGGTGGTGATCCACCTTATTGGATCCAATTAGCAATCCCCATGCTGGCCAATCGAGTTTGGCCAGGTGGTGCTTTCCCAAACCATAATTAGCTTAATTATTATTAATTTCCTTAATCATAGGTTATTATCCTTAATGTTTTAATTAACATAGCTAAATAAATCCCTTTTAGGTCAACCCCCTAGGTTACCATACCCCATGGTGGCGTATCTATACTGGGTGATGTGTCAAGGTATTTATACATATACCATATAAATACTTGAAACGTTACATCTACAATCTTCCTTGCCTTTTATTCTGTGATCTTTATTGTTCCATCTTCTCCCCTGTTGGTGCTTTGTTGACATTCTTTTCTGCTGCAGTTTTTCCTTCTCCGTTGGGTTCTTACCGTGACTGCCATATGTACGGCCAAATATTTTGGCTTCTATTTTCAATGGTTCAATTGAACAACTGTTGCTTTTTTTGGGTTGCCCAAAGGGCAAACATCTGGGAGGAGGGATGATGGAATATCTTTTGATGCCCATAAATGTACCAAATCGAGGGACAGAGTTAAAAACCTCACTATGTTGGACGACTAAGATTGAAACTCTTGCTACGTTATGTGAGTTAGGTAGAGGCCGCTTGCTTGGCCGATTGTCATGAGAGTCTGCTAGGGGGCAATCCGATGGACGAATGTGCTTGTGATGCTTCGGTGGAATCGTGAGGGTTAGAAACCCTGGTTCCTCTTCGTCCTGGCCGGATTTGGCATGGCCAAGATAGCCGAATTTGACTTGGCTTTGAGCGGCATCTGCATTCCTGTGTTTGTCCGGAAGGAAATAGTTTGCTACATGCATAATACCATTTCAAAATAGAATAGAATAGAATAGTTTTTTTAACGTCCACGGAGACCAATAGGTCATGGGACCCATACAATGGGCTAGTACAATCATTACTACTAGGATTAAAAAACCTTTGCAGTAATGGAAGCTCATATCTCGCTTCATAGGTAAGCTACACTTATTAGCGAAAAGGATGAGCATCTGCCGGATTTGGCATGGCTAAAAGTGACGAATGCACTTGGAGCGATCCCAAAATTATATCCAACAAACATGCCCATCACAATGAGCATTTAGCCTCATGCCATTTCGAGCTTTTTATGTCATACAAAATCTATGGATAGATTTTTTTCATGTGATACAAAATCTATAGATAGATTTTGGCAAAGACCGTGATGCATACTAGGATTTGTTACCTTGTTGGCCCATTGTGTACATCCATGTGCTTCGTGTTCCAACCGACCGCCTAGAAAGGGTACAATGGAGTAATAGGCGTTGAGAGTAGTAGGAGCCGAAAATACCCGTGTTAAAATTTTGTTGCTATTTCAAACAAAAATGATGCTTTAAGATTATCATATTATTTGTTTAATTATGTCGTTGCTTATGCCACATTTGGTTGGGCATTGGAATAGAGTTGTTTGGTATTATTATGTAATGACAATACAAGCTATGAACTTGCTTTTTGCTTATAACCAAGTATGTTGGGATGTTCATAATCATATGATCTTGGTAATCTAGGCTAGATGCTTGTTGTGATGGGCATGTTTGTTGGATAGATGTTTCATTATCTTGTTGTTGCCCTTTGCTTAGATTTGCATAGAGTATGTACTTGCTGTATGCGGTTGGTCTGAAGCACATCTCTATTTCAGATTATTGTGGCCATATGGAGCGTATTTGAAGCGGGTTTATCTTAAGGAATTGACGGGGAAGGAGGGGGGAGAGGCAAATTATTTATACAACTTACCCATCTTAGGCAAGCTAATCCTACATTGCTACGTAAAGATGCCTCATTGGAGCCGTTCCATTGGTGCCATGTGGAATTACCAAAAGTAAACCCTGGCCTATAACTAGATCTAAACTCTAACCTAGATCCATTTTTATACCCGAACTGGCAACCGACACCACTTGCACCTCCGAGCCCGGATCAGGGAGTAGTTGCACCAACGAAGTTCGGAATTGCTAAACATCGTTGAGTAATAAATAATCAGCAATTGAAACCAATAGTTGGTAAGAGTGTGTGCAAGCGTGAGCCCGTTTCATCGCATAAATGGAGTGGAGCTCATCACCAAACACTTAGCCAGCTAGGAGAGGCAGTGGCCAAAGAATAGGTATTTGGTGTAGATAAATAGGTAAATGATTTAGGATGTATCATACCAAATACTAGCATGTTATATCTCTTATGTAGTTATTCCTTAACTCTCAGTTCTAGTCCAGGAACCCTAATCAATGAACTCTAACTGTAAGTCAGTTTGCATGCGATTAGGATTAGTTGTGTCGATGTTATTTCTTAAGTTATGGATGTTGTATGATGGTTGATCATTATTTGCACCATTTGTGTATGAGGAAGGGGGTAGAGACCTTGTAGCCATTGTAGACGATGCTTCCCAATTATATGTGGCCTGTGCATAAGAACTTGCACGGTTCGAATAGCGGATTTGACAAGGATGTATAAGGTAGGACTTGTCCGATGGTAGTATGGACCCTTGGCGTGTAGAGTTCCCCTTGGAAGGGGGGAGAGGGGGGGTCCTTAGCGTGCTAGGCTATCTACCATTGCATGTAGGTAGAGTGTAAGTCCAACAACTCCTAGTTGATTCATCGTTGGCGGTCTAAGTCGGGTATGATGAACGAGCAAGCATTTTCCCGGCAAATGCCTATCATTGGCATGATGTATCTTGGACAAGCCCGATGCTCTTCAACCTATTTACACAATACACAAGGAGGGGGGTTGATAGAGTGGTCCACCCTAGCCATTGTTCTATGCCCGACCAATGCCTTTCTATATATTAGTTAGCATGTTATTATTCAATAATGTGACGATGGCTGGATGCGTGCCACCTCATGGGTAACACATTAGGCTATTGTTATGTTATCTTTGATGCTAATAGTATATTGCTTTCGTTGTTTGTAGGAGCCTATAGAGGAAGGGACGAGATGACACCTCTGTTTTTCCTCCATCCTAGGCGCGAGTCAGACAAAGGGTCCATTTGTCGACATACCTATTGGAGGGAGAAAGTCCTATGGAGTTACAGAGGGCTTTTATTGTGCTCTTGTTTTTGAAATATAATTGATAATTATTTTCCATTTACTTAATATTAAAGAAGTTATTGCTTTTCTTACTAAAATCTTCTTCCACTTCCTTGAACTGCCAGTTCACTGGAGTTCTTTTCTTCCTAGTGCAAATGGCAGCTTCTGCCCAAACCGACCTTTATCAGGGTTAATAGTCAGACAAATTCGAGGAAATTTACTAAACAGTTAGTGAGGGTTGGCTCTATTTGTGTTGCTTTTTGTGCAATTCATTTTTCTTGAGGGCTTTACCTTTTCTTCCATGGTCTTCCCTGCGTCTTTGATCTTCCTTGCCTTTTCTTTTACGATCTTCCTCGCTTATGCAATCTTTCTTGCCTTTTATTCTGTGATCTTTATTGTTCCATCTTCTCTCCTGTTGGTGCTTTGTCGACATTCTTTTCTGCTACTGTTTTTCCTTCTCTGTTAGGTTCTTACCGTGGCTGCCATGTGTATGGCAAAATGGGGCAAACCCTTGTTTATGTGGGTGTATGGCATATTCTAGGTATATATCAGTATATACCCGGAATATGCCACTGACTGCTAAAAACCCACTGCTGGGGGTAAATGCCAGGTCAACTATGTTCTGGTTAGCCAATGTGGAAACCTGGTAACCGGTGCGGGCAGAAATTCTCTCGCCCAATTTCTGGACCAGCCCCATTCCTTCACAGAAAATTCTGGAGCAAAGTTGAACCCGCCAATAATTCTTAGTGCAAAATTTGGATTTTTCCACCAGTTATCTGCCGAAGTAATGGAAGGGCCGACGATCCTGCCTCTGGATCCCCACCTTACATCGTTCCATCTCTTTTTCAATATACAGGTAGCACTTGCAACTAGTACAGGAACAAACTAGGGTTTCAATCTAATTATATTTCAGGGAACGGAGTTATCGTTTTCAGTTCATGGAGTGCCACCTCCATCCATGGCTGGGAAGCAGTCCTTGCAGAATGCAAAGCTTGAATGCACACAGGAAGTTAGGGCACACTTCAGAGGCTTTGAGAATGTTTTGAACCAGGTAAAATCTTTGATAGCATGTCTTTGATAGCATTGTATTCATACCAACTCGCTTTTCCTTTGATTGCAGCGTCTAAATCAGAGCATGGATATTGATTCTTTTGCTTTGGAAGTTCAAGATATCCTTGTGGGTTTTTCCGCAAATTGAATCAGCATTTATTGGATTCCCAAATTATGGTAACCTTGTGTTTTTGTTAGGAGCGCATTACAAGAATCAATCAAAAGCTAAGATCGCTGCCTGCGACATTCTATACTCGTCTTTTTTCAGAGGTAATTCAGCCTTATTTTATGTGTCTGATTGAGGTCCTTGTGTGAACATCGCCTTTTGCACTTGTTTACTTGCACAGATTGAAGAGATTGGCTGGAAACATGTTGCCAACTTGGGAGATGAACTTTTATGCCCACAGGTTAGGTTATTGTAAGGCTGCTAACATAGATTGAGAAAGCACTACATTTGATGTATGTATATGCTTCTCATTTGTAAACATGCTGGAACTGCAGTGATCAGGTTGGTAGAGAACATATGTTGGAGGTAAAATTGTTGCCAGAATATCCTGAGGCTGAACCCATTCCCTGTGCAGTAAGTTGTAGGGGAAATGTTGTCTTTTTCACCATGTCTACTGTATGTTTTCCTGATGCCTTTTCTATGATCAGGAGTTTCCAATGCCAATGACATCAAAATGGTGGTCTGGTGCCACACTGAAGGACGTCTTTTTACAGTTTCAAATGGTAATCTTTCGGATATCTTCTATGACTTGTGTATCGAATCTACTAACTTGGATTAAGTAAGTTAATTCCTTATAAGGCTTTTGACAGCTATCGGGACTTTTGGAACATGCTGGACGAGTTTGACCAGAGAACTTGGGTTATAGAACCTGAGCATCCATCTCATGCAGATTGCTCTCATCGAATTGCTTTAGGTACTATTTTTTCTCTCTTTTCCTTTTTCTTTTGCTTTAGCTGGGAGGGATTCTTTGCCATGTAGATATTGAGTTCTGAATTTACATGTCAGGTTGCTACTGCTCGTTATCAATAACAGTTGATCCTTTATCTCCTCGGTCGTTACCAGAGTATGTATATAGCAATATCACATATAGAAATTCATTGAACACTTCTCTGGATTTTTTTTTTTGGATATCTAAGACTTGTTTCTCTTTCTAATTCAGATGTAGATTTTTTGGATCAGAGACGTCTGTACCACCACTTCGGAAGAAGCTGAATGAAAATATCAGAAACTGGTATGTGGTCTAGAATATCAGTAAGAATCCTGAGAAAATTGGATGTATCTGCACATTCTTTATGCAGGAGAAAGGATTTATCAATACTTAAGAATCTGGAAAATGTGCTCGAATCAAGTTTCCCTGGACCTCAAAATGGTGTACATGAGGACTTGAGTGCAGATTGTTGTATATGCTACGCATATCGTATCCAAGAGGGTAAGCAATTGCTATATTTAGAATTCGTTCTGGGCCTGGCATTCTGTTTCAGACGGGTGACAATCAATGTCCAATCATTTTGTATCCCATTCTTTTGATTTTGTAGGTGGCTTGTGTGGTCAAACAGAAGGAGCTGTACCGGGCCAAGTCTGTGACAATGCTAATTGTGGGCGCCCTTTCCACTCTAGTTGCCTTGTGGAGTGGTTACAGTCAATAACTACTAGTAGACAGTATGCTCATCTTTGACAGTTTAATTGTTATCCGTGGATAGTCTTCTAATAATAATCTCCATTGCAGGTCATTTAATGTTCTATTTGGAAATTGTCCATATTGTTCATATCCCATTGCCGTGAAAAGTTTTCTTTGATAATGGGTCTCTTTTGAAAGAGAATAAGAAAAGAAACTCAAAGAAACACATGGTCAAGATAAGCATGGACGACATGCTATTGTTATTGGATTAAAGAGAAAAAAAAGACAGAATGCTCATTGCTGCAAGTTTTAAGTTTGCTCTTGGACAAGGAGTGGCATCTTACTTTCACCATTACCGGCCCTCATATGAATGAATTGTACAATGGTCAATTTGGATGTTCCTAGGTTGTTTCACTGCGTTTTATATGGCTATGTTGCCTTATTATTGTGTGTTAAATTAGATTTGGGCCTTATGCGTCAGTGTTTGACCTGTTTGTTGGCTCTATTGTTTAGGGAGCCCAAAATGATAGCAAATTCAATCGACTGTCTTTTATAGATATACCATTATACAACACACAAGAGGGGCTAATTGCAAAATGAATTATAAGAAAGACCCAACATTCTTTTTACTTCGTTACTGCACAAAGAAGTCACAAATGTATCCTTTATTTCATATTGATAGAAACACAAGAGAATACCTAAAGGTTAAACATTTATTGAAAGTAAGAATGGCTTAACGAATTGTAAGAAAGAAGAACCCGAACCCACTAAAGCATAAGAGACGACTTACACAAACATTAGCATTTCTTAGAGTAAACACAGACTTCAAAAGGATCACTTGCACTTCATAAGAGGCACCGAGATTTAAAAAGATGACTAATCGTTTTTGAGCCATTAATAGAAAAATAGATGTGCTATAGAAGTTATAATTCTTTCTATTGCTAGTGGTTCCTCCATTTACTTTATATCATTTATTACTTCATCACTTGAGAAACTCATAAATGTCATTCCATGTCCCCTCAATTGGCACCTTAAATTGACAAGCGTTACCAACTTTTAGCAGGATGAGATGAATATCCTAGCATACATTAATGTTACAAGAAATTTATCGCGGCGGCCAAGGATTTGGTTTTATATACAATTGTATAATCATGGAAGATGCATGAAAGTGCTTACTACAGATGTCAAAGCTTTTGGAAAGTTCATTATCTTTAGCTTTATCTTTATCCCTCATATCACACCAACTGACGACTAAGCAACTGCCCCAGAGAAGTGTGAGCAACATTACAGTCGACCCAGCAAGAAGAACCATTCCAACCAAAACCTGGGACTGTGCATCCGCTGCACTTGCTGCTAATCCAGATGCTGCACGTACATTTACCATTAGGATGATGCAAAATCAAAACTCTTGAAGTCATAATAGTAGTATCTTGACATTATCAGAGGCTCAATGAACCTTTTACAGGATCAAAAACTGTAAGAATAAGTTTAATGCATATCTGCCAAAGTAAAGTGCTAACCAAGTATCACTAATGAATTCGGTAAGGTGCCAAGAATCCAAAATGGGTACTGTAGCTCTTTGACAAATTTGCAAGTGTACTTGATAATGCAAGAATTGCAACTGCGCCATGCACATGGTCGCTTCATGATATTTGAGTGATGGTTAATTGTTGACAATTATAAGCTCATTTCGCAAGCAGAATGGAAATAATTCTATAGATTGTATCAATTAATGCATTGATTTCTTCCTAGGATTGATTGAAATTTTGTTATTATATTTGAATTATTCAACATGTCTAATTGTACATTGATGCAAAAGGCAGAATCCCATAGGGGAAGCAGTTAGGCAATTTAAAACAATTGTGTTGTTAGGAAGGGGGCATCAAAACGTTCAAAACCCACATTTTCTCAAGCTCCAATTTAGCAAGAAATTTTTCCCACAGGGCTAGCTCCCGCTTTGTGCACTTGTGAGAGTTGAATTAAACCCAAATGTATCCTTTAGCACAGGGTACCTAGTGCAGAGGGAGCATCGATCCACTCCCATGATATGGAGTGAAAAGAATATGCAAACACACCCTCGAGGCACCGGATGGCAACCCTCTTTGCGTAGCACCTTGTTTTTTTTGGGTTGCCCATAGGGCAAACATCTGGGAGGAGGGATGATGGAATATCCTTTTGATGCACATAAATGTACCAAATCGAGGGATGAAGTTAAAAACCTCACTACGTGGACGACTAAGATTGAAACTCTTGCTACGTTCTGTAAGTTAGGTAGAGGCTGCTTTGCCATCGATTGTCATGAGAGTGTGTTAGGGGGCAATCCGATGGACCAATGTGCTCGTGATGCTTCGGTGGAATAGTGGGGATTAAAAACCATGTACCTCTTCGTCCCGGCCGGATTTGGCATGGCCAAAAATAGTCGGATTTGACTTGGCTTTGAGCGGCTTCTGCATTTCTGTGTTTGTCCGGAAGGAAATAGTTTGCTACATGCATAATACCGTTTCCAAATGGAAGCTCATGTCTCGCTTCACAGGTGAGCTATTCTTATTAGCAAAAAGGATGAGCATGTAGCTGGATCTGGCATGGCTAAAAGTGCTCTGAAGTATCATTGGGTTCTTTAGTTATGGATATGGAAAGCAAGGGAACATCATTCTTCATATATTTATAGCAAAACTAGAAAAAGAAAATAAGAGACCACTATGCATCTATACATGAAGTGGTTGCTGATAACAGAACTGCTCGACTTGTTGGCTGTGCATTTGCTCTAATACTTCATGCCATTTCAGAGCTTTTTTTATGTGATACAAAATCTATGGATAGATTTTTTTTCATGTGATACAAAATCTATAGATAGATTTTGGCAAAGATCAGGATGCATACTAGGATTTTTTTACCTTGTTGGCGCATTGTGTACATCCATGTGCTTCTGTGTTCCAAATGACTGTCTAGTAAGGATACAAAGGAGTAATAGCTGTTCACGAGTAGTAGGAGCCAACAATACTCAGGTTATAGAAATTTTATTGCTATTTCAAACAAGAATGATGTTTTAAAATTATCAGATTATTTGTTTAATTATGTCGTGCTTATGCCACATTTGGCTGGGCATTGGAATAGAGTTGTTTGGTATTATCCTGTAATGACAATACAAGCTATGAACTTGCTTTTTGCTTATAACCAAGTATAATGGGATGTTCATAATCATATGATCTTGGTATAGACTAGATGCTCGTTATGATGGGCATGTTTGTTGGATAGATGTTTCATTATCTTGTTGTTGCCATTTGCTTAGAGTTTTGTATAGAGTATGTAATAGAGTTTTTTGGTATTATCCTGTAATGACAATACAAGCTATGAACTTGCTTTTTGCTTATAATCTAGGCTAGATGCTCGTTATGATGGGCATGTTTGTTGGATAGATGTTTCATTATCTTGTTGTTGCCCTTTGCTTAGAGTTTTGTATAGAGTATGTAATAGAATAGTCTACGGTTAGGTCTCAAGAACATCTCGTTTTGATTGTGGCCCGTATGGAGCAGATTTGAAGCCTCAGTTTATCTTAAGGATTTGACGGGGGAGGAGGGGAGAGAGGCAAGTTATTTATACAACTTATCCATTTTAGGCAAGCTAATCCCACATTGCTAAGTAGAGATGCCTCATTGGCGACCTGCCATGCGGAGCCGTTCCATTGGTGCCATGTGGAATTACCAAAAGTAAACCCTAACCTATAACTAGATCTAAACGCTAACCTAGATCCATTTTTATACACGAACTGGCAACTGACCCCACTTGCACCTCAGAGCCTGGATCAGGGAGTCGTTGCACCAACGAAGTTCGAAATTGCTAAGAATCGTTGAGTAATAAATAAATAGCAATTGAAACCAATAGTTGGTAAGAGTGCGTGCAAGCGTGAGCCCAGCTTCATGCGTACAATGGAGTGGAGCTCATTGCCAAACACCTAGCCAGCTAGGAGAGGCAGTGGCCAAAGAATAGGTATTTGTTGTAGATAAATAGGTAAATGATCTAGGATGTATCGTACCAAATACTAGCATGTTATGTCAGTTATGTCTCTTATGTAGTTATTCTATAACTTTCAGTTCTAGTCCAGGAAACCTAATCAATGAACTATAACTGTAAGTCAGTTTGCATGCGATTAGGATTAGTTGTGTCGATGTTATTTCTCAAGTTATGGATGTTGTATGATGGTTGATCATTGTTTGCACCATTTGTGTATGAGGAAGGGGTAGAGACCTGTGTAGCCATTGTGAGCGATGCTTGTAGCTTAGACTCAATAATTTCCAATTATATGTGGCCCGGTTCGAATAGCGGATTTGACAAGGATGTATAAGGTAGGACTTATCTGATGGTAGCTGGACCCTTGGTGTGTAGAGTTTCCCTCGAAGAAGAAGGTAGGTAGAGTGTAAGTCCAACAACTCCTAGGTGATTCATGCGTTGGCGGGTCTAAATCGGGTATGACGAGCGAGCAAACATTTTCCTGCAGCCGCTTTGTCATTGGCATGATGTATATTGGACAAGCCCGATGCTCTTCAACCTATTTACACAATACGCACAAGGAGGGGGCTGATAGTGGTCCACCCTAGCCATTGTTCTATGCCAGCCAATGCCTTTCTATATATTAGTTAGCATGTTATTATTCAACAACACCTCATGGGTAACACATTAGGCTATTGTTATGTTATCTTTGATGCTAATAGTATATTGCTTTCGTTGTTTGTAGGAGCCTATAGAGGAAGGGACGAGATGACACCTCTGTTTTCCCTGGCCATCCTAGGCGCGAGTCAGACAAAGGGCCCATTTGTCGACATACCTATTGGAGGGAGAAAGTCCTATGGAGTTACAGAGGGTTGCCGTATGCAATCCAGAACATCACAATGGGCAATGGTGAAGATGTATAAGGAAAGGGAGTGGCCGATAATAAGACTCTATATAACCATTAAAGTTGATACTGGGACCCTGTATATTCATTAACGGGTGATAATTGGGCCTTGCATAGCAATCTGGCTAATAAATGGACCGTGTAACACCCAGTAACACTGGGAATGCTATACATTTGTAGAAAATTCTCTATCTCGGTTAAGCACCACAAATTGGCCAGGTGCTACTATATCCGAAACAATTTATATCATGTTTCGGCATGGCTAGCAAGAACCGATGCCAAAACAAATAATGGATTTCTTGAATTTGGTCTTTAATATATGAGGCCAATGCATTATTAGAAAAGACCACAATTAATTCTCAGCATCCTCTGCTTAAAGCAATAATGCTCTATCAAGTACATATAAAACATAAACTTGTTCATGTTTTTGAAAAGCTTGTGCTGAAAATAGAACATTGCCCATGGCACTGGGGCAATCCATAGTGCTCTGGCACCTTGTCCATCTATATATTATGCTAGGCAATAATGTCCAGTATATAGGAAAACAAAAATAAGACTAAAACCAATGCAATATTTTTAGCATATTGCTATCTTATGTATTTAACAAATGCTTAAATTATAAAGCAAAGAATCCGGTTTGTAAATGAAAGCAACTCAACGCCTCCTGAGTACCAAACTGAAGAAAGTCTCTACAATGCTGTCAGAAGGTTTGGCAAGGTTCAATATTCTACCCTAAAGTTGCATCACAAGGTTATGGCACATGGAGCTGATGGAACTGTTTAGTTTGGAGAAGGTGAAAGTGCAGCTCTTGTACCTGACCATGATGTTTTTACAGATGTCTAGATGGACACTTGTCGGTTCAAGGTATCAATAAGGTTCTCTCTCTTCCTAAATTGAAGGCTGCAACATTTGCCAAGTCGTCAACGAATGGAAGAGCCTTGTATGGATCTGCAGAGGAAGATCAAGCATCAGGAGGTATGTTGTTATTTAGCAACTTTCATTGGTCAGCTCCACAAAATTTCTTGAGAAATTGCATTGGTCCCACTCATACTTACGAGGTTGTTTCGTTGTGCTTCCCCAGAGACGCAGGGAGCAAATCGACAAGCAAGTGAAGCGACAAAATTCACCCATTGTGTGCACCAATTTATATTATCACGGGCCCATTTATCTTTAATTTTTATTACGTGCACAAGGCATTCTAGAATCTGGTGGCTACATTAGCAATTTGCTTCACTTGTATTTTCTTTTGGCTTATTATTTTGTTGCTTTTTCTATCAAGTTAAGATGGAGAACATTTTATACAAATGTTCGGGGCACTCGAAGGAGCAAATCATTATGGCTCCATCATTCATATTTTGGGTTTATGCTAGTGCAGATATGTGAGTTATTTTTAAATTTTGTTCATGTAAATTTTAGGGTCCGTAAGATTGGAAGCGACCGGGGATGGAGTTGTGAGAGCCAAAACTTGAAGAGCCTAGAATGATTCATAAGTGGTAGATTTGGAAAATGAAAGTGTTGGGAATTGCTTTTACGGATAAAATAAATGCCATTCTTTGTAAAGTTTTCTATAATGCATCTTCTGGCCGGGCTTGGGATGTTGGAATGTTGATGATGTTATATTAGTAGCTAATGTACATACTTGATTTGTCATTAAAACTATGTACCACGCAATTCATTGCTTTCTTCAATCAAAAGCCTTCCAAGTTTACGGGCCCGATAATTAATTTTTTTCGGTGCTTCATGTTGTTAATAATCTATTGCATCTACTTTGATGCTTTTCGTCCATCTGAGTTTGGAAACGATATCGATGTTCTTGGTGCATTTATAAGCGTGCGGGCATTTGTTAACAATATGATAGTGAAAATCTTTTTTTTTTTTCATGACATTTGCTTGCTTGATGTTGTAAGTGAACATTTATCATCACCTAGAGTATCATTTACTTGGATTTTATAATGGTGCAATGCAGGATAAATAAACGTTCTGTTGCACATCTATCTAGAAGAGAGGAAGGTCGATTGGAGCACATTTTAATATATCTGGCCCATGATTTGCCAATCGCAAAAGCAAATTTTACAAAATGTTCCTCTCTTCTCTCCGGATTGTCAAAAAGTCATTAGACTTCATTAAACATATTTGTAAGGCTTATACTGCAATGAATATGCTATGCAAGCTCACGCTGCAAGAATGGAACGCTCATATTATCTTTTATTAATCTATAGAAAGTTTTCAAAAAGTTTTACGTCTTGGTATTCGTTTCTTGCAATGGTTCTGTATTTAATTTATTACTTTAGGGCCTTTATTTTTTATGAACCTCCAAGGGCAGAACGATATTGGAAATCCAAATGGACATATTCAAAGTTTAAAAGTCTGCATGTAAAGTTCCTTTATTGGGAGAAAAGCAAGGCATGTTGATAAGCATGTACAACTATCGAAGGCATCCCAAAGAGTGAACAAGGTTAATATCCTTGCATGTTGTGATTGTTCATCAATATGTTTACATTCAGCATAACATGTGGGGAGGCATCTGCATTAATGCATATTTTGGATTCACACAACCTGCAACCTATTGCATTCCTGTTGTTATGTATGCATCATAGTGCATAAGCATGCCTTGAACTGATGTCTGTGCCTTTTAGAGAATTTGTCGAGCTATTTTTGCAACAATATATTTTACTTACTGGTTGATGTCGAAGCACGCAACCAGTAGAATCTTAAGTTGCCTACTAAGTTTAGTCTGAAGCTTTTGAAATTATGGGAAACAAAGCAAGAAAATCGGGGACATCCTTTTAAACATGTATTAGCCAGAGATATTTAGTTGTACATGAATAAAAAAATTGCATTATGATGAACTCGGTATATATCGTTGTTAAGTATCCTCTATTCCTGCACAAGTTCAAAATGTGAAGCTGTATTTCAAATATCCGCATGACGCATCTGTAAGCATCTAATTTTCTTACTTGCTTTGTCTCATCCAAAATACTTTGGTCCTTCTAACCCTAGAGGTCGTCATCAAACATTGTAGGTCGCAACTTAATTGCCATAGATTCAATCACAATTGATAGAAGCTGCACAGCTATTAGATGATAATACAAAGACAACATTGTGGTTGATGATGAAATCAATAACATGCTGCAAAATTTATAACCTGGATTTTACATGCTACCAACATATCCCATGTATATATTAGCAGTGTGCTAGTGTGCTGGAAAGGGATGTCAATTGTTCACCTCTTCTAACCACCCTATGCGGCATATAAGATCCAACATAGTGGCATTACATGCCGTTTGTTAGTGACACGCCATGGACTTCAGTAATGGCATGGAAGTAGCGACACCCTTCATCCAGTTTAGTTTTTTTGGTCTATGCCATCTGTAGCATGTTCTTGATGTAATTAAGCACTGCCACTTAATTATCAAAAATGGATATCTTCTTGCAACAAATCAAATCATTTCAGATAGAACGCAGAAAGAAATACCAAACTGGTTGACATCAAAGTCACAGTTTTATAATCTATGTTTAAATTATAAATGCTACTGCAAAACATTACCTGGGCACCATAGCCGTATGTGAGATTGGCCTGAAGAAATATCTGGTCCTCCTCATGGAATAATGATTATAAAAGCATAATAAGGTTTACTAATAGAGCCAAAAATGAAAGTACACGTTCTTTTAGTATAAAAGCGAGATAATTCCTTGAAGACATCTGGTCGAATTTTTGTCACAAGGACTTGTCATGAGGTGTAGGTTTTTTTGTAAAAGAGTGATTAGTAACAAACGTTGCTGCATACCCTACTGGAAGAATCCTTGCCATTATCATCCCCTTCATCAAGGTCCGCTATGATGACGCTATTTTTGGATGGATCCTTTTTGCAAAGCTAAGAATTAATTCTGAGTTGCCAACACGTCAGTCTCTCCATGTCTACGTTGAAAATGATTACATCATTTCACATGCTATTGCGACTTATTTCCAAGCATAAGCAGTGGCAACTCTTTGATATCAATTAATAGTCTCAAAATCACATTTGCTAACAAACTTTTGACTTACACCTTCATTAGGAAGAATACGTCTTTCATGTTCCAAACTATCAATGATCAAGTGAATCTTGAAAAGGTCAAAGAGAAGAAACTACATTGTTTTCTGTAACAATCGTAGTATGACTTCAAATATGTGCAGCAAACATATAAAAAAAGACAAATACTAACAAATGATGCTCGAATTATGTGGATTATTCAAATATTATGCATGTTTTCTTGGGAAGAACGCTAGGCAATGGGCAAGTGCTTGGGGAACAAGGTGATGTATCTTTGGAACAATGCAATTAGTACCATTTGCCGTTATTCATCTATGAATTAGAATATTATAAAATAATAAAAAAGTTTAGAAGGACAAAGATGACTACACCATATGGAAACATGCTACAAAGCAATTGTTCTGGAGCTATTAAGCACATTAGATATTACAAGAAACTTATCGCGGCGGCCTAGCGGCCGCCGCGAACGTTTCTCTTCACCAACTTATCTATACGTGCTACAACATGCAGGATTTGAACCTGCATGTGGTGTTCATGAAACCTTGTGTTTAAGTTCTAGGAAGTTGTTATAACATAATATGGTGTGTGTAGTGCATGTAGATCGGTACTAAGCGAAATGTTTATAACCAACTACTTTATGTAGTAAGTGCACAAATAAAGATCAAGAAATATGAAGGTGGAGGAACCTCGAGAAATGCAAGCATAGTAGATGTTCTAAGCAAAAAGCCAAACGGACCCAAGTTCGAGACCCAAGTATTATGAAGGGCAATTCAAAATGAAATTTATTAACTAAACCACCCTCAAGCATCTCACTCCCCATCCTGCAAAAGGCAGTGTTATATGCAACAAAATGACAATGGCGGTCTGGAGATTCAAAAGGCAACAACAAAGACAACTGACACAAGTATAAGCTAGGGAAGGGAGGGGCCTAAACCCCCTGAGGCTGCCATCTGACCCATTTTGCCACTCCAGAAGAGAAGAGCAGAGCATTGATATCATCTCACAGGTCTTTGGCCGCCTGACCAAAATTGCAACACATCGCCTTAGTTTTACATAGACGACAACACTTCAATAGAAGTTGGACTTATGCAATTTACAAGGGGGATTCACTGTAAGTGCCATACAATGTGCCTGAGTGACTTGTAGGGGGGTTTTTTCAACCCATTTCCATACGTATACGTAAGAGGTAGGGGGGTTTTTTGCCACTACTTGGGGTAAACTTTGTACGGAAGGGGTCGAATTTGCCTTTCAAGAAATCGTATACGGGGGTGTTTTTGATCACCCTATGCACGCACATGGCATACCCCCCTTACTATAAGTGAACCCCCCGGGGCAATTTATGACATGCATTTCTCAAAAGGCAGTGTTATATGCAACAAAATGACAATGGCGGTCTGGAGATTCAAAAGGCAACAACAAAGACAACTGACAAGTATAAGCTAGGGAAGGGAGGGGCATAAACCCCCTGAGGCTGCCATCTGACCCATTTTGCCACTCCAGAAGAGAAGAGCAGAGCATTGATATCATCTCACAGGTCTTTGGCCGCCTGACCAAAATTGCAACACATCGCCTTAGTTTTACATAGACGACAACACTTCAATAGAAGTTGGACTTATACAATTTATGACATGCATTTCTAGTTAATCATCTTTTCCAGTGATCTTTTCCAGTGATGTAAGAAATGTCCTTCTCCTGCCCCTCCTCGGATATGTTCAAGACACAACATAAAGTGAAGACTAAGTTAATTGAGTAATGCATGCGATTCGACACCGTCGGATCGCCATTTTGGGGAGAGACGAGGCTATATATACGTTGTTGAGCTCTTTCTCCATTATCGGCGTCTTCTCACAGCAGGTTTTTTGTCTCAGTTTGAGCTCTCTTTCTTTCTGCTCTGTTAGCTCTACAAGTTTTGCTTCCTTCCACGCTTCTCCTACAATAAGTTTTGCTTCCTCCCACGCTTCTCCTACTATAGCTTCTCCTACCATAACGAATTATTTTTTCTTTCTGGGGATAAGGTTTTCTATGCAGATCCGTCCTTTCTGTGGATATGGTTTTCTATGCAGATCCGTCCAGCCCAGCAGGCGTCAAGGATTTGGTTGTCGGTGCCTTTCAAGCAGCTTATTCCTTTGTTTTTGGGCACAACGGTTTGCATGGCGAGTTAGGTCTTGCACAAAGCTAGGTTTTTCCTCTGGCAAAGATATGTTTGCTCTTGTCGGTGGCTTCTTCATCATGCTGAGATAGGGTTTGACATGGGTTTATTAGATTTTTCTAGTGGATCTGTGATTTTTATTTTTCTGTTTTCTTGGTTCTTTCAGATTAGGCCAGCACCTCCGTAGCTTTGATTCTATCTAATTTCTTCCAGTTATTGGGCTCTATCTATTTTCTTCCAGTTACTGGGCCGTTTCACATTGATGATTCTCCATGATTAACCGGTCTTACTCAAGCTTCTTTAGATTGGCAGTCAGCTAACATTTTCTACAGAGTTTTGGAATAAATAGTGGCATCTGCAGATCTCTTATGCGCTTGTGTTTTCAAGATTTTTGCAGATTTATCATTTGGATTGGATATCTGGATACAGTTTTGGAACCGTCTATCTCAAGTCATGGTGGCGGATTTTTTAAGCGGCCAACCTTGATTATGAACAACCCATCCATCTCTGGTTTTCAACCTGCAATCCGAGTAGGGACCGATGGCAGCGTCTATGGAGTGCAGGGCTAGAGCGGCCGCCGTTTTCTGTAGCTTTTGATTCAGGGATTATGGGTCGTCAAACAATGCTATATATTTTATTTGTTTCTTTAAAAATTAATACTTTGGTATTGGTTTTGTGGCTAGGTTATGTGGCTTGCACTGGATTGGTTGCAGGTTCGATTCCGTTCACTGCCAAACAATTTTTGCATTCAGACGCAACAACATTCCTCCATTGTTTCCTCTTTAAATTTCACACGTCCATTTTTTCTTTTGCTACATTGTTCCTCTTTAAATTTTCCATGTCCTTGCTTTCGTTATTTCCTTTTTCCATGGAGTTTTCTTTGCGCAGTTTCAAACATTATTGTAAGTTATACTTGCTACATTGTTCCTCTTTAAATTTTCCATGTCCTTGCTTTCATTATTTCCTTTTTCCATGGAGTTCTCCTATGTTGCACATTTTCATACTTCATTGTAAGTTACACATATGCATGCTACATTTTTCCTCTTTAAATTTTTGTGCACTTTGCATCCCTTATAAGATAAGTATATGCCTTCGAGTCCGTGGTTTCATTTTGTTTTTAGATTTTTTCTAGGTGATTGTTACTTAGGTTTTCTTTGCCCTGTGTTGCTCCTGCTTCTATGTTTCCACGTATTTCGCTGTTTCCATGTTCATGCATTAGATTTCCATTTATTTTTTTGTATCTTGACGAGCTTGCCTCTGGGTATTTTTTGTGCCCCTTCCCTATGCTCCTTTTGTACTTCCTGTTATTTTTTTTTTGTTCCTAGGCTTTTTTTTTTTCGATTCATCCGTTTTGTTCTAATTGTCTTGTTTGTCTCATACCTCCTCTCGTTTTATCCCATGTTTAGTATTATCAAGCATCTTTAAATATCTAGTACTTTATTGTCTAGTGATTCTTTAGTTCCAGTTTTATCATGGTTTTTGGTAGAACCTAAGCCTAGTGTTGACGTTTTTAGCTTTTTTCATCTTGATGAGTTGTTGTCTTTATTCCCTTTCCTTAATGTATTTCACTCTTCTTTTCTTCCTTTTAGATCCGACCTTACCTATTGTTCTACGCCATCTTCCTTTTGTGCCAATACTGACTTGATATCCCTGTCTCATCACCCTAGGCTTTGAAATGGAAGTTCTCTTTTGATCGGCCGGTTTTCCCCCTCCAGACGAGTCTCTCACCAAAATGCATGCGATTCGACACCGTCGGATCGCCATTTTGGGGAGAGACGAGGCTATATATACGTTGTTGAGCTCTTTCTCCATTATCGGCGTCTTCTCACAGCAGGTTTTTTGTCTCAGTTCCCTCCCTTCCCACCCTAAGTTGTTTACATTCATGTTTTTTCATTTTTGATTTGTGCTTCTATATCGCGTGGCTCGCGTGACCAGCCCCTCTGTATTTGAGAGGTTATGTTGTGTTAAGATATGATGTTATGTCGCCTGGCTCGCGTGATCAGCCCTTTTTTATTCTTGAAGTATTTGTCATTTCTCGTGTGGCACGCGTATATAGCCACTCTGTGTTTGAGAGGTTATGTGGTTTTAGGATGTTATATCGCGTGGCTCGCGTGACCAGCCCCTTCTATTATTGAAGGATTGTGATTTGTTATGCCTCCGTGGGGGGTTTCGCCGAGCCGGCGTGATGGCTTATATTTTTGAGTTATGTGCTTCTTTTTACGTTGTTTCTTTGCAGGCCATCTCATCCAACTGTGGGGAACTCGAGTTTTTTTTTTTAGTTACTTCCCTCCTATTCTATTTTAATGTCTAATGCATTTGGTTCATTTTTCTTTTACCTTGAGTTTTTCAGGTGATCATGGCCATTTGTTTCTTTCTTATGGCTCTCATGTTGGGTTCGAGAGGAATCGTCTTATTTGCAACCTCGATCTTGTGCTTCCTCGACTTTTTCATCAATGATCTCCACTTTGATGGTCTGGGCTTTTCATTTGGAGCCGTCGGGCGAAGGTTTATCATTAGGGTTTTCCTCGAAAACCCGAAAGGGCGGGGTTTTTCATCCCGGTGATAAACTTTCGCACGTTGCCTCCTATTTGCCTTTCTTATTTTACGCCATCTTCAAAGGGGCCTGGGTTGTTCCTATGGCAGGTCCCCTTTATTATTATTAGTGGGTAGTCAGACCCAATTGGGGACTACCCTCCACCTTAGATATTTTTTCAAAATGTTTGTACACTGCTGTGATGAAAGATATGCCTATCTATGGCCGGTTTTCCCCCTCCAGACGAGTCTCTCACCAAAATGCTAGTGTTGTGTGTGCATTTTATCTCCCTTAAAACTCAAAATATCTGTAGATTTTTGGGGATAGTATATGGTCAAAGATCATATGCAAACTTAGTTAAAAAGTGCAGATATTAAGTGTTGCCTAATCTTCCTAAGATTGTTGTGATATCTGGGTATATTCTCACACATTCCAAATGAACCACATGAGATCCAGAGACTCAGAGAAAAATCTGCCTGCAATATAAAACCCGTGTTAGTGTGATGGCATATATCCAAAGCCCTTTTATGGGGGTGATTAAGGGGCTTTCATCATTATACCTTTAATACTATGACTTCCAACACTGTTGCAATCTACCTTCTTAGATAATAGCAACAATTTCCTGCAACTTCATAGTCTCTTTCCTAGTAAATCTATGAACATCAGCGACTCAGGTACGTGATTCCTATAAAAAGACACCAATCATTGGGCACTTTGCAGGTAGATATTTAAGGTGAAGCCTTCACTTTGGTCAAACATTGGTTTCATTACAGGAGAATTTAAATACTAATTTTCAAGGCACAGAATTTGTTCCTCATAGGATTCTCTACAGCTAATGTAGATTCTCAATAAAAAAAGAGATTCCTAGAAATGGCACCTGTACATTCTTTCAAAATAGAGAGCTTCATGTTGATGCTTACAATGCTGATGAGGCTCAATAACTCAGTTTGTTAGAAATGACCTATTAATTTCATAGAAACAGAATCTATTTATATTCTGACTTTTATTTTCGCATTAAGCCTAACCAAATAAAACTTCACATTGCATAACATGTTAGGAATAAATGCAATACAATCCAGTTACTTTGCTTTCATGCTTGAATGAACATGTTAACACAACATAACATTAACGGTTCCTACTCTATCACATATTTGTTCTCCATAACACATCAATACTTAGCCAAGTCTAGCCAGTTGCATAGCAAATTACTGCTGGTCCTACAGAAAAAAAGAACTGGAGCTTTGCACCCCTTCCAACACAACCCAGCGTGGAAAACTATCAAATTTTTCTCAATAATGCAATAACCATTGTGGGCAAGGATTATGTAGAGTGTGAAAAAAATTCTTTGATGTTGAACAAACATACTTTTCTTTCAGTTCCTTTAAAAGCTTTACTATATCTCTAAACAGGTCTAAAAATGGACATATGCCATGGAATAAATTTCTTCTATTACATGTTACTTGCCTTAGAGTTGCCACCCATGATCTTGCCGCAACTGGAGTTTCAGCACAAAAGAAATACTCTTTCTTATGTGGAGTACCAATATCTGATCCAATAACTGTCAAGAAATGCATATTACAACAAATAATATGGTTTAAAGCTCATAATTTCTTTTTTTAATTGAAGGCTATGTGTTTACAGCTCAATATTGACATACAAAGGATACAAAAGCAACATCCATCATATTTTCTTGCCCCACTGCAGAAAAGGTGCAGATAATTGCCATAAATATCAGTTGATTTACCACCAAAAAGCATACTATATTTGCCTGGCAATTAATTGATATACTCACTGAAAGTTTACAGGGGAGATTGTAATCGTGCTGTCTGCTTCAAATACAATTAAGCCCCGAGGAGATAGATCACCTCTCTCAGTCCTGCTTCACAAACTTCTTATCAACAGATGCAGATTCCAGATGTCTAATCATGCTTGATGCATTTCAGTTAAAACAATACCTGACCTGTACTCCATTCTAGCAGTTGTTGGATCCAATGTGACCCAGCGTTGATTCCACTTACGGAGCTATGAGAAAAACCACCCATTTGAATCGAATTAATACTTTACTTGTGTGCTTGATTTTTTTCCCTATACGGACATTAACTTAGCATAACAATGGTCTCTCCCAAATTGACTCTAAGTCCAGAACGTTTGGGAATATAGTTTTGTACTGTATTTCTGAAATTAAGACTACCTTGCCCAACAAATGTTTTATATTAATAAGCCTTGCGTCCTTAGGTAAAAGAGAGCCCTAAGACAATTCCATTCACATAAAAAGCTCTGCACAAAATGTAACCATTTGATGAATAGAAAAAACTGAAGCACTGGTAAATTACGGTCTTAACTGGGAATGGATCCAAGACATAAGTGCATCGAAGTCAATGGAGCAACGACATACACACATCATTCAGAAGAACAGGAAAAAGGCACCGCAAGCTTCAGTCTCCAACTTAAGTCCAACTTAGAGCATATATTTACCGTATCAGAACGTTTAAGCAAAGAACCCTGGAGCATGACACTTCCTGATCCCGCAGACAATTGGCGCTTGATCTTCTGAAGACTGATCTTGGTGTCGTCGAGATCCAGAACCTGACCCTCCTTAACAAATCCACAATCTGAAATTTAGATGAGGAAGAAAATGTAGACATCCCAGAGATGTGGCAAAGGAAAGGAAGATAAGAAAATGGATGCAGGGGGCTCGCCGGAGCGCTGGCTTCTGGAGAACCCACATTGCTCACGAAACAGGGGACGGAGTCTTTGTTGCAGCGCAATGGTTGAGTGCAGAGCAAGGAAAAGGGAACCACGTGTCAGCTTCACAATTCTTCAAACAAAATAAACCACGTGTCAGCTTCACCATTCTGCAAACAAAATAGCATCAAACAAAATAGGCTCAAACAGAAAAGCAAACTGCATTATATATGAGTTGAAAAGATGAAATGGAATATAAGGGAAATCTAAGCAAAGCTATAATTACAAAAAGAAAACAATATGGCATCAATTTCCTCAACCTGTTAGGCACATTTGATATTAAAATATGAAATGTAGTTAGAGAGAAATCTAAGAAAAACCATAATGACATAAAAAAGAAGGTGCTTTCGCACTAGGGGTTGCCCCATCAACTAGTTTGCACATGTGGTTAATCTAGGTTGGGGGAATTGGTAGTTGTTACAAATCTTGATAAAAAAAAAATGATCAAAGCAATTAACAAAAGATTGAAAAAACAATAATAAATACTAAACTAGGCAAACCGCTCAGCGCCATAAGAAACCACAAGAACTTTTTTTTTTTTTTTTTTGATTGAAGGCCGATGTGTATATTTATATATAAATAGAGTTACAAAAGTTTACTTTTTACAGGGAAGTATAACCCATATCACTCATATAAAAGGAGAGTTTTAAAAAGAGAGAAGCAGTTAAGTCATGAAATATTGGTTTCCTCTGAGATAATCCGGTTCTGTTATAAAATGCAGGGATCAGCACACTAGAAGGGGGACTTGAGATGGAAATTGGTGATTTTCCGCCCCCTTCCCCTAGGCCGATTGGCCTCCGCGGACGATAAAAGAACCTCCCTCCCTCCCTCCCTCCCTTCCTTCCTTCCTGACCATGATGGTGAGAACGCAGAATGCACACAGGCAGGATTCCGCTTTGGCCATGTTGAATCTTCCTCTGTTATCCTTGGCATCGCAAAGTAGAGCTCTTCTAATATCATAGTTCTGGTCGCAACAACAGTTGCATGAACAGGGTTCTTCATGCCCAAACAGGTTTGGGGGACCAAAAACTTTGAGCCACTCCATGTTGGCATTGGGATCAATCTTCCTCCATTTGATCTTTCGCACCAGCACAAAGATGATCCCTGAAATCGAAGAAAAAACCATAAGCAAAAATTAAGTGGCTGCATTAATCCAATTAATATCATATGTAATCTGCTTGATGACAGCTTCCGGATGAATAATCTCATGATTGAAGATGAACGTATTGCGCCCCTTCCAGATCCTCCATAACAAAATATAGATTCTCCAATCATTCGGTTTGTCAGGTTAAAAGAAGTCCAGAGAGTTCATAGATAAGATGCTGTAACCAAAGAGATTGGAAGCTAAATCCAGCACCCACTCTGACGAAATACAATTCCTGAAAAGATGATCTTCGTCCACTTTTTGCCACAAACACCTAGGACATACATCTGAGTCAGCCATTTGCATTCTGTATCTCTTGCTGTTTGTTGCCAGGGCCTTATGCCATAATTGCCACATGAAAGACTTGATTTTGGGGTAGATTGGGCTAGACCACATGAATTTTAGGTTTCTCACACATCTATCTGCCCCTGTTTGCCATTTATCATGGATAGATATAGTAAAACCCCTCATGAGGAACCTATATGCCATTCTAACTGATAGAACCGTCTTCCCATGATAGTTCCAGTTGCAGTCATCATTGGACCATATCCCTTGAAGCAAGGTGGTGCAGATATTGTTAAGAGGTTCTCGCATGCCTCTCCTTCTTCAGCAAGAGTTGAGTCCCTAAAGGGAATGATCCCATCCTCACTGTACAGATCCCTGATCAGAATAATTCCTTTGGTACTCCAGAGCTTGGCTTGATCTGGGAAGTGACAGGCCAAACATAAAGATGGATTATTAGTAAGAATAGTAGGATTCCAAAAAATAGACTGGTCCATAGATAGCCCTTCCTTCCATTCGAACACTCGACCAAGTTCCAAGCTTTGATCCATTTCTTAATAAGGGCTGGAGTAGATCTTGGAACCGTGAAGGGAAAATAAATTGAATAAGGAAGAACTACCTTTAGCTGCCTCCAACCAAAAGACCAACATTTCATAAGATAATGTCTAATGATGATCGAGATCGGGTGCTTAATCAAATTGTGAGCAGCTTTAAAAAAAGTACTTGGCTACAAGAGCTAGGCCTTGCTTCTCAATATTTATGACCCCCAGACCTCCATCTTTTTTCCTTGTGCAACATTCTGTCATGGCTACTGGGGTCCAGCATCTTCTGTTCTGGCCACAGAAAATAAATCTGCCAATAATACTCTGCAATTTGTGAGAGACTTTCTTGGGAGCAAGGATCACAGAAGACTGATAGACATGAGATGAAGAGATAACTGAGTTAGCAATGATAGCCCTACCCTGCTTGGAAATATACTTGGAATTAAGATTATCTACCTTTTTTGGAATTTCTCAATGATCTCTGCCCATAGAGGGACTCCCTTTTAGAGCATAAGGAATACCAAGAATTTTAGAGGAGTTGGTTGGAGGAATATACTTACAGCCTAGGAGATCAGTCGTCTGTTCCCCTTTTACCTGGTCTTTGGACATAACCTTCGACTTGATAGGATTAATTTTGCAACCGGATGCAGTACCAAAATCTTCCAGAATGACTTGAGTGTTAATGATCGACTGATTATCCATAGAAACCAGAACGAAGGTATCATCTGCAAAATGCCCATTCAAAATTTGATCCATTCCTTCATCATTATTAGGAAGGTTTAATCCCCGGATCAGGTTAGAATCTTTGGCCTCCTCCAATTTACAATGAAGAGCTTCCATGATGATGAGAAAGAGAAAAGGGGCTAAGGGGCAGCCTTGTTTTACTCCTCTTTTCAGAGGGAAAAAGGGGCTGCATTCCCCATTAATCAGAACTGAAGACCTCAAGTTAGTAAGAATAGCTCTAAAGATGAGAATTACCTCATTGGAGAAACACATGGCATTGCAGCACTTAAATAAAAAGTTCCAACTTACTGTATCAAATGCTTTGGTGATGTCATGCTTGATTAGAGCAGTATCCTGGTTGGAGTCTTTTGCCCAGTTGAGGCCCAGAATGGCCGTGACCACATTGTCAAGCATAAACCTATCCTTAAGATATGCAGCCTGAGAGGAACTAATAATTCTGTCCAGCACAGGTTTAAGCCTTCGAGCAATGGTTCCCGAGATTAGTTTGTAGACCACATTGGAGCGAGAGATTGGCCTGTAATCCGAGAAAGATACTGGCATGTCTACCTTAGGGATGAGAGTAATGAGACTGGTGTTGATTCTGGCATCCAAACATTTCTTATCCTTGAATTCATTGGCTATGCTTGTAATGCAATCCCCAAGAATAGGCCAAGCTTTTAGGAAGAATTCGACTGGGAGCCCATCTGGCCCTGGGGTCTTGCCCTTATCCATATCTCGGGCCGTGAGGAGAAGCTCAGCATTGGTAAAGGGTCTGTTCAAGGTAGCATTGTCTTCAACCATAACCTTAGGCTGAATATTTATAAAATCATCCATCCTGTTGAATTGGCAATCATGATTGGTACCCATGATATTAGTGAAGTGCTCTGAGGCTGCTTTTTTAATCTGGTCATCATCCATAATAACTTCATCCCCAACCTTAATGTCGAAAATGTGGTTTCTCTTGATTCTTCCTTTTGCCTTGGCGAAGAAAAACTTTGAGCTACATGTTTCATCATCTTTAATTTCTCTTATCTTAGCTTTAAGTCTCCATCCCTGGGCAATTCTGATCTCCTCCCTTTCAATCTCAGCTCTAATATTGTCCTTATTTGACTCAGGAGCTTGGGGAAGGGAATCCCTTAGGTTTTGAAGAACTGCCATTTTTTGCTTGTGTACATCTTTGCCCACTCCTTAAGCCAATTCTTAATGGCCTTAGAGACTGTTATCCACCAAAACATCCATCCATAAGGTCCATTGGATTTCGGGTACCTGGAAATGACTTGTTGAAGCCTGTCCTTGAAATCCTCGTGATCCAACAGATTAGAATTCAATTTAAAATATGTCCTTTTTTTCTTAATCACATTCTTATCTGATATAATCAACCGCTGAGGATAATGGTCGGATAGAGTATACCCTTCCAAGTTACAGACCCTATTGCTGTAATTCCAGAGGTTCTCAGAGAGATAAAACCTGTCATGGAGGCATAGAGTAGGATCACATCTCTTATCTGTCCAGCTATAAGAGTTGGGTTTCGTTCTGGCCAGCATCAGGTTATGACCACTGATAAGGTTCCTCCAAGCATTCTTCTCTTGAGCTCCCAGAGGCCTGAAGTTCTTGTTCTTCATAAACTCATTAGTTACCATATTCAAATCACCACCTAAAATACACTCGTCAAATTCAAGGTTATCAAGGCTATTTTTAACCATGTTCCAGATACCATTAAAATCATAGATATTAACTAAGGCCACCCTAACTTTAAATAAATTACAAAGCATGATCTGCCATCTACCATTTCTACCATTAACCATGTAAATATCAGAGATGTTGAGACTATTCCTCCAGACCATAGCAATTCCTGCAGAAGAATCGTTAGCAGGAATAGACCAGAGATCATACCCAGGAGGGAGAGTTTTTCCTATCATGATCTTGTGATTAGCATCATGGATCTTGTGCTCTTGGATAAATAAAATATCAGGATTGAGAGAGGAGATACAAACCTTCAACCTATCTCTTTTAATACAATTATTAATCCCCTGGAGATTCCAGGTTATACAATTAATGCTTTTATCCATCAATATCTATACTTCCCTACCACCTGTCCTGCTTGGATGGTGGATTTTCTTAGACTAGCCCTACTGGGGCCCTGATAGAATTTCTTCTTTCCTCTTCCTTTCTTTCTGTCAATGAGTTTCCAACCTTCCTCCTCGGTGTCTAAAAGCTCCTCAATTTTCTGGTCAAACTTGGTGGTCTCCCACATCTGAGGAGGGTCTGGAAATTTAGGCATGGATAGGAAGATGTCTCCAGTATCAATTTTAACCGAAAGATTGATATTTTCGAGAGTAACCACCATATCTTTATTAATATTAATCTTCATTTGAGGGGCTCGGTTCTGAGTATAATTGGAATCAAAATCCCGGATTGAATCCACAGTTATGTCCAGATTCGGGTTATGTGAAGTACTCCCACTGATTGTTTTCTCCTCTTTGTTCTTTTTGGGAACCCACATCTGCCTGATGTCCTCCTGATGCACAAGGAATTTGCCTTTGGAGCTAGGAGTCAGGACCGGGGTTTTGGAGTAGGTAATCTTAAGATCCATAAATCCATTGGCACCGACCCTGGTCTTTAGATTCCTTTGCCAATCTGAGAGGATAGGCTTGGAAATGCAAACAGAGGGATAGTTGATTTGAGGCAAGCTAACCTCGAGGACCTCGCCCAAGCAGTTAGATATGGCTGTTAGATGTGAGCGAGTCCAGAACGCCGGGGGAAGATTGGAGAAATTAATCCAAGTTGAAGTGCAAATACAGTCCTCCTTCCGGGGATGAAATCGGCAGTCCATCTCATAATATAGAAGGGGGGGTTGGAGATAAAATCAAGCTTCCTTCTGAGAATAGAATGGACGCTGGTCTCATCTCTACACACCACCTGGAAGGTCTTGCTGTCAAGCTTCAGGATGGACAGAATGGGAATGTGCTGGTTTTTGGTAATCCATAGCTTAATCTCATTCTGTGATGGGCACCTAATCGGGAAATGTATCAGAATAGCCTTTCTGGAGAATATGTCAGGTAGCAGAAGAGTCCTGGACCTCAAAAAGATCAATGAAATCCCTGTTACCATCTTTATTATTATTAAAACCAGAAAGCTTAGGAGAATTCAAGGATACATCTTTCAGAAGTACATTTTTATAAGATAGATGAGAATTCAAACCTTTGGCTACTATCAAAGCGGTTGAGTCCCACACCCTAGAGGGTGAGAGTCTACTATCTAAAAACATCACTACCTGAAGATGTTGCTACCTTCACATTCACATTTACTCATGAGATTTTGCTTCCTGGTCACATTGTCTAGATGTTGCATTTGGATGGGGTGGATTTCCTCCAGTGGACATTTTCTCCACTCAGTTTTTAGCAAACGCAATTCCCGTAGTAGCGTTGAGCGAAATGGGAGCAACCTAAACCATGAGAGTGGGGTTTGGGAGAGCGACACAAGGCTGTGATATGAAGATTACATCGTGGAGGGACTAGTCCTTTCTTTGTCAAATAACTCTCAAGTATGGATTCATCTCCTTAGTCCGATCTAGTTCTGGATGCGTTTGGACAACATCTGATACTGTTTCATCAGCAGCCAAGCCACTCATGATGGACATGAATAGTACTAGAAACTCATCTGTTGAGTAATCTAGTGGAGTATAACTTGGTGGATTTAGAGCCCGATCTTGATCATAAAAGCACTTAAGAGCATCATCATCTACTATTATGATGTCCTCTTTCGTTTGAATGCCAAGCTGATCCATCATCGTACCAAGATGTTTAACGAAGACCGATTTGCCATCCGGATCTCTTGGATGTGGAAACTTTATACACTTAGTTTGGTCCCAAATCGTCACAAAGTCTCGATTCATTCCTGATAACACCCTAAGAACTTCATCAATATTTCTGCATTCCATTGAGGACCAGATGGCAACTCGAAACAATCTGAACACCTCATTCATCATATCTTCTAAGTGTGGGCGAGGATAGATCCACTTAGTATTCGATTCTAGAGGGCCATACATGTCATTTCAATAAGAGGGAATAAAAGAATCGAATCAAACCAAAAAGAGATATATATGTGTACATAGATATATATCTAACTATATATAAGATATTCCAAACAGAAAAGTTTTTGGAATTATCTATATTTTCCGGTTAGGTTATCTGGAAAAGGTCACGCGAGCAGGAGTGATGCCTGTTTCTTTCATAGTCGATGCACTCCAGGTGCTTGAGGAGAAGACATGCTTGCCAGCGCAGACCCGGAAGAAAATTTTTTGAATCTAGCCTGTAGCGATTTGATCCACTAAATCAATTACCATAGCATCAATTTCTGTTCTGTTTGCAGCTAGCGTCTTGGTCTGCACAAGTTTGCTTTGAGTTTGGCCTGTCCTTAATTGAAACGTTGGCTCCTAGTCTCATCGCCCTTCCGGAGATGTAGACTGATGCATATGAATACCGTTTTGTGCTTTTCTCAAGATTTTGACATGTTTTGGTCGACTTGGGCACAGGAACGATAGTTATAGATATGAGAGTTTGAGAAAGAGCCCGTGTTCTGGTCAGTTAGTTGTTTTCTTCAATTAAATTGAAACTGGGTCAGGTATGGACGAGGAAGAGAGGTGGAGTCGGAGAGGGAATATTTGCAAAATCAGTAATTATGTGTGTTTTTGAACTTCATGTTTTTTTCTGGCAGCCCCTTTTTGGTGCAAGCATGAACAGTGCTATGGCACATTTGTTTGTTTAAAGAAGGCCGGACGTGGTGGAGTTCTGGTGGTGCAGAGGCTGGTTCAAGCTATTGGGGCAAATTATCTATTGGGGCGATTTCTGGTCTGCTAATCAAGTTGCATTTCCGGTTGCTCTGGAACCCAGAAATTTAGTCCAAGCGCGACCCATTCTAGCATGCAATCTATGCTCTTGCACCTCTGCATGGCGGAGCTTCTCTATCTATTCTGTAAATGTTGCTTCCGGCTATGGCAATTTGTTTGCACTGGTGCTCTCTCATAATATTTCCTTCCGGCGGGCTATGGCGATGGTTTGAGCAGCTGCAATATTTCTATCATTTCTGCTCGATCCTCTGATCTCTGAATACCTCTGTGTATTGAAAAGACGAAGCTCTGGAGAAGGAACAAGGCATTTAGCTTCGGGGGAAATCATAATCAGGTGA
This sequence comes from Isoetes taiwanensis, assembly GCA_021234155.1. Taxonomy (NCBI): domain Eukaryota; kingdom Viridiplantae; phylum Streptophyta; class Lycopodiopsida; order Isoetales; family Isoetaceae; genus Isoetes; species Isoetes taiwanensis. The sequence goes on along the minus strand of JAJEKV010000117.1, from coordinate 957,851 downwards.
TCTACAGGTGATACCAGACCAGGGGACAATCATAATCAGGTCTCGCAAAGCACACACTAGAGCATGTATACAGATAAGATCTTCTGGCACTAGATTTGTCTTACAGTTCTTGGACCCCTGAACCCTTGGCGATCATTCCCAGCATCTTCCGGCCTTCTTCAACTATATGGAGATTAATTTTTCTACTCAGATATAGCAGATACAGGCTATGGCGATCAAGCTCCATTCAAGTAAATCATCTTCAGCATCTAAGCTTTTATGCATAAAGGCAGAGGTCTCTCTATTATTTCAGATTCTTCCTTTCTGCTCCAATTCAAGACTGCCTACACATCTGCAGCTGAAGTATGATCTACAAATCCAGGACAGGTTGCTCAAGACAAAAATCCCTTATGCTCGATTTTAACCAGCAAGTAGGTTCCCAATTTTCTTATTATTGTGGTCTCTTATTGAAATAACCATGCCGGAGAGGTCATCTGGCTGGTAATACAATCCAGCATCTACCATCTTTGGAGGCATAATATCGTATGGACTGTTGTTATTCTGTGCATATAAAAGATTTGGCATGCTGTCATCGAAGATCTTCTTAGCAAAGAATGAAGAAGGCAGACGCAATAGTTTGCATATCTGAAAGAGTATAGACAGTGCATAACGCCGTGTTTCTGGAGCCCATTACTTAGAGAGCAGCATGTTAACTTAGGGCATGCTTGGAGGAAGTCTATTGTTGTGTTCTGAACATTATGATATTTTCATATTAAGATTATATCAGTCTCGTATTCGCTTTCTAGGAGTTGCAAATTTATTGCAAGGTAGGCATCTTTAGCCATTCCGCTCATGTTACTTCATGAGACAAGGTGAATAGCAGTGATATTTAAAGCTCTGCGTCAACTCCATGGTACCTTTCATCAGCTTGGAAACTAAAACAATGTTTATTGTATTCATGCTTGAATTGATTCTTTGAATTGTTGGTGCAAATTATCTTATTTGCTTCTCATTATTTTTCTCTACAACCCTTAACTCAGTTTGGAGTTCTCGCACATCACACTTTCTGCATTCTTAATTATTGTGTACACGATGCTGCTTTTGAAACTCAGAGTAAATTGTAAAATATGATTCTCTCATTTCATAATCTAGTTAGCAATTCATTTGAAATAGGCAAGAATTAAGCATCTACACGTGTTGTGTGCATGCACGAACATTGGTAGTGCGGACGTCTTTCAGTAGATAACACATATGATAATGCTTCCTTTTCACATATTTTTGCTGCTTTATTTGCATAAGAAAGCAGTTAAGAATATGGAACGCCTCTTTGCAATTAGATTTTAGCTTTACTACCAACTATTCTTTGAATGCTATATTAATAACCTTTGATCTTTTCAGGCATGGGATATCCAAAATAGGCCACTTGAGTTGTGTTTCAAGTTCCTTGAAATGTTTCCCAAAATAGGCCACTTGAGTTGTGTTTCAAGTTCCTTGAAATGTTGACATAATTGCGTTTCAAGTTCCTTGAAATGTCGACATAGTTTTTTTTTTTGCCATAATCAAATAGATAGCATATTGGGGACACAATCTAGGCCAACTATGGTGTTGATTCTGACTATGACTTTAAGATATGATATCCAAGACCCTAGCATGAAGATCTCGACAGTTGTAGAAAGTAAACTTTTTCTTTTGTATATATCTTTGGCTTTACATGCTGAAATGTAGCTGCCCAAGATAGGTTCAAAGTGGAGAAGGGGCAAAATACAGTCAAGATTTTAGTGTTCAATCAAGGTTCCCCAGTAAATTTTAAGACAAACACAACCAATGAATCAAACTAGAGCAATCTGAAAAATTTGAGAAGCAACAATCTAGAACTCTGGAACTTGTCTGTATTTTCTTTGAACAAAATCTCCAAATATGGTTTGAGTTCATTCACTTTAAGTTTTTCAACATATGCATTGCATAAGCTCTAGGCGAGGCGAGACCACCTTTCCAAGTCTTCTTATGGCATGTTCTATTCATGTGTCAAAGCCACATGCATGCATGCAATTGTTTTACGTTATGGATCTAAATGATAGATAGATCTAAATGATAGATAGATAGTAGTTTTAACGTCACACCACTAGGCAGCATCCAACTGGACATGTGACCACACACCACACTACATTGCTTGGTTGGGCCCTGCCCCCAACCACCTTACATTGCGTCTGTTGGGATTTGACCCCCAACAGTACCGAGTGCGATTCTGGGCGGTCTCGAACTCGAGACCACATTGCTAAGGAACTAGTGTATTACCACTAGACCAAACGCCCAGACGCTAAATGAATCACATGCTAAATGAATTTGAAAGAGCAAATACATCCGAATTCACCAATACTCTGGCACCCCATAAATAAGCACCTTCTACATGCCGCAAACTTGGGTTCAGTCCTCAGGGGTGCATAGGGCGCCGGATTCTTGTATGTTATAAGATTATTAGAATTTTAGAGCAAAATGAGGTTCTGGTGGACCTTAAACTTTTCAGCATCCAAAAAATCAAAAACCTTAGGCCACTATCACAAAGAAAAATGTCAAATTATTTTTTTCCCGCCAAAAAAGGTACCAATAATTATGGCCATCAAATCATTAGATATGCTTAGAATAGGCCTCTTGATACCTAAACCCATCCCCTTAACAAAGAGCAATCCAAAGAGTACCATAACATCCAAAGGCAATGCTTGAAGAATGTTACCGTTCTTATTAGTCTTTGGTGAGAAACTTGTATGGGAGAAGCATTCCCTTAAACAAGCAACCCTCCATGCACAACATCTTGTTCTGTTACGACTTCTTTTTAAAAATAGAAAGAGTTTTAATGTCCACGGTGCCCAAACAGAAGGGCATTTAGCCCAAACAGAGAACAATGTGCAAATACAAAATAAGTATGAAAATTAATGAAAACACAAGACCACACATAACCCCTCCAAAAACAAAACATAAAAGCCCACAATGCACATCTTAATTATAAAAACTGATGAAAACACAAGGCTACACTAACGCGTCCAAGAATCAAAAGGCCCATATTCCCAAATAACAGCTCTGGGATACATTGCGCAAAAACAACAAGAAAGCCAGATTCAGACATTTAGCTCCACGACTTGCTTCTTCCTTGCTCGTGGAGTCTGTTCTTGAAGCACCTTAGAAGTCAGCCCAGAAACATTTTCCTGCACAAGTGGACCTATTTTGTTGGGATAGGGACAAAAACAGGACTTAAAAGCCTTTCATAAAAAGCGAAAATTTCTATAGGTGTCCACCCCGACACTTTCCGCCAGGCAAATTTCACCCGTCAAAGAATTCTTGAGTGCAAGAAAGTTTGCCCTGGAAAAGGGGCTCCCACAGGCCCTGTTTTCCGGCGAAATCCCCTGCCATAGAAGTACTATCCTGAAGTTGAAAGGAAAGTTGAAAGGGGATGTGGCTCACATGTACAAATGCTTTCAGGCTAGACAATCTCAAAATCATGCTCTCTTTTTGCATTAATGGAAAATTGCTCTATTTTTGCTTCAGGTGCAAGAACAAGGATCAGAAGCTGCCCATTAATTTTGAAGACATTTTAAAACAGCTTTTGTGATAGATTTTTAGATATGACTTGCCTTAAAGGATATAATAAATTCACATAAAATCTCTGCTTTTCAAAACAACTCTTCACATTTTAGGTCTCCTAGACAAAAGAACAGTACCTAAACAGCTGTGTCCTGAACTGGATACTCAAAGACAATTTCTTTGCCCATCAACTTCTTGTAAACTCCACCAAAAGTTTCGAGCTTATATTCTGTATTGTTTCTGTCTTTCGGATCAAGGTACACCTTAACAAAGAACCAACATTAAAACGTTTTCATTATTCTCACAGGTGTCTCAAGAAAATTGCCAAGCCCAATCTATACATTGTTAAGCCTAACCTTGAGAATTCGGGAACCATCAAGACGATATCGCACGCGTTTTCCAACTATCTCAGTTGGGTAGACAACATCTTCTAGGATTGCATCATGGACTGCTGTTAGAGTCCTGCTCCTTGGGCGGTTCACAGCAGCTCCCTTCTTTGGAGGCCTCATAATGCGCCTCGTAGCAATCAATATAACATCCTGCAAGCCAACAAAAAACAAAATACAAGCCATTTTGGTTAAGTAAACAGCAAATGCACATAACTATTTTGCACAAAACAGCAACACATAGACTTACCTTCCCACTGAATTTCTTTTCTAATTCTCGCACAAGCCTTGTCTGGATTTTTTGAAAAGGCTTTCTTAATCGATATGGAACATGAACAATTATTGCTTTGCGATTGTTGGGAACATCAACTTCCCTAAAGGTCACAGGGTCAGGAAAATGACATATGCACAGAAACAAGGACATTCATAGTATCATACTTAGCAGAGTTAATGTACAAATCCCTGAGATCACTCTTCAGTTCCTGATTTGTGTTCTCAAGATCAAACAGTGCCTAAGAAACGATATATTTGCATTAGCTTGACTCAAACAAACCATAGGAACCATCCATTCAAATCTAACATTACCTGTGCCACTGACTCCTCGAAAGGCTCCGGCTCAGCACCCTTCTCCTTCTGTATCTTCTTCCGGGCAGTATACATGATTCCTAGTGATGTATGAAACACCGAGTTGGAGAAAAGAAGATATATGAAGAGAACGCAATTCAGAGACGAAAATACTACTATACCTGGTTGGAGAGAACCGGAGGAGGCTGAGCGGACCTTGCGCGAACCCTAAAGGAATTAGGGTTTTTGAGTATATGCTTGTAGGGCAAAATACTTCGTAATGGCCTTTTTGAACTTTATCTATCTTCATTACTCGTATCTAGCCCATTATCTAGCTGGTGATGTGCAAAGTATTCGCCCGTCCCACACGCTTCATCCATGTCATCACATGTGCGCAAACCTAAACTCATGAGTGTAATGGTATAAGCCTGTCTGACTGTGAGACTGACTCGCCGAATAGGGATGAAAGTCGATCATAGTGATTCGGGAGTCCCGTGTGGAAGGGCTCTCGCTCAATGGATCAAAGTAACTCATTTGACTGTCCGTCGGAGATGAGGAGCTAACATTGCTTTCTTTTGTGAAGAAACAAGAAAATCTAGTTAACCCGATATATGAATTCCCCACCTTTGAAGCAAGTCAAGATACAGATGAAAACTTATTTACTATTTTAAAAGTTCATGCAAACCAAAGTTGTTGACTAATACAGTCATATCCACTTCTGCTTTATGGCCACAACATTTCACAGCTCTCCACAAGAGCGGCGGCACAGCCGTACAAAAACAACAAGAGTGATTACACAATACCATAACAAGAGCGATTACAAGAACTGTGCAACTGTGGTTCCACAGTCGTAGCATCAACAAGAGCGACTACACAGTCATAGAGAAAGATGTGGCATTAACAAGAGCCATTCCACAGCCAACACAACGGCTTTGGCTCAAGAATCCTCCCATAGTCCGTCACAAGAATTCCATAATCATGGCAAAATAGGCAAGAAGCTCCATACAAGCCAGTGAAAATCTGCAAATTTGGACCAAGAACTGATGCCCAAGAAAGCGATGACTTCAATCTAACATCCAAGAACTGTTGCCTTCAATCCAGATGCCATTTGTTTATCCTCAGCTCTGCACCTTTGAAGAACTGGGTAGAGAACATGCTACGTCCGACCATGCTACAAGTTAATGCAAAACGATTTTTGTAGCTGCCTTCATCCCAAAACTTCCTAAATTATCCTCTTTCTAAAACCTTCGACGCCTTGAAACCTATGTTCCACCATCAGCATTCTACTAATTTACCTATAAATACACCTCAAAATGCATTAATAATCTTACATAAGACCGTATATATTATCTATAAGCTCAAAGTCTTATAGTAAGCATGTGTCCAGTGTTGGCGTGCATCAAAGATGAATATTTATATGGGCCTTGTTTATGCCTTGTATATAAGATTGATTTATAGACTTGCTACTCTTTCAATAAATTATATGCAATGTCGGCATTGTACAATAGCATCTGCGAGAGTTGATGTGATAACGACATTTTTTGTTTTTGAAATTGTCCTTGAGAGTATCATCTATATATCGAATTGGCCATTAAAGAATGGGCTCAGTAGAAAGCACAATGTTTTAGCGATAATCTTTGTTTTTGAAGTTGTCTTTGAGAGAAGTTGTCTTTGGGTTCGTTATAAAGCACAAAGGAAATTGTTGGGGAAAAGAACTGTGCACCCTGGACTATTCACAGTCGTCGGATCCATCGATCCTACAGCTTAGTCCGTATGCTGCGGCCTCTGGGCACCTCTTGTTTTGCTTATGGTCATTTCTAATTGGGTGCGCCTATAATTTTGAAATAGTAAATACGAGTTCGCCTAAGGTCTTGATGGAATATGAAACCTCTATACGGCTTCGCCTAAGATTTTAGAATATGAAGTACGAGGGCTCGAACCTCTACCAAAATAATTCAAAGTCCTAATAAGACTATTGTGACCAATATAACCAATAAGCTAACGTGGTTAGTTTTTATCTTAAATCTATGTTTTTTTTTTTATAACAACCTATTCAATTGTTTTAGGGATATGTCTATGGTTTTAGGAATTGTTATTTTTACATCCATATCAAATCCCCCTGGAATCCCTTGTTATTATGCTACATATTCTAAATATCCACCTCCACATGGCGGACATCTCCAGAGTCCTAATGTCAAATATTTGTGGATGCTTCTCAGGTATCCTCACTTCTCCTACATCTACTAACATCATGGCTGATGTTAAGCGTAATGCACGAGAGAGTCATTGATATGAACACAAAATGTTGACTCACAATTATGAACCACATGAGACAACTCATCTCGAATATAGTCTCATACAATGGAATCATACACCATCTTATGATAAAACCATTCGTAGATCCTAAAATAACGTCCATTATTATTATATGTTCCCACATAGTTGACTTCATATGCCACCACTTTTAGTATTCAAGTTCTAATGAACCTACAGAATAGATCCTTGTGTTATCCAAAACGTCAACTAGCATGAACTTCGATGACGCTGGAATGAAATGAATAAAAACAAGAAAAAGCAAATGAAATCAAGGAGTATAGGCAAAACATATTTTATATGTATGATAATAATAGTAATTCTATTAAAATGTCACTTAGAGACTCTTAGGTCTATGTGACAGCCAATACTATGGAACTGTATATGAATAAAGTACCTCAAAAGTTTTGAATAAACAACCATTAAATATTAGTCAAACTCCCCAATTGCTTCCAAAATGCTCATATTATGATATAATTCCATAGTGTCTTCCCTCTCTTTAAGGATCGCTTGTATGTACCTAGCCAAAGCGGGTGGTGGCATGCACAATAGCTCTGTAAGTGTGATGCTATCAATACAAAATCTATCCCCGATATGCTTTATGCTGGGCGTTCCAAGAAAGCATGTTGTTTTGTCTCCACTTGTAGCAAAGAAATACAACACGGACATAATCGGCTCTTTGGATTTCCTTTCCATTTTCCAACCTCAATCTCAAGGTGGTGAGAACTGAGCTGAAGTTTGGATATTAGTTTCCTCAAATTTCTGCTAATCTCTGAGTGCATGTATCCTTACACCTCCTCCAACTTATTTATTTCATTTTTATAAAACTCCTTGGCCCAATCCTCCACAACTCTTCCAAAACTTGTTTTTGTATCAAATCACTTACCTCTGAAGGTGTACCTGGCCAATTATTTTGTGATATCCCCCATCGAGCAGCCCACTGAAGTACCTGGTGATATCACCCCCTTTTGTGATGTTTCTTTCAATACAAGTAAAGGAAGTTGTTATGTGTCAAGTTCCTTCGTCCTGTTCACATAATTTATTGTCCATATAAGTGCCTCTGCTTCAGGGGGAGCATACCTACTTCAGCTAGCATCATAGAATACGATGTTTGGATTTTTACTCCAAGCTCTTCTAGTAGAAAACATTTTTACACCCGTTCAACCTGTTTCCACATCTTCTGTGACAGCCCCGATCCCCATGTTTGGCAGCCATAAAGGGCAACTGTCCTAACTTGTGCATTAAACAAAAGCTTTTGAAACTTCCAATTCCATATGTTAGCTTGTCTACAGAGATTTAGCACGGTATACAAAGCCCTGAAACCACTTGTAACCCGCTTCTCCACAACTATTCTCCACTTATAATCATTGGTTACTTCAATTCCAAGGTATTTGTACCGTGTAACAGTTTCAATCTCACACCCATCTACAATGAATGGTTTAACAGCCACCCGAGACCCAATGATCACGACTTTTGATTTGGCATGGTTAATCCTCATGTCTCTAGATATACAAAATGCGTATAACTTATCCAAAAGGTTCTGCAAGCCTGCTGGACTCTTTGAAGCTAGAACTATATCATCCGCATAAAAGAGAAGGTGGACTACATACCCTTGAAGATCAGCCCCAACACCTCCTTGACCAAGCCAAATTTCCAATTCGTCAATGTAAATCCAAACAAGGTTGGAGAGCAAGAACAACTCTGTTTCACTCCGACTGTGCTGATGACTTGTTCCATTATAACTTTATAGAGAGCGTTGGTCAATGCTATAGGTCTCCATTCACGAAGAGCTTGGGGTCTTGGGACTTTGGGCACCAGAGTGATGAACCTTGTTGCTAGAGATGGATGCAGCGTCTATGTGGCCCAGGCACCCCTAACTGCTTTGAGAAAGCCAGGGCCCAATATGTCCCAAAATTCAACAAAGAACTCAGGAGGGAACCCTTCAGGACCAAGGGATTTTCCTGTAGCCAAAGAACATAGTGTCTTGTAGATTTCATCATTCATCGGGAGTTGTAGGAGGGCTTGATTATCAGCACTGGTGACCCCCGTAGTCTAGTCCACCTTTATCAGCCATTGAGAAATTTGCAACATATATGATGATGGAAGCTGCTCTTCCTTGAATTGGGATTGGAAATCTTTCTTTATAAAGGCTTTGATTTCAGCCTGATTCGTCAAGACATTCTGGAACTTGTCTTTAATAGATGTACTATTGTTTTCGGTTAGCCTAGCTCCAGCCATTCGGAAAAAACACTTGGAGTTTTCACGGCCAAGTTCGGCATACCATTTTGTTTTAGAACGTATCGCCACTCCCTTTGCTCTTCCTCTTCAATTGCTTTAGCTTTGCCTTCGAGCTCTTCTTCCCGGGAGTGCATAGCTCGATTAAATGGGTCACCAAATAAGTATTGTTTAACTTCCCTGAGTTCGTTGTAGACCGACTCTTTTTCTCTCTTAAAATTCAAGGCTCTGTTCTTGCCCCAAATTTCTATCCAAACCTTCATGACATTGAGATTATGGACCCAAGCTTTCATGGTGGGAAGGGCAGTCACATCACTACACAGCGAGCCAAGGAATTCCCTAAAAGGGTTGCAAAAAGCCAGCTTCCCCAGCCATGAGGTATTAAATTTGAAAGGGGCATTACCGACTTTCCTTGAAGTAGGGATGTCCTCCAAGACCATCTGTTGTGGGACATGATCCAAATGTGAGAATGTGAGATCACCCTCTACATAACACTTATCCATAAAGCTTGCCATTATATGTCTTCTATTTTTTGGTATCAAGCAAACTTTTACTGTCGGTTTGCTGGGATGCAGGATGCCTATATCAAAACAGCCTTATGGCATTTTGTATTTGCTATTTTTATAGCCAATGACTTTCTATAATTCTATGTTTTATGAAGATGGTCTTGTCCGATTCCGTTGTGGTATCAGGCCTCAATTGATATATGGACTACTCATATTCGTGTATCTGGGCTAATCTTGGAGATTGTTTTGCCCATTTTTGTGGTATCAAACCTTTCCTTTGGAGTTCAAACTACACCATATGGGCATCTCGTCCAAACTGTCTATTGGTGAGCAACATCAAACAACCTACTTGGACTGTGTTTCATAACCACCTTCACAGTATATTCAACAATAAATGGCTTTTGGGAGATTGATGTTCTATTCAAAGTCCGGCAAACACTCATCTTTATGAATTATATGACAAGCAAAAGCAAATCTTATGACGGAGTCTGGCTCTGCTTATTGGGGCACTCAAATAGCATTTTTAGGCTCTCTCAACTCTGTTCAAACAAAGTTGAAAGTACCTTCTACAGCTAACCAAGTTCTATTCTATATGGAGATAAGGAATGATTGACCCATCATGGTATCCAGTGACATCTTCAATCAAGGCCCACTCTAAAAGGTGCTCAATCTTACTCTGCCACATTGTCTCTAGGAACAACATTGGAGCCATAGGTCAATCAAGGCATTTATTTACCAATTTATGGGGACCACTTCTTTACATTGCCTCTAAGGACAATATTGGAGCCACAAGCCAATTATGGCATTTATTTTTCAATTCATGGGGACCACCCCTTCACCTTGCTGTCTCTTAGAAGAATATTAGAATGGTTGTCCATTCATGGCATTTTGTGACGTTCCAGCATAATATACGATCCAAATACGTATATTATACTGCCACATCACACGTACATGTCACAAATGACATGTACTTGGAAGCCGTAAAGGGTGGCACCTAGGGGGCCAGAGTTACACCTAGGGGGGCAACCTCGAATGTTGTGCATGATTAATAAACGTACACAACTATAAACCCCATGGACCCCATTGCCAAATGGCTAAACCAATGTAACCTAACCCTAAGGGTTTCTATATAAGGGCTTTCCCCTTAAACCTGAAACCTTTCTTCTTTGCATTTAGGGTTTTCCTTGAGCTCCTTTCCTTTTCTCGCATTTAGGGTTCTCTTAAGCCATTCCGGCCAAGCTAAAACCGTAATTCGCATTACCAGGCTCTGAAAAGCCGCCTTTGCACAACAGATCTTCGAGTAGCAGCAGTCTTCAACAGGATCAGAGGCATGGATGCATTCTGAGGATCTGGAGCAGGTCAAGTGCCAGGTAAATAGTCATTCTGTTGTGCAAAGCCGCCTTTTGGCATGTTAGTTCAGCCTTAGAGGCCTTACAGATCCCGAGATCATAAGCTCTAACAAAGGAACCTAACTCTAGATGTTTAGGTAGATGTTGTTCTTCATTTCAGTTCTGTGATGATGTTGGTATTTCACTCTGTGACCTCCATGTATTGGAATGGGGGGTAGAGGCCTAAAGCCTATGTAGCAGATGATCCTAGATAGCCTACTAGCTCCCAATTACATGCGGCCCGTGCACAGGAGCCCGCCTGGTTGTGGGTGGCGGGGCTAGATCGGTTGACAAGGAGGAACTTGTCCCATCACGGTTTGACCCCTCTGGTGTGTAAAGCCTACCGGGGGTCTATGTGGGCTAGGCTTAATGGCTTGTCACTGAGTGTGGGCAAGGCATGAGCTCGACACCTCTGGGGTGATGCGTCACCTTCCATGAGGTTCAAGTCGAATATGGGCAGTGGCCCTCTAGCCGCCTGTGATGGGCATGGATGCCTCTGGAGGGGAGGTGACTCTCCTCCTGCCTTATCGGGACTGGGGAGATGCAACCCAGCAGTAGCCCCTTCGACTATGCACCCGACAGGCTACGGTCAGGTCCCAATACTTTTCAACCTACTCTGCAAAGTGTGCACGGGAGGGGCGGCTGGAGTGGACTACCCTCAGCCATGTTCTTATGCCAGCCAAATCCATTTGCCATGAATTCTGTCTGCAATGATTTATGGAGGCCCAAGCCGTCAGTCGAACCTCCTTGAGTCTGAGCCCTGGGTAGGATTCCCCTTTGTTGTTATTGTTCATATTGATGTTGTTGTATACGTGATGATTATGATGTGTTCACCCTTCGAGGTGATTGTATTGATATATTGTTATTATGTGCTCATGTTTATTCATGCTTCCGCAGCTAGGTCGACCCGAAGGGAGACAGGTGAATGACACATCCACTCTTCCCTTGCTGGCTCATTCCACTGGGACTGGTGTCAGGTGGATGGCCCCTGCCATTTTGGCTGTCAGAGGGAATGCTCCCCCTTCTGATACGATGTGTGCATCGTATAAGAAGTAGGGGACGTCGCAGTGGTATCAGAGCATGATCTTGGCAGACCAAGATCGAGCACTGACCATTCCCTGTTAGGACTAACAGTAGACTTCCTGTCTTGGGAATAGCCACCCAAGCATGAACCTCAAAAATTGGGAAATTTTTTTCCAATCTCTAGTGCAACAAGTAGAAAAATGCTAAGTTAGTCCTCCCACCTTTGGCAGACGAGGAGCCGGCTGACTATATCCAAGGTGAGTCCCACATTTTTGCTGCTATTGAGACCGGTCAAGCCGAATCTCAACCTAGTGTCATCTCTACAGTTGGCCAGATTGATAGCAAACCCTTTGTTATTCTTATGGACACTGATAGTACCCATAATTTTGCATCCCCTAGGTTGGCCGAAACTTTCCAGCTAACCCCTTTGAAATCTAAGTCCAGACTAGTCACGCTGGCTAGTGGAGCTGTTCGCCACACCCAAGGTCGTCGTGTTACTTTGAATATTCAGTTACCGGGCGCACCTATTACTTTGGGGGCAGAACTCATGAATATTAGTAAATATGACTTAATTGTGGGGATGGAATTCTTGACGGCAGCAAAAACCAATATAGATTGTGAGAAGCGTGTTGTTACCTTTAATGCAGCCAATGGGACCCGCATCACGATCTCAGATAATCCAACATATCCCATTATGCAGTGCATCTCATTGAGTCAATTGGATAAGACCATTCAATGTAGGCAAGTGGCTTGTATTGCTCGGCTAGCATCTTTTGATGCCCGGCAAGAGGAAGTCATTCAAGGGTTGCCTCCCACCATAGCCAGCCTTATTCATGAATTCCAAGATCTCTTTCCAGATGAGATTCACAAGCTGCCACCTTTTAGGGGGGTAGAGTGCGAAATTGCACTTCAACCAGGTACCAAGCCTACTAGTAAGGCTCCTTACCGTATGAGTACACCTGAGCTAGCAGAACTCAAGCAGCAGTTACAAGAACTTTTGAAGTTAGGTTTCATTCGACCCAGTGTCTCACCTTTTGGAGCCCCTATCTTGTTTGTTAAAAAGAAAGGTGGCACATTGCGAATGTGTATTGATTACCGTCAGCTCAATAAGCATACTATCAAAAATCGATATGCATTACCAAGGGCCGATGACCTTATGGATCAATTACAGGGGGCCAAGTATTTTTCTAAGATAGATCTTCACTCTGGCTATCATCAAATACGAGGACATTCACAAGTCCGCCTTCCGTACCCATTATGGACATTATGAGTTCACAGTTATGCCCTTTGGACTCACTAATGCACCAACAACCTTCATGCATCTAATGAATGATGTTTTCAGAGACTATTTAGATGAGTTTATCATTATTTTCTTTGATGACATTCTTATATACAGTAAAACCCTGGAGGAGCATAAAGATCGGGCACTTCAAAAGTTGCGGCGCCACCAATTGTTTGCTAAGTTTTCTAAGTGCAAATTTGCGACCACTCGGGTCGAGTACTTGGGGCATATTGTGTCTGCCGAGGGTATAGCTACAGATCCAAGAAAAATTGAGGCAGTTAAATACTGGCCGGCACCGACCAATGTTTCAGAAATCATAAGTTTTCTAGGTTTGGCAGGCTATTACCGTAAGTTCGTTAAGGACTTTGCTAAGATTGCAGCACCCCTTACGGATTTAACCAAGCATGAGAGGGTCAAGGATTGGGCAGTACATTGGAAAAGTAAGGTTCAGTCAGGATTCCAATAGTTGAATGACGCCTTAACCTCCGCACCTGTCCTTACTCTACCCGATCCTCAGAAGGATAAGGCAGTTGCCACCGATGCCAGTAAAATAGCCACAGGTGCCGTTCTAATGCAAGAGGGAAGGGTCATAGCCTATGACTCTAAGAAAATGAATGATGCTGAACAGAGATATCCCACTCATGACCAGGAATTGCTTGGGGTCGTCCGTGCCTTGCGCATTTGGCGCCATTACCTTCTTGGACGGCGATTCCAACTAGATACGGATCACCAAAGTCTACAGTATATCTTCACTCAGTCTAACCTCAATCTTCGCCAACGGAGACGGATAGAATTTTTGGAGGAATATGACTTTGAGGTTCTGTATAAACCTGGCAAGCATAATGTTGTTGCAGATATCTTATCTCGGCATCCGTTGACCACACGGACCCATTGTAATGCTATTTCCACTCTTGCAAGTGAATTTGGTAAGACTATTGAACAATCTAACGGATCCTGAATTTAGAGACGTATGGACCAGCCTTTTTAAGGAGGCCAGGCCAGATAAGGAGAGGGATACATTTAAGCATTATAAGAAGGACGGTAATCTTTTATATTACCGCGATAAGTTATGTGTACCCGATTCATCAGGAATTAGACGGCTTATTCTCCATGACACGCATAACAGTCCTATTGCGGGTCATGCCGGATTCATGAAAATATACTTCAAGATAAGGTCCAGTTACTTTTGGCCTGGTATGAAGAAACATATTGCACGCTATATTAAACAGTGCCCGCTTGGCCAACAGACAAAGGCGGAGCAACTCATAACACCAGGTACACTGGAGCCTTTAGACATCCCCAATGCCAAATGGGAAGTCATTACCATGGACTTCATTGTGGGCCTCCCACGCACACTTCGTAGATTCGATGCCTTGATGGTGGTAGTTGATAAGCTTTCTAAAATGGCACATTTCTTGCCATGTCGCACCACTGACACTACCTTGGATATAGCACTTCTATTTTCCAAGAAAATCTTTCGACTCCATGGCATGCCACAGACCATTATTTCCGATCGTGACCCCAAATTTGTTAGTGCTTTTTGGAAGGACTTCTTCAGTACTATACAAACCAAGCTTGCCATGAGTACGGCCTATCACCCTCAGACAGATGGGCAGTCAGAACGCACCAATAGGATTATTGAGGATAGGCTACGAAATTATGTTTGTAATAAGCAATCTCAATGGGCAGATTACATTCATTTGGTGGAATTTGCCTATAATAGTACGAAACAGGAGTCCTCGAGGATGTCTCCTTCTATGATCACGTATGGTTATCAGTGTCTTACTCCAGATACGTGGCATAACCCAGTTTCTAAAGTGGCAGTCTCACAGCAATTGCTTACGGATATGCAAGCTTTGGTTGAGGAGGTACAAGGATATCTCTTGGCTGCACGAAGTCGCCAAAAGAGTTTAGCAGATAGACACCGTACCCCACGCGAGTTCCAGGTTGGTGAATCAGTGTGGTTGAAGATTAAGGTTAAGCAGGCCAAGCTTAAAATTGGGAATTGCAAGAAGCTCGCACCACGATGGGCAGGACCATTTCAAATCACACATAGGTCCTCAGGCCTATAGATTAAATCTACCTGCTCATCTAAAGGTACACAAGGTTTTTCATGTAAGCCTTTTGAAGAAGCATACTCCGGATCCTCATGAGATTCTTGACATGCCAACTCTTCTGGAGATGACAGACGAGCAATTGGAAATTGTTCCAGAGGCTCTCCTTGACAAGGCATACAAGCAAACCAGAAGAAGTCAGATCTTACAATATTTGGTTAAGTGGAAACACTTACCTATGGAGGATGCTACCTGGGTCCTTAAACGAGACCTTGAGAAGGCTTACCCTGCCTTCATGCAGCAATGTCAGGGACGGACCATCCACGATGCTATCGACTCCAACTCCAATGGTATGTCATTGTGTAGTAGATCCGACAGGGATCATGCAGGAGGGTTGGGGTAGATGCATTCTAGGATTGGGGGGGGGGGGATGCATTTAAGCATCTTCGGTCGCAAACCGTTTCCGGCTAAAATAGGAACTATGCCATTCCTTATACTGCGACGACTTGCAAGCCCTAGGCATGATAGGATTCCCTTCATGTCAATCCTTTTGTTTTTTTATTAAGGGGGTGGTCCCTTTAACCACAATTTACTATAATTACTCTGAATACTCATGTATTGATATTCTGCAGGTGTGTAGGGTGCACAGCAGCATCTGCAGTTTCGAAGACTCCCTTTTAGGAGTCATGTCATGTTATGTTTTATTAAGTTATCTGTCTCTTATGGTCCAATGAGGACCTTGTTGTTATGCATAACCAGTGTGTTTAATCATGATGTGAAGGGCTTCGGTCCATAACTTTGATCGTTTATGATCTTTTTGTAATCTCCTATATTTTATAATAAAGTATCTACTTTCTTTTCTTTTGCTTCCATCTTTAATGCTGAGGACAGCGTTATTCCAAGGGGGGTAGAATGTGACGTTCCATATAAGTATACGGTATACGTATACCATACCTGACACGTCACCAAGGTATGGGGAACCATTGGGAATTCACTTAAGAAGGATTATTGACACTAAACTAACCTAAATACACTAACTAATGGTATTAGTTAGCCATGTAGGCTAGTAAGAGGGTGCCACTTGGCCTCACTCGATTGGCCAAGGGCAGGTTGCCATCTTTAGGGTGGAAAATTAATCTCCCCATCCCAATTCTAACCAAATTCGAGTTTGGGAAGAGCAGAGGGAGGAGGAAGCCATCACAACCCAACACCTGACCAGTTCTATGGACGTTCTTCGAGATAACGGGTCCAGCCAGGACACAGGTCAGTTTCTAGGTAGTTGTGTGTTGTTCTAACCCTGTTTGAGGTACATGGATGATTAGATTCTATGTTCTGATCTATTTATGATGATTATGGATGTTGTATCAGATTCTGTTCTCTCTTTATGTTCCTCCTGTGATGTATGGGTTTAAGGGGGGTAGAGACCTGAAAGCTATGTAGATTTAGTGATGTTCCTAGCTAGAACCTCTGAAATCCCAGTAAATGCGGCCTGTGCACAAGAGCCCACCTGGCTGGGGATGCTATGATGTGATTCAGCACCAAACAACGGGTATGATGGTGAATCGGGGGTGGGGTCTTGCCTAGCGCGGCCACAGGACTCCTACAGTGTGCTAGACTTATAGCCGATCACGGAGAGGGCCGGGTATGAGTCTGACACTCCCTGGATCGCAGGTGGCGAGCCAACATGATTGGGCGCCCTGGGCTCGAACGGGCAGGTGAGCCTGCCTTTAGATTTAGGGGAGTAAGTCGGGTACAAACGTAGGGGTCACTAAGGGGGGCACGCGTTCTCTAGCACACCCAGGGATCTGTCATACTCGGGAAGGGGACGCCTCTCCGACCTGCCTCATCGGACCGAGGAGATGTAACCCGGAGTAGTTCCATAGGGCGATTCCATGGAATTGCGCCTCCGGAAGGCTACAATCACGCCAGAGCATGTTTCAGCCTATCTGCAAAGTGTGCACAGGAGGGGCGGATGGAGTGGACTACCCTAGCCATTGTTCTATGCCAGCCAATGCCATTGATATGATTCTGTCTGATGTTCTCTGGAGGCCCTGACTGTCAGTTGATTCCCATGAGTCTGAGCCGGGGTAGAGCCCATATTCATGATGCATTTCTTTTGATATGTTAGCGTTTCATTACGTTCATATTGATGGTGATGGGCCACCCTTCGTGGTGGTATATTATTTATTGTGTTGTTGCCAGATGCTAACCTTGTATGTACGCTTCCGCTATTAGGATTCCCATTGAAGGCGTGGGACGAATGACACCTCCGTGTCCTTCACCCGGACCCTTGCCATCACAAGTGGTCCGAGCCAGACGGAGGGCCTTTCTATGGTGGTATTGTCGCCGTAGCAGAGGGGATTTCCCGTATGTATACGATGGGAGCATCGTATAGGTTCGGGGAGCGTCACAGCATGGATCCTCAGTTTCAGTCTTGGTGAACCATAACTTTTCGTATCCCTCTGATGGGGAAGGAAGAACCGAACGGTAGCCCAGACAAAACAGACCCACTGGAATATGAAGATGATCTATCTATGGTACTCCAGATTGTAACTGAAAAATATTTTGTAGTGAGCGAATTTTCTGAACTGAAGAGATTGCTACATGAAAGTTTGGAACAAAATAAACAGTTGAAAATCTAGAACAGGAACTTAGGGATCAAGTGTCTACACTACAACAGACAAAAGGCTTGCATCAGGAATACCAAATCCAAGTAGTTGATAAGCTTTCACAGGTATCAGCTTCATTTGAACAACAAGTAAATTGCTGGCAAAAGCAAGCAGAATAATAAGAAGAGAGGGCAATTCATGCAGCAAACATAAAACTGTCAGGACTCAAAGAATCTGATGACGAAGACACCAACTAGGTAGTAGAACACTTTTTCAATGAAACTATGCATCTCCACGATCCTGGATTAAGGTACTGTTCTAGAGTAGGCAAGAAGATAGATGGCAGAAACAAACCTATCCTCTTGAAATTTAATTCAGTGGAAGCACGCAATCGGGTTATGTTCAATAGAAGCAATTTGAAAGGCCAACAAATATGGTTAAATGAAGACTTAACATTCCAACAGTAGGCTGAAAGGAAGAAATTACTGGAAGAAGTACAGAAACTAATGGATGAAGGGAAAACAGCTTTCTAAGAGGAAATAAGATTGTAACAAGAAAGGACAGCAAGGATTACTAGGAAAGCGCGACCCTTAGGTGTATGTTATAGAATATACATGGATTGACAGAGAATAAGATCATGAGCAACGAGAAGCTTTTTGCTACCAGTGACATTCTATGTTTAGTGGAAACATGGGAATATGATGGGAATATGATACACGTAGATTACTAAATATACCAGGTTTTAGCATCATAGATTTCGTATGGAATGAGAAAGGCAATAGTACATGCAGTTGGGGTGGAATTTCTATGCTAAACATGAGATCGCCAAAAATGTGCAGATTGTGAGAAAAGACATTCATAATCAGTTTATATAGCTTGAAATAAAAGGGGATGTGTCTACCCACATTGTAATTGCCTACTTTACACCCTTGCAGCCTTATCCCTCACAAGTATACTCTCATCCTGAGCTAAGTTCAACTGATCCTTTCATGCACATCTATAGGGATATCTCTGGAGTTTCAAAACAAAGGAGTGGTATATATTCTAGGTGATCTAAATGACCAGATGGGAGAGGATCAAGCAACAATATATTCTGATACTGATAATAATCTATGGCTGGAGGAAACTAATGATGCACTTTTGGCTCGAAAATCAGCAGACATTGCCTCAAATACCATGGGTAGGCATGTCTTTCAGTTATGCAAGACATTTGGGATGATAGTTTGTAACGGGCTGAAAGCTTTTCCAAAATCTAGCAGCTACACATGCTATCAACCACGAGGTAATAGTGTGGTTGATGTACTTTTGGGGCAGCCAGGGCATGTTAATTTGATTGATGACTTTCAAGTGCTAGAAAAAGAGACAGACTTTGACCACACACCCACTCAGTACAATTTAAAGTTAAAGTGCAAAGACTCCATAAGACCAAAGAAAAAATTGCTCGTGTGAAAACCAATTATGAGCTTGCTCATATTTACAGGAAGGAGATTACAAATGCGCTCAATAATGCAGATTGGCCTCAAGACTCAGTTGCTTATAGTGATACTTTGTCTTCCATTGCTCTGTCAGTGGCAAGACGGCTCTTTGATATTTCTAGGGGACACAAATTTGGCCCATACAAGAAGTGGTTTGCCAAAGAGTGCATGCTTGCTAAAAAACATTACAATATTGCAGCTAACAGGGAAGATGCTCTCAAATCTTATAAGTAGTTAGTAAGGCAAAAGAAGCGTTTATGGCCCAAATCACAAAACGATGAGATCCCAAGGCTCCTTGGCAAGACTATGCAAAGAGCATATGTTGCAATCATGGCAGTAAAAAAAGGGTACAACTACATATTTGCCATACATATTGAGTAGTACAGTCTTTATAAAAAAAAAGGTACACATATTTTGCATATGATAGCATTATTGTTGTCCATGATGCTATATCCTTTTGGCCATGTAGAATCTGTCCAGCAGGCAGTATACCCTTTCCTGGCCCTTTTGTTTGTTAGACCAGGAGAATGTAGTATTAGAGGGAGGTACCAAGGAGAGACCCATAGTATTTATAAGAGAGAGCCATGAATGCTCCTCCTCTACTTGTAGATTCCTGTGCAGCCCTACTTTTTTATCCAACACGTCTGTCATATTCAAGTCCCCCCCCAGTATCCAATTTTCAACCATACCTTCATGTTGAGACATCCAGCTCTCAATCTCCTTCCACATAATTGCCCTTTCAGTTGGTTTATTAGAAGCGTACACATTAATAAGCCCCCATTGACAATTTTGGCTTTCAAAAATAACTATCTGCCATCTGCCCCCAGGTTTTGCAAATAAGCGCTTTTGTCCTTGTCCTTTCCAAAGAATACATCTGCCCCTGTTGTACCTTGGATCGCACATCTAAAAGAAGAGTAGCCATAGCCTACCCAATTACCCAAAGATTTGGCCTCGAACTCTAGTAGTTTGTGTTCCTGCACATGACAATATCAGCCTTCATTGATCTGATAGCTGCTAGGACCCGAGCACATTTAAGTATCCCTTTGATGCCATGCAAATTCCATGATACTATCATCGCAGGGGGGTTGACTGTTTCTAACTATTTTCCCCCAACCCGTACCTCCATGGATGGCCAGGGGTCTGATGAACAAAGTCAATGTAACCAGGTGGAGGAGCAAAATCTGGAGTTGATTCCAGTCACAACAGATGAGCCAAGATGACACAGAATAGGATTATTGGCACCAATGGCATCTAGAGAGAGAGGAAAGTTCAAGTAGGAGAGCAAGGCTACCCCATAAGTAGGCCAAAGTGTGCCATATATTGTTCATGGAAGCAAAGGGGCAAGGCGAAAATGTCCCCCATATAGAACAGAGCTTGACTAGGTAGGCAAATAAATGTGTGACATCCCCTACTTCTTATACGATGCACACATCGTATCAGAAGGCGGAGCATTCCCCCTGACAAGCCAAACTGGCAGGGGCCATCCACCTGACACCACTCCCAGTGGAATGAGCCAGCAAGGGAAGAGTGGATGTGTCATTCATCCATCTCCCTTCGGGTCGACCTAGCTGCGGAAGCGTGAATAAACATGAGCACATAATAACAATATATCAATACAATCACCTCGAAGGGAGAACACATCATAATCATCACATATACAACAACATCAATATGAACAATAACAACAAAGGGGAATCCTAACCAGGGCTCAGATTCAAGGGGGTTCGACTGATGGCTTGGGCCTCCAGAAGTCATTGCAGACAGAATTCATGGCAAATGGATTTGGCTGGCATAAGAACATGGCTGAGGGTAGTGCACTCCATCCGTCCCTCCCGTGCACACTTTGGTGCGGTAGGTTGAAAAGTATTGGGACGACCGTAGCTGCGCGGGTGCATCGCCAAAGGGGCTACTTCTTTGGGTTGCATCTTCCTCATCCCCGATAAGGCGGGGAGGAGAGTCACCTCCCCTCGGAGGCATCCATGCCCATCACAGTGACTAGAGGGCCACCGCGTATTGACTTGAACCTCATGGAAGGTGACGCATCACCCCAGAGGTGTCGAGCTCATGCCTTGCCCACACTCATTGACAAGCCATTAAGCCTAGCCCACATAGACCCCCAGTAGGCTTTACACACCAGAGGGGTCAAACCCTCCTTGTCAACCGGTCTAGCCCCGCCACCCACAACCAGACGGGCTCCTGTGCATGGGCCGCATGTAATTGGGAGCTAGTAGGCTATCTAGGATCATCTGCTACACAGGCTTTAGGCCTCTACCCCCCATCCCAATACATGGAGGTCACAGAGTGAAATACCAACATCATCACAGAACTGAAATGAAGAACAACATCTAATCTATCTACCTAAACATCCAGAGTTAGGTTCCTTTGTTAGAGCTTATGATCTCGGGATCTGTAAGGCCTCTAAGGCTGAACTAACATGCTAAACCAGCTTATTGCCTAGCCAAAAGGCGGCTTTGCACAACAGAATGACTATTTACCTGGCACTTGACCTGCTCCAGATTCTCGGAATGCGTCCATGCCTCTGATCCTGCTGAAGATTGCTGCTACTCGAAGATCTGTTGTGCAAAGGCGGCTTTTCAGAGCCTGGCAATGCGAATTAGGGTCTTAGCTTGGCCGGAATGGCTCAAGAGAACCCTAAATGCGAGAAAAGGAAAGGAGCTCAAGGAAAACCCTAAATGCAAAGAAGAAAGGTTTAGGGTTTAAGGGGAAAGCCCTTATATAGAAACCCTTAGGGTTAGGTTAGACATTGGCCAAATGGGGTTTAGCCATTTGGCAATGGGGTCCATGGGGTTTATAGTTGTGTATGTTTATTAATCATGCACAACATTCGAGGTTGCCCCCCTAAGTGCAACTCTTGCCCCCTAGGTGCAACCCTTTACGGCTTCCAAGTACATGTCATTTGACATGTACGTGTGATGTGGTAGTATAATATACATATTTGGATCGTATATTATGCTGGAACGTCACATTCTCCCCACCTTGACTTGATGTTGTCCTCAGCATCACGCGTCTCCCCACCTTGGAAACCTGCATATCCTGCAATTACACTTGATACATATAACTTTACACGTACTTACTTCAAGGTAATATTTTAATTTATCATAACACATCCTTATTTACTATTATTATACTATGATAAGAGGTTATTTCATCCGCTTGCTTTATTGTCTATTATTCGCAAAATTTTATGGCTTACACCATTATCATTATTAACATAGCTCCAAGATTTCCTACTTAAGGTTCCACATCATTTTCTTACAACACATCGTGACAAAATTATGTGTTGCGAGTCTTCGCAGTGTGACCTTCCTGCCGCTAGACTCTCCTATTGGGCTGCAGGTCCAACACTACGCCAGTATACATTGAATTATTTTAAAGTTGGTTGTTAAGGAACCACCCGTAAAATACAATTACATGAATGCAAGGCATATCTCCCGGTGTAGGAAGATTATGTTTCTTCCATCGTGGCCGTGGAGACAGCACCCTATCATGCCTAGGATGCTCACTCATGCCTACACCTTTAGTTGCCTTTGGCGTGGAGGATAGCGTCCTTCCCATATTTGGGCGTGAAGGATAGAGTCCTCCCCGTAGTAGGCATTAACTAGAGGTGCTTTCCTATCAATGCATACCTGAATGACCTCTTATCTCTCAAGGTCGTCTACTTCTGTGGGACAGAAGTAGACTTTTTAATCTACTTTCCACTCACCTATCGAGTCAGTGTCGACTACTTTGGTGACGAGCCGACCTTTGCATTGCTCCGAGTTGTGGGTACTGCTTCTTAAGATCTATTTGTAGTGCCCACGTAGCGTCTTCCACTGGTAAGTGTCCCTTTCACTGTAACGGGCCCATGGTAGACCGCTCGAGTATTCGATCCTTGAATGTGCATGTGGTGCATTCTCGAGACACCGGCATAAATGAGTAGAAGCAAGTAGTCATAAACGTCTAGAAGGTTTTGCCCAGTTGGTTAAGGGCATGTCGGTTAGGAACGTTACAGTTGGTATCAGAGCAGGTCTCGAGTTCGAGTCTCCATGGGTGCCTATATGCATGGGGAATTTGCAAAGACTTGGTAATCATTGTGACATGGAGCCTTGGATGCTCGAGGACGAGCATAGTTCTAGTGGGAGAGACTGTAACGGGCCCATGGTAGACCGCTCGAGTATTCGATCCTTGAATGTGCCTGTGGGGCGTTCCCGAGACACCGACATAAATGAGTAGAAGCGACTACTCATAAACGTCTAGATGGTTTTGCCCAGTTGGTTAAGGGCATGTCGGTTAGGAACGTTACATTCACTAGGTATTGGAGGATTAAGATCTTCTTGTCTTCTTATAGGATCTGACAAGAAGAACCTCTGGAACAATCTCAAGGTGATCGTCCGTCATTTCCAATAACTTTGGTGTCTCCAATACTTCATCTGGATTAGGAGTGTGTTTCTTTAGGAGACTTACTTGGAAAACACTATGGATCTTCAAGTGTGCTGGCAGGTCCAACTTATAGGATTGGTTACCTACTCTTTTGGTTATCCTGAATGGTCCAGCGCACCTTGGAGCAAGCTTCTTGCAATTGTCGATGCAGAGCTTGTCGCTATGCTCTTCTGCCGGCCTCTTGCTGCTAGAGGATATCTTCATACTTCCTCCACCAACCGTTGCATGTCGGGCTAGCATCCGTTAACGTCTTAAATAAACATTACAGTCTTGGACCCCTGCATGATCCTGCTGGACTTCCCTTAATGCATGCAATTATATTAATTACCTTACGATAATATTTTTATATTAACATTATAGTAGTATTGGATATATTGCTTCCAATAGTATTATATTTAACTAACTGTTATATGATAACTTTACGACCTTTAAGATATGTCATCATACAATTATCAAGGCAATACTTATTTTGAAAATTACGGCTAGGGTTTATATCATCGGATCCAAGTGTTGTGTGTGACTCTCGCTCGCTACTTGGTTGTTGATGTATCAACCTTACATGTATATACTTTATAGTTGCTATACTTATGGAAAGATAGACAAATTTTTATTATATTTGTCAAGACCCTATGAAAGCTACTTAAATGCCTTTGGAAGGAATTACATCCTTGCGAAGGTTTAACTAAGATTTTATGTAATTATTATCTTACTTTGTCTCGATACTAAGATATCTACACAAGACAAAACTATCTATGCAGTTATTATGAACGTATCATTTATCAACAAGACATTAAAGCTTATGATACATGCCCTCATGGAGTGCTATCAATGCCCTGCATAATAGTATACTTAAGATTATATAGTTTATGTGGTTATAAGGGGTTCACAACCCTGAATAATATAATTAAGAGCTAGGCTACTAGCTCATTCCTAGGTGTGAATGCAGGCAATAGATCATGGCGTAAGAAAATTATGCTTTTCCCATGATGCATTCTATCTATACTTAGATGCAAAGCCTCTCCCCACCTTAGTTGTCGTACCCGCTAAGGCTAGAATACATCTCCCCATTGAGCTAGTGTCGACTAATTTGGAGATGACTTGGCCGTTGTATTGCTTCCATTAATTCGCTCCCCCACTTTGATGCAATTGGCTATCGCGCCAGTCTTGCATGCTGAGGGGCACATAGACATTAAGCATCTATCCATCTTATGCTCCATGTGCTTTGACTACTTGCGAAAGGAACTCCTATTCTATTTACCTTAAGAGGTTATATGCTTCTTATCTAACACATTAATTTACTAGCCTTAGCTAACATATTTAATCATCTATGATGGATGTAGCCATCATGTTTAACATATCTATCCCTAAGCGATGAGTTATTGAATTATTTAAAACAATTCTAAATTGCAAGATTTTATCATCATGACAATGCCTTTTGTCTCAAAAGACTATGTGATTAATGCACTTCTTATTTTTAGATATACCTTTCATGTATTATTGCATTTTATATTCTAGAGATCCCTCTTCCTTAGTTATTTACTCTCTTGGAATATTCCTATAAATTGAATTGATGTCATCATAACAAGTTGGCCGGACTTGTTAGATTACTTCTTTTCATTCGATTGCATTATTCCTTGGAGGTACTAGCTTTATACATGGTCAACAATTAGCCTAGTAATGATTCCTTCTTAGCGAGGTGATCAATCTCACCAAGTGGTTTCAATATGTTGGATGTCTGTTAACAATCATGTATAATTTTAGTTACTCTTATGCATTTCCTTCCCAATCGTTGACGCTTAGCTCAACTTGGGGCAATCCTTTCACGAGAAAATCTGGAAATGCCTTCTAATCCCATTATGGATGTCATCATCCATAAGCCTATCATATTTGACTATATGATCGTAGCTCCTCAATCTTGCTCGCATCTCATCCACATGTTGCCTTCTTGAAGCAGCAAGATAACGTTATTTCGAGTTGCTTGTGACTCTGAGCTCCTCCTCGATGTAGAGGTCAACTTTCTTCATTAAAGGCTTCCCATTGCTGGTGGTTTTGGTGGCGTAGTTGACCACTTGAAATCTTCTATGTTACTTCCCAAAAGCCTGAAGGTGGTTTCGTTAAGAAACATCCTCCACGTTGAATTCTTCATCTTGGCGGCTAAAGGATGCCTCTAGATCCGATATTGTTGTGCCAACTCCATCCTTCGAGTCCTATAGCATGTTGACAGACAAGTGTTGAGGATGTTGCTCCCTTCACGTCTTCCAATTGTCCGGCATCTCTTTTCTTTGATCTGTTATACTGTGAGAGAGAGGAAATAACAAAGGGAAATATGCATGCAAGTCATATAGCTTACACTATTATGATTACAAATACTATTAAAGCTATTAGGTTTGATATCTCGAGGTGCACACGTACTCGATGGCATTTGTTGTCGATGTTCCTCCTAGTGCGTTGGTGTTGAAGATCTATATCCTCTTATTTGTACATCAGCTCGTGCTCGATTGGTAGACTCTTTGATATGTTTGAGCTCTCCAATGTCTGTCGGTTGCGGCACAACTTGCTTCTGCTTCACATACTAACTAAGGATGTGACGGTCGTTGATGCTTCGGCGTTCCGGTCTGCTTCTTAATCTTGTTCTTGGGCAATAATTGCTTCCCCTTCACAATGTCTGAAGATCTTTGGAGGTGCCTCTTGAAGTTGTGCGCACTTCCTTTGGCTACACTCGTAAGGAGTTGTTCTCTTCATCAGTTGCCTTTTGAATCGTCGATCCTTGGGTTCACGAAGTTGCATGCGAGTTATCGTAGCTTGGTGAGGTTTCTAGTTGATTCTTCGATTCTTTGGCTCGGTTCTCCATCGAGCTTCTCACCTTACCTGTTTGATCTCCGCGATTTGATGGCTTAGACGTTATCACGTTCTACGGTGCTATGCTGCCTTCTAGTCTTGTGGTATCTTCTAGTTGCACTTGATCACGCTCCACAGTTTTGAACTTCATGTTGCATCTAAGGAGCTCGTGGAAGTACTAGCATTCCTTCATCTTCTGGTTTATGGCCATTGTCCCTCAATACATGTGCATCTTCCTGGTGAGTAAAGCCTCATGACTCTTTCTGTGATTGGTTTGCTGTCGGGGATGATGTACTCTTATATCTGCGTAGCTTGATCCTTGAGTTGAAGTACTTTCTGCCCTAGACCTGCTCGTGTCCTTGAATAGCCCGGCTATTGTCTTGAACTCTCTTTTTGCTGAAGGTGCTTTGGTTGCTGTCCTTGTCGTTAAGGTATTGAATGCTTCTATCTTGGGCGTTAGGGTCCTTCATGTCGGAGATAAGTTGGGCTTCTTCTCTTTTAATTGTTGGTAGGAGTACTTGACGAAGCCATCACCTAGTTGTTGAATGAGCATAGGCATAACCCATCGTTGTGGCGCCTTTCTTAAGTGTATCTCCATCTGGTACGCATGTTACAAACATCACCATATAAGGCAGGATTATGGTCGTCGAGAGGTTGCCTCCTTAGTTGGCTCGTTGATGTCGAGTTGTCCCAAGGAATTCCTCGACATCTATCGGCTTGAGGTCGTGGTCGTAGTTTCTGAAGATGTCTGGTTGTTCCTCCTTCTTGTTGTTGAGGAACACTCATGTCATTAGTGTTGCTGCTGCCACAAGAGATAGAGTTGCATCCTAAAGATGTCGTCGTGCAAGCCTAGATGGTGCAACATTAAGGATCTTGACATGACTGGCGTTATGTCTCATTTTGACATTGTGCTCGACGAGCGATCTTCTACTTGAGGCCGCTTCTCGAAGTGTCTGGAGTTGAAGCTTAGCTTGGGTTCTGGTCGTATCTCTCTTATATTTGCTCTTCCATTTGAACACTTGCTCTTGGCTATGCCTGTGGTTCTTTGCTTCATCCTTTGGCAGTCGAAGTGATGGAGTTTCTTGATGCAAACACTAAACCCTAAAACATGATCCTAATTTTGTACTATGTGTGAGCACCCGATACTTATGATAGACATATATCTATATATAATAATAAAGCCATTTTAGGATAGTTTGTGCGCAATCTTGCGCGTTGAATTTTTTTAAATTATTTTTATCCCTTCGATTTATCTGCGGTAGACGGTTTTTTTTTCTCTCTTTTTGTTGTTTTCAAACTCTCATTTGGGGCCGTCAGATCATGACTATTCTTATTGTAACCTCTATGCATTGCGCAGGCGGTTTTGTTTTTGACAAAATTTTCGATTCCTAATCGACCCCTTCTTAGGCGTTGCAAAGACTCGATTCCTAATCGATCCCTTGTTAGCTGTTGTATTGAGGTATTTACTTGCCCTTGCTTGTGCGGTATGTTGGCTTCTTAGGCTATAATGCCATTTGGCTTTCAGGATTTCTGCAAAAAGAACCAACAGGCAAGAAGCAAGACCATCAAGAAGAGCCATATTCATTGGATGCGACCAAGTATTTTACTGTTTTTAAGAGGTAAGATAGACTACATAACGCATTCTAACAGTTCTTGTACTACTTAAAAGCATTTTTAGAAGCAAAGGGTAAAAATATGTTTACCTTAGGTATGCATTCTTTCTGCCGGTGGCAGCAGGACATTGCTTGGAAGACTTATTAGTTTTTTGCCCTTATTATGAATACTTCATTGCAGTGATCTCTTATCCATCAAATCACTCAAACTCAATATCTCATGATTCATTGCAACGTCTCCTTCCCTCTATCATGGGTAAAGGGATAACACACCCTCCAAACATCCTAAGGAAGAAAGGAAATTGATATTGATATCTGGTGACTTAATGCATGTTATATGATTTAATTTGGATAGCATTTGTTTAAAACACATTTGCAGAAGCGGTGGCATTCAATCTGATATTATTATTGGGAGTACTCTAATTGATACATATGCCAAGTGCATGAGCTTGGAGGAGGCATGCAAAATCTTTGACAATTTACCAAGAAGGAATGTTGTCACATGGAATGTGATGATTGCAGGGTATACCCAGCATGATGAAGGTTCTGATGCCTTAAGATGTTTTGGAGGCATGCTCCATCAAGGGATCAACCCAAACAAAGTAACATTTCTTAACATCATGAAGGCATGTGGACGTATAGGTGCTATAGAACAAGGTAGGCATATCCATGATCAAATCATTCAAGATAAGATTCAGTCTGATATTGCTGTCGGCAGTACCCTTGTGGAATCATACTGGCCAGATGTCGGCAGTACCCTTGTGGAATCATACCCTTATGCCGCTGTTGAGGAATCTGTCTAGAATGGTTCCACAAAAGAATGATATGGGTTTTCTTTTGAAAATGGCTTATTTGATTTCCATTGTGTTTTCAGAAAGCGACATTGATGAGAGAAGCCTTTGCAGGTTACAACTTTGCAAGTGCTGGGTTTTTGATGTAGCCTTGTAGGACAAAGATTTGGAGTCCAAAGCATGATATATATGTTCTCAAAGCAGAGAGCTGGCCGTATACCAATTGATTCTATTGCAATGTAACAATATATGAAATTAAAAAATTATTGCCCTGCCGATTCCTGTAATTCTTTGTGGTCAGATTGCTGGCCGGCTTGATGTAGGCTTCTGAATCATTTGTGCCTGGGATGATTTTGCTCTTATGATAAACTTGCAATGCAATGATGTAGAACTTCCTTCTACATATAATAGCCATCATTCTAAGTGCTGCAGCCCGTGCTGCAGATTATATGCAAGGAACTGATGCTTCTTACTAACTTATGTTGTACAACAGACTTCTGCAGAAAATCGTCCTTCAACGTCAATTGATTGCCACATTACAGTAAGTTTCTTGCCTTCCAATTTGTTTGCTTAAATTTGTAGGGTGCCATTAAGGACAGAAGATGGGTGACTTAATGGTTGGATGGATCAAAATCTATCTGATGATTTCTTGGTGCTTATGCTTCTATAATCTTAGTGCTACGATGTGAAACAAAGCATGTGTACCTTCTGGTACAAGCTTGCCATGACAAATGGTATAAGCAAACCTGCTATTGTAATGCAAATCGTTGAATATCTATCCCAGCAAGTAGGATCAATTGTATAAAACTCAGCAAATATGGTGTAAATTGCCGCTCCCAACCCTGAGATGCGAAAAACACAGGCAAAAAGAAATGCCTGCCGTGAACCAACCTGGGCCTTGCAGGAGGAATAGGATCACCTGACAGAGAAGAAACACTGAAGCCGAGGCTGGTCTGTGCTCCTTGGTAGAAATCTGCAGGACAAAACCCTATACGAAATGAGGTTGCCCAAATGAAATAGGCTCTTCAAATGCTCAAAACCATCTCTGATACTTGCTGCCAGTCCACAGCTCTCTCATGGAAATCTCAGAACATAAACTCTAATAAAAATAGGTTGCACGAAAAAGGCCAAGTCCAAACGTCGACCAGAAACCACAAAAGAAAATATGCACTGAAAACCCGGTGATCAACTTGCAACGCAATGATGTAGGACTTCCTTCTACATATAATAGCCATCATTCTAAGTGCTGCAGCTTGTGCTGCAGATTATATGCAAGGAGCCAATGCTTCCCACTGACTTGTGTTGTACAATAGACTCCTACACAGAAATCATCCTTCAACATCAACTTCAGCCTTCTTTAGAGGCAAGCACTTACACGCATGTTGACAGTGAACTTGAAACTGATGTTCTTGAGGAAAATGCACTCAACAACATGTATGGGAAATGCGGAAGTGTGAAAGATGCAGAAGTTATGTTTGAAAGCATGCATGTGGAATGCTATGTTTGCAACATATGTGCAACATGGGCAAGAAAGTAATTCCCTTAAACTCTTTCAAAAGATGGCGGTAGAATATGTAAAACCAGAGAAAATCACCTATTGTGGATGTCGGAACTGCACTTGTCAATATGTATGGAAAGTGTGAATGTCTAGAATCTGCATATAATGCATTTAATGATATATCGGACCAAAATCTGTTTTCATGGAATCGCGATAATGAAATTGTATATGGACGTGGTTGTGCAGAAATAGCATGTTCATTAACAGTTGAAGCTGTTGCAGATAAGATTACTGGTCTTGAACAGGTCTGTTTACTATTGTATCAATATGTTCTATAAATCTTTTTATTAGAGCTCTTGTTATACGCCTCAACATGTGCAACAACGTATAGATTATGCATGTGTCCCCCTTTGACATTCTGTCATGTTTCTAATTGCCTTCATCATACCCACATATATTGGGTTATGTTATTCTATCTGTCAATTCTTGCAGACACTTAATCAATGGCAAACAAGGGTTTGAAAGAACATCAATCTCTATGAGTAATCATATTGCATATAAGTACATTTTGAAATAGATCTGGTGATATTGTAGATTTTTTGAAATATATTTGGTGAGATTGTAGATTTGTTTCTGATCATGTAAGGCACCTATGGATATCTAATACCTATCTTTTTGACAGTATGATGTGAGGGCATTTATGGATGCTGATGCGGTTCCTATGGCATTGGTCGTAGTGGTTTGCAGTCCATTGACACTTTAACGGCTATGAAGGCTCAACAATTGAAGGTAAAAGAAAGTTCTTGATAAGTGATACATATCCGTGAGGTCATTACATTCACCAAAGCTTTTTTATTGGTTCAGGAAAACGACCCATAACATAGATTGCAACAATATTGGAACAAATGATACGAGGGTACAAAAATGTTTTTGGAACTCTAATTGGTAAAAAGCAGTAGATATTGCTTGCAAGCCAGGTTGTGAAGATGATTTTGAAGATTGATGATGTTATTTCACCATCAAGCTTTCAATAATTAAATGAAGGTAATAGTTTGGCCTTTGGGTTGCTTCAACAACAAAAACAAAATTCATTTTAAGAAACCAAAGGTGTTTTGGGCTTTTGTTACTTCAGCTAAGACTACACATATGAGCATTTTGTAAAGCTCTGTGGTCACATTGTACAAAAGACTTTGCTAGAGCTTATGGCATGTCCAAACCTCTATCTAGATATGCATTTAGTTGAGGGCAACATAAGTCAAATTGCTAGTCTGACAGACGACCTCCAGGTCTCTGCACTCAAAAAGCAATTGGCCACAAAGAAGCAGTGTGCCTGGCTCGCATACAACAACTTGAAGATGCCCTAAGAGGCAACGCGATAGATTCAACTCTTGTTGATCTCAGGGCCATCTAGAAGCTCTATCCACCAGCATAGACACCATGGCCCGAGACAGGGAATGATTTCAGCAGGAGACTAGGGACATCATATCTTGCTTTCGCACAGAAGCTGAGGAGGTGACTGCCATGGTCCATAAGGCAGTCCAGGTTGCCACACAGAGCCGGCGTCTACAAACCCTCTGAGACATGGCCAAACATCTAGAAAGCCATGTACATTGTGGAGCATCAGAGGAAAATGTTCTATCTCCTAGACCATCATCCCATAACCTTCTGGCAAAGAGTGCTCATAAAGCCTAAATAGCCTACATGGAACATCACTTCAAAGCAATCAGTGCATAACTTGTAGCAGCCCTATGAACCCCGGGAAACACGAGCAGCACCTCCCCAGATAGGCTCAGCAATGGAAATCACGCAATTCGAGGTTGTTTAGGGCCTATAATATCTTGCTATTGGGAAGGTAGCAGATTTGGATGGCATGCAGATGGAATTACTCAAATGGGCAGGGTCGGCCATAGTACCGATCCTAACTGCATTGTTCAACAGGCTATTACAGGAAGGCTTCCCAGCCATAATGGACCATTAACGGGGTTGTTCCCATCTACAAAACAAGTAACCCACACTGTCTGACCAATTATGAAACAATCATGGTCAGCTCTCTATTTGCAAAGATGTTGGTCGACATACTCGAGCAGCAGTTGACAAGATGGGTGGAGGGGCAGACGTGCAAGCCTTTATGGAGGTGGGATTCATACCTCAACGCTCAACCATTGATCATATTTTTACATTGCGAACTTTGGTTGAAGATAGCAGGAATCGCTGCCCAGACCATATTGCTGCTTCTTCGATTTTGCCAAGGATTTTGATATTGTGCCTCCAGAAAAGATGTGGGGAAGATTGCGACGGTTGGGGGTCCCAGTGAACTTGCAAAATGTAGTTTACAAGCTATATGAGACATGCTCAGGATAGCTAAACTCGTCAGGCCAACCATTGGATAGTAGTATTGGGTTCGTCAAGGATGCCCTCTTTCTCCAACACTGTTTGAACTCTACATTGACTAGTTGGAAGGTTGGCTTGCTAAAAATGGAGGGTTTGGAGTTCAACTTTTGCATCAAATCAATAAGCATCTCATATATGCTGATGTGGACCTCTTGGCCTACACCTCGAAAGACATGCAACACCATCTGGATGCCTTGGTTGCCAGGCCACTGACATACCCGTCAATTTGGCCAAGACTAAGGTGCTGCTCATCTCATTCTTGCATCAGATAAGTCCTCCGTCATTCACCTACTGGGGGCAAAATGTAGAGGTAGCACCCACCTACAAGTAGGAGTGGAGTTCCTTCTACCATGTACTGAGACATTTTTATCTGATTAATGGTTTTGAAGGCACTGTATACACTGCAAAACAACACTCACAAAGTGGAGTTGTTTGTTCAAGGTCTTAGCGGAATCCACTCTTGTATAGGGAGTTGAGGTATGCAGCCCAGTAGTGTCCATTGTCACCTAGAATGATTTGGAACATGTGCATAAGGCCTTTCTGGCTCAGGCACTAGGGGTGAAATCCATAGTCCCATATCAAATGCTTTTGCAGGAGACAAGATTCTTGCCTCTTTAGGGGGCGGCCGTTGATCATTGCATCATCTATTTTCAAAAGGTTGCCAATATCAATGATGCTCGTATCGCCAGTGGCAATGGCTATACCGTGGCAATTGGTATGCAGTGTCTCAAAGCCTGCAGGAAGGAAAAGCAAACTTCTTGGCTAGCCTGATGGAATTGTAGGAGCACAAGTGCAGACATGTGCAAACGGAAGAGAATTGCTATAACTTGTGGTAGTACCTTAATGCTTGTTTCCTCATCAAGCTTTGGAATGCCAATACCCTCAAACGGGTCAAGACGGCACATTACCTTTACAAGATAAATCGCACACTCGAGCAGGACCTCAACACTACCTGTGCATCCATCTGCTTATTAAAAGGCACAAACTTATAGCTTAGCTTCGCACAGGGGCACACCGCTCCAGAATTAAGACATGAACATGGATTAGATAGGTGCACTAGGATAGGCTTTTCCAGTGCTAACAATTGGGAGTCATTGGGGATGAGGGTCATACCCTTTAAAGTTGTCCAGCATATGACCACATTTGGGCACGTTACACTGAGTTGGTCCAGCCCAACCAGCCACTGCATGTGATGTTAAGCACATCTTCAATGCGGCTACTGAGATTGTAGCTTGAAAAAGTGAAGGATGTGCATACTCGGATATGTCCTCGGACACTATCTTGTAACACCATATATCATGATGTATATTTGTACAGTTTATCAACAATCTTACTATGGCTAAGATTTTTTCCTCAAAAACCCTTTGAAGTTGGCATTTTTTTAATCTAACAATAATGCATCTGTTGTGCTCCTTGATTAGGTCCCATAGGCTGACTGGTCTCCTTGGAAAATAAATTCATAACAAAATGGATTAGAGCCTTGCTTGAAAGGGACGTATCAGTGGAACCCTGACATTTCATCTTCTGGCATCCATAAGCTTATAGATGGCCAAGTAAAGGTTTAAGTCCTATTTCTGATTTGTTTAATGCTAATGATGGCATTCTCTGTTAATAGTCTATTGATTGTGATGAAGAGACAATCAACCTCAACCTTTACAAATGCAATCAATGCTTTATCTATTGAGCTTATTTGAGTAATACTTTGGTAAAATATAAACGTTTCTTGTGCATGAAACATTTTTTGACTCGGCATGAGGATTAGATGAAGAAACCAAAATTTTGAAGGTGCTCAAAAGTGGACGATTCTTTTTTGACAGGAAGCACCTCTCTCATTTTAAAAATGATTGTGATTATCATTGCTCATGCGTTGATATTAGGAGCAAAAAATATGCATTGCAAAGGATGCTTCAGGATGTTATAATTTTACTAAGACAAAAAGCTGCCCCTATTTGTATTGTCTCCGGGAACAACTAGGGGACTATATACTTTCTAAGAAAATCTTCTGTTTTAAAAAACCAAGCTTTGATAGATGGATGGATGGATGGATGGATGGATGGATGGATAAGTATTATATTTCCAACTTTTAAGTCCTTAAGACTTTTTTTTCTAACTTTGCCTAATATTTATGGGCGCCTTTTTGAAGTTTTGAAACTTTCCTCAAAAATGTTTTAATTTTTTGTAATCCTCTTTTTTTTTTTTTTTTTTTTTTTTTGGAAGGCAAGATGGGTTTTGTATTCATTTTACATGGAATACATCATGTCAGGATCTTCCAAGCCAGGAAGATATATGTGTGTCATACGACAAAAAAGCCTTCCTTTATGAAAAAACATAAGGAAGGATATAAGCCATTTAGGCTACATTCAAAAAATAGACTTAAAGTTCAAAGTATTCTGAAATCCAAAAACCAGCTAGGCACTAAAACTGATTGGCTTCCAGCCGATCTTGGACAGTGAGATCTGCTACAGCAGATCTACCAAAGATGTTGAGGAGCTCATCGAGTTCTTCCACAGTAAATGTGGTATAATCCAGCAGCATCAGTACTCGAGCTTCCCTCTTCTGTTGCCATGTATGGAAGAGAGCTTGAAAATATGGTTTCAGACCATTGTACTTCCATACCTCGGGCCTATCTAACAACTTCTTAATTGCCATAGAGTGAATCATCTCTTGTTTGAGCTTAATGAAGTGCTGCTCCAGCTCCAGTCTTGGGATATACAGATCTTCATTCTCATTGTTGCTGAGCCACCTGATGGGAGCACCCAAATTCCTCAACCTCCTCTGCTGCTCTGTGTAACAAACCATCAGAATCAGTTAGCATTAGGAAGAAAAAAATTGTATGCATTTTGAAATTTCCCAATTCGATCCCAATCTTTATCATATTTAAGCCCTCGGAGAGCTTTGTGAGCTGAGGCAGTCTGGTGGATAGTGATAAGCAGATTGGTTTTAATCCAGATCAGATCTGGTCTTTTCCCTTCCAAGCAAACCCTGTTTCTGTATCTCCATATTATCCAACAAGTGAGAGTTCTGCATGTGTTAATCAGCCTTGATCCCGAATTCAGGAACTGAAACATATTACTTGGAGCTCCCAGATTCACTTGAGAGGTCCATGTCCAGATATTTTCAACAATCGGGCACAGGAAAATGTGATTGGAGTCCTCCTCCATACCACATCCTAGAGGGCACAAACTGGAGGTCCTCAAATCATATTTAGCTCTCTTGATTTTAGAGTGGAGGCTTTGATGCAAAATTAGCCACCTGAAGAGGGTGATTTTTGGTGCACAATAATTTCTCCAACCTTTTGCACAGTTCTTTGCCAAAGCCCTCTCCTCACAATTCCATAAGCCACATGCCCTGGAAGGTCTATGCTGCATAAGGGCAGAGTAGATATCCTTAACTATGTAACAATCTTTGTTGTTTTGTGTCCAACCATTTGAATTGGAAGCTAATTCCTGGTAAGGGGCCATTTTTTCCATGATTGCATTGAAGATTTCCCTATCAAGTATTGATCCCTTCAATTTTGGCTCAATTTCCTGCCATGATATCCATCTATTCTCTTCTTCATTTTTTAAGTCTCCAAATGTTTTCAACCCTGCCTGTGACCATTGTTTGTATTTTTGGGGATGCTGGAAGGCCAGACATCCAATGTTTTCTGGTGCTAAAGCAGGGTGCCAGAAAAAATTTAAGTCTTTACATCTGGCATCCAGAATTGGAAGTCTATAACAAAGAGCAACCTGGTTCCATGCTTCCACCATCCTCCTGACAATAGGGGAAGTATTTGTACGTGGAGTTACCTGGAAAAATGCTGAATCAGGGAGGAGGTGCTTCATAGATTTACTACCCACAGGTAATGACTGCTCCACCCAAAATTTGATTAGTTTGAGTGCAGGGGAAGGCTTGTGAGAATGGATTGCTCTCCAAATTACCTTAGTAGCCAAGGCCTGGGCTTGGATGAAAAGGTCCTTGCAGTCCAGCCCCCCCTGTTTTCTGGATTTAGTCAAATCAGACCAGGCAAATGAATCCTCTAATGGCAGATTCTATCAACTTATAAGAAGCCTTATCTGCAACAAAGGCTGAGGAGAAAAAAACATGTGTACTTGCTATTACTGCATTAGCAATTTCAATTCTGCCTGCCAAAGACAAGGAAGGAGGATACATCTGAAGTTTCCTCTTGATCCTAGAGACAATTGGTTCCCAGAAACCATGCATGAAACTGTTTACAGCCAAAGGAATACCTAGAATTTTAGTTGCAGCAGATTTTCCAATGACATTTATACCTGAAAGCACACTATCCTGGGAGTCCATGATAATAGCACATTTTGCTTTGTTTAGGCAAACTCCAGAGACTTTACCAAATCTATCCATTGCTTCCAAGAAATTCGGTAAGTTATTGTCACCATGTTTGAGGAATACAAAGGTGTCATCTGCATACTGCATGATGACAAAATTTCCCATATCCTTTGGAAGGGCCAGACGGTTTATCATTTTTTGTGTTTGAAGTTGTAGAGCCAGCCTGGTTACAATCTCTGCCACGATTAGAAATAAATATGGTGCCAAGGGGCACCCTTGCCTTACCCCCCTTTGACATTGAAAGAGTTTGGAAGGTGTGCTATTTATTAGTAAGGCTGATGAGGCAGAATTGTTAAAACTCATTTTCCCAAAGAGTGCCTCTGGGAAGCCCAAGTGTTGTAATGCCCTTTGCAGAAACCTCCAACTAATAGTGTCATAGGCTCTTTTGAAATCTAATTTCAAGAGCATGCATTTTTGCCCAGAGAGTTTATTCCAGTGTAGGCCCTCAGCTGCTCCAAGATAGTTGTCTAGAATACTTTTGGAATGCAGAAAAGCTGACTGGCAGGGATTGATTATTTCCTGTAATCTTGACTTGAGTCTGTTAGCCAAGATCTTTGCCAGAACTTTGTATATGGTATTGGCGAGGGATATGGGCCTCCAGTCCCCTAAAGATTCAGGTTTATCCACTTTAGGAATTAGCACTATCTGACCTACATTGATGGCTGGGTTAAGATGACTAGCCTTCCATGCCCCTTGAAAGAAAACAATGAGGTCCTCTTTCATGATTTCCCATAATTCCACAAAGAATTCAGGGGGAAAACTATCTAGTCCCGGGCTCTTCCCATGTGCCATGGATTTTAAAGTATCCCAAATCTCCCTTTCCATAGGGATAGCCAATAACCCTTCATCTGTATCATCCCATTGGGTCGAGGGAATATCTTTGAAGAAGTCTTGGAGATCCACATCTTGGATCTGTTGATCAGCAAATAGTTTTGTATATTCTCTGTGAAAATAAATTTCAATATCCTCCTGCTTATCGAGGTATTTGTCTCCCTCAACCTTAACTTTACTTATTCCATTGTTGCAAACTCTGTTTTTGGCTACCCTAAAGAAGTAGGCAGAGCTGCCATTATCCATGTGATTTATGTATTTGCATCTACTCTTCATTGAAAGAATTCTGGCCTCCTCTTCTTCAATACCTTTCACCTTATTCTCCAGCATTGATTCTTGCTCTTGTAGAGCTCTATCGTCCTTGTCTCTGATATCTTTCATTTCACTGTAAATCTCAAATTTCTGTTTCTTCTTCTCATGGTTCCATTTTTTACCCCATTCTTTAATCCAACACTTCATCCTTTTGATTCTGTCTAGGAAAGCATTCATAGAGCCTCTACTTACAATCCTTGGAAATTCACTGTAGTATGATTTGAAATCCTCACAAAACCTTTTCATTTTGAGTAAATCAGTATTAAATTTGAAAGGCACATTTGAACCTCCTTTTTTAGAGTCCATCTTCTCCAAAATTTGGGGGAAATGGACGGATATTGAGTTTGCAATGTTATTGGATATGGTCACATTATCCCAGGACTGGAGCTCTCTATTGCAGATGTAGAACCTATCTAATAAGCAATAGGTTCTATCAGACCCTTTCCTTTTATTACTCCATGAATAAACATTGGAGGAGGAGGGGGGGATGTAAGAGAAGTTGGACATAAGGATCTCCCAAGATGCCCTCTCCTTTTTATTCATATTCAGTTTCTTCCCCAGCTTCTGGTCCCAGACTGGGGTATTATTGAAATCTCCTGCCATTAGGAAATTCTGGATCTGATTGTTTGAGCAAATCCATTGGTGCATCTGAGTCCATTGGATTTCTCTCTCAGCAGGTTCAGTGGAGGCATAGACATTCATGACTCCCAGCTGTTTGCCTTCAACTTCCAGCACAGCCACTGTCCATCTATCTGAGGGATGACAAAATTTTAGCAGACATTTATGATTTGACCAGGCCGTGCAAATTCCTCCCCGAGTGCCATCTGCAGGAGCCCATACAGAGTCTCCATTAGGGTTTATCCAGGAGCCCAGGTGAGATGACTCAAAAATTGGCAATCTATGTTCTTGCAGAAGAATTATATCTGGCTTCATTTCCTTAATTGCAACCAGGGCTCTTTTCCTTTTGAGAGGGCCCTTGATTCCTCTCAGATTCCATGTAATGACCTTCATTTCCACTTCAAGCAGGGTATTTGATTCTGTCCTTTACCCTTAGGTTAAGGGCAGGACTATTCTCAGTAAAAGTAACTTTTATATCTACCAAACAAAAAAATTGATACTCATTTCTCTACTATTGTGGTAAATTATGCTTTTTTACAGCATCAATTCCAGCCCTTGGGTTAGATGCCTATCTTCAATGAGGACATTGTCTCATCCGTCAGTTTTACTAAGACTGTATTGTTGTAGCAAACTATGAGTGTTCTCTTTGGACTGAGCCATTTCATGTCGATAAAAATGTCTCTCTTTCCCAATGCAATAATTTGAGTCGATATATATGACTTAGAATATAATAGAATAAGTTTTAATGTCATATTGACCTTGAGGATCCCATGATAGTGGATACATGGTGTGAGCACATCTTCTAATATGTAGCATAATAACAGGGGGTTACCTTCTAATGTTTTATACGCTTTTCTATATGGTTTTTCTATGATTTTGTTATTGTATTCGGGTGCACATACTAAATAGTATTTCTAGAGTGCATCAGTTTTTAACCGTTGATTTTTATTAGGGAAAAAAAAATCGTCGGGCCATGGTTTCTATTCTATTCTATTCTTTGTTTTTCACCCAAACATGCGTGCCTCGTTAAAAAAAAAATAGAGCTACAGAAAGCTATAGGGCTACATGCGAATGCCCTGGTCGGAATTTTTTTTTAGGTCTAGGCCCGAATCTAATTCGGCCTGGCCTTGCCCTGTTCTTGGGGATTCGGCAATTCCTGGGCTGTATTCCGGCATCTTCAGTTATCACCTCGGCCAAGATGGTGCCAAGGGCGGGCTGTCATTGTGATAAGTACAGTCTATCACACCGTTTTTGTGATTCCGCTATTATGATGCTCTTTATGCCGAATCATTATATAGAGAGACATGCATTGAATTTGCTCATTTTCAAGCGGTTCATTCTTTGCATGCTTGAAAGATAAAAGAAAAAAGACAATGGACGCTTTCGCAACACGGCCTTCTTACCAACCCGCCAAGCTCAATGATATGCCTTTGAAGCTAGTACTGTGTTGTAGATGAAAATAAATTTGATTCGTTTTGTAGTTTAGTTATTGTTGATATGTGTTTTTGATGGTCCATGACTTTCCCTACGCGTTCATTTGTTTTTAGACATGGTGATAGATCTCCAACATCCTTTGGAAAATCAAAAACCGAGACTTTGGACCTCTGGGCAAGCCATTTGGAGCACTTGCCTTCACTTCTTCCTCTGCTTGAATATTACCCATTTGGTCGACTTACAAAAAAGGTATGTTCATGGTGGCTTATGTTTAGGGTCAATTGTAACTCATTGCAAGTTTTATTTGCCCAAAGTGCAGAGCGTGCAAGAGAACTGGGGCACCGGATTAAACAATCTTATTTCCCTGTTCTGAATGTAGAGTTAAAGGAACCCTTTTCCTTGAACTGCCCTATCTAAGCATAATGAACGAAATCTGTGGCATAAACCACTTTTGCCTTATTACAAGCATGGTGGATCTTCATGCGGCCCGGTGTAATGCACGCTTCAAAGATGAAAGACATAAGCTGAAAAAAAGCATTACAGGGTATTCTTAATATGCCAAATACAGTTTGGCCCTCAATGCAGCAACACAAGGCATGCTTCAACCAATTCATTTCTTAGCTTATATTCAATTTCTCTATTTTCCATTTGTATTGTGTGCTATTATCTTGTATCCTTATCCGGATGAGCATGAAGTTTTGAGATGCTAATTTGTTTGTTTGCATATTGGTATATTTTCTTGCCTCTAATTGTATGTATCTTTTTGGCATTTTGTATGCAGGCCTTTTACATTGCCTACGAACATTAATATCTAGCATAACATATTGGCCTTTTATATTGCCTACGTACATGGAATTTGCTTAGGACCTATCAAGTAGAGATTGGAAATAATCACAGATGAATTCTATATCTTGGTTGCTTGACGACCGGGAAATTGGCATCTACAACATAAGAACTATGTTGTATTTGGAATGGCACGTTGTACTTGGAATAGAATAGGTTGCGGTGTTCGTATGAATGGGGGTATTTTTACAATTTGATTTATGTTTGAAGCTATAGAAGTGTGAACCAATTCAAATTTTGGATGAGAATACCCCATGTCTTTTTCTTCTGAGTTCCTTGTAAAGCTCTGATTATTCTAAAGTTGAAGTGCCCAAGTATTTACTTTATTTTCTTTTCAGTGTTTATGCCCATCCATTTAAGTTGCCTTGTCATTTTACATATCTACGACATCATTACAATTCGGGCCCAAATATGTTTTTAATACAACAAGACATATAATACATATAATAATATAATTAAAAATGTTTTCTAGTTCGTTCATCAATTCTTAGGGCCCCGAAGGGGCCCAAAAATTTTTTGGTTAACACACAGACCATTATATCTAACACTCTAAAATTAAATCCCCCTTCAAACCCCCTTTGGTTTGGGTGCATATTCACACGGGGGTGACGTGGGGCGCCGAGCCCCCATAATTATGTTTTGCCCAGATAAAATCAAGACCATATAGTATATTGCCCGAAATCTTATAGTATTTTGCAAATCTTATTATACAGTATAGCAAATTCCATACATCCATACCCCACAAATGAGGAACTTTGTGTACGGTGTAGATTGAGGAATAAGGGGTGAATATGCCTATCCAACAGCTCTCGTTGCCCGGAGTCACCCCCCGTGTGAATATGCACCCAAACCAAAGGGGGTTTGAAGGGGGATTTAATTTTAGAGTGTTAAATATAATATCAGACTTTACATCATAATTTATAATTGTTTTAACAATCGAGCAACTGTCTCACAATCACGGATATAAAAGAAAGTGATGAAAAAAGCACGAATCTAGGAAAAACTCACTCTTTCCTACATGTATACCCCGTTATTAGCCTTATGACACATGCTCCTCGCTTGTGCCATCAACAAATTAGTTCTATCATGGTTTCTTTGTACCTTTGCTCATGTTCTTCAAGAATTTCTTTTATGGCTATCATGTCCACTTGGCTTTATTGATATCGCTTGTGCCCTTGTCAACTGTTACTCTTCAATCCACGAAGTCAATCTTTTTCCTTATATCCTCATAGGCTGGACATCTATTCCAAATGTTTTTCTCGTCTTCTTATGTCTTCCATATCAAATAGTATATACAATCTGTCCTTCGCTCTATCATTATATTCGTTAACATCTTTCCTTTTCAATCCAAAGTTTGTGACATTTCACATTTTTAGGATTTGGCCACGAGAGGGGCCCAAAAATACCATAACTAATGGTTTCACTAGATAGCCTAAGAAAGTAGAAACTTGTGATTCTCATGCTCTTTTTTGTTGTGTATAAGAATTTCAGAAAAGATAGGGTACATCTTACACCCTCTTACACCACATAACTTCGAAGGAGCTGTTTCAGATCCTTGCTAGGTATATTCCTAAAAGGTTATGATGAGTTGGAGATGCTCTTTGACACATGCCCTTTCAAGACAAGCTTATTGGTCATTATGATTTAAGATTTAAAATATGTTCGACACAATGTGGAGTTGTTTACTCAATTCTGAAATGCATGCAAAGTAGTATCTATCTATCTATTGTTTAAATTTGGTTTTTCCGGCAATCCGTAAACTTTTTGGATTTTATTTTCAGGTTGTTTTCCTAAGGTTTTAAAGCTTTTAGTTGCCGGAAAAACTTTCTGATAATCCAAAAATCGGGTATGTGGGTTTTCTTTATTATTTGGATAGCGTTTCTGCTTTTGGAGGATTTGGCGGATTCCTCTGCATGTAGGGCACGAAGATTAGGCCACGTGTTTTGTCATTATCCGCATCCGCCAAAATATTGCGTCTGTTGTATAACTTTTCTTGCTTTTGATTTCTTGCGGATACCTATAGCAGAGAGGGAGCCGATTTGAAAATTGGGGCTCTCCACGATGCCCTATAGTTGCTTGGTCCCCGTTTTGAGGTATTTACATGATAATAATGCAATTGGAGGAAGAAACCATGATCGATGGAGTTTGAAAACTCCCAACTGATGGTCGAGCAGATAGAATCTTCTAGATCTTTTATGGTTTCTCTCCACATATAGGAACATTTTGGGCCATCAGAAGACTATCACAAGGACTATTTTGAGCCATCAGAAGACTATGACAAGGATTACATCGCCTTCTAGGTGAGTTGCCGCCACTGTATCATTTATTGTAGGGTTTGTTGTTGACGAGAGGCACATATAGATTTTGGATTCATGAATCCATCATGTGCTCAGTTTTTTTTTTTTTTTTTAGGTTGATTATTCTGTGGCGCAGCAAGAGATTTGTTGAAGCTTTTGGCACTCCATCTTGATGTGTAGATGAAATGCAAAAGAAGTAATTACGACAGATTGATTAAATAAGCTGCTAATGTTGTTTCGGCAAAAATAGTTTATTGATTAAGCTCAATTTTATTGTAGGGAGGTTAAATCTTGGGTTTCCAAAGACATCTTGAGGTAATTATGTTTATTCCTTGGATTGTTTAGGTAGGCATCAATTCCTGGCTAGATTATTATGTACGTGAAGATGATTTATGTGTTGTGGTATTGTGGTTGTAAGTTATGCTGTGCATTTTATTCTATCTGCTTATGTTTTCTATATTCTAAGCCTTATGGCATATGCATATCTTTGCGTCGACGAGGCGGCCAGATCAGCTTTCACTTCCTTTCACAAGCAACAAATGCAGCTTGCACTTCAAAGGATGAAAGCAATCAAACCATGATGTCATACAATGTATCAAGGTAAGAGGTAAGAATTAGAGTGTTGCATTTTAGTGAGGTATTGATTTTGTGAGACATTAGAAACCTTAATGCAGATTGCTAGAATCAATGTAGTTAGATTCTTAGAATGAATGTAGTTGTATCCAGTCAATATGAATAGGATGCATTCG
The DNA here is from genome assembly GCA_021234155.1 of Isoetes taiwanensis. Classification (NCBI taxonomy): domain Eukaryota; kingdom Viridiplantae; phylum Streptophyta; class Lycopodiopsida; order Isoetales; family Isoetaceae; genus Isoetes; species Isoetes taiwanensis. The sequence goes on along the minus strand of JAJEKV010000117.1, from coordinate 913,462 downwards.
CATCAATGGACATCAAGACGAGCAATTGTAATACTATTTCAGCTATAGAATGTAGTTACCCCATGCCCTTGCATCAGGTCATGCGAGTGTGTATTCAATAGATGCATAGCATACTACTACATATTAGAGATATACAATGTTTTCCACAGAACTAATGGCTGGCAAGGAAACTACAATGGGATCCTCACACATGTATTGTTGCCCTGATTCTTCAGTCATGGTTGAAGACGTTCTGGAGTTGGCCCCTACGCTATTACAAGCAGCATTGTTCTGCTCAGCATTGAAAAGGGCATTTGATCCCTCAATTTTTCGCAAATGGGTTCCTGTCAGATCTTCAAGAAGGCTCTTGCCGTAAGCCATGGTAGTCATTTTTCTCATGCTCTCCTTTTGTTAGAGTTTGAAGTCTCGCTGATTATAGCAGTAATGTCGCTGATGATTAGAGGTGGCTTGGTTTTCTTTGCTATCTAGCCTGTACAGGGCAACATCGAGTCAATATTATGTTTAAGGTCAACTGTTTTTTTCTTGCATTCATCTCTTTGTTCCGTCGCTTTATTTCGTTTGATTTCAAGCTCATTTTTTACTTAACAAAATTAGTCCGTGGATTCTTTATACAGCAAATATACTTCTATTTGTTTCTGACTGGCTTTCATCCCAACATTTTGCAGGTCCGGAAGAGAACATTTGATTATGTAGTGGACCGGGAGAGGAGTTTTCAGTAAACATACCATGGGGTTGTGCAGGAATTGGTGACAATGATTATCTACTTGCGTTTATCCATATCGTGCTTCCGATAGGAGTTAGTTGGGACCTTGCTTTATCTCACCATCTTAAATTCAAGCAATAATCTGTTTTGTACTGTTCTTGGAAATAAGGCCCCTTCGCTTTGCTGCTTCTCATTTTCATCTGGTGCGTCTCTTACAGCTTTACGCAGTTATCTCAGGTGCAGAGATAGCTGGACATCTATTATGGACTTCAGACGTAAGTTTCTTCTTTGTTTCTCTCAACTTTGCCATTTAGATCAGAGTTAATGCAAAAAACCTACTTTGAAAGAATTTGGCTGCAAGATTCCAATATAGGATTTGAGAAGAGGTCTATAGCTCATAGTATATGTGCTTTTCCAGAGTTCAACCATATTTCAGGTGGAAAATGCTAATGCTTTAGTGACATTCTGAGTTTTGTAGGGCATTGGATGTAGCAGTTTCATGTCCTTGGCCAAGCTAGGACAACAACAATGAATGTTGCCCAGCCAGGTATTGTTTCTTTCTCAAAGCAGCTGAACGAATCCTACATTATCTCAGAGGGAGTTAATATACCAAAGTTGTTAATCCTACTCTTGTGCTTTTCTCATTCTGATATTGCATCTACAGATCTTGAGTAAAGAAACTGTATTACAGGATGTCTCTTTCTTTGGAAGCAATCCTATGAGTTGGGACTCTAAAAAAGCAAAAAACAAACAACATAAGTGCTATTGAAGCTGAAGTCAAAGCCTTGATTACAACAGTTGGTTCACTTCCATGAAGATTTGAGATTTGTTTCAAACCTGCAGCAATCTATTGGATAATAGTGGAGCAATTACTCATGCAAAAGACTATAAGATGCACTGGCAAAAGACATGGATATTAATTGTCAAAGCGCAGCTCTCTCTCTCTCTCTCTCTCTCTCTCTCTTTCTCTCTCTCTAGCAAACATCAAGTTGCTGATGGTTTCAAAAAACTGCTTGGAGGACATCATTTCAGTCATTAGCCCTTGCATGTTCTGCCCCACTATCATCTGTGGGGTTGTGATATTCTTCTGACGTTAAAATAAACTTCCTTCCTTCCTTCCTATTCAGCGGCATCCCATGCAAACATACAATCTTGAAATTACTAAGAACTTTAGACTAAATTAAACTTTAGACGATCATAGAATAGAATGACGTATACGAAATGAAGGAATGAGCATATGAACATAAAATTTGAAATTAATAAAAACTTTGGACAAAATTATTAAAACTTTAAACGATCATAGAACAATGAATAGGAAATAAACAAAGTTTTGAAATATAATTGAGAACTTTACACCATAGAATGACTAATATGAAATGAGCAAACTTATAACGACCGTAATAAGGAATGTTTGTTCCAATTCTTATGATTGCATGTGTTGTAAGGGTGGAAACCATAAGATCCAATAAATTTTGGTGACTTTCTCCATGGCATTTATAGAGTTTCTTCCTTTCACAAGATGCACATGTTATACCCCTCTAATTGATTGCAAAAGAATGTATCGACAAGCGTGAATTGCACGTTAGCCATTGGAGGCAAAAGCCTTCATAACCATAAGAGGAAAGTATGCGCATGTAGTGACTCTTGAATTGCACGTAGGCCATTGCAAGCGTACACACATAGTGGTCCTATGACGTTCCAGAAGGTTCCACAGATAAAGCATAACTGGCAGAATAGCTTGAATTAGATGCTCTCATCTGCCACCCCTGCTTGAGAATCTGGCCAGGCAAGAATGTATCAGTGGGATGATCAAAACTCTGCCATATAATGCCTTGGCTAGAATTGTACACTATAAAGTTGCCTGATTCTGTCAACTCAAGAGCTGAAACATTGCCGTCTACTGACCATATCACATTATAAGCTGCATCAAGGAGCTGAAGCTCAGATCTGTTTTTAGGAGTAACCAAAGCTTTAACCTATATTCTAAAATTTAGCATCATATTCTACTTAAATATGTAGCACAATAACAGGGGGTTACTTTTAGATTTTTATACGCTTTTTCACATGGTTTTTCTATGATTTCGTTGTTGTATTCGTTGAGGTGTACTAAATAGTATTTCTAGAGTGCACCCTTTATGGGCCGTTGATTTTCGTTGCTTGGAACAATCCGAGGGTTGTTGTCTTTCTCTGCATGTGTTCATGCGCATGTGTATGCATGTGCATGTGCATGTGCACATGCATGTGCATGTGTGTGCATGTGTATTGTGCATGTGCAAGTGCAAGTGCATGTGCATGTGTGCATGTGCATGTGTACTTGCACTCTTGGATTCTTATTGCCCGAGTGGATTTTACTACCACGAGATGGATTTTTTGCTCACACTTACAAAGATATTTGTTTTTTAATGTTCCTTCAGTTAGCATAATGTTTTTTACAAGGTATTGGTTTCTGATTCTACAATGTAGTCTTTTTCAAAACCCCTTTTTGTTTCCTTCCTAAGATTTGCTGCAGATCAGATTCAAAAAAAGAGTTTACAGATTTAGGCCCTCTGTTTGTTTCCAACTCTTGGATATTCCCCGGCTGCCGGATTGTTCATAGCGGCCCGACCTTAGCTTCAATCAACAAACGGATTCTCATGGACACAACATGCGGATTATTCCACGCCCTTTTCCATGTCACGCAGATCAGTCAAACAGTGGCCACAAGAATGCATTTATATTGTAGGTTTGGAACTTTAATCGAACCATAAGGTGAATCATGCATTACCTTTAAGCTAGAGATGGAGCATCCAAAATCATATGGATTGATAAACAATGGTGTCATTGTGAAAGAGAAATAGTTGTAGCGGTATGGTAACTTTTACTTATGTTCTATTTGTTTTATTATGATCAAATTCAAAAGCTAAAGGTGATGAAAGCCTCAAATAAATTCTAGTTTTTTCCTGGTTTGAATTCTAAAATTTTTGTCATGCCAGGGGGGGGGGTGACGTCCCTATAAGGATCCGAAGCGGCCAAAAAAAATTTTTTGTAACACAAACCATTAACATCCAACATATAAAAATCAAATCCCCCAACACATAACAACCAACACATAACAACCATTGACATTAACAACCAACACATAACTACCATTGACATTAATTAACACAACTATTGGGTCCAACACATTTAAATTAAAATCCCCCTTAAACCCCCTTTGGTTTGGGTGCATATTCACACGGGGGGTGACGTAGGGCAGCGAGAGCCCTCATAATTGTATTTTGCACGTACGAAATCAACACCATATAGTATTCCGCTTGAAATCTTATAGTATTTTGTGAATCTTGTTATACAGTATAGCAAATTTTGTACTTGCATACCCCACAAACGAGGAACTTTACGTACGGTATAGATTAAGGAATAAGGGGTGAATATGCCTATCCAACAGCTCTCGTTGCCCGGAGTCACCCCCCGTGTGAATATGCACCCAAACCAAAGGGGGTTTAAGGGGGATTTTAATTTAAATGTGTTGGACCCAATAGTTGTGTTAATTAATGTCAATGGTAGTTATGTGTTGGTTGTTAATGTCAATGGTTGTTATGTGTTGGTCCTCCTACTATGTTGAGGAGTAACCAATTTTTTAACACCAATTCTACTCAGGTATTGTAACTTTAATGATTGTTTATTCTAAAGGACCTCCATATAGTAAACATTAGGTCAGTTGTTGCTGCATCTTGACCTCCCCGAAACCAGGGTAAGACTATCCTGAGCCGCTCTAATACTGCATTTCCATTTCATGATTGATTCTTAACCACTTCGATCTACCTCATCTGCATTTATTTAGGTAATGCTCCTTCCTCACTGTTGATATCCTGCTTTTCCACTTGCGTCTTTATTTTGCAATTATGATGCAGTTGTATCTAATAAGGCATATCAATTATATGGCCGTATTTAGCAAAGCAAGTTGCTAGATGAGTTAAAGAACCTATAGAATGCTTTTGTAATTGTTATGAAAAAGCACCATACACTACTTTAGTATAGGTTAATATTACCTTATAGATTGAACATAAATTTTAGAAATGCTTACTTTTAGTTGTGTGATTAAATTGTAAATGTATTTCTATAATCCATCTTTTAGAAATGCTTACTTTTAGTTGTGTGATTAAATTGTAAATGTATTTCTATAATCCATCTTACAATCTTTTTTGCAGTTATTGCATTCTTGATGATGGTCATAACATGGAAGGGATCTCAAACGCGCTGCATCACTTGCTGGGCATTGGAGCCTAGGAAAGTTCATAGCATTGCATGATGGCAACCATATCTTTATTGAAGGCAATACGAATATTGCATTTACTGGGGATGCTCAAGCTCGCATATTCAGATTCTAGGCTATTTTTGCAACTAGGAATATGCATCACAACTGTTTGTTGTATTGTTCAATCAATCTAGCTCAATGCAACATGATTATAATTAGATTGTAATTCAAAAAATAGGTGAAAGATGAGAAATTAGATGGGTTAATATTGACAAATATTTGCCCCTGGGTTAATATGGACAAAGATTTGCTCCTCTACCTTTTGGAACTTGCTTTGAGGCCTCTGTACAACTATATAAGCTATAATAAATTAAGCACAAAGCTTCTAATTGAAGGGGCATTTTCCAACCAATGAAATGCACTATTTGCATCGGTATTTAACCCTTTTCACCAAAAAAATATAACCGAACCTTGAATGTTGCTCAAAGGAAGGTTGTCTAGAATAAATAGGCTTCAGGGCAAAGGTTTTAGTTGTTCTGTTGCCGAGCTTTTGGTGGTTGTCCCTATGTGCTTCAGGGGAGAATATCATTTTATTATCTACCCCTATATTTATATAACTCAAAATGAAAGTCATAGAAATCCATATTGGACATCTAGAAGAAGAAATAACATTTATCGAAATGCAAAAATTCCTACAATAGAACCGTATTTATGCCCGGCAACGCCGGGCACCCGTTACTAGTTTCAGTTGTTTCTTATATGCTACTGTCAGTGTCTATTTGAGGGGGTCTTCCTTCCCCCTCCTCTCCTCCTCGAAGGAGGAGGATCACTTTGTTGCATTGCTAAAACTAGTAAGAAACATTTCCCTGAACGATGCATTCAATAGTTTTGGTTACTACTGTTACCAAACTCTATCCCCCTGCTTAAAAATATTCGTTGTAAATCCAAGCATATCAGGCGCTTTATTATTACTTAGCTTATATAGCACTTTTCCTATTTCATCTGTTGAGAACTCTTCCTCCACACTGTATCCTTAGCTGTTTTGCACCTGGCTTGTACAGTTTGTTCAGATGCTCCACCATACCTTATGGTCTGTTATTTTTACTTTATTCTGCCTTTTCTTGGACACTTTCCAGAAGCCTTTGTGTGTCTCTTTATCTGGTATACTTTCTTCCCATATTGTTCCTCCATGAATAGTCTCTCTTCAACATCAATATGTACGTTCTTTTCAATTCTTTGTATCTGTCTGATCTCTTCTATAACTGTGCATCTTGTTTAGTCCTCACGTATTCTTGGTCATATCACCTTGCCCTCTTAAATCTTAACACGCATCCCTGTTTCTTTGAATCCTGCCATATACTTTAGTGCATGCGATTGTTAATATTTCATTTAGTAATCTACCCATTTGTAATGATTTTTTCCCCTCATATTCTATTTCAATCACCACGTTCCCAACCTTTTTTGGGAATTTTTCTATATTATTTGAATCCATCCTATATTTTATCTGATCATCGTATTCTTTGCTCAGTGTTTTTAGTGAATTCGTTTTTAATGTCGCTCTGGTTGGTCTAAGTGGCCTCCTTATACCCAATGGCCACTCCAATAATTTGATGTCCTTCACCCGATCCATGGGTCCAATAGTACGTAATTTACTATGCTTTTCCCTGCATGTTCTAGCATATAAAACCATCTGACTCTCTCAATTTCTTGACCCTATTCGCCAGTATCATCCTCGACCATGTGCATATGTCAATCATCATTCTTCTTTGTTTACCCGTTTTCCTAGTGGTTTTTGATATTGTATCAAATCCTGTATATTCTTCTTGTTCTTTTTCTAACTTTGTTGGCAACACTAATTTGGATTGCTCCACCCTTGTGCTCTAATACTACTATTATCATACAATTGCATTTCCAGTTATTTAGAGATTGTATGAGTTATTCAATAACAAAGTTTGATTGCATATATACTATAATAAAGAACATGCTTTCTTTATTAAATAACATTAATTGTACAACCCTATATTCTCCCTCCAATCTAACCGCTACTACTTTATTGTCTAAAATTTTACTTTGAAGTACATAACATGCCCACCTCCTTTTCCTCTACCACACTTATCCCATTCTTCTATCTCCAGGACCAATTCATGTACATCCTCTTTAGAAAATTATCTGACAACAATCACCATGACAACTAGCTTTATCGTCAATTGATTTTTTCGTATCGTGGACACTACGTCTATTTTAAAGGGGAAGCTGCCTTTTATCCGTCAAAAGGTACCTTTATTTAAAAAGCTTGATCTCAACTTCGACTATATAACGAGGGAGGGTCGACCAGTTCAGAACAAAGATCAATAATGACATAATTTCTTACTTGTTTCCAACAACTGCAACCAGTTTGTGAACTACTATGTGTTGCAATTATCTCCTGCAATTTCGATCGATTTAAACAACTATAAAATATTTTTTACACATATCAATTGGTATTAGAGTCAAGTTTCAGTCTTTTATCCCATGAAATGGCCAACCGCTTCAATATTCCTAATAGTCAGTACAAGCAGGCGTTGAGAACTGTAGACTTCATAGCTAAATAAATCACTGACCAAATTGCATTATCTCTGCCTATAAACGAGCAACACTATCAAATGAAACTTGAGCAAATTGCATTACTCTATGGGTTTTTGCTCAGCATTTCCCAGCAACCTCCATTACCAAATAACCCTCCAGTAGTTAATCCTCCACCATCTGGAAATTCTCCATCAAATAGCTTTCCTATGAAGCTAAGAATCCCATAACTGTAGGAGAACTCCTATTCTTTCCTAAGAAAGTTGGCATTCCCTCCTCTTTCTCCAACTAGTTTATCATCTTGGTCGTAGCATTGGCTGCACTGGGAGTACTTGACAAATAATTTACAGGTGGTGGAAGATTAACTAGTGGAGGATTATTTAGCAATGGAGGCTATTGGGAATTGCTGGGCAAATAATAGAGTGATGCAATTTGCTCTAGTTTTGTTTTATATATCTTGTGCATATGTAGCCGGAGCTAAAGCAATTCGGTTATCGATTAGTCTAGCTATGAAGTATGTAGTTTATATCGCTTATTGGTACTGGCTATCAGGAATATTGAAACGCTTGGCCATTTCACAGGACAGAAGACTGAAACTTGACTCTGATACCAATTGATATGGGTAACATTATTTTATGGTTGTTTAAAGATCTTAAAACAATAATTGAGAGAAGAACAAGTAAATAACATGAGATGGTTCACAATCAAAATCAAGTAATTAAGAGAATACATCAGCAGATTGAAATGAGCATACAACTTAACCAACCAACTTGATCCACTGGACTTATGACAAATCCTTAACTCTGGCTCATGCTTAAGTCTTAAGAATTGATCATCACTACTCTTGTAGTTTCACTTCAAGAGGTAACAAATGGCTCAAGAGAAAGTTATGACTTAAACAACCGGGAAACAAGCTCAATTTAAAGTCAAGGAACAATAATTAGATCTTTTTGGAAAATTCAGAGGCTTAGGGATTGATCGAAACTGCATGGGACAATTGCAGCACAGGTAGTTCATATGCTGTTGTGGAGGTTCAGGAACTGGTTGCACTTGTTGGAAACAAAGAAGCAATTATGTCACCATTGATCTCTATTACGAACTTGGCAGCACTCCCTCATTATATGGTCGAAGTCCAGATCCACCTTTTTAAATAAAGGTATCTTTTGACGGATAAAAAATAGCTTCCCCTTTCAAATCGATGTAGTGTCCCGACTCTTTCACTTGATTATCAGTGTCTTTGTTTAATAATAGATTGATGCTCCTTTAAGCTTAAAAGTTATCCCCTTTAATTAAGATAAGATAAGATAAGATAAGATAAGATGGATTTTTATGTCCACGGGAACCCAACGGGTTATGGGACGGCAAACAAGGGCAACAACCCATCTAAAACCTGGGGACTAGGCCCCATCACCAAACACAATAATCAAATATTAAAAGACTACCAAGAAGAAGATAATAATGCTAATGCTAGTGGTAATTTCGTGCTTTTAAAATTATCTAGATATAGCCAATCCAAGGATTGGAAGGCCATCAGTCTAGAATAATTGTTGCACCTCCCCTGTACACTGTCCATTTCTTTTGCAGGCGGGCTGCCCTCACCTTGCAGAGCTCCTCCTTACGGTTATACAATTGAAGAGGGGAGAGGTCCTCTTGTACTGAGAAACTAGTCCCTCTGAGATGATTTCCATGCTGAAGAACATGTAAGCGGCTAAGAGTGTCTTGAAACTGAACCAAAAGATGGCGAGGACGATCAGGTCTTGCCGCTCCCACCCTAGTAGCAGAGACAACTCCACCAACCTTCACATGCATGGCATCAGTGAAAAAATGCAAAGCCGCATCCACATCAGAATGAGCATCATCTTCTGCCTGTGCAACCCCTATAATACGCAAGTTCAGGCTCCCCTTTGCATAATTTCGTTATCCTTTAAGCTTGGATAATTTTAATGGTTCAAATGTTTTTCTAGATCCCCTTTTAGATATACTCTTGGAAACCATTAGGAACAACATTTACATAATATTTGCCAATTTTTTCCAGCCCATTTAATGTGGATCACTCCCCGTGCTTGCTCCATATTCGTTGCAGTTGCCGAAATGAAGATCTGGGGGCCGAACATCCATTTTTGGTCAGTTTTCAGCCAAAAAAAAAAAAGCATCGATTTGGTGTCTTCAGGCAGCCGATAGAAAAAGGTAAAAAAAAGGTGGTTTGCATTTTTGTTAGCCACGTGTCAATGTTGCAGATGCATGGTTAACACACCTTATAATAAGACGTGGACATCTATGAATCACTGGCCAAGTCAATGGTAAAAAATGTCAAGTTAATGGCAAAAGTCAAAGTAAATGGTCGGTCTTAGTTGGGTCCATGGGTGGTCAAAAACAAGGAACAAAAAGTCAGAAGGCAAGGATAAAGGCAAAGGTGAAGGCAGAGGTTTGTTAAAAAGGCTAACATCATAAAAATATCTAGCTAACTATAGTTTATCTCCACAAGCAAAGATCTAATTGGGGCGAGTTTTGCTTTCCTGGAACCGTCTCGGAGTTTAATTTTTGAATTGGAGTGGCATGTTCTGTGTTCATCTGTATGAGGGAGAAATGACTGAAAGTACTGTCAGCGGCCGCCATCTACAATTGCCTTAAAACTAGATATGCCGTATTGCCTTTATGATTCAACCTGATATTGCTAGTTGAGTGGTCCAGTTGGGTGAAGCGCTTGTCCATTTGAAGTGTGTTTTGTGGTGGTACCTTGCTCGTGTTCGGTTTCCCATTTGGTTTGTTCATGGCAGTCGGTTCTACTCCATTGTGGCATCTTTATGGCAACCTGCCAGATAGTCGGCCTTGTTGTAAAACGATGGTCTTGATCTCTCCAGGATTCATAGGCATTGGTTGGTTAGGGATGTGCATTAACCTCTTTGTGTTGGGAGCGAGAGTGGTACCTTTGATAGAACTAGTGCAAAACTAGCACAAACCAGCAAGACGAATAAATAGATAGAGAAAAGTGCAAGAACTGCTCTATAGAGAAAACTAATAGGAAATACAATCTCCACTTCTCAGTATATCAGTACATAACATACAATGATATACAATTAGTGGGACTAAGAATAGTAGTCTATCGTTTAACCACTGCCCACCACCATAGGCAATGATCCCTGTGTTGGTTTTACACATTTCTAGTCTGCTTTTGCTTGAATGTGGTATGATTATATCTGATTAGATGTCTTCATAATTTCGGATGAGCATGTCAGTCAGTCTCATGGATGATTTGAGTTTGGTTTTCTTGAGTTTCTAAGTAGAGCATCAAGCGTCACTCAAGCTTCTTAAAGTGCTTTCCTATGGATCTCCGACCTCAAAGTTTTCTTGAGGTCCAGATAAGGGCGTGCAGGTTCCCGTGGGCGCCTCAACCTCAAAGACTCAGGTTTTTGACCTGAATCAGAAGTAATCACCAAGCATTTCTTAACGCTGAGGTTTTTGACCTGGACCCAGATTTCTAGGTCGCCAATCTCATGGGAAAGCACCCTAGGGGCAAAGCTAGTTATATTTCAAATTCATATATAACTCCACCAAGGCGACGCTCCAAAACGGCCGTCGAATTTTGAAGACCGTCCATTCTCGTAGATCATGATCAAATGGCTTAGAACACATCAAAGTCAATTGTTTGACACGTGGAGATGTTGCGCTAAAAATTGCGCCTTAACAAGGCCGGATCAGATTGACACGTGGATAGTCCAGAAATTGGGCGAATATAGCCTATTAGGGTTAAAAAGGTCGTTAAAACCATAAACCTCCGGCAGCTGAATATCGAGAATGGGCAGAAATGGAGGTAAGAAGCGGGGCCGCACGCAACGTCGAGACTTCCGCGATGGCCGAGATAATGTTTGGAAGAAGACTCGACCCCAGGAAATCCAGCCTGCAGCCAACGAAGATGGTGATCCTAATGTGCCGCAGCCAGGATGGGCGCCTTTTGTCAAGGAGAGCCCCACCTTTGAAACGTATTACAAGGTTGCATCTTGTCTTATGAGCAATGCTAAATCTCCTGTGTTTGCATTATGAAATATTAACTCATTGGGACATTGAACTCTTTGAGCTGGTTAGACGAAGAGCACTGTAAACATAGCCAATTGGTAACAGTTAGTAATCTTAAACAGGAGCAAGGGATACTACCCGAGGCTGAATGGGATGAATTTATTTCAACGCTAAGAACACCTTTGCGGACAACATTTAGAGTTAATGCGAGGTAAATTGACGATTGTTGGTTCGAATCATATGTTTGCATGGTGATGTTGCTGTACAATACAACTACTCTGTGTGTCCTTATGTATCTCTACTAGTGTTTACTGTGAGTCTGACTATTTTATGTTCTTCGATAGGGGGCAGTTTGCCAATGAGATCAGGGATCAAATGCATCGGGACTTTTTTAATTGTTTGAAAGATGGAATAGAGGTAAGTTGTAAGTGCTCCTTGCATTGCTAGCTTACAGTTCATGGGATCTTCTGTGCGTGTTCAGATTGATGGCGAAATTGTCAAGCCTGTGCACTGTCTATCATGGTATCCGGAGAATCTGGCATGGCATCTTAGTTTGTCTAGGATGCAATTGCGCAAACTGCCAATACTTGAAAGGTAGGAGTTGTAGTTGCTTTGATGCAAAGGTTTATGGCCAAATATGGCTTTGGATGTTTACATTTTCTTTTGTTTTCTTTTTATCATGGGCAATTATATATGCCACATTCTGCTTGCGGCCTTTAATGGCACCCACTATATATTTGAGTAGAAGCTTTAGGAGAAAGATTATCTTAACGTCTATGAGAGACTGCTTGGGTCTATGAGACCAATTACTACAAGAAATCATGTTCGTCTAGGGGAACATTGCAGCCATCTAGATATGTGCATAAAAAGGAAAGCTGAAACATTGAAATAAGAAATTTTTTGTCTTTTTTTCTAGCTACTTGCTGAAAGCACGACTTGATATCCATCTTGTTTCTACTCTTAAAGGTCTGTGTTATGTCTTTTCTTATCTGCCCGCTTTACTTTTCACGAGACTTCCATGGTCACCCTTTTTATGACTTGGATTGGATGGTCCAGTTAGAGGGCATGACTTCTCGTTATTGTTATCACCCAATGAGAAAGAGAGTGATCGGCCTTTGTGTAGAGTCGGTTCCCCATCCAGTCCTCTCTCCAGCATGTTCGTTCAACACATTTCCTTTATGATCAGTTGTTTGGTAAAAGGAATAGAGCCATGTATTTCTGGTCCTCATATCTAATGGATTTTGAGAAGGAGGTAGTTTCATGAAAGAGCCAATGAAACCTGCCTCGTATTTGTAAAAATAAGTATTTCTCAGGCTCAATTGCATTCAAATGACATAGCTTGCAAATTCTCTTCATGGGCTGGACCTTAGGTCTTGCGGCACGGCGATCTCAAACTGAAAATGAGACCCTGAGCTACCCAATAGCATATCTCACCTTATATGTGCCATATTCAACTACCCTGCATGCTGAAGCCATCGTCATTTATTTCAAGACAATGATGTTTATAGAATTGCATTTTGGTGGGCAACTCGCTTGGAATCAACCATGTCCTTGATTTGCATAAATATCCCAGATCATGTTGGATTAACTGATTCATATCTCTTTAAAGTCTCCTTTTAGCTCCAGGTTATGTAGCATTATTGGCTGCAGCCATGTTGTATGGAAAGGAGGCAAGTTTCCAAAGCCAAATCCCAAAGAGGCAATGCCTTTGCAAACATACATTCTTTGACTCTTTTTTTATCCAATTTTTTGAAGCCTTGAAGGCAATCCATGGAACTCTGCTTTGATCTTGCTGCGGGGTCCCAAGCTGGTTCAATTTGTTCACAAAAGATATTATTTGGAATGCTGCATCTAGTTGCAAAGGAATGGCTGAAAAATCTGCTAACTTATTGGATGGGCACAGATGCTTTGCTCATAATTATTTTCGATAGAAGATATATTTGAAGCCCATTCTTTGGCTGTCATGTCCATCCCCCACAGCAAGGCTCCATATGAAGCAGCTGTATCAAAAAGATGAAGCTTTGCTGGGACATCTTGAAAATCCGCTTGGAAATATTTTCTTTCAAGCATTGGAAGTGAAGCATATACTTTTGTGAACCTTGCACATGCTGCATTTTTCATATTAAAGATGGGAACCCTTGAATTGCATGCCCAAGTATGTAATGAGAGACTGGCCGGTCCATAACGAAGGAGTTGTGATGCATGCAGGTTTGTGGTGTGTTGAATGCTATCACCATTGTTTTATCCCAATCTAAGTTTTCTACGAGCTCCTTTTTGCTCACAGAATTTCTCAAGTGTCAATAAACGATATTGAAGGCCTTCAGAGGATCTGGAGAAGAAGATATAAGTACCAGATCATCTGCATAAGGAAGGATGGATATGCTCTCCGCAATCCAAGTGCCGTTACAAGCTTTCTAGCTCGTCAATGTACGAACCAAGAACCCTTGGGGATAAGGGTTCACCAAGTGTCAGACTCTATACGTTGTGTTACCACTTAGCAGAGTTTTGTGTTTTAGCCTTATTTGACCCCTACTGTGCTGTCTATCTCCTCCGACCAGCCTCCAGGTACTTTAATTCTTCCCGAAACATTTTCATAGAGGGTCAATACTGCCCATAACACTTCTTGTGTCCGTCCCAACTCCAAAAGTCTGAATTTTTTTTCTGCGGGCTCAAAGGCCTCGTGGAATTCCACAAAACAGCAGTTGCCTTTAGCCTCAGACCTCAAAGTAAAAACATAATCTATTGTAGAGAAATTCCTCCTGAAACCACCCTGGTTCTTTGTTCTGAGGAGATTTATCTTCGTATGCGCACTGATTATCAAGTCTAGTGCGCTTCCATATTAATCTTGCCATCAATTATGATGAGGTGGTAGTTGTTTGGGTTTATGGTATTAGGGGTCCATGCTTTGGAATCTCATTGCAAGGGTATTCATTCCATGGGTCAGAAATTCAGCCTGTAGGTCCTCTCAGTCTTTCATTTTGCTCATGGCTTCTCGACTAAGGGAAATAGAGAAAGATTAGGGGCGGGGCTGCATTTTAATGTCCAATATATTTGACTGTTCAACATCTAAAAGTCTTCGTGCATTGAGGACATCGTGAGTAAAAATGGATGAAGGGCATAGTTGAGAAGATTTTAAGTACAAACAGTCATAGTTTTGCAAGGATTTTGAACCTGTGTCACCATACGTTTTCCTTAGCTATGGTCTGTCAATGGACTTTCATGACAACACTAATGAACCTTTTCTAATGCACAGCATATCTTCTCCTGAGCTAGCTCCAATGAACTGTTTCTAATGTACACAATGCATAAAGAAAAAAAAAGAAAGACAAATTTATTAGTGTCTATTAAAAACCCATGGATACACAACATCTTTAACCTTCATTGACATACTGCCAGGTCCATGAAAGTAAATACAGCGTTTTTGAACCTGCAGAATTGGAAAAATCTATTACAAGAAGCTCCGCCTAAAATTGTTTAGCTCTGTGGAAATGTCAGATTTGCTATTCTGCTGTACATTAAATGCTTCATTGACTTTTATCATAGCATGATCAAATGATTATCACCGTGGTCGATGCGCATGTGTTTTACTTATTTGTCTAGAATCTGTACAGATTATATATATCTAAGTTGATTTTTTTACTTGCCAGAATCCACGAGTTCTTGAAGCAAGAAAATGAGATTGGAAATATTACCCGCCAAGAAGCAGTTAGCATGGTAATGACAATGTCTACTAAATTTATTTTTGTGTTCATTATCATGTTACCAAGTTATAGATACACATTCTAGCTAGAGGAAAAGTGCTGAAGTGCTGGAATTACTGCCTTTCTCAGTTTAAAATTGGCTTTTGTAGGGAATATTTACCTTCGTCTCTCATTGGACTTGCAGCTCCCACCCTTGTTTTTAGATGTAAGGCCTGAGCATCGAATACTCGATAGTAAGTGGCACATATTTCGAACTTCTACAGCAGTGTAAACTTAATGTTTTTTTAACATCCAATGACAGTGTGTGCTGCTCCTGGATCAAAAACCTTTCAATTATTGGAGATGATTCATCATGGAGAAGATTCTGGGGATCTACCCAAGGGCATGGTACAGTTTTCGTTGCCAGAATTTGTCTGTAATTTGTGAGACATCATGCAAAGTTCCTAAAAGCTAATGCTGGGTTGATCATCAACAAGTTAACATGATTTGTTATTACATTCCTAATTCCTATGTTGAGAAATAGCCATTAAAAAATCTAAGCATCATCCTTGTAAAATGTTACGGCAAATTGTCATTTTGTAGATAATGGATTTGATGCTAAGTGATGAACTTTTTAGGGGGGAAAAGAACAAGTTGGATATGTGTTGCGAGCATTCAAGTGTACTTGCAGTCTGGGAAATTTCATGGGGCAGTCTAATTTGGGAATTTCTTTATTAGGGTCAAAATCTTAAGTTTAGTCATCTATAGCAAAATAGATGATGACTCATTGTGAGAAATTCATATGTTGCACATGCATGGATCCTGAGTAAGTTGTCTGTTCCAGGTAATAGCGAACGATCTAGATGTACAACGTTGCCATCTTTTGATTCATCAGACAAAGCGAATGTGCAGTCCAAATATTTTGGTTACTAATCATGAAGCTCAACACTTTCCTGGGCTAAAACACAAAAGTAAAGAAGGTATTTAATTGCAGAGTCATGAAGTGGTAGAGAATATTTTACTATGTATTGACTTTTGACATTACAATCTGAACTGTATGGTAGGTATTACCGATAAGAGCATTAATGGGCTTCTCTTCGACCGAATTCTATGTGATGTGCCTTGTAGTGGTGATGGTACTATACGCAAAGCCCCTGATATATGGCGTAAATGGCAAGTTTCATTACTTTAGAGCAAGTAATTGATGTACATTATGGCCTGATGATCACGGCCTCTTATCTTTGCTTTGTTTCGGACGCATAATGACCTGTGATTTTGCTTGAAGCAAAATTCCAGTTCTGAGCAATTAACTTATCCCCCTTGACCAGGAATTCTGGAATGGGCAATGGGCTTCACCGGCTTCAGGTGCAAATTGCAATGAGAGGTATTTGAAATTTAGAGATGTGTATTAACCTTGAATTTTGTCATAACTGGGGTTATTCTTTTTGTTCCTTTCTGCCTTTCAGGTGTTGCATTATTACAAGTTGGTGGACGTCTTGTTTATTCTACATGTTCTCTTAATCCAATTGAAGATGAGGCTGTTGTTGCAGAGGTAATGAAGAACAATGGGGTGTTTTGCCATTCAGTGTTCTAATATCGTAATCTTTGATCTCTGCATTAGATAATAAGACAGAGTCAAGGTTGCATGGAGCTGTTGGATGTGTCAACTGAGCTTCCAGGTTTAAAGCGCAGGCCAGGCTTGACTTCTTGGAAGGTTCGTCAGAAAGAATTCATATATGTAAAAACTATGCCTTGTGAGAGCTTAAATTTCAAGTCTGTTGGTAGGCCTAACTAAGTAGGACTCATCATGATGTCGAAGTCAATTGACATCTCCACTGTTTGTTGGTGCAATCCCAGCATGACTTACGAACATGCATTGGACTAATGTCCTAGCAGCATTATGTTTTCTCATCAGTGGACTCCATACAGGTTCGGGATAAGCAGACATGGCTCTGTTCGTCCAGTCAGGTGAACAGGCATCGGGCAGGAACAATAGTTCCAAGCATGTTCCCATCTGGAAGAGGATGGATTTGTGCTGATGGGAGCCAAGATAATGTAGTAGCAGAGGTAAAGAATGATACTGTCCCTAAAGGAGAGTTTGCAGCTAAGGATTTTGCAGAGGAAGGTGGCATTCATGTTGAGTTGGAGAAGGAGGTATCTGACTTACCATTGGAGCGCTGTATGAGAATTCTACCGCATGACCAAGATACTGGAGGATTTTTTATTGCAGTTCTAAGGAAGGTTACAGAATTTAAATGTATGGCCAATTTTCTTATTGGAAAGATAACTTTTGGTGGATTTTTGTGTTGTTTCTCATGATGAAACCCAATTGTGCAGCTACTCAGTTTGCGCCAAAGTTCCAAAAGGATGCGTGTAATGCTGAAGCAAGTGATAAGGGTTTGGGAAGCAGAAAAATAATATGTTCTGGTTCCCAAATTGCAAATCATTTGAATGACGATTCAAAGTTGCACGAGGGGGGGTATATGGAAATTCAGGGAGACGTTGAACATGAAAGTCCTACTGATATTGATTATGATGTTGATAATGCACTTCAAAACTCAGAATCTGGCTCCCCAGATGGAAGTCATTTGGATGATGTATCTGAATTGCCTGAAAATGCTGGAGGTTCAAAAACGCTTAACAGCAATAATATGGCTAGTTCTTATGAAGCTGATCAGAAGTCTGCTATGCTTGAAGCTCGAGATTCAAAAGCATCAGAGCATAATCCTGACAACAATAACACAGTTAGTTGTCATCGGCCTGATCAGAAGTCGGCTGGAAGAAAAGGAGGCAAAGTCCAACAACAAGGCAGATGGCGTGGTGTTGATCCAGTTATATTTCTGACAGACGAAAAAATCATTGATAGTTTGGTTTTTTATTATGGTATCAAGGATACTTTCCCATTAAGGGGCCACCTCATTGTAAGGAGCGAGGATCCCTTGCACTTGAAGAGGATCTACTATGTGTCTAAATCAGTTGCAGATGTTATTCGCCTGAATTTTTCTGCGGGCGAGGTGCTAAAAATAACTTCTGCAGGTCTTAAAATATTTGTAAGTATATATAATCATTAGGTTAGTTGCTTTGATTCCGAATATTTTTTTTCTAATGATGCATGCGGTTGACAGGAAAGGCATTCGGCAAATGAGAGTGCATCGCCATGTTCTTTCAGAATAGCTTCTGAAGGTTTATCTATTCTCTTGCCTCACATAACAAAGCAAGTTATCAATGCTTCAGAGGAAGACTTCAAATTACTATTGTCATCTCCAACAGCGGTATCATTTTCAGCATTTAGCGATCCTAGTTTTGTTTCGGCCTCAAAGGAGCTGCTTCTAGGGTGTTGTGTAGTATTTTTGGCTAAAGATGGTACGCCTTTTAAGGACATCATAAAATTTTATTATTCTCAAGCAAACACATTACTAAGTAAATTACTTTTTTTTTTCCAGATTCAATTGGCGAAGAACCCATAGCTATTAGTTGCTGGCGAGGCAGGACAAACTTGAGCCTACTAGTACCAAGAGTAGAAGCAGATCAAATGCTGCAAAGACTGTTTCCTGTTCAAAGTGAAGGCAGGCTATGCAACAACAATAAAGAACATGGTTTATTGGGGTGATACTGATAATAAGGGTCACACCTCGAATGAAGCATACATACATATAAAGAGTATATGTTATTGCTAATAAAAGCCATATGCTAAAGTTTTTGGTGGATCCAAAAGAGTTTTGGTATTTGGTAAGAGCTGTAAAAGGCTGTCAAATTTGACAAACGGTCCTGGTTGCTTTTCCAAGGAACCAGAACCAAATATATGGGCGACATCAATTAGTTAAAAGTGGCAGTTAACTATTATTGAAAACGTTGAAGGTTAACTATCATTGGAAAATTTCAAGATTTACAGGATCTTGTAGCTCAGTTCTTATTTCTTGTACACAGATTTCTTTTTTCCCTTTTATTTAAGAATCCTTTTATGTTAGACCCATTCTTTTCAATTTTATCACTTGCAGTCAGCATATATTCTGGACTTGGGGCCATTATCTTCAGTGCGTATATTGTTTATCACACAATATTGTCAAGCGTTCCTATGACGATTACATATAGGCCTCTATTTCTCTTTATCTTGACATCTACAATACTTACGTAGAATAGCAAACCCTGTAGTAATGGAGTTAAAAGTACAAGTTAGGTAGTAGCTCCCATTTACGCAAACTTTGCCCTTGAAACTAATCCCCAAAATGTATTATTGTCCCTACGGTTTAATGCAGGGAGCTTGCCATCGCCATCGAGAAATCTGCAGGACTATGACTGAGAGCTTTATAGAGGTTAACAATTTTTCTCTTAATGTTATGTCATTGTTTAAATAGGCATGCTTTTCAGACATTCTGGCCTGTTTTTTCTTATTTTGCCTGCTATTCTTTGCTTGTTATTTTTCGACCAGATAATGTTACATCGTGGATCAAGACCTATATGTTTGGCGGCTCAGATTTGACTTAAAAGTTGGACGACTCTAACTTGCCCAACAACGATGGTCAAGCTAACTAGAAATTTGAAGTTCGAATACATGTTCTAAAATGGTATCTCCAACCATGAGCAAGAATTTTTACAGCCATATCCTACTTCTATTCTTTACATTTACATATTTCATTGGTTATATTTGATTGCTACTATTGGAGCTATAATGATTTTTGCCATATCCTACTATTCTATTGCATATGTGCCATGACATGGGTTTTGAATCTGTTTAAAAGAGGACATTGAAATAGACTAATCTTAGCAGAATGAAATTTAATAAATTTTTGAATAATGTGTGAACATAACGTAATTGAAAAAGTAAATTTAACTTTTTCACATTTGTTTCTATGTCAGCATTTAATAAAAAAAAAAGGGAAACAAGGTGCTGCGCACGAATGGGTTGCCCTCCATGGCCGGAGGGTGAAGTGGCTTAAGTCATAGTTGAAGACAATAGAGTACTTGAATCGAAATTGCTGTTTACATTTTGTGAAGGTGATGGTAGCATTTGCATCACTAACTCCTCCTTAGATATTGAGCTCCTCTTGGACTAGGATCCAAGTGGATACATGGACTTTAGGGTTTGAGTGCAACATATTGGTATTTAGTGCTCGGTATGGAACTAGGATGGTAGAATCATAAGGAGAAGTGTAATAGAGGAGACAATGGAAATACATGTTTTGTGAAGTGGCTTAAATCATAGTGGAAAGTTATGTTTTGACAATCAATTCAAATTGCTACTTCTAGACAATAGAGTACTTGATACCATGAGTTTATTAATAGCATGATATACAGATTACTTTAACTCAACTTGGATACATAGATTGTTTTTAGGCCTTATGGATCAAGATAACACTTATGAACTTAGGAATTAGATATATATAGGCATAGAGAAGACTAAACTTATGAAGATATTTTAAATAACATGCTTTATTATGAAGATCTCTTTATAAAAATCTTCTATTGCATTGTTTTTTAATTAAATAATAACATATACATATGGGGATATTGCACTACATGAATAAACTATAGGCACAATTCGAAAAGACATTAACAAAGCTAAAATTAATCCCATTAATCTACTATTCAAGTACAAAACTTGCACAAATGGGTTTTGCTCATTGCAAAGATTTATAAGTACACAACCATATATACATAACGTAAGCACATGTACACATCATCAAATAATACAATACATAGACAATCACATGGAATGCCCACCACAGATAGGCAATTTTCTGTGTTAAATATAAAGGCATTCAAATGTCTAAAACCATCATCACATAGAGCGCCATCAGGCTGAATCTGAATCATCACAAAAGAAGCAAAACTGAACATTTCATAAAAGAAGCAAAACTGACCTCTTATGATGCAAAAATAGAATAATTCAATGTTAAAAAGAACAATCTAAAAGAGAAGCAAAACTTACCTCTCATGATGCACACTAATTTTTGCATTCCTATATTTCTAGCATTTATTATTCTTATAGTTAATGAAGCGCAAAGGTTTTGACAGCCTTCTATCATCTTTATGACAAGGAGTTTGAGCTGAAGAGGTTTTCCTTCAGATAGGTTCCTAACTTATGCCCAGCAACAGCAATGCTGGGCATTATTACTAGTTTATCATGAATTTCATGAGGTTGCTACTGCCACACGTAAAGTTAAAGACCTCAAAGATGAGAACAATGGATCTTTTTGCCTGAAAACACGTGGTCGAAGCTTCTATACGTAGTATCCAAATGGGTCAAAAAGAGAAATTTTCAATGACCAAGGTAATCCACATGAGAAGGCTTCCAATGAATTTTTCTGTAAGACTGTTCTTTACGCACTACGACGAGACGAATGTATGTGGAAGTTGTTTGTCTTATAGATAAAATTTTATGCAAACATTAAGGTAACCTCTGAGTATATCAATAGGTTTGAATATAAAGAGAGACTAATGGATTTTTAGACATTAACGCTGATGGAAAGAGAAGTGCTTCAATATGTAAATAGCATCTAGCTACAGAACCTTACTTGAATCTGTCTTGAAGTCAACATATACTTCAAAATCTTTCAAACTCTGGCTGCATCACTTTTCTTATTATCTATCCAATCTCTACATTTAATCCAGCCAAAAGCCGTTTTGTTTCTTCATCTGGTTTAATCTTGTCAGCCCACATTCTACAAAGCCATATGGAGTATAACCTGCTTTACAATAAACTCTAAGCAATGCATTCCATAGAGGCAGACTCTTGGAGTAGCCTAATGATCTACATTGACTAAACAGCTTTTCTGCCTTTTCAATATATCCCTTTTTCGCTATCCCCTCCAAAAGAACAAGCATAGTTTCATGGTGGATGTGAACAGGCTTCGCCTTAGTTCCATTAAAGATTCTCAATGTCTCTAAGGCTTGATCCACATTATCACTATTTACATAGGCTACTGCCAGATGGTGACCAGTGACTATCTGGTCTACAACCTAACAACCCCATTTGTTTCAGTAATGTCTCTGATTTTTCAATAAACCCCTTTCTGGAATAAGCACCAAGTGCATTGAATCGACGCAAGATGGATGACCATCCAAGTTTCAGGGATTCCATTTCTTTTGATGAAACTTGTTCGCATCTCTCAACCTCTCCCTTGTTTGATAGGGCCTCAAGAAGTGAAAAATAGTTGCTGCTTGTCTTTACAGGCATAGTTTTCCAGATCCTCTCAACATCTTCCAGCTTTTCCAATTGTGTATACATTCTTAACAATATGTCATGGAAGGACATTGACCTTTTGAAGTCCCTCTTCTCCAGAATCCTAACCGCGGTTACCTGGTGCTAAATACCAAACCTACTAATTTCGCAAACATTTCAACCTGAGACCTGATAAATGATGTTAAAACAATTTCTATATTGTCATCAATTCTCAATTCACTGTAAGAGCCATCCAAATCTAAAACCTTGGCATGAAATCCTCGCCCGACGTGTCTATGGGAGAGACCCATCCAGAGAAGAAGATTGCAAAGGCAGGCCCCAAGGGACATTTCTTGGGACTACGACATGGCCTTCTTTTCCACAAGTTATTTCAGCACGGCCATCTTTCACAAGGAAAGACAAAGCAAAAATATTTTCTACTGTTTGAGAAAACGAAGTCTTATTTAGCACAAGGGCCTCAAGCTGTGCACGCTTTTGAACACGCAAAACTTTGAACATTGTTTCCATGTTCTTGTCAGTCTCAGTCTTTTGACTGTCACCAACCTGCTCTTCACACTGTCCTGGACGGGTGCAATCAGCAGGTTTATTCCTCCTTCTTGGTGCGGCAACTTTCCTCTGCTTAGGCTGGATGTCAATAGGACCAAGCATAGTTGAGACCCCATGTGCTTCACCTATAATTGCAGATCCCTTAAGCCCAAGTGCAAACCAATCAATGTTTGTACCCCCATCCTGGTTGACTGAAAGAGGTCCTCTTCCAATACAATTACACCATGAAGGAAATCTGCAGTTGTTGGTTCTTCTTTTTTTTGCAACTGATTCCTGTCGTTCACCAGAGTTTCCTATGCATGTTGTGCAACCATATCCAACAAGGCTAAACCCTTGCATTTCCAAGTATTTCATCAAGCCACTGCATTATATGTCATGTACTGCAATAAGGGCATATATATTTTATGTGCACACATAGGTAATGAACTATGTACCTCTCATTAAGATACTTGGTAACAACTCCGGGAGCAAGACTTGTCTTTATCCAAGGCTTAACCTGCAAATCATAAGCCGCTTCGTCACATACTCCATCAACCAATATATTTCCTTCTAGAAGGAAAGGCTCGAACCATAATGCCCAATTCAGCAGACCTTTTGGCAACAAGGCCCGCTCCAAGCATAACACTTGGAAGAGATTGTCCGTTGTGCTTCCTTTGGGATGCCAAAACCCTAGAAACGCGTGATTCCATGATTATAAAGTTAGATATCCATAAACATAAAGTTAGAAACGTACATTAAAGGGATGTTGTATTACCTTGAATCCAACTTTATTGTTTAAACAGGCGGCCCAGTCTTCTTTCATGTGACTCAAAGCAACTCGATCGTGCGGCCTGTCAATGCAAGAACAGTCTGAGAACCACAACTGGACAGGACAAATTGGAATAGCCAAAAATCTTAACATATATCTTTTGGGACCAGAGACATAAGGGACCACCGCGTCCAGGTCAAGTTCTAGATAAGAAGAGTAAAATTTCTCTGTCTGCGGCTGCAAATTTTAAAAGTAACATTCAACAGAGAGATACTACCAACAATCAATCCAGATACAACTATCAATCTATAGCAGCTTACTTCATTATAGTCTATGAACATATTATTTGCCCTCGATCATTTTAACCCGCAAAGGGAGTGAGATCAAGAATCTTTCGAAAAATACACAATCCACAAGGTAGAGCAAAAAATAATCATACTTTTTCTAAGTCTCGGCCATTTATATTCAAATAGTCAAGGGAGACATGGTCAATAGGAAAAAACCCATGGTGGCTCCATATTCTGGTGACATGTTCGCAATTGTTGCACGGTCTGCCAATGAGAGCGCTTGCATTCCTTTCCCTGCCAAACGAAATAAATTCATGCACCATGTTCAAGATGTTTTTCTAAGTTAAATATTCGTCGCCAAAACAGCATGTTGTAAACATCACAAAGAACCAATACATTTGCTTCTCAAAGCCTGCATTTGGTAGTGTAAAATCAATACTATACTTACAAACAGCTGCATTCAAAGAAGCAGACTGATTAGCAAAATGAGCATGGATGATGAATATGTAGCACAATAACAGGGGGTTGTTTTTGTATTTTTATACTTTTTTCCCTAAGGTTTTTATATGATTTGGTGGTGTAATCTCGTGGATGTACTAATGCGTACATCTAGAGCGCGCATACAGTTTCATGTTTTTTTTTAATGGCAATTGCCAATGGTTTGACCTCATGTTCTAAAAAAAAACCAAAAAAAAAAAAACTAAACGCATGCAGGGCTCGATAGCTTAACTTTAGGGTTTATTTACGGCCTAAGCTAGGGTGAAGGATTCGCTTGGTCCGTCGGAAGGCATGGAAGGCATCTGGGCTTCCTCGATTTGCAGTCATCCAAATCTGCCAGAGTTATAGTTTTGCAAGGAACCTTTTTTTACAAAGGAGCAAATATATAGCACAGCCACAGTTCAACTCCGGATCTCGACTTCAGGCCACGGTTCAAGATGCAAGTTGCGCATTCCGTTTCTAGCATTAGTTCTCGATTCGTAAAAGCTCTCAAACATTAGTTCTTGGGCGAGATTGAGAGCTCGTTCTATCATCCTTTTGAGCCGAAATCCACATCATGTTGTAGGAGTTTGTTGTTGGTCGATTTGTTTGTTGAACACATGCCTTAGGTTTTGTCACAACCCTGGCGAAACAAACAAAAGGCAATTTCATGGAATTTTAGGGTTATTGGGTTAGGAAAGATGAACAGAAAAATTCGGGAAATATAAACTTCACGGAGCAATGGCTTGTCTCACGATGAAGTCATGAGACTACCGCCATCATAGCTAAATTCATCAAGTTTTCATGCTTCCCGGCGACTCAACGAGTAAAGGTTTGCAAGAATGAATGCAATGCACTTCATAGAATATGGAGTGGTAAGTCTTATTGGCGTAGATATGGAAAGAGATACAAAGTTGCCCGACTCTCTAATTTTGCATGAGCTGTGGACAAATGCACACAATATATCCGCTTGAATATAAAAAAAGAGCGGACTTAATCTTTTATGTTGGTCGCATCGCAGCTCCGCTTTTTCTAGCTGGAAGATTGCCGATTTACTTGCTCCATCAAATGATGTTGTTGTAGAAGCATTAAAGCACGAATTGAACATGCACAAAGATAGACAAGGTGTCGCAAGGGCGATTATCAAAGCTAGACAGATTATTGACAAATGGGAAACCCGACCGGCCGAGGTGGATCCGGTCACGGATCAAGTTTATCGCCCCACGGCTCCCGCGGGGGCTTCTACATATTTACTGGCTCTTGAGCTCGTGGATGGGGATAAAGCGCCTTTGAGGTAAAGGAGTCCTAAAGGCGGTTTCGAATATTAATGATGTGCTCGCCCCAAGCTCATTGGTGTGGACGAAGGTAAGAATGAAAATAGAAAAACTCAAGCTTTTTAAGGATTGCTAAAATAGGTCTTTCATTTGTCGAAAACCGTAAGCATTTGGATAGCATCATGTTAGAGCTTGATGGAACACAAAACAAGTCAAAACCGGGAGCAAATGCTATCCTTGGTGTGTCATTGAGTGCTTGCAAGGTCAATGGGGCCAAGGGCATTCCTTTATACAGGCACACATTCAAGACCTTTGCTGATATTAGAGAATTGGTCATGCCGCCCCGCCTTTAAATGTGATTAATGGTGGTAGTCATGCCGGAATAAACTTGCTATGCAGAGTTTATGATTCTTCCAGCTTGGATATGAGAATGGGTTGTGAAGGTACGGAGGACACATGCATAAATCATTTTTCATCTTCGATGAATTTGTCTTCTTGACGCTCATACACCATAATTCTTGCCTCTTTTGGTCGGTTTGCCTTTTTTGTCTTCTTTTTATGAATGTGGTAAATGGCGTAGTAGTTGCATGGTGCCCTCGCAAGTCATTTTGAACATAACAAAATGGTTGAACTAGAGACTAGGTTTGACGTTGCTCTTCCCTCCAAATTATGTTGGATGGCAAGTTTGTTGCAAAGATATCTGAACTTATCAGAACTCCAATAAGATATATGTTGCTAGCGGCATTCAAAGTATCATTTTCTTTTATAGATCTTTGCCTGTACCTTTTATTCTTCAAGGGTTATTGGTTTTTTGAAAAATGAAGAGGATTGCCTTGCAATTGTATTTACACTTTTTCTTTATGGTTATGTTTGCTTTTTAATTTGGGCCTCAGTAGTTTTTTATTTGTAATGTGTAGACATCATTTAATGTTTTCTACTTTGTTTACCTATGCTTGCTTTTGTTAGGGCCCGAAGGGCCCAATTTTTTTTTTTTAAATAGAACAACCACTAATATTAATTAACACAGACCATTACATTTTATACATTTAAATTAAAATCCCCCTGAAACCCCCTTTGGTTTGAGTGCATATTCACACGGGGGGTTACGTAGGGCAGCGAGAGCCCTTAAAAACTTACAATACATGTACAAAATTAACACCACTAAGTACATTCTCTCAAATCTTATAGTATTTTGCAAACTTCAATATATAGTATACAAAAATTTGTACAAGCATACCCCACAAACGAGGATCGCTATGTACGATCCAGATCAAGGAATAAAGGGCAAATATGCCCATCCGACAGCTCTCGATGCCCGGAGTAACCCCCCGTGTATGAGCTCAGACACAAAATGGGGCCAAATGAGGCAGGATTACAAATGAGGATATCCCATGCAACAATTTACAATGATTTGCCCGTTGGAATATCGCACTGAAAAAAGTACGCAGTACTTAGCTCATATGATCCTTGTACTCGAAACAAATATTTCTATCCAGCATTAAGACATAACATTTCCACAGTTAAGATGTCGTACCATAAAACTCCACAAATTTCCCAACCACGCCATGCTTTCTTAGCATCTGTGTTACAGTAAGTACTAGATCTGTAGCTGTTACTCCTGTACGTAATTCATCTAATTTGAACCCAACAACTTGTGGAAGAACCATACTCATAGGCTGGACAAATTAAGAAAGCGCCTTGAATTACCATTTCCCAAATTGTTGAATACAAATAAGGATGGAAATTCCTAATCATGACGAAGAAAGAATTACCCGGCCAAGCATGGCAGCTTCTGCCTCAATACCTCCAACTCCCCATCCTGCAACTCTGAGCCAGTCTATCATTGTAGTGTGGGAATCCGTTCCAACAACACTATCAGGATAGAGAAACCCATCTTTATTAAACACTACTCGGGCCAAGTACTCGAGATTTACCTTCATAGGTTACATTTTCCACATTCTAAGTGGTAGTTTAAGAATCAGGAAAACACAAAGATACTTATACAATATAGAACGAGATGCAAAAAAGAGTGTTCAAACCAGAATTCTTTCATCTTGAATAGTCTGGGTCTTCTTTCGGATACAAATCTTTCTTGAATCTGCTAATGGTAACGGATCTAGAGCCATATAATCCAAAGACCCTGCCCTCCAAAAATGGTTGGAGGGCTTCGCGTCTTGCGGGT
Organism: Isoetes taiwanensis; assembly: GCA_021234155.1. Classification (NCBI taxonomy): domain Eukaryota; kingdom Viridiplantae; phylum Streptophyta; class Lycopodiopsida; order Isoetales; family Isoetaceae; genus Isoetes; species Isoetes taiwanensis. Next base: position 885,572 of record JAJEKV010000117.1, on the reverse strand, counting down.
CGCCATAGCCAGATGCTCTCTCTCTATTTCTAGTTATCTCGTTCAAACATCGGCAGCCCACAATGCAGGTGACCGCCAGTTTACAGGGAGCAATAGGTTCGGAGCAGTCACCAGCATATCCTAGGTATATTTTAGCATATACCTAGGATATGCCACAAACCCACATAAACGAGGGTTTGCCCCCCTATTGACAACCCAAAACTACAAAATGCCCTTATGTTTTGACGAATTTCACTAAATGCCCTTAACTTTTCATAATTTCACCAAATGCCCCTAGTCAACGTACAATGTATATTGTATTTTTGTAAATTATTCAAATACCCTTAAGATTTACGTTAATTCCTCAAATGCCCTTATGTTTCATTAAAATACCCAAAATGCCCTTGAGAGCAATAACGTGTGTTTTTTTTTTCAAATTTTAAAAGTTGTAAATTTACAAAATACCCTTAAGTTTTAAGCAAATTATTGAAATGGCCTTGAAGAACATCATACTGTTGTTGGAGGCAACATCATACTAGAATAGTGGGAACAATAATAGGGCACATGATCTTTCTATAGGTTGCAGCTTGGTGAGTCTCCAGAATTGTGACAACTTGTGCCCCAGAATTATGAGAGACTGATCCTTCAAAAAATCTTGAGAAAACAGAATCGGTGCAAAATCATGAGAGCCTGAGAGAAAAAATCGATGGAGCAAGCTAAAATTAATGGAGCAAAATGAGTTTCAATTAGAAGCAAATTTGATGGAGCCTCTTGTGCCTTCCTTTTTCTTTTTGAGGAACCGTGCACAAGAGTAGGCGTTGATCCAAAAACGACGCCAAAACATATCCATAAAAAAAGGGCATTGCGTTGAATACGAAAAAACTGAAGGGCATTTTGTGAAACTTGAAATGTTACAGAAAGATATACGTTGACCAAGATGAAAAGTCAGGGGCATCTGGTGAAATTCGTCAAAACATAAAGGCATTTTGTAGTTTTTCCCAAAAAGAAATACAGAGCATATAAGTAGAAGAATCAATGGTTTTGTCTAGTTACAATTGCTGATGTGAGTGTTATATTAAATAGCTCTAACTAGCATGCCTTGTGCTTTTAGGATTGAACAAATCCACTACAACAAATGCAACTGCAATGATTTTAATTGTATTGGCTTAAGAAGGAGTCAGTTATCTTTCTATTTATATTCATCGCACTACAACAAATGCAACTGCAACGATTTTAATTGTATTGGCTTAAGAAGTAGTCATATCTCTCTATTTATATTCATCGCACTTTGGTGTAGTGGTCGTAGGATATCCTAGTGTGGTATATCCTAGTGTGGACACCATATCACACCATGATTGCAACTTCTAAATGCCAAACACAAAAGTAGGAATATACACGAGTCAGGTTGAGTGCAATCTTCGTCCAATATTTTCAATTTGGAGTGGCAAGCAAACCAGGATTTTTAACTATCATTCTTGGCCCAGCTTTCAAAATCTTTGGCATGTTTACAGATCACTTTGGGAGTAGTAAGTAGATACCTGTCTCCTGCCATTTATGCACAGAATGCCGTTTATGCCGAATCTTAGGCGCTATTTAGATTCAGATAGAAAGTTGCCAATCGAGGTCTGTGACGTAATTGCCAGGCCACCAGCTCCAGTTCAATTGTGTCTTTAAAACTACTGTTACAAGTCCCTAGAGTTTGCCAAAAGGCAACATATGGACACAAGCTTTAGTGAAAACAGCCCTGAAAAAATTATCAAATTTCTCTTGCATATCTATTTTACAAGTGGTATGAAACCTTGCAAAGTGAATGCATTGCATTAAAAGGCATGTATGCCTGTACACTATGAGTGCCAAAGGACTACTCCATATCATATTGTATACAATCCTTGGGATGGTATAGTCTGCAACTGGTTAGCAATGATTTCCATGATGCATCATCCGGTTGTAGTGGCATATTATTGACCAAAGCTTCTGAACTGTCCAGCAATCCCACACGAGCAATGAGGTCAATCATGCAATTATAATGTTCTAACACTGGCACAACAGAATGAACTTCAGCCATGCAGAGAAAACAATTGCAACCCTCATCAAGGAGCCCATCACGACTACATGCAGAAAGGACACTAGAGTACGTAAGCTCATTAGGCATCACATTTGCGCATTGCATTTGCTCGAAAAAATATATTGCATCTTTTCCAAAGCCATGCTGGGCATATCCAGAAATTATAATCGACCATGATACCAGATCTCTTTGGGGCATGTGTGTGAAAAGTTGAAGGGCTTCCTTAAGCCTCCCCTCCTTGGCATATGCTGCAATCATTGCATTCCATGAGACAACATTGCGGACGGGCATTTGCTGAAAAAGGCAAGAGCATTCTCAAGCTGCCCTTGTTCAGCATACAATGCAGTCATTGTTGTCCAGGAAAACACATCATGAACTGGCATTTGCTCATAAAGCTGAAGAGCTTGCTTAATCTGCCCATCCTTGGCATATGCTCCAAGAATAGCATTCCATGAGATCAGATCCTTCTCTGGCATTTGGTTGAATAAGTTCAGGGCCTCAGTTAACCTTCCAGACTTGGCAAATGCTGAGATCATGATATTCCATGATCTTAAATCACGACAAGGCATTTCCTCAAACATTAGAGTAGCTTCCCTAAGTTTTCCATGTTTAACACATCCTGCAATGATGGTATTCCATGACACCACTGTCCGATGTGGCATGTAATGAAAGAGACAAAGAGCCTCGTTGAGTAATCCATGTTTGACATAAGATGAAATCATCACATTCCAAGAGATGTCATTGCGTTCAGGCATTTCTCTGAAGAGCTTAAAAGCTCTTCTCAACTTGCCATGTTCAGCATATGCTGCAACCATGGAAGTAGCAGAAACCACATCCTTCTCAGGCATGCATTCAAAAAGTTGGCGTGCACTGCACAATTGCCCTTGTTCTAAATAAGCTGCAAGCATGATGTTCCATGTAAAAGAATTGCGGGAATTCATATTGTCAAACACTGAACGAGCAACTCTAAGAGCTTTGCACTTGCCATACATCTGAATAAGAAGATTTCCCAAATATATGTTTTGAGCCAGCCCATTGTGAATTATGCGCTGATGGATTCGTTGCCCCTCAAATAAATCCCCTGCAGTGCCACATTTGCGAAGCAAGGATGCAATGCAGGGTATCTCCAAGTTATAATTCACCGATATAACCTGTTGCTTATCTTTCATTGGGTTTGCATATTGCTTGGACGATAGTGCATGTGTATAATTTAACTGGAAGCAGCATACTTCCAAAAAATTTCTGCCGTTCTTTATAGAACCAAGTTGGTACAGTTTGGAAGGAGCAGAAAATGTAGAGCTGAAAAAGCAAATATCTGACATGGGCAATCTCACTTGGTTCAAAAGAGGTCGGAGAGGCAGAAGTTTTCATGCTTATATCACGGTTAAACTCTACATGCAAATGTCAAACTTTACTCTACCTTATGAGTTCTTGATGGAAAGAGGCCTTCCACGCAGTCGGATCGCCCATCGCTCGCAGCATTACGGATCAAGCACACAAGTAACACATAATTAACAAGGTGCTGCCACAGAACGATGTATCAATACTGTGAGAAGCATCTGTAAGCATGCTCAGAAATATGAAGAAGAAACACCGGACAAGCAGGGAATGAAAGAACTTTCCGGCGCTCCATAAGCATCGACAAGAAGAAATCAGTTCTGAATGAGCAAGCAGGGTGTGGCCACTACAAAAGGAAATTCTACAGCTTTTTAAATGTACAGAACTTAAAGATTCGTGTGCCCAAATTCAGAAAGCACCATTCTGGATAATACTTATATGGGGATTTGAAACCCCTGCCAGAATAAGCAACACAAATCCTACCTGTCAATTAGAAACAAAAGCAAGGGATAAAGAAATACAGAAACAAGTGCAAGCGGCATTAACTCCACCTCCGACCTCTTCCCCTTTCTCTACCGTAATGTAGATTTCGGCAGCATCATAATCATATTCAATTGGGCATCTCCGTCCCTGCTCATCCAGTATGTGGCACTGCATACTTCCCTTTCCCGTAATATCCAATGCCGTGTTGTCTCCCACGTACACTTGATTTTCAATAGACGGCCAGTCGTATGTCGTATGGATGGGAGTATGGTGGATATTCACCGCATATCCATGGTTTATTTTGTCATGTTTGAGCCACTAAAAATACACGGCCTTTTTTTTTTTGAAGAACTGAGACACTTATATTAAAAAAATGGCAATGATACAAGACGATTAGTGAGGAAAAAGAGTGCCCCGAAGGGACAAAGACACCTCAGCACTCCATACTAAAAAACTAGTGTATAAACTTTCAATCACCTCTAGTAATCACTGTACAAACTCCCCATTCGCATTTACAATGTGGAAAATATCTCGCCAGATGCAAAACTTTGTAATACACGGCGTTTTTCAGGGACTTGGCCGTTTTTTTCACTTTTAGTGTCATTCAATCACGACAATGGCCAATATCTACGTAGTTCATATGGATGGGCATCACTAGAAATTTTTAAGATATACTTGTTCAATCTGGACCGTTGGTGACCATCGATGTTCCTTCTGGAGCGACCATGCCCATCTTTCCAAAAAACTGTGGCCAACCTGGCAATTCCACATCACGTTATGCCACAATAATTGCATCTAACTGATCCACTTGTATTTGCCACTACAATATGCATCATTTGTAGAGCAGCTTCCATTATTGCCATTATAATTGCCCCTAACTGATCCAATATATTTGCCACTAGAATTTCCAACATTTATACATTGGCTTTCGTATACATTCAATTGACCTCTTGAGCTTGCACCATTGTCAAAGTGCATACCCTCTATTCTCAGTTTCCTTTCTTTTTCTAAACGTATTGCAACGAAAGTGTCTAGTGTTTGGTTGTCTCCAAAGTTGCAGGTGTCAAAATTGAGAGGTTTTTGCCTTGACTTATCTATTGAACCTTTGCAATGGCACAAAGGGCAAGTAACATGAGACTCAAACCAAACATCAATGCATTGAATGTGGAACCTAGGGTTACAGTTTGGCAAAATCTTGCCCTGTTCCCTTGCTTTAAATTCTCTCATGCAAATTGCACATTCTAAACCTTCCTTTCCAGATTCTTCATCTTTCAACTCAAATATTGGCAGCAAGTCTGATACTACTTTCTGTCTTATAGTCCTCCTCCTCGGCTTTGTCATTATGCAATGATCTACATAGCAAATGCAACATCTCAAAATTCCAAGCATACCAAAAAATGCAACAAAAAAGATCAATGCCATAATGGTCAAGTTAGATGAATTGCTGGTAGATTACATGGTGCATCTGAAGGGATTTCTGACATTTTTGTTTAATCATTGTACATCATCGTAGTGCATGTTTTGCCTCCATTTTGTTTTTTGCTTTTCAGTGATTGATTAGCAGAGACATGGGGGGGTGTTGTTTGGAACGTGCTAGCTTTTTTTCTTAAGACGTTTATGTGGGCAACCTAATCTGGTTTGGCGGTCAGGTCGACTTTTCTTTTGCCCCCCATGTTGATTTCCAAAATATTTTGCGATCTTCCCATCAATTGCCTTCTTCTCATGTTTACATTGTAGCTATGGTTGTAGCCTTTGGATTTGACCTTAGGATGCCTTTGGATTTGGCCTTTAGATTTTGCCTTTGAATGCTTTTAGCATATTATTGACCAAAGTCTCTGAATTGTCCACCAATCCCACATGAGCACTAGCACAACAGAATGAGAAAATAAATGCAACCCTCATCAAGGAGCCCATCACGACTATATGCAGAAAGGACACTGAGTACATAAGCTCATTAGGCATCACAATGGCCTATTGCATTTGCGGGAAAAAATAAATTGCATCTTTTCCAGAGCCATGCTGGGCATATGCATAATTATAATCGACCATAATACCAGATCTCTTTGCGGTATGTGTCTGAAAAGTTGAAACGCCTCCTCAAGCTTTCCCTTCTTGGCATATGCTAACATTGCATACATTACATACGGGCACTCGGTGAAAAAAGGCAACATCATTCTCAAGCTGTCCTGTTCAGCATACAATGTGTTCATTGTTGTCCAATAAGACATATCATGGACTGGCATTTGCTCATAAAGCTGAGGAGCTTGCTGAACTTGCTCATCCTTAGCATATGCCCCAAGCATAGCATATGAAATCGGATCCTTCTCTATCACAGTGAGGCTTTCCTCAAATATTATAGTAGGTTCCTACATTTGTCCATGTTTAGCACATCATGCAAAGATGGTATTCCATGACACTGCTGTCCTATATGGCATGTAATGGAATGCCAAACACCTTCCTTGATTAATCCATGCTTGACATACGACGAAATCATTACATTCCAAGAGATGTCATTGCGTTCAGATATGAGGGGCTTAAAAACGGTTCTTAGCTTGCCATGTTCAATATATGTTGCAACTATGGAAGTAGCGGAAACCACATCCTTCTCACACACGCATTCAAAAAGTTGGTTTGCATTGCATAATTGCCCTTGTTCTAAATAAGCTGCAAGCATGATGTTCCATGTAAAAGAATTGCGGGAATTCATATCGTCAAACACTGAACGAACAGCTCTAAGAGCTTTTTACTTTCTAGAGAAGGAAACTTAGTTTGATTTTTTCAATTTGGTCTTTAAAACTTAGTTGTGGTTTTTCAATTTGGTCTTTTGGTCCCTTTCCAAAAGTTGGACTTGTAATATTCAATTCGACTACTTGTAGTAATATTCAATTGGACTACTTGTATTGAGTACTATTTAATACAAGGTCTTCAATATAGTTTTGAATTTCTTCAACGATGGATTATATTTCCATAGCCCAAACCTAAATGCTTTAGCCAAAACCTTGTCATCGGACATAACTAGAGCATACAAAGCACATAGGAACTATTATTAAATCTAGGCCTTCATCATCTAATTATCAAATGGTGTCTAAGATACGAGAATGCTGCTAAACACACTTAATGAGTATACAAAGTTGCTCGGACATAGCACATGTATTTGGCATGCTATGGCGGGAGTACTAAATTTTTATTCCATTAACTTGTAGAAGCCCGAAGCTCTCTGGTCACAGTCCAAATCTTTACTTAGGTGTTGAATCTGTTCGTCTAAGAGTTGACAACTAGTATGGAGGATTGAATGCAGATAATGTTGATCAAACACTTTCCTTCTAGAAACATATGAATGGTTTGTAACTGGCCACACTTGACATCGCTCAATGACATGTTCAAAGCTTGGCCAGTATAGCATTGCTGCAATATATCCCTTCACATGCAATGGGAATGGCTCTGTAGCGGGTACATGTTGATGCCCCATTATTATTTTTAATTCTTCAAGGTAACGAAACGTATACCTGCTTATGGTTAAGCATGGTGGTTCGCTCTCGATTTTCCCAGTACATAGATTAATCACATGTATAAAATGTCCACTCAGAAGTTACATGGTTGATCTTGCCAGAAAATGAGCATTTGGATATGGATGAGTGTCCAGCCCTTGATTTAATGATAGTTCCAGCATGATAAGTTCACTTGGAGGTTTAAGCATTATGGACAAGATTTATGGATCACATGGCCACAAAATAATTTATCGTTTACGAACTTGTAAGATTAACCATAGAACTAATATTCTATATTTTAATTTGAATTGAATTGATTTTTATTGTCCGCGGAGAGCAATTGGTCTATGGGATTCAAACAAGGAATACAGCAAGCAGATTACTGCTACGATTAAAAAACCCCTGCCCCAGAGGATTTTCAAGGGAAAAAACTTGGCAGTAATAGGTATGCTGAGAAACTATACAATGATATATGATAATGGTACATTACGATGTGTCTCAGTGCATCGTTCGAGGACATAACTGAGTGCAGGCATGTCCTGAAGATAAGATCCTAGTGAGCCTACTGACATTGTATCCAGAAGTGCATGCAGCTGCTGGTTAGCCAGGATGAATTGAGCATAGCTGGCGTGAATGTTAACCTCTTCTTCTAACCATCTAGTACTATATGATTAAAACCAATCTTCCTATTAGAGATAAAGTACTACAAGAGCCCAGTACAAATCTTCTAAAAGCTTCAGAAGAAAACCTCTTGCAAGGTTGGAGAGGAAGAGGGAAGAAATGAAGAGTAATATGAGTATGTCACACTACTCAAAGAAGCTGCACCTAATTCCACAATTTGAACAAAACCTGCAGTTTCATCAACCATTACAACTGACAATGTATAAGAGGCTGATTGTCGGGATGTAAAACAACTAGTCTATAATTGGCTAGGCACAAAGCCCAACCACTAGACTCTTCCTAAAGTCTAGCTCGAGATATGTAAGCATCATCCTGCTTATAAATTCCCTAGCTCGACATCTCAAATGGTTCCATATATAATTAATAAACCTGTAGATTTTAGATCAAACTCTATTCTTTTCCAAGAATTCTACTCCAAACCTTTATATTTGGAAGAAAAAGCAAGAGGAAGTAGAAAAGCCAACAATTCAGAGGAACTGTTATATGATTAGGCTACTAGGAAAACCATCCAACAAAATTGCGCTCCTTACATTTCTGCTTAAAATCTGCTAAACCTTATAGGCTCTACGCCCTTTTGGTACTCAAAACAAGAATACTAACTTGGCATATCGGGCCACATTAGTGGCAAACTGGCATGAATTATAATGACCGCCTTGAAGAAATTTGAAAGACAATTACCAAACAGTTGGAAGAATAAAATCCAAGGAAAAAGCTGAGCAAAATCCCACTAGCAGCAACTTGAATATCTGATGTGTAGGTAGGTTGGAATAGTGCCGGAAGGAAGAGGAAGAGGGGTCTTCTCTCCCTGCCATCGCCAGGCTACAAGTTCCACCTCCACTACTAGTTGAATGTTGATTTACACGTGATCACAGACCAGTTTGCTAGATTCCAAGGCCTCCCTCCCTAATTTATGCATAAGTTTTAAACTGCATTTCAGATAATAGGTCACTGGCCTACATGCCACTAACGGTATGGAAGGTTGACCTAGAGCCCCAAATTTGTCTCTAGTTCATTAAGTGCAGCGAGTGCTGCACATAATATAAATTATACTAACGGGGCTAGCTATGCAATAATACACTTGGAAATTGGCCCCTTGGTTCTAATTCCTCAATCTGACTTGGGCAATAGGTCCTGAATGGTTTACACCGTGTGGCGTAGTAGCATCTTGTTGCACAACCATTCAGGCAAGTTGCTATGCTTTCCACCTTAATCTTGACATAAAACAGATTCTACATTATGAGTTTGTAGCACTAATATCATTAGCCTTTGACTTTTAGACCCATGCAGATTGTTGTCTCATGGGAAAGTGCAAGTGCAATGCACTCAACACATGGAGCAAGCTAAGTTCTGTACCATAAATCATAAGTTCTATACTCATGGAAAATAGCTCCTTCCTCTTTAATCCTAGTGCCTTATTGTCCTAGGCTTCGTGTAGATTTATTTTCTTTGCTTGCATATCCAACCTAAGTCAAAATATATCTTAGCTCTGTTGGAACAAAATTTAAAAAAAAAATTGGGAAAAGATATTGTTTCAAGTATAATACGGCAATATAAACACATGGTTTAATAAAACAATAAATATGGAAGGGAGTTAATAAAATACGAGAAAAAACTAGCAAAAGCCACGCCGAAGACTAGAAAATAAAGGCACAGGGAAATTAGGGCAAAGTAATATAAATTGAATTGAATTAAACTATAATTCAAAAAAGATGTAAATGACATCTTTTTTGAATCATTTCATAGTTTAATTAGGGCAAAGTGATAGAAATTGAATTGAATTTTATTGTCCCTAATACCATGTTGTGAACCATTTCAAAGTACAAATAGCACTAGTTGTTTAAGTACTTTAGATGATGCCCCTGTGTTTAAGGTACCAGCGTTTCCTAGTTTTAGAAGGGCAGGACCGATCTTTTGTTTGTTTTTTGTGAATGATTTAGGAGGTGCTTGATCAGGTTTGTTTTTCCAAAACCTGACATTCTAGACACTCCGTGTATTCCAAGTGGGACATATTTTAATGATGTGTATTTGCTACATATTCTAAACGAGGTGCACCCGGGACTACCATAGTCGTTGGATTCGTCGATCCGATGGCCCAGATCGTATATTGGGGCTTCTGGGCACCCCTCGTTTCGCTTATAGTCATTTATGATTAGAGGCGCCTGTGATTTTGAAATATGAAATACGATTGCGCCTAAGGTTTTAAGGGAATATCGAATCTCTATACGGCTTTTCCTAAGATTTTAGAATATGAAATACGAGGGCTCGAACCTCTACCAATATAATTTAATATCCTAATAAGACTACTTTAACCAATGTACCCAGTGAGCAAATGTGATTATTTTTTATCTTGAATCTATGTTTTTTTTTTCCCATTCAATTGTTTTAGAGATGTATGGTCTATAGTTTCAAGATTTGTTATTTTTACATCCATATCAAATCCCCCTGGAACCCCCTGTTATTTTGCTACATATTACGACATTTTGTTCATCTGTTAAGATGTCTTGTGGTGTTGTTGGGTGATTGGTTTGTGTTGTTATCTCTTCAACTTCATTTTCATTGTCAATGTTTGGCGATGTTATTAAATATTCATATACTACATCCAAACCTTTGCAAAATTTCATTTGCCACTTCTACTAAGGTCCACCTGAATTTTGTACACATCCTGAATATTGGCCAGGGAAATAAGTAACCTTCAAAGCATGCACTGCGTGGAGACAAAGCATGGTAATCGAATGGATGGTGCAGTAGAGTTGACATTTGCTGTATTTCAAAGTCTGGGTACGAGTACAGTTAGAGGCCATGAATTCTTGCTCGTATGCTCGTTGGTTTTTGGTGCGAGAAGGAGTGGACAAACAATAGCTTTTCGTAGATCCATTGAAAATAATTATTTATTTTCGATGGTCTCATTTGAAGAGGAAGATATGATGAATAATATTGGGGTTTTAAATTCTAGTGCTTTATTTGAGGAGGTCATAACAGACGGAAATATGAGCCCTCGCCATTTATTGTTACTAAAGTTCCATGAGAGGCAATTGACGGTGTTGAGGACTTACGGGGTGGTTTTCGACCTTGAAATGAACGGGACTTTGATCTTGAGAAATGATGTCACAATTCAAGTTTTTCGTAAAAGACAATATCGTGGACGATGAAATGGACGTATAGTTATAGATCCGTTTGATTGAGTATGCCTGTTGTTTTGTTGGTCTGATTGATATGATAATATATTGCGAGATTGGATTCGATGTGGTTAAGAACTTATAAATTAATATAAATATAAATGAGGGTACTATGGTAAAAAAAGTATCTACTATGTCTGTTGCAAGATATGTATTCTGAAGACATCATCTTATGTTGCTTTGTAGTGCAATGGAGGAACAACCTGGGAAGGAACTTGAAAGTACACCATTGCATATTAGTCAAGAGATGGGTGAATTTTCAAATAGTCAGGCAGCATTGCATGAAATATCGGGGAAGAGGAAGCCGTCAACAATCTGTGGAGTTAATGGAAAATTTTAAAAAAGGAGGCGAAATCAAATTGCATTGCATATAACGTCGCATAGGTTATGTGCAAAGCCAAGCGCATCGAAGAGATTAGACATGCAAGTAGATAGGTTATCATCGGAATTAGACAAGATATCCAGTGAAGTTCTTAGGTTATCTGTGAATATTAACAAAATGTGTGGGCAGCTGTGGAGCGGTCAGCACAACAGAAATTTTGATTTTTGAGTGAAACAGTGTGGAAAGAAGCTGCAATGAAGAAGTATGGGCTCAAAATCGACCAAAGTGCATAGTTACAAGGTTATTTTTGAAGATTTGGATGCTTATATTATTGAAGACCATTAGAAATTCGAATTTTAATGGTAAGGAGAAAGCACAAAGCAGTTTGATTGGAGGAGACCATATTTTTGGATTGATGAGGTGTCAACATCTCCATGGTTGTTTAGGATTAGTTATTTAACACTTGGATGCTCCAGATTGATTTGTCTCAAGGGCTCGATCTGCTCAGCTTGTGTATAAGTACATTGATGAATGAATTCGAATTTTACCTTTGGCCCCGAATCGAATTTTTGCCTTGAGCTGATGCTAATGTGTAATCTTATCCGCTCAGCTAATTTGGTCCCTCCAAAGATGTCAGCTTGAGGTTATTTCTAAGTTAATAAGATAATGATGTGTGAAAAGAATTAATGATGTCGTGTAAGATCGATAGGCTTGCTAAAAATCTCTTTTGAATTTCAAGCATCCTACTCAGATCTGTGAGAATGGTGATCCGCTTTGATAAGAAATAAATGGAAGTACTAAGAATGGAATTAAAAATCTGAATTGAGAATATCATGTCACGCCTGAGTAATGATTGAGGGAAGGAATTAAGAATCCAAAATAAATATCCGAATTGAGACTTGATTGTACTGACCATGTTGCTTCTCGTAAAAAGCAATAAGGAATAAAATAAGAGATAAAGTCAATTGTAAGAGAGTCTTGGGTCAGTTCGTCGCTGGCCCTCGTATGGAAGGAAAGAGAGTAAGAAGTAAAGAAATAAAAGGAGTTAAGGAAGAGGATGTATCCGTGATTAGTTCCTCGTAAAATCTGTGGATTGAAATATTAAGAAAAGGATAAAACCAAAATAGAGGATTGAATATGCCCGGATTGCCCGCCCATTCATCCGACGCCATCCAAGAGCGTACCCCAACCGAAATCGTCAGCTTGCTTGCTCATTGCTATATCTGCAGGTAAAAGAAAGGCAAGGAGGAATCGCTGAGCAAGGATCAATTGAAGCAGAGAGGAAGTAGAATCGCCGCCCTGGCTGCTGGTCGCCACCCTAACAGGTACGTACCTGCTATTTCTTGCCTTGTGTTTTTATTTTTGTTCAATAATAACCTAACTAAAAGCTAACGGATATTGTTGTCTAAAAATAAGAGTAAAAAGGGGTTAACATGGGTGATTAAGGAATTCGAATGCATTAATGGGCATGAGCATGACAACCAAGGTTAATATATATTATTGATAATTGTGATACAAATATATATCCACAATATAAAATTGTTAATATTATATAATAAAAAAATATATTAAGCAAGGAGTAAAAGGAAGCGGTGCGGCTAGGCTTAAGGGGTATAACGGAAGTTATGAGCCTAGTTGTGGTGGTGTTGGCGTAAGTAATTAACGGAATTATATTTTTCGCTGTCATGAGTATTATTATTTTGTCATCCATTGCCTAAGAACTCTGTCGGGCTTGGGGTAGGTTGACCCGGCCAACATTTAGTGGGGGGCATTCCGAGAAACTTAACTAAAGGGTAATCGTGTTGACGAATAATAGTACAACTCTTGAATTTTTTTGTTATATTTTCGAAAAAAAAAAAAAAAAAAGTTATTTGTTCCAGAAATTAAAGTTTTTGCATGAATTGGGGCCTCGGATGCCGAAGGAGAAAGAAGAGCATCGAGAAGCAAGAGGTCAACGAAGTGCTTAGACTAGAGTTTAGAGAACAAAAAGAAGGGAATTAAAAAAGAGCAAGTCTTGGAAGAAGAAAGAAAAAGAAGGGAATTAAAAGAGCAAGTTTGGGTTTAGAAGAAAGAGTAGCACCATACCCTCTAGCCCTGGGGAAAGTAGTGAAGAGGAAACCAGTTTATTAACTCCTTCTAATACTTCGATTCTTAATCCCATGGCAACTAAAACTTCTAAAATGAAATACCCAACCTTTTCACCTTTAAAAGGGGGGGAGGCTGATTCTCACATTCAATCATTTTTGACTATTAGTGAGGCCAATCAAGAGGATGGTAATGCCGAAAGACTTAGGCTGTTTGGAGCAACCTTAGAGGATGGGGCAATGGAATGGTATAGAACCTCTAGGAGTATTACCCCTTTTTTGACTTGGGATGACCTTAGAAAAGCATTTTTAAAGGCCTTTAGGCCTATTGGCCTTCAAGAAAGAATAAATGATGAGCTAACATATTTACGCTTGCTGCCTAATGAAAGTCTGCAGAGCTATGTGCTGAGGTTTAGACGGTTGGTAGCCAAAAGAGAGCCCACCCCTACAGCTTGAGGATCAAGTAAGATACTTTTTGGCAAATGGGTTACCACCGGATTTGGGCTTTTTCACTAAGGGTCAAACCCCAGCAGATTTAGAAAGTGCCATCAAGATTGCAGCTAGCTGGGAACAAGCCAAGCTAACTATGGCCCGCCATTATAATCCCGGGTTGATTATGCCTTCTGTGTTGGGTGGGGTAGCCCTAAAAAACCCTCTAGAACCCCCTTTAGCAAGCCCTCACTTGGGAATGTTGGGTGTCACGCCTAGTGACTTGGGTACCATAGATTATAGTAGGCTAGCCACATTAGGGAGTGGTGCCCCAATAACAAAGCCAACCATAGAGGAAGGGGTTGATAAAAAGTTAGAAAAGGTGGTAGAGACTCTTACTAATAAAATGAACGAGATGCAATTGAATTGGGTAAGAGGTGTGAGTAATAAGCCACAAGTAAACAATGAGAGGACTAACATGTGGTGTGTGAAATGCAAAGGTTATGGCCATTTACCATCTGAGTGTCCTACTCCTGCAAACATACCAATTCCTTGCAAAAAGTGTGGTAAAACTAATCACCCTACAGAAAGATGCTATTTTTGGAGAATGGAAGCTAACCCTAATACCCCCCTACCCCTACTTACAAAGCACAACCCTTTATCCCGCAGCCTTATGCTACCAACGTGGAGGAAAGGCAAAATCGCCCTAGAGTTATGAAGAGGCCTCCACCCCAATGTTATAGATGTGGAGAGATAGGTCATATAGCACCTCATTGTCCTAATCCTATGAGACAAGTTGGATATCAACCCATATGCTGGATCTCCAAACCCAAGGCCTACATAGCCAAGAAAAAAATTGTCCTCACAAATTAAAGGCAAGAGGGGAACCATCTTCTAATAATAAGGGAAAGGAAGTGGTGGTAGATAGTCGAAGTTGTGTATGTGGACGGGTTAATATCCCAAGTTATGTTGTGGAGACTCGTGGGGCAAGAAGACTCGAGAAGAAGAAAATGAAGCACATGTGATAAATGAAGGGGATAATGAAGTTAGTGAGGTTGAGGAACCCGGCGTTGTTTGAAGATATTGACCAACTCCCCATCCAATGGAAGTTAAAGAAATTTTAAATGATTTCGAGTCTAATAAAGAAAATACTGATAAGGGTAAACGTAAGAAGTACACTAGAGTTTTGAATTTAAAGGAAGAACAACCCTATGATATTTTGAAGGATTTGGAAAATAAAAGTCCTTCCTTAACATTCAAACAATTATTGCAAATCGCCCTAGTTGTCGTGAAGGTGGTCTTGGCCGCATTAAAAAGTCATAAAGAAGTAGTTGTCAATTCTCGCATGGCCTATAATTGCGAGATATGAGTTCACCTTGTCCGATGTGGAAATAAGTGGGCGAAAGTGATACCTAAATTGCACTATTGATGGGGGCTCTCGAACATTATGCCCGAGAGTATGTGGAGGAAACTAGATTTGCCGTAACCTATGCCCTCGTAAGTTTTATAGTGAGGATGGTGATCAACGAAAAGGTAACACCTTTGGGATTAGTTACCGGATTAAAACCTTAATTGCCGGTGTGACTTTCTTTGTGGATTATGTCATTTTAAAGATGCCAAATAGTGCATGCACTTATCCATTATTGTTAGAAGGCCATGGTTAATGCAAGCATCAGCTAAACATGATTGGTCTACGTGCTATTTGCAAATTGGAGATGGGAATAATTTAATCAAAATAAGGGTCCATGTTCAATCCGGTAATAAGGATGACAATGATAGTGATACTAGTTCCTCAATTGAAGATATGCATGTTGATAATAATGATGATGATGTAGATAGTAACGAAAAAATAATAATGAAATAGAAGTAGACCAAGTTTATGTAGAGCAAGAGGGTTATGAAAAACTAACAATGAGGGATGATACTTCATCCGTGGCTTTAGAGGAATGGATGAATGGTGTAAATGTTTTTGCTGTGTGTGGAAGAAGTAAATGAAACTATAAAGGAAGAAGAAGAGGAGAGATATCCCCGAAAGACTTCTCAAAATTTGAGGAGGGAGAACCCAAGCTAAAAGAAACCCCTCCCATTGTGCATCCAAGGAAGTCCAACAAATGCTAACCCGTCCCACTTATGATGAGTTGAATTTAGGTACTTCGGAGAACCCAAGATGGTGCGATTGGGAAAACTTAATCTTGGTGAAGAACATAAAGAATATAAGGATCTCCCTCATGGAGTTTAAGGATGTCTTTGCATGGACATATGAGGATCCAAGGGTATATCACCCGAAAGTTAAGTGTGCATAGAATTGTACTTGAAGCTAACACAAAAGCTATAAGGCAACGACCCTCTACAGGATGAACCCTCATTACTCAAAGGTGGTAAGGGAAGAGCTGGATAATTTAATTAAAGCTAAGTTTATTGAACCAAAGGGAAACTAGTGAGTGGTTGTCCCCAATAGTTATAGTTCCAAAGAAGTCTAAAAAAATTAAGGGTGTGTGTGGACTATAGAAAATTAAATGCCGCCACCATTAAGGATGGGTTTCCTCGCTCCTTTCAATCGATAACGCTATTGATTGGGTTGTCGGGCCATGAGTATTATTCTTTTTTTGACGGGTTCAAGTACAATCAGTGAGTATTGCCAAGGAAGATAGGGAAAAACCACATTTGTCACGGAATGGGGTGCTACATGTATAAGGTTATGCCATTTGGGTTGTGTAATGCTCCCCGCCACTTTCCAAAGGGTAGTTACGGGTGCATTTAAAGATTATCTAAGAGAGTTTATGGAAGTGTTTCTTGATGATTTCTGTGTTTTTAGTACCGTGCAAGAACATCGAGAAACTCGTGATTATGCTTTATGAAATGTCGAGAATATGGTATATCTCTAAACCCTATGAAATGTTTGTTTGAGTTACCCATGGGACGTTGTTGGGTAGGATCATTTCGGCAAGGGTATTGCAATTGACCCCGATAAGACTAAAGTTATTTCGAATTGGAGCCACCTACTAACATTAAGCAATTACAAGCATTTCTTGGGCATATAGGGTATCATCGAAGATTCATAAGATATTATGCTAATAAGGCTTTTACCATTAACCGCACTCCTTAAAGGGGGAAAGAATATCGCTGGACACAAGAATGTCAAAAAGCATTTACAAGTTTAAAAGAAGCACTAATAACTCACCCATACTTAGTTTTCCTAATTGGGAAAGGGAATTTCATGTCCATGTAGACTCTTCAGATATGCAATAGGAAGTATTTTGTCACAACCACAACAAGATGGGTGGGATCATCCAATTTATTATGCTAGTCGCCAATTGTCTAATGCGTAAAAGAATTATTCAACAACCGAAAGGGAAGGATTGGGCATGATTTATTCAATTATAAAGTTTCGCCACTATTTATTGGGAAAAGAATTTGTATTTTTGTTGACCACCAAGCATTGAGATATTTAATTTTAAAACCTTGCGTAATCCGAAGAATAACTAGATGGTTACTCATGTTGCAAGAGTTTCAATTTCAGATAATTGTAAAACCAGGAAAATCTCATGCACCTCACCACCATTTATCGCGATTATTGAGTGATTCTAACGATAAAGGGGTAAAAGATGACTTGCCCGATGCTAACCTGTTTATGGTGACCGCAGCCTGCAATGGTATGTTGATGTGGCCAATTCCTTTCCAATCGGTGAATTTCCGTGATGATATGAGAGCCATAGAAAGGAAAAGATTAATTCAAAAATGTAAACCTTTCACTTTGCTGGCCGAACCTTGTATAGGGTAGGTAAAGATGATATCCTCGCGTAGATGCATATTCCCTCATGAAGTGCAAAAGGTCATTAGAGCTTGCCATGATTCCCCCGGGCCGAGGTCATTTTGCTTCATGTCACCGCTAAGAAAGTGTTAAATGTCGGTTATTGGTGGCCTAGTTTGTACCATGATGTAACAATCCGTAAAAACATTGTGACCTTTGCCAAAGATTGGGTCGGCCTACTAGACGAGATTCTATGCCTCTGAACCCGATAGTTCCCATATTACCTTTTGAAAAATGGGGATAGATTTTGTAGGTCCCATTAATCCTCCTTCAGCTCAAAACCCGCTGTGAGTATATATTGGTGTGCACGGATTATGTTACCAAATGGGTTGAGGCAAAAGCATTGAGAAATGCTAATGCAAATAGTGTAGCAACTTTCTTATATGAAAACATCATTACTAGGTTTGGGTGTCCCTTAGAGTTGGTTAGTGATAGAGGTTCACACTTTATCAATGATGTGGTCGCTACCTTGACCAACGCTACGCCATAGCCCATAGAAAGAGTACACCCTATCATCCTCAAGCTAATGGCCAAGTTGAAAGAACCAATAAAACTCTATGTAATATAATGACGAAAGATTTGTAACGCTAATAGGACCGATTGGGATAAGAGATTGTTAGATGCATTATGGGCCTATAGAATAGCTTACAAAGTTACCACTAAATCTACTCCCTTCATGTTAGTGTATGGCCAAGAGGCCATCTTGCCTATTGAAATAGAAATTCCATCATTACGAAAGTGGTCAGTAAGGGAAAAGCTAGATGAAGATGGTAGTCTTAAGGCACGCTTGCAAGAATTAGAGAAGCTAGATGAAGTACGTCTTCATGCATACATGGCTAGAGAAGCACTCCAAAGGCAACGTAAAACATGGTATGATGCTCATAATAAAAATAAAGAATTTGTGGAAAATGATTTGGTATTGTTATATGATTCAAAACATTGGAAGAAACCTGGAAAGTTGAGAATGAGATGGGAAGGACCATATGTAGTCCTTAAAATTTTTCCTAACGGTTCTGTGTCATTGCAAGATTTACAGGGGAATGAGCTCCCAACGCGAATTAATGGTGCCCGTCTTAAGCCATATTATGCACCCAGGACTTTCAAGAAACTTCCAGATGCAATGTAATTCATCGAGAGCGATGAATACAAGTAAGGGGGGATAATAGCATAATAAGGGAAAATTTATAAAAAAGTGAAAAAATAAATGAAAAAATAAAATAAAAATAAAATAAAGAATTTGATTTTTCTCATTATTCATCTGCTTGCTCTCTGTATTACTCAAATTCATCTCATTTTTCATTCTTACACCTCATTCAATCCATAAAGACTGCCAAATCAACCCCGCATCAAGGCAGCAATTTGTTACTAACTTTTATGGTTTCCATGATAGGTCCACCTGTTTGTCTCCATTTCTTTCAATTCATTTCACATTACACTCATCCACTCCATGTCAATCCATTAAAGTCTGCCATGTAAGCTTTACCATCAGGCAGCAATGTTTTTACTAATTTTTTGTTTCCATGGCAGGTTCACCTGGTTGTTCTTCATAATTAGTCAAACCATACACCTTTCATTCATTCATATCATTCAAATCATAAAGTGCTGCAATCAGCTTCACCATATTAGCACAAGACATATGTTCTACTAACGTTATTTTTCACGTAGAGAATGTCATTTTTTCCATCATTTCATGTTCATCCGCTTTTAGTTGGCTTACCAACCATGACCATTGTTTTCTTTACCATTGTTTTTCCATTTCCGTATTGTCGGCCATTGTCTCCATCCCAAAGAAGTTCAAAATAGGCACGAAATAGGATGAGGTTGATATAGTGACATCATTATGACATCATTATTACTGTGGTTTTTCCTCGAAAACCCGAAAGGGCTTGTGGGTTTTTAATCCCTGCTAATAATGGTGTTGCTACCTTGCTAAGGGAAATGAGAAGTTCTAGTCCAATCTTTTATCATACCGAAAGCAGATTTTGAAAGCAAGTTCGCCGAGACGCCGAATACAAGTAAGGGGGATAATGTGGAGCCGTCAAAGACAAATGAAAATTTTGATTTTTGAGTGAAACAAAGGTGGAAAGAAGTCGCAATGAAGAAGTATGGGCTCAAAATCGACCAAAGTGCATAGTTACAAGGTTATTTTTGAAGATTTTGATGCTTATATTATTGAAGACCATTAGAAATTCGAATTTTAATGGTAAGGAGAAAGCACAAAAGCGCTTTGATTGAGGAGACCATATTTTTGGATTGATGAGGTGTCAACATCTCCATGGTTGTTTAGGATTAGTTATTTAACACTTGATGCTCCATTGATTTGTCTCAAGGGCTCGACTGCTCGGCTTGTGTATAAGTACATTGATGAATGAATTCGAATTTTACCTTTGGCCCCGAATCGAATTTTTGCCTTGAGCCGATGCTAATGTGTAATCTTATCCTGCTCAGGCTAATTTGGTCCCTCCAAAGATGTCGCTTGAGGTTATTTCTAAGTTAATAAGATAATGATGTGTGAGAAAAGAATTAATGATGTCAGGTAAGATCGATAGGCTTGCTAAAAATCTCTTTGAATTTCAAGCATCCTACTCAGACTGTGAGAATGGTGATCCGCTTTGATAAGAAATAAATGGAAGTACTAAGAATGGAATTAAAAATCTGAATTGAGAATATCATGTCACGCCTCGAGTAATGATTGAGGGAAGGAATTAAGAATCCAAAATAAATATCCGAATTGAGACTTGATTGTACTCGACCGCTGCTTCCCCGTAAAAAGCAATAAGGAATAAAATAAGAGATAAAGTCAATTGTAAGAGAGTCTTGGGTCAGTTCGTCACCGGGCCCTGTATGGAAGGAAAGAGAGTAAGAAGTAAAGAAAATAAAAGGAGTTAAGGAAGAGGATGTATCCGCGATTAGTTCCTCGTGAAAATCTGTGGATTGAAATATTAAGAAAAGGATAAAACCAAAATAGAGGATTGAATATGCCCGGATTGCCTCGCCCATTCATCTGGACGCCATCCAAGAGCGCACTCCAAATCCAAATCACCTGCATCTTGCTTGCTCATTGCTATATCTCGCAGTAAAAGAAAGGCAAGGAGGAATCACGAAAGCAAGGATCAATTGAAGCGTAGAGGAAGTAGAATCGCCACCGGGTCACTGGTCGCCACCCCAACAGTGCACGCCTGCTATTTCTTGTTTTGTGTTTTTATTTTTGTTCAATAATAACCTAACTAAAAGCTAACGGATATTGTTGTCTAAAAATAAGAGTAAAAAGGGGTTAACATGGGTGATTAAGGAATTCGAATGCATTAATGGGCATGAGCATGACAACCAAGGTTAATATATATTATTGATAATTGTGATACAAATATATATCCACAATATAAAATTGTTAATATTATATAATAAAAAAATATATTAAGCAAGGAGTAAAAGGAAGCGGTGCGGCTAGGCTTAAGGGGTATAACGGAAGTTATGAGCCTAGTTGTGGTGGTGTTGGCGTAAGTAATTAATGGAATTATATTTTTCGCTGTCATGAGTATTATTATTTTGTCATCCATTGCCTAAGAACTCTGTCGGGCTTGGGGTAGGTTGACCCGGCCAACAGCAGCTAACTCGATTGCATCGTCTTCTGCAAATAATCGAGTGCACTAGTGATGTTGCAAGAAGCATTTGGGCCAAGCAAATGTAGGAAAGAAAAAATATTGAAAATATTACTGTACCTAATATATGAATATATAGATTTTTGTTGTGTACGTATAAAGACAATGGGTTACATTTTCTTATTGATCTTTTTTCTTCTTGTGAGCTTTCGGTGGTTTATATAGAATCAAACATAATTTTTCTCAAATGTGTGTTTATATGTGCAGAGGTTAATTGTAATTGTTGCTGATGCGTGTGACATAACTATAAATGAAGTACGTATTCTTCAAAATTGTTATAATCTTGCTGGTTGTGTGTAGTGTTAACCTAAGTCTTAAATTCAATATCGACTAGACAACGGCTAGAAGACATGAGTATTGGGCAAATTTTTTAACTACCTACATAAAAAAGTTACTCACGTGATTCTATATATATGTTGAAGGATTTCGATGGGTAAACCATTGCCTGATGATATTCTTATTCAAATGCATGGGAACAAATGTCTTCTTTGTATAACCATTCGAGAATTACAATATATGTTGGATGAACCTTATTACATGAATTGCTGGTTAGAGGGACTTGGGCCATCAATCTATATGCACTCGCTGAGACAAAATACTTTCCCGATTCCCTATTTACGCAAGTCGAAGCAGTAGACACATATAGACCATGTGCAGCTTTGGCATATTTTTTACGCAAATATGGTAATCGAAGATTTTGTAAACCAGTTGCTATCTTTCGAGTGGAAGCAAATTGGGTTGAAGAAACCTTGAAAGTGTTAGTTTACAAAGTCTCAGATGATATGTCATAGTATGTTGAAAATATGTCATAGTATGTTGTTCATCTTATCTATTGTCTCAACTTAGTCATACATTTATATTACGTATGAGTTAAATCCCATTTACATTAGTATAAAGCATGTCTTTCCTCCCACAAATGCACGTGCAATTTTACAATACGCGTGTACGTTAATGCAAGTAATAAATATATGAGGTTTTATCATGCTTTTGTTTCTTGTGAGTTAGTAGAGTGGTTTCTATCGGATTTATATAGATAATTTTTTCAAATGCATGTTTATATGTGCAGTGTGTTATGATTCGTCGTTTTTGCGTGGTCACTGTCTATATAAGATGAGATGATATATGAATCAAAGCGATAAAAAAATAGGTACGTATTTTCTGAGTATTTCGTAATTTCCTGATTGTGTATAGTGTTAACTATTTTAGCATCTCCGTAAATTCTTGATTGTACATAGTGATAGCCAAAATCTCAAATCCAATGCCAACTAGGAAGAGATTAGAAAGAATGGGTGAAGAAGATAGAGAGGGGTTACGTCAAAGGGAAAGAGAGCAATATGCAGCTCGTACAAAAGATGAAAAAAATCGGTTGCGACAAATGGCAAGTAGTAGGCGGACAGAGAGAAGAAGAGAAGTGAGAAGGATATGTCAATTGATAGATAGATAGATAGATAGATAGATAGATAGATAGATAGATAGATAGATAGATAGATAGATAGATAGATAGATAGATAGATAGATAGTATTGATAGATAGATAGATAGAGAGCAATTCGACGAACAGTTAACCAAGAGTTTGCCGAATTTGAACATGCCTTCTGTTAACGTCATATCATCTACCATAAAACCTATCAATTGCAATGGATCGACCGATGTAGATATAGATACAAATGTTGATGGTGGTCCATTAAGGACCACTGTTGGCGTGCTTGAGACCAATATAGGTGATGGGCAAATAAAATATAATGAAACTGAAGCTATTGGATATTTTAGGACACGAGAAGATACTCGACAAGGTGCCGAACAAGGACCTTTGACCCATTGGCAATCTTGTGCACGTCGTATGAGCTTGGCAATAAGTCGAACTTATACAATGTGCACGTGGAATAAGAGGTGTACGTATTGCCAGATACCACTACTCAACGTTGAGCAAGATGGTTTCTGTTGCAATAATGGAAAGTGGTTATTACCTCCATTGCCATCTTTGCCTACAGTACTAGAAAACTTATACAGTATGCCTGGTTTTGATGCAGATGCAAGGAAAGTGAACAAAGTATTTTGTTTCAGTGTTCTTGGAGTTGACGGCGGGTTTGTAAACTTGGATTTTCCTTCCTCTGTGACAATTACGGGTCGCACGTATCATTGGCTACTATTGGAAATCCAATACACTGGTACATTTACGACGAGTCACAGCGTTATGAACAGGGACGTCGTCAAGGGGTGCCATTTCGATGGATTGCAATCGTAGGTCAGTTCTTGACTAGATTAATCCATTTATTCGAAATCTCCAGACTATGGGAAGTATGCACGTACCATCGACATACATAATGATTGAAGGAGCTATTGCAATTGATGAAATTGCGGCCATCGCCAAGGTTAATAACACGACCAATATAAGGCCTCGAGTCGCTAAGTTTTGGGTGCAAAATCAAGGGGAACCGACATTCATGAATATCCTTGATCCTATGTATGAGCCACTTCAATATCCTCTATTCTACCCCCATGGAACATTAGGTTGGGGGCCTGAAAATGAGTACAATTTCACACAGTTGCAATGGTATAGGGCGAGATTGTTGCATGAGGACCGTTTTTTGCGACTAAGGCGATTATGTGGGGAGTATTTAGTTGACATGTACTCGAGAATTGAGGATGCCAGGTTAAATTATTTCAAAACGTCGGCCTTTCGTACTAGGAGAGTGCAATATGATGAAGATTACTCTGAGCGCGAGAACGATGATCATAATGCAATCATCTTACCATCGTCATTCTTGGGCTCAAAGAGATGGTGCTCCGTGCAAGTAGCAGATGCATTGGCATTTTCAAGGGCAAGAGGTCGTCCGACTTTATTTATTACAATGACGACGAATACGGATTGGCCTGAGATACGGACTGCACTTAAGCCAGGACAGACCGCATCTGACTCTCCTATAATCGTCGTTCGTTGTTTTCATGGCAGATTACGCCGATTGAAGGAGTTGCTTCGTAGATTCTTCCATTGTATATCATACATGATACATGTAATAGAATTCCAAAAACGAGGATTACCACATGCACATCTTGTGTTACGTACAGAGCCTGAAATACCGATGGAATGCGTTGATGGAATTATTTCTGCTGAATTGCCAGAGGATCTTGTGCTTCGAGGACAAGTTCAAAAGTTTATGATCCATAAACATACAGAAAGATGTTCTCCAGACAATGGTCCCTGCTGCTATAACTATCCGAAGCCTGTGAATCCCGCGACATACCTTGATTCGAGGGGTTATGTACAATATAGGAGGAGGAGCGTAGAGGATATGTAGGTGGTTCCATACAATGCATTCTTACTCCACGAATTAGACTATCATATCATGGTAGATATTGCATCCACTGTGCATGTTTTCTCTTATCTTTATGGTTATATTTATAAGGGATTTGATACCGTCAATTTTCGAGTAACCCAAGAGAGTCAAAATGTGACAGAACCATCGTCAATAAATGATGGAGTGACCCAACTTGCCTCACAGCATTCATCAACAAGTTTAGAGCAAAGAACACATCTAGTAGGAGAAACATCTTTAAACGTACCAGTAGAACAGAATGTGAGACCGTCTGCTAAAAATGAAATACGAGATTACGTGAATGCACGATACCTATCGGCAACAGAAGCATCTTGGAGGATAATGTCATACTATATAACGGATAAAACGCCTTATATGAAATGCCTCCCACTACATCTACCGCTCCAGGCTACAAATTCACTTTTGGACCATTATTTTTTACGACCCATCGATCTCGAGTTCGATACCTTTACATATATCCAATATTACGAACAATACATATTGAGTACGTATAACAATAGATCAATTCTGCGACATGAATCTGGAGCAAGAACGACTGGGATTCGCAAGAAACATTGTTAGAAAGAGATCGAGACAACCAATTATATGCAGAATACGACTTCTATTACCTCGAGTTGGTGAAGCTTTTTACTTCAGACAGCTTTTGTTGCATCGACCTGCCAGAACATGGGAAGAACTTAAAATCATCGACAACCAGCATCATCAAACGTATCGACAGGTTGCAAAAGCACACGGACTAATCAAAGCACATGACGCACTAGAAGAAAACCCCTATGTTTGTAACGTTTTTTGAACTAAAATAGTAATATAATATAGTTAAAAAGTTGCGTTACAATGTTGATTTGATACGCGTTACGATTGATAGGGTCAATTGAAACGCGTAACAGTTTTGTAACGCATAACAAGTTTGAAACGCGTCAAAAATTTGCAACGCGTTTCGAAAGAATTTAAACAGAAACGCGTTACAATATTGAGACGCGTTTCAAAAAACAATATTTAATGAAAAAAAAACCTTTGCAATGCGTTGCAAGTTCATAAACCATTACAAAAAAAAAAACCTTTAAATCCGTTTACACAGACTTTTACCATCCAATGGACTTCATGCAAAGACCATTTTCAGATACAATTGGCAGCCTTAGGTTAGAACAGGTGCCAACTAACCTAAGCCTTAATCTGGTTACAAAGTATCAAAAATTTTCAGAAGAAGTACAGTAATCATTTCTTGACTTTATATCCAAGACCACAAAATATATTGCCATTTGAGAATAAAAAAAGTATACTTTCAAAGTGATATCTGATGTTGAAGCCATGTTGAAAGTTGATCTTGAATCATCCTTAGCTTTCATGCCGTGTAAACGAATAAAATATTGCATTTCTCACAACTTCAAAACAAAGAGCAAGAAGTTCGGTTACCTGCAGTAGAACCAAAGGACAGTTAGCCTTAAGAGGAGGGTAAAAGCCTAAGCTACAAACAGGTAAGCTATGAACTTCTTGGGTTTAACACCCTTCACCTTGATAGAAGTTTCCCTAAATGGGCCAAATATTTTGTTAGAATGCAAAATGAAAAAAATGTAAACAAATGTAGCTTTGCATTCTTGGTTTTCAAGATTGAGTGCTTCCCATTAGTGGACCTGCTCCCAATCGTGAAGCATCATGCTCAACACACTTTACAATCCTTTAAAGCATTTAATAAATTATATCACCAGGTTAACTACATCCAAATCTGGATTACATAGTCACCTTTAATGGCTTGACCTGTGGGACAGCATAATGGGTGGTGATAATTTTAGCAAATGAACATCATCAATTTAGTTCATGCAGTGAGCAGTAGATCTATCACTTCTGTGCATAAGGCCTTAAGCATATCATAATGCAGCATTAATTTCAGAGATAAACAGGCTAATAAGCCATGCCAACAAATATGATGTAAAGGACTTAAATCAAAAGATATAACCTGATGGGGTTTGAATTTGAATGTGGCGTCCAGCACACTGCTCCAACTTGCCATTGCTTTTGCTAATAGAATCCTTTTTTCTATAATACTTGGGAATAAGATTGCTTGAGAATAAGATCAGCACCACTGGCTTGCTCAGGAAAACTAGATCCATAATCAATTTAGTCCAGAACCCACATGCCAAGATCCCCTTCTTCTTGCTAAAGTCGTAAGATGAGCAAATCGAATTTGCGCATCCGTAAGTCCCCCAGCGTAATCGCGCCTCTTCTTATATTCCTTGTATTCTTGTTCTACATGTAACCACCGTATCAATGCCACGTTCAAATGTGCTCTTAGACTAGCCGTAAGCCTTAGGCAACTGTAACTCCCCGCTAGAATCAAATTGGACAAAGTGTAGCATCGATCAAGTTATAGATCGGCCACCTGCTATGCTCGTGCTTTAAAATTGCAAGGCAAAAATGTTAGGGCAAACTAGGCCACGAAACTCCAATGCCACAAATGTTAGGGTAAATAACAGAAATTAGAAGGGCATATCGAGGATAATATTCATCCCGCAAAAAGCATGGCATGATATTCGTAGCCCTATAAACCACAAACATTATAAAATTGTGCATGCAATCCAAACTTGCTAGGTTTGGACAAGTGGCAAACATGCCTTCAATATAATAAAAAAAGTACATAAAGGTCAATATGATAATCTTGAAAAGGCCCTTTGCATAAAATATAACTTTTCTTACCTAAGTTCTTTCAAAAGCAAAATCTCCAAGTGGCATTTACGTTTCAAGAGTTCATGGGCAACCCATAAAGTTACTCTAGTCATTTAGTCATGCTAAAGAAGTTGAGAAATGTTCATCCTTACCATTTTGTCCATGTCAACGACGTAATTTGCCTTCAACGTATGCCAATGCTTCCATAGTTGATGGAGTTGAGCAATCTTA
Organism: Isoetes taiwanensis; assembly: GCA_021234155.1. Lineage (NCBI taxonomy): Eukaryota > Viridiplantae > Streptophyta > Lycopodiopsida > Isoetales > Isoetaceae > Isoetes > Isoetes taiwanensis. The sequence goes on along the minus strand of JAJEKV010000117.1, from coordinate 857,828 downwards.
TCTTACCATTTTGTGAACCCTAAAATGAAGGGAACTTTAAAATGAAGGATGTGTTACACATCCAAATCCATTGAACATGTACTTATTCCAGCTTCATTTAACTTTTGCGTCTTTGGACAACAATAAAAAAAAAAAAAAAAAAAAGAATTTGGACGAACCTTTATACACGTTTTTTCCAGATTCTCTTTATATAATAAAAAGGTAAAATATAACAGAAATGAAAATTGTATTGATTCAAAAGAAATACAATGTTGTTTCAGCAAGCATAGCTGCCTGCTGCACCACTACCATCATGCTCATCATCGTAATTCTGATTTTCATAAATGCAATCTTGCTCAACGTTATTAGGTAGATCTTCATTATCAGCTTCTACTTCTATTTCATTCAGAAGAAGCAGTTGCTCAACGATCTACACAAGAAAAATGACATGAAATTAGATTACGAATTAGTTACTAATTTCATCATCTAAAAAAAAGTACATTTCGATGTCGCTCCTCAAATGACCAGATGCCATGCTTTGCTAGATGCTTTTGCATCTTACAAAAGTAAATGCTCCTCTACTGATCCCGTAAACGTGCTTAAGTTAACTTTAATAGCATAAGTGACAGGATCGTCCAAGACATCATCCATGTTATTTCCTGTGAATGAAACACAATTCATTATAGATAAACCTAATAAAGAACCTTTTTTCGAACCTGCGACGGGGGGGAGAATAGATGATGAGAACCATATGATTAGTGACATACGGAGACATCAGGGACAGATATAGGAATATAAGGTGGGGAGAACCAGTCCACAAGCTGATGAAGATGACAGAATCACTAAGTGATCTAGCAGACGCGATCCACAGAATGACGACCAGACACAGAGAAGTACACAGTGAAAGAGGGCTTGTAATATGATCCGTACAAAACGACTCATATAGCCTCACACAAATTGCTCAGCTAAAAGCTGATTGATAACGACGCATCACTGCACGGCCAAGAAGCCGAGGTAAAAGCGGGGTGCCGGTATTAAAAGGAAAAAGTCAGCCTTCCGAAAAGGCTACATTGTAACAGCGTGATGTGCTAGTAGCACCCTTTTAGGGAGCTCGCCCATGCTACACAAGTCCAGGGGCCTTATGGCACAAAGGACACAAATGTATTCTATTCTATTCTATTCTATTCTATTCTATTCTATTCTATTCTATATAAACTCTAACAAGCTTAAACAATACAATCACCAAAATTTAAGCTAAAATTTATACACCTTTTTAAGGATCTATAATATGATAGAGAGAATTTGTGATAAGACTTGGCTAGGACCTTCAACAATGTCAACACTCCCCTTTAAGTTGCACACCAGTCTTAAGTTGAATTTATTTCTTTAAATTCCACACTAGTCTCAAATCACAAACTTATTTCAAGTAGAAGCTGTTTCACATCGAAAAAAAAAATCATGTATCCTATAGGAAGAAGACTATTGTGGATGTGCTTGTGGAAAAACCTTAGGATATTTGACAGTCTCCTGAAACATGCTGCTGTTCTTAATTACCATATAATATGGTTATGACTTGCAGTGGCGTATAGTGGCAATATTCACGTTTCCTTTATTCAAGACTCAAGTTAAAAAATCTAGTGGATATCCCATTCAGAAGCACATGATCAAGAAAATAAAAATCAAGAAAGCAAAAAAATTAGAAACATTGAAGACAAATCTTACCTAGTTTCTGCTCCATGGTCGTTTTGAAGGCAAAATACAAGATAGCCTAAGTCTGCTGCATGCTGCTCACTCTGCTCTAATATAAATGACACATTCGATTTACCTCTTGTTCTTTGAAGATCGATTGCTCCATGCCTGGATCTTCAGCGACTAAAGGAACCTAGACAAAAAACACATCGTATTTCAAAATATCATTCAGAATGACTGGTTTGAAGTATAAAAATTACAGCAGCAATACCTTTGACGTCGGGATGATCCTCCTTGTATATTCATCTGAATTGTTCTCTGTAACATGACACAAAACGTTATTGTTGTACTTGAAAGATGAAATCTCAAAGGGAGTAAATATTCACAGGGAAAAAAATGTTGTCGGAGGCCTCTTTGTAAAGGAAATGAAAAGCGTGAAATCACCTGGAATCTTCCTGCCTGTTCTGATGCCTGGATCATGCCCTGCCTCAAGCACCTATTGCTGCGTACAGAACCCGCTGCTACCTTCCCGCCCGTTTGAACGTAGGCGGCAACTTGGGCGCCAAGAATCGATTTAGTTTTCGGAGACAAAAATTTTAGAACGTTATATCCTGTAATGCAAGGGTCAGTTGTAACGCATTTCAATATCTATGTTGAGACGCGTTTCAGAGCCTTTAATTGTAACGCAGTTCTAATTAACTGTAACCCATTTCAAATGTTTATTTTGAAATGCGTTTCACAGTTGTAATGGTTTTTAGTTGTAACGCATTTCAATCTCCATTGTAACGCGTTACAAAGGTTAAATTTTGTAACGCATTTCAAGAAATAAATTTCGTTGTTTGTTGCATGCTACAACTACATTTGCGTTTCAAAATTCTAAAGCGTTACTATAAGAGCGTATCAAATCCCCCTCAATTCTATTAGTGACGAGGCGATGTTGGTTATGGAAGAAGCAACGTCATTATCCCTAAGTCCCATACAACTATGATTTCTATTTGCAATGGTCTTACTTGATCAAGCACCAGCGCTCGAAATATGGAATAAGTTTCGTATACCTATGAGTCGCGATCTACTAGATCGATATTCAAACAATGAAGCGGTTGCATTTAACGAGTCCCTTCACTTAATCAATAATATAGTGACGCAGCATGGCACTAACATTATGGCATTTGGCTTGCAATTACATGATCGCATCCTGAAGGATGTAATGCATGAATTGGCTGCATTTCCAGATCACGCAATGTAGTGCGATGGATTTCAAGTACAATGAATGCTAACCAGTTAGAAGTATATAACTATTTACGTTAGGATTTGGAATGCGCGCAAAGCAAGCATCCAATATTCGTAAATGGCAAAGCTAGCACAGGAAAGACTTTTGTCCTCAATTGCATATGCCTATTGATACGAGAAAATCAAAACATCGTGCTTCCATGTGGCACGACAGCACTTGCTGCTCTCCAATACCCAGGGGGATGAACTGCGCACTCGCTTTTCCAAATCCCTGTTGTGGAAAACAATGCCGGTCTGCATTCGTTACTCGAACGAGATTCGGGAGCGGCTCGACTCCTTAGTGCAGCAAAGGCCATAATATGGGATGAATTTCCAATGGCTAATAAGGCAGTAATAGAGAGCGTGAACAACCTATTGCAGCAAGTATGTAGAAATGGTTTACCCTTTGGAGGTAAGCACTTTACGGCTTCCGGAGATTTTAGACAAGTAGCACCAATGGTGAAAGGAGGAGGAAAAACTGCAACAATCAATGCATCTATAAAATCGTCACCACTATGGCAGGCATTTCATGTGTTGAAGTTAGAGCAGCCAGTACAAAATGCAGGAGATTCCGAGCTCATGCATTATGTAGACAACGTAGGAGAAAATTGGGAGGAGACAACGGTCTCTCTGGACATATTTAATACAACCACCGAGATTGTAGATGCGGAAATATTTCTCTATCCGTCTGACATTCTGAGGAATCCAATTGAACGTGGAAAGCGTGCATTTTTGTCGCCTATCAACAAGCATGGTAAGTCATACTATAGTCACGATCACATTAGTGAACAAGACGAACCCATTCTCGATCACCCCTATGCAATGTCAGATTTTCTTAACAATTTCACGCATTCTGGCATTCCTGACCATGAGCTCAAACTCAAAGTAGGGGCAATATGCCATGTTATGAAGCGCCTCGATATAGAAAAAGGTCTCGTGAAAAATGCAAGAGTAATGATTACCTCGATGCATGAGAAATTCGTAATGGCAAAAGTATTGAGTTTAACAGCACCATCAAATAGTTGTACATATCCAATCTCTAGAGTCGATTTCTTTTACCAACCAGATAACAGGCCATGGACCATCCATAGACGTCAACTACCACTACGACTGGCATATTCTACCACATTTAATAGTTGCCAAGGATTAACACTGGATCGTGTTGTACTTGATTTGCGCACCAATGTGTTTGCACATGGTCAATTATATACCGCACTCACGCGTATACGAAAGAGGAAAGATGTATTGATACACCTGTCTCCAGAGAATACAACGAAACGCACTGCAAACGTTGTCTACAAAGAGCTTCTTTGCTGAGAAGGTACGTCTCATTTGCCCTCATTCTCTCTATTTTCGGTTCGTGTGATAGATGGTATTATATATAAATACAATGAAATACTCGTCACGCATTTGTTTTTTTATGAGGCTCGAAAACAAAAATATGTAAATAATGAAGTGGCACTGAGAACGTCGTCTACGGATAACTCACCCGTCTCCGCAGGTGAAGGTACATCCTCTATTCTCATATGGGACATTGACAAAAAACTGGACCTCATATAAAGTATGTTCTCTCTATCTTTTATGGAATATCTAGCATTATAACAGAGGGTTTTTTTTTGTGATTTTATACGCTTTTTGGCATGGTTTTTATATGATTTTATGGGCGTATTGCACGAGGCATACTAATCAGTATATCTAGAGTGCACCAAGTTTTTGCATGCAATTTGTGCAATTTTTGTTTCATGCTCCTCAATGGTTAAGATCAGAGGGCTTACAAAGAAAGCCCTCTTTTAATCCAAAAAGATCCAAGGGCTTATAATGAAAGCCCTTTTCTCATGAAATTCGAGACAGCCGAAATTAGGGCACGGTTAGGGTTTGTGGAATCGATGATGGCGCCATAACCTTGTCCCTTTGCATGAGCCTTCCCTTTTTGCTTTTACACAATCACTTCGGCAATGGTCACATTGGCCAGTCCTTATGACCAGAGCTTAAGATTCTGATCCGGCAAGAGCTGCTGCACAAACATTTGAAAATGTAGCTCGATTTTCAACTTCTAACTTCGATTTTTCGTTCAGACCTGGGGTTTTGTGGTATATTCATCTTCTTCAAGAACTGATAGAGCATGGGCAGACCAGAAAAAGGAAGGCTCGAACCTAAAACAGTTTGCTTTTACAGATAAGGATGGGGATAAATATTTCAATGGCAAACCGACCCGGCATTCTGCATTCGCACCACTCAACATCAACCGGGCGGATTATGTCGCTTTTTTTCCGCTTTGTGAATATTTCTCGCCGATCCAAAGGGGCCAAAATGTTACCACGGCCCGGACTTTTGCAAGGATCCGCCTGATTATAAAGATCCGTGGAGGTCGCAAAACTCATGGTTGATTCGGTTGTTCTTAACAATATTTCTCGGACTTGCTTGGTCGATTCTAGTCTTATGGGTCCTCGGCTGACTCAACGATACTATTGTCGGTCGAGTTCTAGGTAAGGCTTTTTCTCTATTTCAAAGATTTTTTCCTTACCCCTACAACAGTAGTTTCTTTTTCTCGATTGATCATAACAAGTGTACCTGGGCATTGCTCTTTCGTCCTCGGCGGCGTTTTCTTCTCGGATCCATGATTTATCGGCAATGCCGAGCTTGAGCTTGTGTGTTTTGTGATTCAGTTCATTGCAAAGGGCTGTGCCACGCCTTTCTCCTCGAACTATGAGGTTGAGCTCGTTTTCCTATGCTTTGCATAAAAGATCGAAGAACTTATCAATTTCGAGAATGGATGTCTTATTTGTCGCTTGAAATCTAAAGTATGTAGAAAGTTAGCCGTAAGGTTGTTTTTTAATCCATGGACTTTGAAATTTTATAAAATCTCATTTCTTTGCTAGATTCTTAATCATGATTTGTGACAAGAATTCATATTTCCTTGCGGGTATGCTTTAACAAAGGCATTTTGCGTTGCATTTTGCTTGACATTCTTTTCAATATTTGATGTGCTGGCCAATTCTTCTTCTTTATTGGATTGTACTCTTTGTCCTAACAATGAAACGTCAAATCAAACATATGATAAAGTATCGATATGCCAATCACCTTTGGGAAGCGTAATTGTGTTTTACAGCTTGTGAGATGTTTCGCGAATTGTGTCAGATTTTATTGTTCTTTGTTTACGCAAGCACGAAAGAAGAAACCGGTAAGTGACCGAGCAAGCTCATCAAAAGACTAGAGAAGATTCCCAACAGACCAGGCTTGATACAGGATCTGTACAAATGGTTTCATTTGCCATGATCCTTTTTATTTTTTCTCCTTTCCGAGATTATCCATGAAAGTTTAATCTTGCTATCCGGTTATGCCATGTCGCTATTCACATGTTGGGAAGCTGTCCATCATTTTTATCCTGACCCTGATGGTAACATATGCATATGCATGGACATTAGAAATTGAAGGTTACGTATTTGCACGTTGGAAAGGCACAAATTATTTCATGCTTTTAGAAAGAAGATCATAGGAGTTTTCAAACAGATCTAGGTGCGACTATAGAGAACATTTGGAGGCTTTTCAAAAGATATGTTAACCAATATTTTGTCATACACTCATAGCTCAATGTTAAATATATTCTTGCTATCTTTATATCTGGACAAATTGCATGTTCCTCTTGAAACTAATCCATGTTCTAGCATGAACCATGCCCTCTTATACATGTGTTCAACTAGAATATCCAAGCTTCTTAGTAATTAATATATAGATCCTTAAAGTTTACCTATGTTTGCTTTTGTTAGGGCCCGAAGGGCCCAAAATTTTTTTTAGTATAACAACCAACACATAACTACCATTAATATTAATTAACACAAACCATTGGGTCCAACACATTTAAATTAAAAAAACCCCTTAAACCCCCTTTGGTTTGGGTGCATATTCACACGGGGGGTGACATAGGGCTGTGAGAGCCCTTATAATTATGTTTTGCACATACAAAATCAACACCATATAGTGTATTGCCTGAAATCTTATAGTATTTTGCAAATCTTATTTTACAGTATAACAAATTATGTACATCCATACCCCACAAACGAGAAACTTTGTGTACGGTGTAGATTAAGGAATAAGGGGTGAATATGCCTATCCAACAGCTCACGTTGCCCGGAGTCACCCCCCGTGTAAATATGCACCCAAACCAAAGGGGGTTTAAGGGGGATTTTAATTTAAATGTGTTGGACCCAATGGTTTGTGTTAATTAATGTTAATGGTTTGTGTTAAGGGGGATATCACCTTCTGCCCATGTGATACGTAGTCTGCTGTTCGATTACCATGAGATTCCCCTCATATGTGTTTTATCGAGCTGATATAAATGGATAAATAAACAAATATCCATCGCAATGACAGTCTAGTGGTCAAGCCGTTGGTTATGGGCAACACCCACCCAGGCTCAAAACCCACTGATTGTCATCGGGTGATTCACAGAGGAAAAATATATCCATCGCGCTTGCATACTAGTGGTCAAGCCATTGATCATGGGCATCCCCCACCCAGGCTCAAAACCCACTGTCTGCCATCGGATAGTAGCAAAAAAGGATGAAAAAAAGATATCCATCGCGCTCGCAGTCTAGTTGTCAAGCCATTGGTTATGGGCAATCCCCACCCAGGCTCAAAATCCACTGTCTGCCATCGGATGGTGGCAAAAAAGACGAAGAGATAAGAGTGAAAAATAGAAAGAAATAAAGGAATGCAAAAAATGTTACAATAATATATAGTGGGAATCCTATGGTCATCGACCACAGAAACCATGTATCATATGGGCAAGAGAACACGAGGCAATAGCACAGGTTCAAATCCCGTGTGTTATCAAACTACTAAATTGCGCATGAGCTGTATATATTCATAAAAAAATATCACAAATACATTTCAAATTTCGTAAAGCTTTCATATTAATTTGGCTTCAAATGAATATTGCATTATCACACATTCGACATTAATTAAGGTCCAATTGTATGGGTTTTAAAAAGAGAGGTGTTCGCGGCGGCCGCCACGATAAATTTCTTGTAGAATATAATAAGTCATACATATGGAATGTAATAAATCATATTTTTAGGAGGCAATGTGAAGGGGTAAGGCGCTTCATCGTTGAATAAAAGTTGGAGGTTGTGGTTATGCCCAGCAAAACAACCACCTTTTAGTTCCTACTCTAGGCCATAATCCAAAGTACACAAATCTGTACACTGAGAGTTCAAACATACACTTGCGGAGCTGATTCGAGAGCCATGGCGGGCAGAGGAAGAGATTCCGGCAGGGGCCGAGGCGGAATGGCTCCAGGCTTGCGCCCCGTTTCTGAGGCCGATCGCATCGACCTTATGGAGAGGCTTCAAAAATTCCGTGATAGTCCTGAAGAACGTAACGACATTACCCTTTTGCTTCTTATTTTGTTTCATTTACATGGAGAAGAGAAAATATTGAACAGGTTATCTCAACGAAATTTCTGTCAACACCATAGACTAGATTCTGATTGCAGCAGCAGTTTACTATTTGTATATGGAATTGGCATTACTTTTACATTTACAGCGATTGGTCATTTGCAGAGATGACATTTGAAGCCGGACTAAGCAATCATGACCGGGCAGTAGTTCATGATTTCTGTAAGAAAATGGGCTTCAAATCAAAGAGTCATGGGTATGTTGTCATAGAACCATAACAAGTTTTATCTGGTGGATGCTGTTCTCATGATCGGTGTTTTGATTGTATGCAACATGCTCCATTATGCCAGTAAGGGGAATGAACGACGTTTATCAGTGTACAAGTCAAGTTCGAACCAATCCAAAGCTCAATCCAAAGCTGCAGAGCTTTCTTTTTCGTCTCAGAGTGAGCAAAAGATACATGAACTGTTCTTGAAGTTTCCTCCTGTCGAGAACGAAGACGATAGTACATTCAACATTCCTGCAAAGATTTTGAGAAAACCTGATTCAGGGATTGTTAACAAATCTGGTATGATAATGTCTTCTGAGGAAATATCCAAGCAAGTCACTCTACTTTCTGCACGCATAGAGAAGATGCCAGCTGTTCGGAAGGTGAGACAACATTTTTTATGAGACATCTTGAAGTTCCTAAGCTAACATTTGAGGATGTTTTATGCAGATTTCTGAAGATCGAGCCAAGCTTCCAATAACGGCTTTTAAAAATACGATTACATCTGCTGTAGAGAAACATCAGGTAATGTAGCTTATAATTCATGTGATGTACAACGTTAGTTAAGGAGTATAATTTTTATGTATAGTGAACCAAGGAGATGTTCAAACACTAGTTACCTTTTAAAAGACACACCAGGAAAATCCCTTTAGGTTCCTCTCTGCTTTGCAAGGTCCCCAATATTGTGAAGATAAGCTTATTGCCTTATGCAATTCAATTGTTATTCTCAAGGTCTATGGAACGTCTCTTGCAATTCAAGGTTTCAGCGGTTAATACAGTACTATTCTACTAGGTAGCAGATGGAGCTATTGGTGGAAAGATATTGCTTATCTGCTGAGGACACCTTACATACTAGTGGAAATATAAGCTGCCACAACTCGACAAGGATAATATATAGGATCAGTTTGTAGGCTTTTCTATTGAAAGAGGCTTTGTTTTTTAAGTCTACCATCACAATTAAGGGCTATTACCTAGGTGTCTTTTAAAACTTTCAAGTTTTGCACGCCTTAAAAAATGCACATTGTCTGGTGAGATTCAAAGGGAGGGTCAATCTGTGGAGAATAACTTTTGGTTGAATGCAGTTATCACATTTGGCTATAAAGCAGGTGGATGTTAGCAATAAGATAACCTTCATGTTATTTGTTCTGTAATTTGATCTGCATCACTTTGTATCTGGCAGGACAGGTGGTATTAATTGCTGGCGAAACAGGATGTGGAAAGACAACTCAGGTCTGCCAGCATTTGCCCATGTTTTCTAACTTGTTTCTCGATATCAAAGTGGACTGATCAGTTTTGTGGTCTTATGGATCTCTTTTACTTTTCATATTTGAAATTTGCCTGATGATTATCAAAGAACAAATGACTTTAAAAAGTTAGAGCGGAAATTGTTGGAGTATAAGCCATTGCTTGTGTGCCAAATGTGGAGCGCTAGTTGAGGCATCGCGTCCATAGTCTATATTATGTTTGACGGAGGGTTTTCTCATGGGGTTTAAGCTATTTGGTCGACAAGCTTCACTCGCTCTTTTATGCAATCTCTTCTCACATCCCATTCAGCAAGAGTTTTCTTGAATCAGCCATCTGTTCCCTAAAATGATCTAAAGTTATTAGGCAGAAATACCCGTATTATTTGGTGAGACATGCGTGGCATAAAACTTTTATTCTCTCTGATTTGATTTGTTTTCGATCTGAATTGTTACATGCCTTATATTCTGGTCCCAATTGAGTTAACAGGTTCCCCAATTTATCCTTGATACAATGTGGAGTCAGGGTAAACCATGCAAAGTTATTTGCACACAACCCCGGAGAATTTCAGCTATTTCAGGTTAAAAATTATTTAATGTTTGGATTTCTTATGCTAATCTTTCACTGGAATAGAGATGACTGTCTTCTTGGACTGGAAATTGTTAGCAGATTTTCCCAACTGTTGTGTCGTTATAATGGGCAAAGATTTACAGGTTTTAGGTTGTCATCCTAAGAAAGAACTTATCCTCAAGGCTTAGTTTTGAGCATTACACAATGATCAATGGTGATATCTGATGTGCAATGCACTTTCAAGTTTTTTCTTCTTGATGTGACATGGGCTTTATAAGGTTTTGTGCGCCCTTGTCAATATTTAGTTTGGATGTAACATCTCTGTCGAGTGAGATTATTTTTAGACATTTGTGAAGTGCTTTCGGAAAACAATTAAGTTCAGCATTGCATTGCTTGTTGCAGTGGCTGATCGTATTGCTACAGAACGTGGAGAGCCTGTTGGCGAAAGCATAGGCTATCAGGTTACCATTTAGCTATATTTGAACATTGACAAGGCAAAATTCTCTTGATTTCTATGTTTTTTTGGTTATTGCCGAAAAGAAAGGTTAAGACATAATTTCCCTTACATAAGTTGGACTCATTTCTGTCATTCCCTTAAATAAGTTAAATGCATTTCTGTCATATGTAGATAGCAATAAATTTATTTAAAAAAACACGAGTGAATAGCCAGAGGAATTGATTTAAGAAAAAGCAACAGCAAAAAGGAACTAACAAATTGTGTCATATGACAGCCTAATTGAACTAAGAAAACCAGCTATTGCAGCATGCATTCAGAAAATGCTAGCCAATAGTAGGACATTATCATGAAACACTGCCGGCATATGCAAAGAGAGCAGATGTGTAATCCTGGACAAGGAATGATTGGAAAAAAACTTGCAATAGAGGGTGATTCCTTTTGCCTCCTGCTCACGAACAATGCATACATGATTGGTTTGAAACGTCAAATTTTGGATTTGTAAGTATGGGTCTGGACAGTCAGAAATGTTCCTTCTGCCCTTTTCATTGCCAACAACGCATGCATGTTTGTTCAATCAAACATTGCACATGTATGGGTTACATTGAGGAATTGGATGGCATCTTGGTGCTCATTTTGATGTTAAAGGTGAAATTTGGAAGTCAAATCAAATGGAAGATTGCCTTGAACACCACCTTTTCAGCTCCAAGCCCTCACTTTTATTGGATCAGAAACCATTTCAAATGCCATTAATCAACATTCTTCTTTCAATCTTGCACCTTCTCAACATGGCCAGGAAAATTTCCTATGATTGTAGTGGCCAAAGTGTCTGGCGGCCTGTTTTGGTATTCATAGCTTTATCATTCTTCATTTTCATTGTGTGTCATTAGTGTACTTTTTCTTATAAGAATCTCAAAAAACTTTTTGGCATCTGGATGTTTCTGATAGGCTAAGCGATGAGGTATCTCTTAAGCGCGGTTGGCCCTTAACATGCCTATTGCATCTCCAGCATTGCAATAATCCTTTGGGAAAGAAGTAATGTTGGCAGAGGAGATTTTGACCTTATTGCATAGTTAAGACTAATTTAGCTACTATGTCTACGTTTTATAATGTTCACAAGGCCTGGCAGTGACCTTACTCTACTTGGTCTTGAGAGGATATAGGTCGAATAATGATCAAGTTCACAAGAATTGGTGTTTGAAATGAACTATATCCTTCCAATCAAGTGGTGGTTTTTGTGTACAGTATGTAGACAAAACATGAAGGAAAAAGATGTCAAAGTAATTTTTAGATATCTAACATTATGGGTGAGAACCATTTGCTTAAAAAAAAGGATCAAATTTTCGAACATTAATACACTGCCACACTTAATCTTTAAGATCTTTGCATTACATGTTGTTTCCTTTCTTTCTTTCCATTCCTCAGTAACATCCAATATGGTTGTGCAGATAAGGCTAGAAGCAAAAGTTGGACCTCGGTGTTCTTTGCTTCTTTGTACAAATGGTATTTTACTCCGCAAGTTGGTTACGCCAGATGATGCAAGTGCAGATGGTCTTGATGCTACTCATGTTATTGTGGTGCGTGATAGATTACCCCATTGCATCTGTTGCTACTTTTATAATTTATTCTTTTACAAAAAATACACATGTAAGCTTTGTAGGCCTTATGTTGAATGGTAGCAACAATTCTAAAGAAATAGCAGAACACAAATGGAATATTTGATTTCTATAGGTGTTGGTGTTGTTCATTAGCTTCTAAGCACCCAAATTTGAAAATAGCACGAGGGACCTGAGGTGGCTGTTTGTCTCCATGGAAGCAAAGCAGCCACATCTACTGGAGGTCGCATTCATCCTTACGAATTCGAGTTTAATTGCTGGTAGCAAGCAGCAAAATAAGTTGTGGCATTCAGGAAAGTATAAGTAACTACAAAGAGATTGCAGGCGCAGATCACAGGTCTATACGCGATATCGTTACGCACTTTGAAGATATTTTGCTAAGCCAGACAAAAGGATTAAGATTGTTTTCTTCAAAAGAACCAAGTGAAATTCTTAAGAAGTATGAACCATATGGGAAAGGCGACTTTGACAGACCCTCTGGCTTTTATACAAGAGTGTTAAAAGTGTCAAATGCGTATAGTATTCCACCTATGCTAAGATGTCATATTGGGTATGATATGTCGCCATATGAAGTCAAGAACTTGAAGCTCACAGCCAGTCTGGTATATACCTGCATGCATTCGGAAAATAGGTTTTCTGTTACATGTTTTCATTGGTGCAATTGAATTCATTACTGTAGCACTTTTGTTTAACCCTCATGCATTTGTGCGACTTCTGGAAGAAGCACTAAGTTGTTCATGTTGCAGGATGAAATTCATGAACGCGACTGCAATGCAGACTTCTTGCTGGTTGTGCTCAAGTGAGCTCTAGTTTAATACCCCCCTTTTTAGTTTCTTGAAGTTTTGATGCAACAACCTAGATCTTTTCACATGATGCAGGGATCTTCTATCATTAAGGCCAGATTTACATGTGGTTAGTTATCTTTTTAAATCAGATATTAGATTAAATAATGTAAAAGATCCAGAAGCTGATATCTTCTTTTGGGACCTGTCTAGATTTTAATGAGTGCCACGCTAGATACAGCAATATTTTCTGCCTACTTTGGTAACTGTCCCGTTATCCAAGTTCCAGGTTTTACATTTCCTGTAAGTCCAAATAATGCTTAGTGTATTTTGGACTTAAGTGAAGGGACTAAACCTTTTGTTACAGGTTCAAGTTTATTATTTGGAGGACATTCTTACAATGACAAATTCCAAGGATGACACAACCACAAGTATGGATAAGATGGCTGAAGATGCCAGGATTAGCATTACGAAGGAAGATGCTGAGAAAATGGATGCTGCACTAATGTGTGCCTGGTCAGAGGATGACTTTGAACCACTAATGGAAGTTTTAGCAGAGGGTGGTGGTCCTCTGGTGGTAAATTATCAACATTCTCTAACAGGTGCAACTGCCCTGATGATAGCTGCTGGAAAGGGTAGGGTTGATGATGTTGCATTGCTTTTGTCTCTTGGGGCAGACTGGTCTTTGGTTTCAAAGAACAATTATGATGTCTTAGGCTGGGCGAAGGAGCATAGGCAGGATGAAGTTATTGCACTTATTACCGAGCACCAAAGTAAATCTTTGGCTGACAAAGAAGCTGCCTTACTTGGCGATTATCATAAATCTATTGACCAAGAAGAGGTTGATATTTTATTGATACAACGCCTTCTGTGTAAGCTTTGTACAACACTTGACTCAGCAACAAATGGAGCAATTTTAATATTTTTCCCAGGTTGGGAAGACATCACTAGGTGCAAAGATCTTTTGCTATCTTCCCATATTTTTGGTGACCCATCAAAGTATCTTATATTACCACTACATTCTATGATCCCCATGATTGAACAAAAGAAAATATTCCATAGACCACCTCACGGTGTTCGCAAGATTATTTTAGCCACCAACATTGCAGAAACAGCAATTACCATTGATGACATTGTCTATGTCATTGATAGTGGAAGAATCAAAGAAAAAAGTTACGATCCATACACAAACGTATCAACATTCCAGACTGCATGGATCTCAAAGGCCAGTTCAAAACAACGTGAAGGTCGTGCTGGTAGATGTCAGCCAGGAGTTTGCTATCATATGTTTTCTAAAGTTCGAGCTGCTGCATTGCCGGAGTATCAAGTTCCTGAAATGAAAAGAACTCCCCTTGAAGAAATCTGTCTGAAGGTAGTAACAAGGAAATGAGCTCTATTCTATGCTTTATTGGCAGTTTCTGTTGCATCCTTACCAATGCTGTCTTCTTTACAGGTCAAACTTCTGCAACCTAATGCAAAAATCAGAGATTTCTTAAGCAGGGCTCTTGATCCTCCAGTAGATATTGCAATTCAGAATGCTATTCAGTTGCTTGTGGATCTTAAAGCTCTTACTGATAAAGAAGAACTTACAGAAATTGGGCAGCGGCTTGGTCCTTTGCCAGTGCATCCTGCAACAGCCAAAATGTTGATGCTTGCCATTTTACTTAATTGCCTTGATCCAGCCCTCACACTTGCCGCTGCTGAAGGTTGTCGCGAGCCCTTTGTGTTGCCTATGGCCCCAGACCGGAGGAAATATGCAGTTGGTGCAAAACAAAAGCTTGCATCTAGATATGGTGGTTATAGTGACCATTTTGCAGTAATTGCTGCCTTTGACTGTTGGAGAGAAGCGAAACGAGATGGTCACGAGCAGCGCTTTTGTTCAGACAATTTTATTTCCTCGGGCATTATGATAATGCTGGATGGAGTAAGGCGCCAATTGCGTCGCGAACTTCTAGAGAGAGGATTTTTACCTGCCAATGATGCTTGCAACGTCAATGCACATGATGCTGGCATTATACGAGCTGTCCTTACAGCGTTTTATATCCATTGGTGGGCATTATTCTGCCCCTCTTTCTAATGGGCTTAGCAAAGGGGTGGTGCAAACTGCAAGAGGAGAAAAGGTCCGTATACATCCACAGTCCTCCAACTTCCGTCTTATTCATTATGGCTCCCAGAAAAGTGAGACATATGTGAACCATCTGTTAGCATTTGATGAGATTACCCGAGGAGAAGCCCAAGTCTATGTTCGGAACAGCACCCTCGTGAAGCCACATCCATTGCTATTTATCTGCAGTGAATTAGTTGCTGCACCCCTTGATTCCAGAGAAGATTCAGATGATGATGAAGCTGAAGATGATGACCCTGATGATCCTTTGACCTTCAAGGAAAAGCCCCCTAAGGAGAAGCAACTTATGGATTCTCCTGATAATGCAATTGCAGTTGTATTGGACCGGTGGCTTCGATTTAGGTCCACATCTATCATGGTTGCACAAGTTTACTGCTTGCGCCAGCGGCTGATGGCTGCACTTGCATATAAGGTACGGGAACTGCAAACTACAGATATTTTGTCCCAGGTAAGAAGTATCTGTTTGTTCTTGTGCAGATAAAACATCCACATAGAAGATTACCAGATATGCTCGCAGAATCTGTTCATACCCTTGCTTATGTTCTATCATGTGAAGGCGTACTGGATGTTGAAGATCCATTTGCAGGCTCTTCAGGCTCTTCAGGATTTAGCAGACGAATGCCAAGAGTTGATGGTGAAAGAACAAGGTTTGAAGCACAACCTCTGCGTAATGGTTATCGTGAAGTTGCATCAACTCAGCAGCAATATGTGCCTGTGAGAGACCTCAGAACTACAAGAATACAGCAGCCTAATGCAAGCAACTCTCGCTATCGTGGTGAGTATAAGGAATCTTGCATGCCTGTAAAACGCTCTCGAAGAGACGGTGGAAGATAATTATTTGGAATTGGAATTACCCATGACATGGGGTCATCAGTTTTGTTACTTGTATGATGATGTGGAAATTTTATTTTGGATGGTGTACAGAGCGGTCCACGTGACTTCTGAAGAACCTTGTACTTCAGGTCTCTCGCCAAGTCTGAATGATGTGGCGTTCTTTCTTGCAGAATGAGAATACATGAGAGGTAATGCTACTTACTCACATTATTTTCCTAGCCAGTGGTGTCAAGAATTAAGAGACATTGTTCCTGTAATTTAATGCCAAGTTGCTTGTGCTGTGGGAACTAATATTTGCGCATATCAATTGTTTTGCAGCACATATTTTGTAAGTTACTTTTATCTCGCACCTAAACTTAGATGCCACTGTCTATGAAGTTATCACGTTCTGTCATGTAAGGTACTGCAGCTTATCATTGTAACATTCGGCATATGTAAAGCCAAAGTGCAAGAAAATTTTCCCTAACCTAAATGTATCATGTTTCATACTTAATAAGAAGTTAATTTTACAAGTGGAATCACCTCGGTGTAATTATAAAAAATGATCATCTAATCAGTAAGTTAAACTTGCATAATAAAGTTTTAGCTCAGTTGTTGGTTATATCAAGAAATATAGGCCAATTTAGGGCTTCCCTAGGCCAATTTAGGGCTTCCCTTTGCTTTGTTGCAAAGCCAGACGCAGAATTTGTCGTTCCCATTACCTTCGACAAGCTGAGTTCTTTGCCCTACATTAGCACAGATGACCTGAGAAGTTTAAGATGCTAGATGATCTGAAAAATTCAAGTTTTGGCGTAGGTGATTTTCTACTATAGTCACGGCTCTCACATTGGGATATGACATCATTTATGACTCTAAACCAAAAAATACGACACATAGAATTGAAGTTGTTTTTCCACCATAAAGTGTCATAAAATAGGACACCAATAAAATGCCAATGGAAAACCATCAAAAAATAAGGAATGTCTTATTTTAATTTTAATGATATAATTAACATATGTGACATTGTTTGTTTTTTTTTGCGTCTCTTATTTTTGACCATTGATCTCTGGAATATTTCGTGTTTTATTGTTAATTCATCTTTAATCATCTTTATGGGTCTATTTTGCATCTTTCAATTCGGACCTTTGATTTGGCGAATATTCTATGTTACATTCTAAATCAAAGCTCAGTTATTGGTTACAAGAATTTGTCGTGGCAGCCTTCGCCGCCACTGGTTGGTGGTTTTTAGTAAGTGCCTATGTGCACGGGAGTTTAAAGTAACTATCTTTTTAAAGTAACTATCTTTATATTGCATCTATGCTAATAATTATGGCACTATCCAATTATCTAGTGCATGTAGTAGAGTATGATGATACCATGCATAACACAGTGCTTACATCTATATATCAATTAATGATGCAATAGAATAGAATAATAGCGTCTAAATTTTCTTCAGAAGGAAAAAATGCTTGTGAGTGCAAGTTTGATGCAAATGCAAAGCTTAAAATGTATGCATTGCTGAAGAATGGATCTGCAAATAACAATAACAATGCCAGATTGGGATATGGCAATAATAAATCGTTAGCCATTACTCTTTAGTTAGAAGGGATATTTCTCCTTTTCTTAAAGCAACCTTCAAATTTCTCACTATGGTATCCATATAGCATTTATTTTGCACCTTCTCCGATTTTGGCTTGGGATTTATTAGTGGTCAACTTGGACTAATGATAGTCAACTAGCGTTCAATCTTTAATGTTATTATCAACGTATCTAACGTACAATCCAATCTTCTTTTGTTACCAAGGCTCTTGTCTCCTCATACGGCAGAGAAATCCGATAATTTAAATCTCCAAACCAGATAATCTGGCTGCACTTAAAAACAGAAGAAATTATCAAAATGAACCCCCAATTATGAAAATAGTACCATTTTTCAAGTCACATACTCGTGGTCAAGAATATTTTCAGGTAGGCCTACTTCAGATGACTTGGATGAGCTAGGAAAGTATGTTTTACGCAATATTTCTATCACATCTGCATTATGCCGAAATTCATCTCCTTCTTTTTCTCCAGCCGTTAGATGTGTGCAAACAAAACACAAACAAAACACAAACTTGTCTGATGAAGGGACATGCTTATTGACACTGACCCCTGCACCAGCATAGATGGCTTAATTCAGCTTCAATGGTGAAATGTAAGGCCCAAGTATATGAGAATTAATCTGTTTTCCTTTTAAATCCTTCCCATATCCATCTGTTATGTTGCATTTCCACCTTCGGTGCTTGTCAGCATCCGATAAGCATTACCAGGGATCCAATAGTAAGAATAAGAATTCAAATGTATCTTTGACTCCATCTGAACCTGGATACCGACAGATGTTCTGCCGCCCAATATCTAAGAGCAGCTCTAAAGCCTTTGAAACGGAGTGCATCCACTATTTTCATGCCCAAAATAGATCAACTGCTCCAGATTAAGCTTACTTCATAGCTTATCGTGAATATCTGCAAAAAGCTGCAAAAGACGAGATGAATCTGGATTATAACAGCTGAAGCATTACTCGAAGAGGAAAAAGAGCGCTAATTGAGAAAAAAATGGCGAAAAAAAAAACCCAATAGGCATATGTGTATGTGATCCTATAATGGACCATTTTCGCCGGATTTGAAGCAAGAAACAAATCCAGAGCTACCTGGAAGGTAGAAGGAGCAGCGGGCGCTTCTTTACTTGAATCGGCGATGGTGAGAGGGATCGATAAACATCCGTGATATGAAAACCAAATGAGCGGGAAGATACCATAGCTGGCGTTTCAGAGATGGAAGCCGGAGTAAGAATATTGAGAAAGGAAGAAAGGAGGTTTTGAGCTTGCATTCAAGCAGCTCAGAGGGTCGGATTTAGGAAAGATTGAAGAAAAGAGGTGGCTGGATCAATCTTCCGGCGGGCGGGGCCTCGCGGGCTGGAAGCGGGCTTGTTCGGCGAACGGGGGCCGCGGATTTGAAGCAGTCTTGTTTCTAGCCCGGGCGCATACATGCCTTCTACTAAGCAGATGAATTTCATTTGCTTGTTAGATCCGACTTTCCTTTCAAAGATCCTCTTCTCGGCTTCTCAATGATATTAACTGCTCGCCCTCCTTTCCGCAAACCTCTTCGAAATTCTTGGCTTCTTCTTGCATTGATCGGGGATTCTGCCCCTTGCCCTTTATATATAACGCTTGAAAGAATAGGCTGGAAACTTCCAGAAATTGGCGAAAGCTTCAGGTCCATACTCGAAACCTCCAGAAGAAACTACCGTCTTCCAAACTTTTTTTATGTAGACACGTGTACAATTCATATCATAAATTTCCATTAAAGGCACCAGCACCTAAGCTGGCCCCTTACCTCCCATATTACAATTATATATTAGAGATATCAAGAAATATGCGCAAATTTTATCCGCCTAGGCCAATTTAGGGCTTCTCTTTGCCTTGTTGCATAGCCAGACGCAGAATTTGTTGTTCCCATTACCTTCGACAAGCTGAGTTCTTTGCCCTACATTAATACAGATGACCTGAGAAGTTTAAGATGCTAGATGATCTGAAAAACTCAAGTTTTGGCGTAGGTGATTTTCTACTATAGTCATAAAATATGGCTCTCACATTGGGATATGACATCATTTATGACTCTAAACCAAAAAATACGAAGTTGAAGTTGTTTTTCCACCATAAAGTGTCATAAAATAAGACACCAATAAAATGCCAATGGAAAACCATCAAAAAATAAGGAATGTCTTATTTTAATTTTAATGATATAATTAACATATGTGACATTGTCTGTTTTTTTTTTTTTTGCATCTCTTATTTTTTACCATTGATCTCTGGAATATTTCGTGTTTTATGTCTAATCAAAGGCCACTACATTTTTCATCAACAATTCCCCTGCCACTTCCAATGGTCCAAACCGAAAAACCTCCAAAAGTGAAAAAATCAATGGTTCGTGTGCATTCTGCTCCGGCCTTCTCTGTCTACTCCGGTCTTCTGATATCTGCCATCAATCCTAGCTCCAGCTTATGGTTTAATAACTGATGTCCAGAATCGATCCTGGTGGCCTTCTCTGTCTACTCCGTCCTTCTGATATCCGCCATCAATCCTAGCTCCAAACACCCACTTGCTGCAAATCCACGAAGCTTCACTCGTTCCAGGAAGACTGCTGAGCATGAATCCATGAATCTGGGTGCCGAGAATGGACATATGATATAAAAACAACCTTGCCGCCTTCCCACAAACCATGTCTTGCCTCAACTCTGAAAACCAGAGCACCTCAGCTCTGAAATCTGGGTTTTCGGCAGCTTAGCAGCTTAGCTCCCACATCTGCTTTCCCATTACATTTCTCAATCTAGCCTAATAATCTCAGAGCACATCCTGGATCCAGAATCGGCCTTATCAGAATTATCTGCCTATCTACCCATCCACAGCACAAGAACAGCCGGAGGAGAACTGAACCAAATTAGGGTCCTCATTCCCGCCCAATGCTCAAAACCTGGAGGTTTCTAGAACCGAAAACAATGGCATGGCAACAGCAACTGTCCGCCCAGTAGAACTTCCCATGTGCGCATCAGATTCCTTCCTAAATAATCACAGCAACGCCAAAATAATCACATCTCGGAGCCGATTTTGGAATCCTATTTTACTGCACAACAAGCAGCTCAAATCACTCAAGAAATATAGTTTGACTATGGTTTTGCATACAATACACCCCCAAAATCTAGGCAAAACCATGAGTAAAATATTGTCCCCAAATACCAAACGAAATAATTAGAAGTTTATGACATTGTCTTATTTTATATACTGGGGGAATTCCCTTGGTATAAAATAAGATTTTATTTCCAATAACCAAAACTACCCAATATGTCTTATTTTTAATTGTAGAAAACTATTTTTTTCTTACTTGCTTATGCGGCTCAATGAAAATGACTAAAATATGAGACACCGCTGTAGTGAAAAGTCACCCCTGGAATGCCTCTTGGGCCTCGATTCTGGCAAGGAAAAGAAGACTATGGAATAGGAGTGATCATAAAAATCAGGGGATGACATTTTGCCTTTCTTTAATCAATCTTAAAACCTGCTCCGTAATAGACTGTGCATGAACACCTGACAATATAGAAACAGGGTCGATCTTTTTGTCCATGGTGTATTTTTATGTTGACACGTGGCATTGCCAATAACCGGGAATGGAAGTTGGGTACACTCATTCCAGATAACAGCTTCAGCCGGTCACGTTTATTTTTTCAACAAGTTTCATTCCATACATCTGTTACATTCGAAGCTAAAAAGCACAAAATCTATTCTTTTACATTCAAAGCTCAAAAGCCTGTGAATCTTAGACTCAACAATGTGAATCTGTCTTTAGATCTCAACAATCTAACAAGAAGCTTACCTCCGATGCTTGGAGCTCTTCAACTGAATATTCTCCACAATAACTTCAACCATCAATTTCCTGTTTACTTCAAGCCCAATAATGAGCTCTTTTCCAAACCCGGGTGGAGTCCTGCCCCAAAATCCGACCCAAGACAAAAAGCAGAGCATTTTTTTCCTCTTTAACTTAGGATAACTTAGGACATAGCATTTCTTGGAAAAATCAAAGCATTCTGCGTAGACAGAGCACTTAGCTTGGAAGATCTCACCCATAACAAAGTTTAAAATGAAACGCACTTATTTGCTGCAAACGCACTTCAAAAGGAATCTTTGAAAGATTCCCTAAAATTCCCTTAAAAAAGTCCATTTTTAAGATTTTTTTGTGACAGGTGTGACAATTTAAGTAATTTAGGTACCATTTTTGAGGGGTTGATTGAACATAACTTTCATGCAAAAATTTTAAATAGCAATTTTTATCCTCCTAAACTAGAACAAAAAATAATTACTTTTATAAAGTGTAGCAAAAAAGGGGCAATAAAAAAAAATAGCAAGGGTAGTAGAGTGACAAAGAAGTGATATATTCAAGGTTGTGAAAATTGTACAAAATTATGAACAAAATTGTCAAAAATATAGGACATTTTGACAGACAATCATCACCTGCACTTTCTGTTCTTTACATGTTCGAGTCATCGGACAAACTTACATTTTGCAGCAAGATCAGGATGCATCTCATCCTCTGACTCATTTATTCCCTGATCACTTGAGCCTTCATCCTCAGCTTCACTCTCAAAACTGGATGTACTCGAACGATCTTCTTCCTCACTGTCTACAAGTGAGTCTTCATCATCATCTTTTTTGGCCACCTTTTTGGCTTGTTTGTCTAATCCACATGCCGACCTTATTAAAGTTTGAGTGACCATAATGTAACTTATTAGCGGCAATCGTAACAAAGTCATATGCAAGAACCTTTACTTCGCTTAGATCTATGGCCAGTTGCTTGCTTTGGACTTAGCTCTCTTTCTCACTCTTGTTTTTACCATCTCCAAAGTATAACTCCCACTGAAAGCATTGGCAGCATTCGTTCTCATCTAGTGCACTTTTAATTGAGTGGGAATTCCATCCTCTCTTGTTACCTCCAAGACTTTAGCTAGCGAATGGCCTCCCGTGATTCATCATTATCACCGGGGGGCGCTTATGAGCATTCCTTTCGAATCTCCGAGATCGAACCATATACTCGAAAGCAACTTGTTGTCTTTGTCGCCTAGGGCCGTGTACATGACTCATTCATCTTCATCCGAGCTAGCCAATATCTCTACATGTTCCTCTTGATTCTCAACTTGCACGGGAGAGTTTGCCTAGATGGCCAGGTTGAATAACCGGGTCTTCGACCTTGTAATGAAGCTTGCAACATGTCAAGTTGCCGAGAAAAAAAATTGAGGCCACCATAAAGCATCCGCCTCCCCAAAGTGGTTAGAGCAGGATCAATACTTGTCTCAATATAATCCAATGATTTGTTTGAGTCAAATGCTCTTCCCTCCTTTTTACTCTTTGTGATTTCTTTCAAGCTTTTTAGAGGCATTTGCTCTTCTGCAGAGAGCATGGAACTAGTATTGGGGATGGTGCTAATGAATTGAATACTGGCTGGCGGGTCACTTTGCAAGGATGTGGCATATTTCTTTCCTTGTAAGATGGCCTTGCCATCTACAAGTGAAATTTTGATCTGATGCTGAAATGTAATGTTTCTCAAGGGCTCAATAGCACAGTGACCCAGTTGATCTCTCCGAAAAATCCATTCTTTGAAATCATAAGTTTCTTCCAATAACTCGATGTCTGGACGAGGACTGTAGGAATCTTGGATAACCTCAATCATTGCTGGTAGGCTGAGAGCTTTTTTTCGAGCAAGACGTTTAGAGAACCTCATCAACATCGATCAATTTGATCGTGGTGTGTATGACCAACAAGCGAGAAACCAATCTTCACCTTCTTGAAGATTTGTTTCTCTACCAAAGATAGCACGATAAGCAAACAACGCCTGATTCTTATTTTCCCTTGTCGTGTTGTCTAGCTGAAGATACAGAACCGGTGGTATATGTTCTAGATTGGAAAGAAGTTTATTCAATATTGTGATAGTGAGATTTGGATCAGCATGAATGTTTGGATAATTCAAAAATGCCTTGCAAGATAGTTTTCCATTAAATACCATAGCACCAACAACATGCAGATGTATGAAATCTTCTTCAAGAAAGATCCTTAGGCACATTGACAAAATGTGGTAGGGTGGTCTTCTTCCGTCCATTCCATCAATAACAACCGATATGTAGTTGAGTGGTTGTTCCAAAGGCTTTCTTCCTATGTTTTGTCAATTTTCTCCTTTCCAAAGATTGTTGTTCTCTCAGGCTTGTTCGGTTTCTCCTTCAATGCATCCAAATGAAAATATGTTTAGGAAAGAGCCTACTTTTTAGTTAGAACTAGGCAAGAACACGCCCCGAAGCTTACTTTTAGTGTGAAGTGTCCTTGCATTTTGTCTCCGAGCTTTTAATTCGAGAGCATGTAGCACAAAACAGGACATCCGGTGCTTTCTAGGAATGGACACGCGAGAAAACTCTTTTTCCGAGCACATTGAAGTAAGAGTAGCGGACATGGCGTTCTCCAGCCTCAACACACATGTCCTTATAATTATCGTAGACTTCACGTTTAGCGGAAGTTGTCACTCAAGTGGTACATGGGGCTGTTAGGGAGTTTCTCGCAAGACTCCTTAAAGAAACCTTCCATCCGGAAATACATTGAAGGGCATGAATTCGGATATACCTCCCCGAATGGCGTGTAGTCATTAATGCCCGGATTCTTGTCAAGCCTTTTCTTCAAAGCGGTCAAGTCGCCTCCCGCTGCCTAAAGCATGAATCAATTTGAAGGCCGCTTTGTGACGACGTGGCCACCAAATGCCGTGTAAGTAAACTTCTCACCACAATCGGCCTAATATTGAAGGCTAAGTAGCCCCTTTGGTCTAGCGAGTCATTGAATCAGAACTATCACGAATCAACCTCAACTCCTTTAGTCCAATCTTAAGCAAACAACGTTGAGAACAATAGTGCTTTGTATGTGTTGTCCTCAAGTGAGCCTCGGCCCATGAGTTTCTTTCTTCTAACGGTTGTACATGCTTTCTTGTGTAAGTTACGCTTTTAAGATTCTTACTTGCGGGGGCTTTGAATTCAACATAGAGTCTTGTGGCTTTGGTAGGTCCTCGTCTGAGAGATCAACATGAGGTGTTTCTTCGTCTGAGAGATCAACTTGAGGTGTACTTGTAGATGCTGATAGGTTTGGTGTGTGCAAGTCCTGGGGGGAGGTGCTTTCCCTCTCTCGGGAAAAATGTAATCGAGGTTGGTGACATAGTTGACCAGCTCCCCGGCGTCGTAGAACACGGGGAGTTGCGTGTCGTGACCGCTCCCACTTGTTGTAGTACCATTTAGCGAAATTGATGGAGTTGGCGTGATTTGCCTCCCGGGATTTAGCCTCCACGGTGGACTATGGGCTTAATACTAAAATGAAGTGGAGGAGGTAGTCCCGACCTCTCTAGCCCGAGGTGGGGTAAAACGCATTGGTGGGGGGGCAAACGACGCTCGGGGAGCGTGGTGTGGTGGAGTAAATTGAACTGGTGGTGGAAGCCGAGGTGGTCGTCTTTGGAGTAAACTCAACGGAGCCGGGGGTTTGAATATCTGAGGCGAATTTTTTCGGGCTACTTCCAGGTGTCAGTTGAGGGGGTGTGAATGTCATTGCAGGAGGAAGCCTGCGAACAGGAGTTGGAGGCTCTGCAATTCTTTTTTCTCGAGCCATACTCGTAAAAGTTACCACACACTTCGTATGAATTTATACGGACGTAAGAGCAGACGGTAAAAGTTTACAGAGGGATGGTATAAATTTATACAGAGAAGGCAAACTTGAAGCGGCAGACTGTATAAATTTATACAGAGATGGTATAAATTTATACGGAGAAGGGCAACATAGAAAAGAAACGGTATAAATTTATACGAAAACTCACAGACACTTGTATTGAAAACTTTATGGAGAAGCTATACCTAAAACTAAGACTTAGCGAGGTACTTAAAGGCGGGCCACCACCCTTTTTCTACATACATGCTAGGAGTCCAAGACGCCGAGCTGCACCTTATATACCCCCTCCAAATTGCTTCTCCGAACAGCTATAAGCGAATCTATACGACCATGGCCACGTAAGTCTACTATCCGTACTGTTTTAGTTTCTCTTTTGTTTTAATCTGTTAGAGTGTAAGCGCCCACGGTATAAGTTTATACTGATATGGTTCTAGATCGAGGGGTATAAATTTATACCGATCGTGTGAACGCGGTATAAATTTATACGGCTGTTAACGAAGCGTATAAATTTATACCGCTCCGCAACACAAAAATAAATTTATACCGCTAATGTTCGGGGCCGCCCGAACACTTAGCGGTATAAATTTATACCGACCGTAAATTGAACGGTATAAATTTATACCGCCGTGCTCGAAATGCTAAATTTATAATGCTTTAACCATTTCGAATCTTGATGTCTAGTGCTTAAAGAATGGTCCCGACCCTTAATATTTTGGTAATAAAGTTGTGTTTTAAGCTTAAATGACACAAAGAAAGTGTTAATTTAGTGTAGATTTTATGCCCTTTCAGCCTCTTTTTTTAATGTTTTTGTGTTTCAAAAAATCGAAAAAGGTTCTGTTTCTTGTATAAAAATGGTTGTTTTACGCTTTTTCCAGCCCTAAGATCAAGTTCGCCCTGGCCAATCATCAAAGGCCGCAAAGACCGCCGAACCACAGACTTATGAACTAAAAGAACAGACTTGGTACGTCCACAGGGGGGCAAGAGAGAGCAAACCCACTGAGGTGTACCTTTACTTGTGCAACCACTCAGGGAAGGGCAAGTTCAAGACTGATGATTATTACCCTGCTGGCGAAATGATAAGCCTTGTTACTACAGAGAACGATGATGAAGTTTTAATGCAAAGGCAACCATGACAAGGGGTGGTCTACTATGTTCTCAATAGTAGAATGCTTAGAATAAGCATGTGCAAGCCCAAAGACGCGTGCTACATTACATTGGACAATTACAAGAACGGCTTTGTAAGTTATTCTTAGTTGCTTTCTGTATAAATTTATACCGTCATTCTCTAAACTTAACCCTGCATTACAGGACATAGTGGAAATTTTGATGTCAGTAGTGCTGTGTGAAGAAAAACTGTTGGTGAAGGGTCTATGGTACCCCCTTAATGTCGAAGAGGAAGAGAAGTACGAGGAAGTAGTAGAAGAAGAGGAAGAGGAGGAACCAGTGGTAACAAAGGGAAAGGGCAGGAAGCATTCCCTTGTAGTAGATACACAGCCTCCTACCAAGAAAATATCTAGAAAAACAAAGCCATTGACTATAGAGGAGTCGCCAAGCTCTTCGTAAGGCTCCCGGAGCGGAACTATCGTTAGAAGCCCGCAGATAAGTCAAGTGCTATTCTCAAGCGGGTTAATGAAACCAAACTGCTCAAACAAACCATTTCTTTGACACTAAGCACTATCAAGAGGCCACCAAAAAATGAAGATGGGGTCAGAGTGTTGCAGGTCCGAAAGTTGTACGCGGCACATGTGGCCATTCTTAAGCAAAGAATGAGAAGAAATCCTCATGCGCATGTGTCGCCTCTAGTTGTTATGGTTGATAGAAGTCAGTGCAATCAATTACAGGATTACAAAAAAGCAGACTTCGAAGATTACACCTACTACGTCCTTGGAGGCACACACAGCTACAAGGCTAGAAAGGAACTCTCAAAGGAGGAAACCCGTAACGAGGTGTGGAAAAGCGTGGAAGCCCATATTTACGTGGGTGTCACGCATTTAAGAGGCAAAAGTTATTGCCGTAAGTCACAATCTTGACAATGACTTTCGCGCTAAAAATGAGCCTAATAGACAAGATCCGATTCATGCATCGAGTACGTGGAGTTCAAACAAATGCATGGAGAGGACTTCAAAAAATGAAGAACAAGCTTCAAGAGCTTCGAGAAGCCCGTGTGATTGAGTGTTGCTTTGAGCTATTATTCCGATAAGAAGCCCATTATGGTTGTCAAACAATACGATAACTATTTTCAGCTTCGCTTTGGACTGGTCAAGTAAGTAAATGCTTTATTTCACTCTTTTGTAATATGTTTAGCATGGTTAAAAGTGTATATTTAGCCCTGGCACGGTATAAATTTATACCGTTCACCTTCACGGTATAAATTTATATCGTGGGGCACTGTTTAAATTTTTACCGTGGCGGTGAAAGGTATAAACTTATACCGTGCCCTGGCACGGCAGGGCACGGTATAAATTTATACCGCCTCCCTACGGGATAAATGCAATGCAGGGGCGCGGTATAAATTTGTCCCGTCGCGGGGAACGGTATAAATTTATACCGCTCCTACACGATAAATGCATTATAGGGAACGCGGTATAAATTTATCCCGCGGGGGAGAACGGTATAAATTTATACCGCGTCTAACTGCACGGGCACGGTATAAATTTATACCCCTCACCTTCACGGTATAAATTTATACCGTGACTAGTCACGTGCAACAATTAACAGTGGACTTTGCAACTTTTACGCCACTCAACACTAAACTTCTTGCGTTTGCTTATTTACAGGTGTGGGACCTTCAAGAGAGAATTTTTTGTATGTTCGAAGACGGTGAGCTTAAAGAACAAACTAGCACCGCAGGAAAAAAACCAAAAAAAGGTGGAGAATCAAAGCAAAAAAATATGAGTATTGTGCCCTGGACGCAGTTACAGGGTCTAAAAAGTAAGGAAATTTTTGTTCGCCTTCTGGAAAAAGTTGTGGCCAAGGAATTCACATTAGACGAAATGGCCAAGGAAGCTAAGACGTAAGTCTCATTTGCTATTCCGTGTTCTTCATTCCCTTCAATTGTCTTACAACATTTTTCTTTGTGCAGTCAAAAAGATATAGTCACATGCCAGTCCGAGCTAATGACTCAACTAAACCTAGAGGACTGGGAAGAGTGCAAGCGTTTGTATCCAAGTTGTACCACTGACAGTGTCATTAGAGAACACGCTGTTAACTTCAGTGGCTGGGTAAGTTTTGCAGAAACTATGTTCTGTGTTTGTGCCTTTGTCTCACAGTCTTATTACAGAACAAGAAGAAAGGGCTGCCAGCTGGATTTTTAAACCTGGTTCGTAGGGCCAAGGAAGAGAGGCAGAGAATTAAGGCCATTGAACAAGGAAGAGAAATCGCCACCAGCAGTTTTGACACTAATTATGAGAGATTCACATCATTTGATCAGGACTGCTTGTACAAAGTTATCGAGGGTGATTGCACGAGGCTGGGGAGTCTTTTAGAGAAACAAAATTTTACATTATGCATCGCGGACATTCCTTATGGTTTTAAAATCAAGGATAGTGCTTTTGACGAGGAGGCTTTCACGCATGTGCAAGTCCGCTCTTTTTTGGATGGCCTCAAGGACGTCACGATATCTGCTAACTGGAGGGTCATTATTTTCCATTCCGACCTACAGACGATGTCGGTACTTAAGCCCATGGGAGCGGTCTGTAACGCTGGTTTTGAAAACTGCGTTTGGTAAGCTTCACATTCAACGCTTCTCTGCTTTTCTATAACTCCACGGTATAACTTTATACCACAGGTGCCTTAAGATTTAAATCTAAATGGCTGGAACAACTGTGGTATAAATTTATACAGCACGGCAACATTTGTATAAATTTATACGAATGGCTGCCGTGGTATAAATTCATACAGCAAGGCAACCATGGTATAAATTTATACCACCACACTATTATGCAAACTTCTTTTACTTGTTTTCTTTCTACTACTTTCTAATTGCTGTATTGTTTGGCAGGCTTAAAACAAACGTTAAGGGTCATGGTGGTGGTCCGCGCTTAGTGAGTTGTTTCGAGCATTTTCACATAGGGTTTTACAGCGCAGACGCCAAAAAAACCATGGTTCACTTTAACACGCAGAATGAGAAGACTCCTCCCTGCAATGCGTTTCAGTTCCCGGCGGTTTTGCAAAAATTAAGAGACCCACAGCGACAAGGCGCTGTGGTGTCCCATTATCAGAAGCCACAGCGTCTTATTAATAATTTAATACAGTGGTTTTCTCGCCCTGGGGACTGGATCTTAGACGCATTTTCTGGCTCAGGCACCACAGCAGTTTGCGCCCTTAAGCAGGGGCGCAATGTTGTCTCCGTCGACATAGACCCGGACAAAATAAGTTTCATCAGGACCAGGATAAGCTCTTGTGAATCCTTTCCTGATGAAAACGAGGAATTGGGAGCAAAAAATGGTGCTGGCGATGTAAAAGGCACATATACAGAAATCCAGCCTCCACTTACGGGAAGAAGAGATGAGGAGGTGGAGTTCGTCGATCTGGAGCCTGTGGTGCCTGAGCCAGAGAAACAGCCTGTACCTGTACCATTGGAATCAGAAGGGGGCGTCTCTGCTATTAAAACCTCGCAAGAGACAGATCCTAAGGGGTACAAGAGTCCTGTGGACTGGGAAGAGCCACCTCCCGTATAAATTTATACAGACATCATTTTAAACTAGCTTTCATTGTAATCTATGTGCTAAGAAATTCAATATATTTTGATGAAGATTTTTCAACTGAAAACTTTGTCTCTTTAACAATGCTTAATTAGAACAATTCTTTTTTCGATTCATGATTTCAGACTCTTTCTCTTTTCTATGTTTGATTTTCTTAGTACTTATATTAAGCTTGCAAAAACACAAAACTATATTTCCTTCTATTTTCAACAACAAATACTTAATGAGTTTTTAAATTTAATGTCTCTCTCCTCAAAACAAGCTTTTTTTTTCTTTGCCCTTTTTAAAAAATGAAAAGGCTTCAAAAATGTTGCTTTTTTTGGGGTATTTCGAATGCTATTTGCTCAACAATCTATTTTGCTCCCTATTTTGTCCACTTTTTTCAAGTTTCCAATTTTCATAAAGGAATTTTTCAAACGCACTTCTTAAATAAGTGCGTTTCATTTTAAACCTTGTTCCATGTAAGAGCATCGCCATTGTTCTGTACTGTTCGGTATTTATATCGTCTGAGTCTACTTGCTGACCATGGCTGGAGAAAAGAGAGCGTCAGAGCCACCACGACCTGTTCGCAGGCTCCCCCCTCCCATGCTTTTCACTCCCAGTTCAATGCCCACTACTTCAAATATTTCAGAAGCTAATGCTAGCCAGGAAACTTTTGACGCGCAGAAAAAGAATCGTTCGATACAGAGCTCGGCCTCCAGACTCGCCTGCAACAAGAAAAACAAGGCCAGAAGATAAAAAAGCTTGCATGCAAGAAACTTATTTACAGATTGATAGATACCATACCCTAAGCAAAAAACTCACCAGAATAGCTCCTCTTGAAGCTGCAAAACAAAAAACCTTACTAAGTGAGCATGAAAATCAGCAAGGAATAGCTAAAAATCAAATAAAACCTGATCTTCCTGCTTTAACTCTAGCAACGGCAAAGCTAAGCAAGAAAAATCGAGAAACAGAACTTGTACTGCTAGAAAATCATGGAACGCCTTCATTCGAGAAGAGAAGTTCGTCGGAGGACGAGGCGGTCGTCTTGGCGCCTCAAAAAGCCAGAGAAAAAAAGGGAGAAAAAGATCTCCCCTGTTTCTATATTGCGGGGGAACGTCACTTGGTCCTCCTTTCTAGTGGCCGGTGACCTGCTCCCAGCTACCGCCGGTTGCGGGACCCCTCTGTCCACACCGGAAAGGGGTTCCAAGTGACGTTCCCCTGTACATTTTGACATTTTCTTCCTTGGAGAACAAGTTTGGTGGGCTTCTTGAAAAACATGTTTGGCAGGCTGAAATGCGATGTATGACCTTTTATGTAAAGAAACGGCTCGTGCTTGCTGTTTCATCAGTGAAATAGCTGCCTCATTGCTTCTTGGCTCACCAGATTGTTTTAACGAAGAAACATATCACTCACAGTCGTTTCTTATTGTAAAGTTTGCTTAGAGTTAATTTTGGCTTATCTGCCAATGAGATGCTGCCACGTGTCGTGTCTCCTTTCTCAGAATGTTTCCTTGGTTGCATTCTAGTTTTTACGAATTCCTTACCTGCATTCTGAAAGTTTACTTGCATTCTAAAATTTTTACCAATTTAGTTTTTGATACGGAGTATAGCACGGGGGAGTGGTCCACGGCGACAGGGTTATGTGGCATGGCATAGTATGGCAAACATTGCATGTTAATGTGTTACTCCCAAGGCAAGGGATAACCATTGGAAGGGGAGACACATATCACTAGGGACCTTTATTATTTGAAATACCAATAAAAGGTAATTACACTATAAGGATGGGATCGTGGAGAAAAACAAGGCTATCTATCAATATGTTAAAAAGGGCATCAATTATTTAGTTTAAAAAGGCCAAGGCTCTAATTTAAGGGAGTTCCATAAAGGTAATGGGCCTTTTCTTTGAAAAGGGGACGTGGGCCAAGGTAAAAGCAGAGGCATCGACTTGTTACAGAAGGGAGATGGGCGACATGAATAGTAACTCCTGGACAATGAACAGTGGCTTTGGGCAAGCTCAAGAAATAGATCTGCGACAAAACAAAAGCTGAAGAAAAGATCTGGGACGAAATCTGCGCCATAGCAGGAGCATGGCGTCGTTGCAAACCATATAGCATTGCACCATCACAAAGCATAGCCGCAGCAAGACGCCATTATAAACTGGAGTTGGGGTGCCATAGCTAGAACAGGACGTCGTCGCCAAAGCGAAAGCAACCAGGATTTACTCTAACCAAAACTTCACGTTTACTCTAACCAAAACTTCACGTAACAATAACATCCCTTCGTTGCAATTCAATTATGGAAGATGTGTCGTGACGCGCGTCACATCGTCCACAACTGAATTGCAACAAAAGGATGTTCTACAGACCGCTGTATTTAGAGTCCGGGATGTGGTATTTCTGGACTTTTTTTGTGGTGTTTCCGGCCACCCGTTATCAGCCATTGCGCACTTCGCATTTTCAAGCCCAGAATTCATTTTTTGCTCGATCCGGCCCTATCTGAGCTCATCTTCTCTTCATCAAACTAGTGTTAAAGAGGAAGGCAAAGCGATTGGAAGGGCTTTTGAAGCATTTCAAGCCGTCCAGGGAGCTGCAAGAAGGATTCGACCAAAGATTTTGGCTCCACCGCGCAGTTTTGCGTTCGATTTTCGGCCATAAATACCACTTTTTGGCCAGAAACACCACTTTTTTTGGCCAGAAACACCACTTTTTTGGCTGGAAATACCACTTGGCTGATATTGGATGGCCGGAAATACCACAAAAAAAGGCCGGAAACACCACATCCCGGACTCTATATACAGGCGTCCGTTCTTGTATACGTAATTGATTGAGCAAAGTTATTTTGCCAGATTCTTGCCTCTAACATGCCTCGCCAGGCCCTTACGTTGCATAAGGTCTTGCCCACACACATTATCCTTAATCAAAATTTTAGACATTGTTTCGCATTACGCCAAGCTTTAGAAGAATTTTAGAAGAATCGTGTGAGAAAGTTAGTATTCATCATAAATAAAACACCTTCCTATAAGGAAATGTCTATTTCAGCATTTTTTCCTCAAGTCCTTTTTCTTTTGCTCTCTTCTTCCTATATAAGCACTGTTGTTTCTATCATTCCGTGTCGACATTTCTGACTCTACCAAATTTGGCAGGACAAGAGCACCAATTGAGCGAGAAAGGTGAGTAGACTAGCTCCAGATAGTGCGTTGAGTAGTCACCTACTTGATCTAGCGCATGCTTGTAGACCCTCGGGTGGCCATGGGGGATCCTTGAGTAATCATAAGTGGACTATTGTCTGTATCACCGAAATCAAGACGAGTTTAAAACCAACAATATCAATGATATCAAGAAAAACCGAACCAAATAAAGGGACAATCGTGCGAAAGAAAGACTAATGGCACACAACCATATCAAAAGCGAAAATATATAAAGAATATTTGTCGTGGCTAGACAAAATCCTGATGGACACAATCTCAAGGGGGGTTCTCAATGCGAGTATCATTTCGGCATCTGGCCTTGAACCCACAATGAGAGTACACGGGAGGTCAGCAAAAAACTGCCAAGGAAAGACGAGGTACAATATAGAAAATGGAGCAAAACAAGGCAACTCTAATCGCCATCCACATTTACAAGAAAACCACTGCACACAGCTATGAAGAATAGCTGCAAACTTGGATTTGAAAAGACCATGCCTGCTAAAATTCCATGGAGGTGCACTGAGGCCACCTAGACAGAAATACATCAGATTGGGCACTTTAAGCTCAAAGAAAAGTTCCTCACTAATAGGGCTCCAATAGAAAGCGATGCCTAATTCGTTTTGCCTAATAGTGTCATCAACATAAGAGACAAACTAGATGCAACATGACATGAAGATCAAAGAAGATGAGATGGGAGGTAGAAGGTAGAAATAACGAATGATTGATTGGAGTGGGGACAATGGCACCACAATTGGCAGAGTTAGGGAAGATCATCCTCTCAACTCAAGGAGGAGGGGCGAGGGGGACGAAGAGTGTGCACACATGGTATCGATCCAAACTGAAAGAAACACGAGAGTAAGCATGACACAACCTATACCAAACATCGAGCAATAAATAGTCTAAATAAGAGTGCCAAATGGGTGGCACTTATAGATTTTGGGTCCGTACATCATATTGGCTTTAGGATAACACACCAAAGTTTATGTGTTTCGGTGTGCTTTGGTGGTAGATTATCAAGGTATCTATAGGTGCCTCTATGTTAATGCCTTGAGACATCACAATGATCTTTGACATCTACAATATGCCCGCTATGCCTTTTAGACATTCAGACCCTTGAGCATTTTCTCTTTGCATATCCAGAAGTTCAATTGGCATGGCCCCTGGCTACAAGTTTTATTTAGCAGTGCACTAGATAGCGAATGCATCCTCTTGGCTTCCTATCCAAATGCATCCCCCAGCTAGTCGTGGCTCTGGTTAGCTCCTTTGGTCAATTTGAGAGCTTCATAGACACCACCTTTTCCATAGCTTTTACTCATCTGCTCGTTGTGTTATTGTTACAGCTCAAGCTTCTCGAATCAGGCATGAAAGATCCTCTTTGGATTTAATATCTTCAAGTTAATTCTTGTAACTAGCTAGTCTCTTCCACTGAAGTAAGTACACATTGCTTTAGGCTCGTGTTCCAGTAATATGTTCTTGTGCATAAACAACTAGATGAGTACATTGTGTAATTTCTTTTTTTGTTGGAAATATAGCAAAGCAAGGAGGGAGGGACAGAGGGGGGACAAGAGAGAATTCCAAAATGAATAATTTGCCAAAGTGATTATGATTGCGACTTCTACCTCGACTAGAGTTATTGGAAAGCATCTACCAGTAGCAATATTGGATATTATTTATTATACTATTAAAGTCAGGATTGTATTTCTCAGCTAAAACAACCACAATTGTTCCAAGTTTAGTTGGCATGGACCATAATAACATATCAGATAATTTGTTAGATGGAACGTTCACCGGTATCTATCAATTGTTCTATTAAGGACATAAATTTGTCAATATGGTCTTGTAAAGATTCAGAAATCTTATATTTAAGTTCATCTAGTTGATGACGACTATGTATGTGCTCTTCCATAAACTCTTCCTGACATAATTTTTCAATATATGCCAACATATCATGACTATTGGAATACGAGACAACATCTATAATTAAATGATCCCAACCATTACTTTTCGGATATGGTCCTAGGCCTTCCATTTGTAGAAGACCCATAT
This sequence comes from Isoetes taiwanensis, assembly GCA_021234155.1. Lineage (NCBI taxonomy): Eukaryota > Viridiplantae > Streptophyta > Lycopodiopsida > Isoetales > Isoetaceae > Isoetes > Isoetes taiwanensis. The sequence continues at coordinate 822,440 of JAJEKV010000117.1, read as the reverse complement.
TAGTATGCTCCCCATAGAGCAATTTTTTAGAACTCGGTAGTTTGGGCTCAAATTCACCTTTCATTATGTATTGCAAAGTTGCCAGTCACCTACTCTCTCTTGCACAATCTCTCTCTCTCTCTCTCTCTCTCTCTCTCTCTCTCTCTCTCTCTCTCTCTCTCTCTCTCTCTCTCTCTCTCTCTCTCTCTCTCTCTCTCTCTTTCCCCCCAGATTATTTCAAGTCGATATATTGCATCTAGGATTTGGATATTTAAAAGACTGTGTGTCCAATTTGCCTGCTTGTTCGTCTAGTTTGTCTGCTTGTTCGTTTGGTGTGCCGTTACTGATGCCTCTTTGTTTCAGTTGTGTTACGCGTGGATCCACTGTTTCAGTCCGAGCAAAAAATTATGATGACAGACAGGAGCTGATGCATGGAAGTAATGCGGGTGAGCACGCCTACAGGCTCGAAAGGAGATTGCAGAAGAGAGCTTTGCTTGCTTATAAGGGAGATGTCCGGAGAATCTAAAGGAATTTACCAGCCAGGTATCGTTGTGAACATGAAGAAGTTTAACAAGAACGGTCGCGATGATTGGCTCCGAGTGGTCCTTGAGGACACTAATGAGCAAAAGATAATTATCTACTATGTGGACTGGAAGTTTTATGACCCCACTCTGATGTCTGCTAGTATTGCAAATGTACCTAGTTCGACCAAGAAGCAAGGCTGGGCGCTGCCTTCTTACAGCAACTTTGAAGAAGCAGACATCAAAGGTCCAGAAGAAATCTTGAGGGGCTACAATATTCTTTGCAAGCGTATGAACGAGTCAAAAAACTCGTCTTCATTCGTTGTTAAGGCATTAGCCTCTTAGAAACCTCCCGCCGTTGTGGACACGGCCCGACTGCGGACAGTGACGAAGAAGAAGGCAAGACAAACTAAAGAGGCTACTGTAGCCAAAAAAGATTCCTCTTCTGGTACTGAAGATGATGGCCAAGAAACTGAGGAAGAAAGCCGCTGGCAAGGGTAAAGGTAAGAGAAAGGATCACAAAGATCCTAAAAAAGAAAAGAAAGAAAGAAAGGATAAAAAGTCGAAGAAGGACAGGGAAAGGAAGGACGGGAAAGGAAGGACAGGAAAGGGCAAAAGGCAAGAAGGGCAGGGCAGGAAAAGGAAAGAAGGGGAGAGGTGACAGAAGAGATCGAAGGAAAGAAGAAGAAGAAGCACAGGTTAGAGACCTCTGACAAGGAGAGCACCTCTAAAAAACAAAGAAGACAAACTCAGACTCCTAGTCCTGATGCAAGTCCAAGCAGGATGGAGAGGAACAACGCGCAGGCGACTGTAAGTGGTGGTGACAATCCTGCAAGCCCATCACATACTAAGGATTCTGCAGGCACACCGGCCAAAAGGGTCACCTCCGAGAAGCCTAAGGAGCACAGGCTAACATTGAGAATAGTTCAGCACTTGCTCGAAGTGCCTCTGAATCTTAAGATGGAAAGGTCAGAAGAGGAACAGACGGCAGAAACAACATTACAGAAGATCTTTGACCACCGGCATCTTTTTCCTCTGGGCATCACTTTCATAAAACGGATAAACGTGTTCAGCCTATATCAAGGGCCACCAAATCTGACATCTAGGCCAAGGAATATGGAGCACGTGAAAACATTAGTGGAATCCTTTCAGAGAGACCCACATCCAGTGTTTACTCCCGTTGATGTGATTCCATTTAATCCCATCACAAAGAAACTGGTCCCTTGGAAAACTGAGGATTACCTCATGGGGATGCACTATTATATAGTGAATGGGAATCACTTGGTTATGGCTACTCAGCTTGTATGTAAAAGACTCGGCACAACAAAGTCCCAAGAACAAATGTCAAAGATTTATGAGTATAGGAATTGCCGAGCCTTATCTGGTACAGTCAACGAGCAAGAATGCCTGTAGCTTAGTTGTGAAGTCAATGATATTGCTGCCAAGACTATCTTCAAGGAGCCTTACATTGATAAAATAACCCACCTGCGGCACCAGTATGCTCTCTACGGGAAGCCTGATCCATCGGGGTCGTGGTCAATCACGTTCATAACCCTACAAGGTACTTAGTGTTTCATTTGTTGGCTTTTTTATCAAATGGCACCGTGGTGCCATTTGGTGAGGCGCCATTTCCTCACTAAATGGCGCCACGGCGCCATTTCATAATCATTTGCATTCAAAATTAAATTCTTCTTGTTTCCAGCGTTATCTGGCTTTGGCTGAAGTTACCATGCGTGGAAAGCAACCGAAAGATTTCAACAACTGGGTCTTCATGCCTGAAGATATTTTTCAGCTATTCCTATCCCTATGGAACTTGTGGAAGGCTAGCAAGCTAAAAGATAACAAGGGACAAATTATCACCTGTACCTGGGCAAAAGACAGTGACTACTTCAGTCAGACCTACCTGAGGTGCATGCGGGGTCTCAACTATGAAGACTGCCGGGTTTTGTTCCAAGAAGTGCTGAATGGGAAGACCTATGTGAAGGTCACAAATGATTATAAAGGTGAACAATTCTTCAAGACAAGGGCAAAGACACTAAGATCTATTGGCTTCTTGAAGAAGGAGATTTGGGAATATGTGAAGGATAATTTCCCGAAGAAGCATACATTTCTTCACAGATTTCAGTACTGCTGTGGGGGGCTTTGACGATGCCGATTTGATTTCCATGGCCACTTTGCATAGTAAGTGGGTTACAGAAGGAGTGACCAAGGAAGGAGTTTAAGGTAACGTGCCACCTGCCTTGGCGAGATTTATACGTAATGTTGTCTTGCAGAGAGAGGATACTGAAGACTTCCGTTGCGAAGTTGAACTAACAGATAGCAGGGGGCAAGTTGTTTGCACTCCTGTACCAGTATCCTTGATAGTTTTGGACACTAGAGGCATAAGTCCAATGTGGGATACAACCACACTATCTAATTTTTTTAATACAGCTGTAAAGAACACCACAGCTGATTCTTTCTGGATAGTGTGCTTTGCAAGGCCAGAGCATAATTTCTTGATTTCATCTGTTTTGGATAACCTGGACTCCAGGTCCAGAGCTTTTATTGGCATATATGAGGACGAACACAAGAATCCGACTGTTACAGGAATTCAGGAGCCACATGCACTAGTATACGTCACAAAAATTCAGCCCACTGCTGATGTTTCTGTCGATGATATTGATCTCAGATTCTCATTTTCCAGTCATCCTCAAGAACTGCCACCAGTTTTAGCACGTAATGAAGAAGAGGCAGACGGGGAAAGCGAGGCTATGGCTCAGAAACTCTTCAACAGCAGATTCAGGTACAACTGGCAAGGCTTGCCAGGGGACGTAATCAGGATAAACCAGCTGGGGCCTGCCACATGCTCTTATCTCGTGCAGAAGCTGGTACTGCCAGGAACAGGAGTGTTTGATTACTTCTCCTATGGTTCGTTTGGCTGGGTTGCATTGATCCATAAGAGATTTTGTATTGTGTTTGAAAGTGACCCGACTAAGCGGCAGTGCCTGCCGCATTCTTGGTAGGCTTGACCGCCTCCTGAATCCTATCAGCGCTGCAGTTTCTGTGACAGAGAAATACGGTGCTATTCTTCAAGAAGCTGTAGATCCATCAAGTCATGTGATACCTGAAGAGGAACCCGATATTGACTATGATGTGATCAAGAATATTGAATTCAATCTGGACATTCTAAATGATCCCGATTTTATTGCCATAGGGTTTGAGACCTTTCAAGGAGATCCTATGGGCGCTTCATCCAGCCATGGCACTAGCGCTGGGGAACCTGATCCTGCTGAGTAGACTGAATTCTCTTCAGAAATGGAAATATAAATTGTACAATAATACTTTTGTTTATAGACTCTCTCTTCCAAGTCCTATCTTGGTGTAGCAAATTTATGGATATACAAATCTATGAATATACAAATTTTACTGATTCTGTAATCTAATGTTTCTTTAGCTCCATTAAATGCATTGTTAGTATTTTTAATGGCGCCAATAAATGGCACCTTAGATACATATTTTAGCTTAATGGCGCCATAATTGCTCAAAAATTGGTCATAAAATGGACTAAAAAACAATTTCGTCCCTAATTGGAATCACGAAATTTCTCATTTTAATAAAATTGTGCTTCAGTATTAGGATGTCATTTTTTATGCTGAGCCATTGTCTGAAAATTTCTGAAATAACAACTTTTATATGACTGGCTAAGTAAGACTGATGCACATATCATTTGCCCCTTAAATGCCATATCCTATAATTGGAGCTATGTCAGTTACATGTTTGGCCAGCCAAAAAAGCTTATGAAGTGGCAGACAAAACAATCTAGTAGAAACACATGTCATGCATGTAAATGATTTCCCAATCTTTTGTTATGCAAAATGATTCCCCAATCTTCTGCTATGCCTTCTCGGATGGCTGATAAACAAAGACGACATTGTTAAACATGAAGCACATGTTTGGCGGGCTGAAATGTCGCTTCCCTGACATTTTATGTAAAGAAACGGCTCGAGCTTGCTGTTTCACCGGCGAAATAGCTGCCTCATTGCTTCGTGACTCACCATACTGTTTCAATAGCAAAACATCTGCTCACAGCCGTTTCTTATTATGTAAAGTTTGATTAGAGTTAATTATGGCTTATCTGCCAATGAGAGGCTGCCATGTATTGTGTCTCCTTTCTCGGAAAGTTTCCTTGGCCGCATTCTAGTTTTTTATGGATTTCTTACCTGCATTCTGAAAGTTTACTTGCATTCTAAAAAATTTACCGATTTAGTTTGCTTTAGAAAGAGTAGTTGCCCTGTGCCTTGCCAAGAAAGTACAGAAAAAATGGCGTGCCTCTGCACTGCCTCAGTATACCTTTGCTGCAGAGCTCTCGCAACTCCATTTTTCTTAGCATAACAACAGGGTAATCTACGGTTAAACTTCAAGAATAGACTTGAACAAAAGCTAAGAATAACTTTTAAGAACAATAGACCATCTATTGTGGCGCTGCAGTTTATTTCAACTTAAATTACTTGGTGTCAATCAATATGTGTTTTAAAGCATCTTTTTTTATTCTTTGTGTTCTTACTGGAGTAATGTAGCGCCAATTTAAGATCTATGGTTTAGGTGCTTTTTTCTTCAATTCCCCTTGCTTTTGTGTGTTTTTTCAAGAATGTTGCTAACAACATTCCTATTCTTCAAAGTTATTCCTATAAACATTCCTAGAAAAGAATATACGCCATGTGCCATCAATGGGATCAAAGTGGTTGTCTTTCAATGTCATGAAATGCATCATAAGCAGGATACATGAACACCAACTCCATACTTGGCCAAAACCAATTAATGCCTACTTTAATAAACTTAGTTGGAAGTAAAAGAATGCACTTATAACAAGATGTATAGTGCGAAAGTGAAGAAGACAAGACTCAATATGTAGAATGCAGTGGTTCTATTTAGATATACAAGAAATTTATCGCGGCGGCCACATTTCTCTTATCCAACCCCTCGTCTGTACCCAACTGAGTGGAACAAAAAATATTGTTCATAGTGCCCAAGATCTACCGACTCACTTATCGGTTAGAATTTTGTTTGGTAGCAGAATAGTTATAGATGATCTAATTGTGTGCATTGTGTTATAGTCTAGATGACTGGCGGAATTAAATGCTCCATGTGCGCATTTAGAATAGTATTTGATTTACTTTCCAAATTTAAATGCTTTGTGTGTGCAGTTACAATGGTATTATACTTACTTTACAAAGGTCTTAATTCAAAGGAACCAATCTAGCTAATGCCTCAATTCATGGAATTACTCATAAAGCCTAAGGATAAGTGTTACTTTAAGGACCCATTTAACTTGAGGCCCCCCTAACTTGGCACTAACAAGCATATAGTCAGTTCATACATTCAAAACCGAACCATGGTGCAATCTTGCTCCACTTGCTTGGCAATGGATTTTTATTACAGAGTGATTAGGAGGCTCACCATTCCTAATCTCAAAGTTTATCAAGTCCAAATCTAGAAAATCTAGTTTCCAATCTTCACTTTTTTTCTTCTTTTTAGAATAAGGTTATTCAATGGTTAGAATTCCATTACATAACGAAGGTACAACCGTTGAATGTTATGTTATGGGTGTGTTCAAAAAAAGGGAACGAAAGGAGGGCACTGATTTTTTTTGGCAGGCCGAGGTGCTTCAGGCAGTCATTAGAATTCAATAGGGATCTCGGAATTTGTTCCCTTATATCATGGCGGTCACCATAGCCAGTTGCCCAGTTCCAGCAGCACTCTGCGCCAAAGCCAATCATCGCTATTTTTGCACAGGAGGCCGAAACCTCGGCCCCTGCCCTTTCCAGGCAGCTTTTCTGCCTAGCTCCTATTTCTTTGCGATTTTTATGCCCTATAGAATGCCAGGGGCCATCCAGGATATATTATGGCTTCAGGGCTCCAGTGGTTTTGGCAAGGTCGCTTTGTACAGTTAGGGCGGTTTTCCATGAATCAGTCTGAATAGACAGAGCCGGATCTTGGCAGCACGAATGTGAGCCAGTGGAATTGCAAAACTATAAAATCAAATCCAAATTTGGGCTTCAAGAACCTGCCCAGATGAGCGATCTCGTGCTTCTTCTGAACGGGCAAGCCGAATCCATCACTGTAGGCTTAACTTTATCATTGTCCCCTTTGCCGAGATCTCATATTCCTTCTGATACGACAACATGTTTAAGAAATTGTTACCAAATGATTGTATCTTTACTCTTGTTGACAATAAATTGGTGTTTACTTTATTGGTACATTGTGGACGATCTACGTAGAGCCTTTCTGGTGACTTATTCTCATATCAAGTTTTAATATGTTGATAGGGCTGGAGGATGCAAACCTCCAGGCCAAGGCAGCCTCACCAGAACCCTACAATTTGCATCTAAGTACTGCCATGCCGAAATGATTTGGGCCACGTAAACCGTTGGAGATGCTACGTTGTCCTCCAATGCATGCAAGTGTGTCATTATGCGTAATGCGTGCATGTTCTCAATGCATGCGCATGCGTGTGCATGCATGCATATATATATATATATATATATATATATATATATATATATATATATATATATATATATATATATATATATATATATATATATATATATATATATATATATATATATATATATATATATATATATATATATATATATATATATATATATATATATATATATATATATAGTGTGTGTGTGATTCAATACAATTGATAGTGTGTGTTGTTGTTACGATCATCGCTTGTCTCTCTTGTCTCTCTTTAGTCCTCTCAGGTCTCTCTTCCTTTATATGCTTTGTCTAGATTTTCATCATGGTATCGTGAGCTGCAGTGATAACCGTGAAGGGCGATTCGTCAGCTAAAACAATTTATGTTTTCAACGGTACTGGATATCCTGGTTGGAAGAGGAAGATCAAATGTGTGTTAGAGAGTGATGATTTGCTTGATTATGTAATTGGAAAAAAGGAGTGTCCAAAGCAACCAATGTTGCATGATCAATTGATTACTTCTGGACAAACTTTTGATACATGGCTTAAAGAGAAGGAGCAATTAGTGTATGGATTGAAAGATTCTATCCATGCGGATGTTGATCAATTTATCACATCCAGTGAGGTCTGGAATTATTTAGAGCAGGTTTACAATAAGAGAACAAAGCAAGAAGTCCTTTTCTTGAAGAGGAGTTTGGCAAATCTCCAATATGATTCATCAAGTACTGTTAGAACTCATGTTGATCGCTTCAAAGAAATAATTGAACAATTGGCTGCTGCCGGAGCGCCTATATCCAAAGATGAATTGGTGATGCAGCTATTGGAAACTTTTCCATCCTCTGAATTCGGGTCATCATTTCTATATTGATGAATAAGAAGCATGTTACTTTTGAAGACGCGTGTGAATCCTTAGAAGATCATGTAATGCTTGTAGAAGTTATTGCACCCCCTGACGTCAAAGACACTGTAATGGTTGCAGATACAAGGAAAATAAACCCACCTTCTGAGTCTTCTGAACAAAGAAAAAGATTTCGGTCATGATGGATCCTTTGGTCGTGGTTATGGCCGTAGTTATGGTCGAGGTTATGATGGAGGATATGACCATGGGCGTGGGGGTTATGGTCGTAGTAGTGTGTATGGTCGCAGTGATTATAATGGTCGCCATGATTATAACACTTTTTGTCGTAGTGGATATGGACGTGGTCGTGGGTCACGTGGATATCAATCTAGATATCAATCTATTGTGTGTGAATATTGTGGTCGTGATGGCCATGGCATTGCAAGATGCTTTGATAGAAAAGAGGATGAGAAACGAGATATGGAAGCTAATTGTGTTAATACATCACGTGATAGTGAACAGTATGGTGTGGAAAGAACAATTGGACATCCTGTACAAGCTAGTATAAATGTTTTAGGGAGTACCGACAACATGATGATAGATTCAGGTGTGCATCCAGCTCCCAAATAATAATGATGGTATTGTGTGTTACGCAATGGTGTTGAGCTTTGTTATGGTGTTGGGCATGTGTGTATACAGCATGTTCTTCATTCATGTGTTATTGTGTGTTGCACCATGGTGTCAACTTCTACATATAGTGTTGGAATTTATTTCTTATATATATTGTTGAGCATTGATATTGTGTGTGGTATTGGAATATTAAGTTCCTAACTTATAGTATTATCTTGAATTTATCTGGTGTTGTCTAGCTATTATGTTTACACCTTTGTGCAATTTTCATTTAGGTGCAACGCAACGTATGGTATATGAGAAATCCTTGCTCATAAATTACCATCCCTTGCGCGTTTTAAAATATGTTTATATGGGAGATGACAGTCGTCAACAAATTCTTGGTATTGGTGATCTCCCATTACGAACTCATTCAGGAATTCATTCTTTGCGTGGTGTTTTACATGTTCCTGCTTTACATCGTCATTTACTTTCTGTTTCTCGATTAACTGATGTTGGTATTCATCTTTACTTTGATGAGTTATTTTGCTACCTTTCGAAAGATGGCTTAATACTTGGTACTGGCATGCGCCATCACAATTTATATGAGTACCGAATTACGGATGGTCTAATCTATGCTCTTACTGCACGACATCCTGATGGAGATTTATGGCATGGACGCTTTTATCATGCCTCTTTTTCAGTCTTGTTGGACATGAAGCGACATGGTGTCGTTAATGGCTTCTCGATGGATTCTCGGGCACTCTTGGCACCATGTGAGGCTTGTGTACTTGGTAAGCCTTGTCGGCATTCTTTTAATCATGTTGGACCTCGTGCATCTTCTATTTTGGAGTTGGTCCATATGGACCTTTGTGGACCATTGCCACGGTCACTTGGTGGTGCCATATATTTTCTCTTAATCATTGATGATTACTCACGTTATTCTTTCATCTTTTCTCTCAAGAAGAAATCTGATGTTTTCTCAACGTTCTGTAAGTGGAAGGCAATGGTGGAATTGCAGATGGATGTGCCCTTAAAAAGCATTCGCAGTGACAATGGTGGTGAATTTAAGAATCATGTATTTGACTCTTTTTGTACTAATGCTGGCATTCTGAGAGAATTTACAGTACCACATACACCACAGCATAATGGAGTGGCAGAACGTAAGAACAGGACCGTCTTGAATGCTATTCGGAGTATGTTGCTTCATTCTGGTTTAAATACACAATTTTGGGCTGAAGCAGCGAGTATAGCCGTTTATGTTCAAAATTGTATATCTTCTTCATCTGTCGCTGGTTTCACACCTTTTGAGATATGGTCTTGCAAGAAGCCCACAGTAGCACATTTTAAAGTATTTGGATGTCAAGCCTATGCCTATATTCCTAAGGAGAAACGGAGTAAATTACAACCAGTTGCTCAAAAGGTTATCTTTTTAGGATATGCTGATACTGCACCAGCTTATCGACTGTTTGATTTGGTTTCTAAGAAAATTGTTCTCTGCCACTATAGAGATACTATTGTTAATGAAACTATTATGGCCCAGTCTCCTTCGCCATCTGTTACTCACGATATTCTATCAAATTTCCGAGAACACTACGATGACGATATTTTTGATGATCGTGCCATTGAAGAAGTCTCATTGTTGCCTGATATTTCGGATTTACCTGATAGTGTTCGAGGCGAATATGAGGATATATCTGCTCAATTACATGACAATATTATTTCGATGGATGATAATGTTCCTCAGCCACATGCAGAACCATCTATACAACCTCCTGAAGTTATGTCTCAGCAAGAGTTTCACACTTCTCGTGTTACTCGACGGCGTCCCCCGGTTACTTTGCGCGATTATTATACTTTTGTCTCCATTACTGAACCTGTTACTATTCATGATGCTCTCAATTCTGATGAGCAGGAATATTGGCAACAAGCAATGGATGCTGAATATCACTCTTTGATAAGCAAAGGCACATGGGATTTAGTTGCCCTTCCTTCCGGTGCAAAACCTATTAAAAGTAAGTGGGTTTTCCGTGTTAAAACTAAAGCGGATGGTACTTTTGACGATTCAAAGCACGCTTTGGTTGCGAAAAGGGTTTTTCTCAAATTGCTGGAATTGATTATCATGAGACATTCTCGCTGTGGTGCGCTTTGCGATCGTTCACGCTTTGTTAGCATTTGCGGACGCCCATAATCTATATGTTCATCAAATGGATGTTAAAACGGCCTTCCTCAATGGCGATCTTACAGGAGGATATTTATATGGAACAACCTGATGGCTACAAGATCACGGTCCCACACCTATGGTTTGCAAGTTACTAAAAAGCTTTATATGGTTTAAAACAAGCATCCCGTGGCACGGTATACTGAAAATGAATGCATTTTTGATTTCTGATGGTTACTTACCCACCATTTGCAGGCGCAAATCTCTATTACAAAAAAAGTTGGTCCCGCATTTATCTTTATTATGCTATATATTGATGATACTATTCTAGTATCCAACAAATCTTGATTTTCTAGCTCGATGTAAGAATAATCTTGGCGCTGCATTTGACATGGTGGATCTTGGTTCTATCAAATCTTGTCTTGGACTTCAAATTGAGCGTCACGATAATTGCATACGATTGAGCCAACGAAAGTATATCTCTGAGTTACTTGACAAATATGATATGAGTAATGCTAAACCTCAGTCAACCCCCTTGGGAGTTAACGTCAAATTGCTGAAACACATGTGTCCTCAAACAGAAGCTGAGCGTCTTGACATGGCTCAATATCCATATGCAAATCTTATCGGTGCTTTAATGTACTTAGCCCATGCCACCAGGCCAGATATCAGTTATGTTGTCAACACATTAGGACAATTTATGTCTAATCCAGGACGCCAACATTGGAATGCAGCCAAAAGAGTTCTTCGGTATCTAAAAGGCACTATCGATCATGCTTTGGTTTACGTTCGTCAAGGTATTGGTCCACAATTGGTTGGTTATCTTGGCGATTGGGGAGGTTGTCCTCGACTTCTCGCTCTACAAGTGGAGCATGTTTCTTTATGGATAATTCTTTAATCTCTTGGTATAGCAAGAAACAACATTGTGTTCTTTGTGTCCACCATCGAAGCGTAATATGTTGCCGCTAGTATGGCAAGCGCGAGAGTTGGTCCGTTGCGGCGTCTACTTCAATCTTTTCAACAAGTACTCATCGGTCCGGCACTTTTACATTGTGACAATCGAGTGCCATATCTTTAACTAAGGATGAGGTCTTTCATTCAAAGTCCAAGCATATTGATATTCATTACCATTACATTAAACCGAAGTCAAGAAAAGACAATTATGCTACAAGATTGTCCTACGAGATAACATGATTGGCGGATATCTTTACCAAAGCTTTATCTCCCGACAAAGCATGAAGATTTTACCACTTTCGATTCATGGATCCTCCCTTCGTCTTCTACTTGATAGATACTTTTTTGAATGGTGCCACGGTTTTTCCTTTTGCTTCCCACAAAAGGTTTTTTAACCCGGGCACATGACCAAGGCTGCAAGGGGGGATGCATGTGCATCCTTGGTCACCTTCTGAGTATTTGAATCACATATATTTTGGTTTCTTTCATTGAGAGACCAACGTTGCAGGGGGGGTGTTGGAGATGCTACGTTGTCCTCCAATGCATGCAAGTGTGTCATTGTCTGTGTCGTGCATGTTCTCAATGCATGCACATGCGTGTGCATGCATGCAACCCAATGTATATATATATATATATATAGTGTGATTCAATACAATTGATAGTGTGTGTTGTTCTGGGATCATTGCTTGTCTCTCTTGTCTCTCTTTCGTCCTCTGTGTCTCTCTTCCTTTATATGCTTTGTCTAGATTTTCATCAGAAACTCACACCGTGATCCATGATCCATAATGCTGCAAGCTTCGTTTGATCCGGATTCAGGCAGCATGGCCGTCCATGCTCTGCACAATCCGCCCCTGCTTGCTCCACCGCCCCTGCTCTGCACAACGCTTCAAAAAGAAGAACACTTCAAGAAACTCAGCAAACAACATCTAACGCCGTTCAAGCACTGAGAAAATGGCAAAAAGGGCAAAGGCAAGAAAAACCAAAACAAAGAACAGGCCGGCCAGATTTGCGCAGTAAGAATCAGATATAGTGGCATAATCAGGAGAATAGACATACATAAAAAACGATCATTTGGAGAAAGGAATGTAAGCAGCTTCTTCTCTGTGCGAATGCCGCCGCTTGCATCCACAGTTCCCACTATGACTAACCACTGTAAAAATCCTATGTTGCAAAAGAACCTACCCAGAATATCCACCGATCTATTTTGAAGGAATGAATTATGATTTCGCAAGAGGTCCACTATAAAGCCAGGAGCAGCATTCGACAACGAATCATTAGAGATATGCCTTCGTGCAAGCTAAGTACAGAAACAAATCACAAACGAGATCACTGGAACCGAGATTTTTTGAAGCAGAGGCGCTGATTGCCAAAGTAAAATGGCATAATCTTAGATGCAAGCCAATCTTAAGAAGAAGAAAAAGAAGAACATGGAGAAGAAAACCTATCGGAAGTAGAGCTGGAGATAAAGCAAAACATATCGCATTCTCTCTAAATTTTGAACATCCTAATGTAGGCAAAGCGAATCCGGAGGCAGAGCAGAGTCGGATCCACCATAAATGCATTCAACTCAACATCCATCCTCTGCACAGAAGAATTAGCCTTTTCTGAATTTAGGAAAACCGAAAATAACGTACGTGTCAAGCTGTGGGTTCTTCTCAACCCAGAAATATTAGACATCTATTTTCTAAGAACAAAATAGACTGCTTTACATAGGTAGTGAAAAAGAACCATCATTCTTGGTACATCATTTTTTCCTCAAGTCCCCGGGGCAAGTTGTTTGCACTCCCCGCATCAAAGATCCTTGATAGTTTTGGACACTAGAGGCATAAGTCCAATGTGGGATACAACCACACTATCTAATTTTTTTAATACAGCTATAAAGAACACCACAGCTGATTCTTTCTGGATAGTGTGCTTTGCAAGGCCAGAGCATAATTTCTTGATTTCATCTGTTTTGGATAACCTGGACTCCAGGTCCAGAGCTTTTATTGGCATATATGAGGACGAACACAAGAATCCGACTGTTACAGGAATTCAGGAGCCACATGCACTAGTATACGTCACAAAAATTCAGCCCACTGCTGATGTTTCTGTCGATGATATTGATCTCAGATTCTCATTTTCCAGTCATCCTCAAGAACTGCCACCAGTTTTAGCACGTAATGAAGAAGAGGCAGACGGGGAAAGCGAGGCTATGGCTCAGAAACTCTTCAACAGCAGATTCAGGTACAACTGGCAAGGCTTGCCAGGGGACGTAATCAGGATAAACCAGCTGGGGCCTGCCACATGCTCTTATCTCGTGCAGAAGCTGGTACTGCCAGGAACAGGAGTGTTTGATTACTTCTCCTATGGTTCGTTTGGCTGGGTTGCATTGATCCATAAGAGATTTTGTATTGTGTTTGAAAGTGACCCGACTAAGCGGCAAAGGTTACTTTGCGCATTCTTGGTAGGCTTGACCGCCTCCCTCGAATCCTATCAATAGTAGCTGCGGTTTACGTGAAATACGGTGCTATTCTTCAAGAAAGTCGTAGATCCATCAAGTCATGTGATACCTGAAGAGGAACCCGATATTGACTATGATGTGATCAAGAATATTGAATTCAATCTGGACATTCTAAATGATCCCGATTTTATTGCCATAGGGTTTGAGACCTTTCAAGGAGATCCTATGGGCGCTTCATCCAACCATGGCACTAGCTATTGGGAACCCGATCCTCACCGAGTAGACCAATTCTCTTGAAAATGGAAATATATAAATTGTACAATAATACTTTTGTTTATAGACTCTCTTTCAAGTCCTAGCTTGGTGTAGCAAATTTATGGATATACAAATCTACGAATATACAAATTTTACTGATTCTGTAATCTAATGTTTCTTTAGCTCCATTAAATGCATTGTTAGTATTTTTAATGGCGCCAATAAATGGCACCTTAGATACATATTTTAGCTTAATGGCGCCATAATTGCTCAAAAATTGGTCATAAAATGGACTAAAAAACAATTTCGTCCCTAATTGGAATCACGAAATTTCTCATTTTAATAAAATTGTGCTTCAGTATTAGGATGTCATTTTTTATGCTGAGCCATTGTCTGAAAATTTCTGAAATAACAACTTTTATATGACCGGCTAAGTAAGACTGATGCACATATCATTTGCCCCTAAATGCCATATCCTATAATTGGAGCTATGTCGGGTTACATGTTTGGCCACCAAAAAGCTTATGAAGTGGCGCACAAAACAATCTAGTAGAAACACATGTGTCATGCATGTAAATGATTTCCCAATCTTTTGTTATGCAAAATGATTCCCCAATCTTCTGCTATGCCTTCTCGGATGGCTGATAAACAAAGACGACATTGTTAAACATGAAGCACATGTTTGGCGGGCTGAAATGCCGCTTCCCTGACATTTTATATAAAGAAACGGCTCGAGCTTGCTGTTTCACCGGCGAAATAGCTGCCTCATTGCTTCGTGACTCACCATACTGTTTCAATAGCAAAACATCTGCTCACAGCCGTTTCTTATTATGTAAAGTTTGATTAGAGTTAATTATGGCTTATCTGCCAATGAGAGGCTGCCATGTATTGTGTCTCCTTTCTCGGAAAGTTTCCTTGGCCGCATTCTAGTTTTTTATGGATTTCTTACCTGCATTCTGAAAGTTTACTTGCATTCTAAAAAATTTACCGATTTAGTTTGCTTTAGAAAGAGTAGTTGCCCTGTGCCTTGCCAAGAAAGTACAGAAAAAATGGCGTGCCTCTGCACTGCCTCAGTATACCTTTGCTGCAGAGCTCTCGCAACTCCATTTTTCTTAGCATAACAACAGGGTAATCTACGGTTAAACTTCAAGAATAGACTTGAACAAAAGCTAAGAATAACTTTTAAGAACAATAGACCATCTATTGTGGCGCTGCAGTTTATTTCAACTTAAATTACTTGGTGTCAATCAATATGTGTTTTAAAGCATCTTTTTTTATTCTTTGTGTTCTTACTGGAGTAATGTAGCGCCAATTTAAGATCTATGGTTTAGGTGCTTTTTTCTTCAATTCCCCTTGCTTTTGTGTGTTTTTTCAAGAATGTTGCTAACAACATTCCTATTCTTCAAAGTTATTCCTATAAACATTCCTAGAAAAGAATATACGCCATGTGCCATCAATGGGATCAAAGTGGTTGTCTTTCAATGTCATGAAATGCATCATAAGCAGGATACATGAACACCAACTCCATACTTGGCCAAAACCAATTAATGCCTACTTTAATAAACTTAGTTGGAAGTAAAAGAATGCACTTATAACAAGATGTATAGTGCGAAAGTGAAGAAGACAAGACTCAATATGTAGAATGCAGTGGTTCTATTTAGATATACAAGAAATTTATCGCCAGGCCACATTTCTCTTATCCAACCCCTCGCCCAGTACCTAACCGAAAGTGGAACAAAAAATATTGTTCATTGTGGCGAAGATCTACCGACTCACTTATCGGTTAGAATTTTGTTTGGTAGCAGAATAGTTATAGATGATCTAATTGTGTGCATTGTGTTATAGTCTAGATGACTGGCGGAATTAAATGCTCCATGTGCGCATTTAGAATAGTATTTGATTTACTTTCCAAATTTAAATGCTTTGTGTGTGCAGTTACAATGGTATTATACTTACTTTACAAAGGTCTTAATTCAAAGGAACCAATCTAGCTAATGCCTCAATTCATGGAATTACTCATAAAGCCTAAGGATAAGTGTTACTTTAAGGACCCATTTAACTTGAGGCCCCCCTAACTTGGCACTAACAAGCATATAGTCAGTTCATACATTCAAAACCGAACCATGGTGCAATCTTGCTCCACTTGCTTGGCAATGGATTTTTATTACAGAGTGATTAGGAGGCTCACCATTCCTAATCTCAAAGTTTAGGGCATTGATTTTTTTTGGCAGGCCGAGGTGCTTCAGGCACATTAGAATTCAATAGGGATCTCGGAATTTGTTCCCTTATATCATGGCGGTCACCATAGCCAGTTGCCCAGTTCCAGCAGCACTCTGCGCCAAAGCCAATCATCGCTATTTTTGCACAGGAGGCCGAAACCTCGGCCCCTGCCCTTTCCAGGCAGCTTTTCTACCTAGCTCCTATTTCTTTGCGATTTTTATGCCCTATAGAATGCCAGGGTCCATCCAGGATATATTATGGCTTCAGGGCTCCAGTGGTTTTGGCAAGGTCGCTTTGTACAGTTAGGGCAGTTTTCCATGAATCAGTCTGAATAGACAGCCGGATCTTGGCAGCACGAATGTGAGCCAGTGCAATTGCAAAACTATAAAATCAAATCCAAATCTGGGCTTCAAGGACCTGCCCAGATGAGTGATATCGTGTTTCCTCTGAACGGGCAAAGCCGAATCCATCACTGTAGGCTTAACTTTATCATTGTCCCCTTTGCCGAGATCTCATATTCCTTCTGATACGACAACATGTTTAAGAAATTGTTACCGAAATGACTGTATCTTTACTCTTGTTGACAATAAATTGGTGTTTACTTTATTGGTGCATTGTGGACGATCTACGTAGAGCCTTTCTGGTGACTTATTCTCATATCAAGTTTTAACATGTTGATAGGGTTGGAGGATGCAAATCTCCAGGCCAAGGCGGCCTCACCATAACCCTACAATTTGCATCTAAGTACTACCATGCCGAAATGATTTGGGCCACAGAAACTGTTGGAGATGCTACGTTGTCCTCCAATGCATGCAAGTGTGTCATTGTCTGTGTCGTGCATGTTCTCAATGCATGCGCATGCGTGTGCATGCATGCAACCCAATGTATACATATATAGTGTGTGATTCAATACAATTGATAGTGTGTGTTGTTCTGGGATCATCGCTTGTCTCTCTTGTCTCTCTTTCGTCCTCTGTGTCTCTCTTCCTTTATATGCTTTGTCTAGATTTTCATCATGGTATCAGAGCTGCAGGTGATAACCGTGAAGGGCGATTCGTCAGCTAAAACAATTTATGTTTTCAACGGTACTGGATATTCTGGTTGGAAGAGGAAGATCAAATGTGTGTTAGAGAGTGATGATTTGCTTGATTATGTAATTGGAAAAAAGGAGTGTTCCAAGCAACCAATGTTGCATGATCAATTGATTACTTCTGGACAAACTTTTGATACATGGCTTAAAGAGAAGGAGCAATGGAAAACCAAAGATCGCGGCAAAGACGGCGTCTCTTAGTGTATGGATTGAAAGATTCTATCCATGCGGATGTTGATCAATTTATCACATCCAGTGAGGTCTGGAATTATTTAGAGCAGGTTTACAATAAGAGAACAAAGCAAGAAGTCCTTTTCTTGAAGAGGAGTTTGGCAAATCTCCAATATGATTCATCAAGTACTGTTAGAACTCATGTTAATCGCTTCAAAGAAATAATTGAACAATTGGTCGCCGCCGAGCCTATATCCAAAGATGAATTGGTGATGCAGCTATTGGAAACTTTTCCATCCTCTCAATTCGGGGTCATCATTTCTATATTGATGAATAAGAAGCATGTTACTTTTTGAAGACGCGTGTGAATCCTTAGAAGATCATGTGCGCCGAGTTATTGCACCCCCTGACGTCAAAGACAACGTAATGGTTGCAGATACAAGGAAAAGAAACCCACCTTCTGAGTCTTCCGAACAAAGAAAAAGATTTCGGTCATGATGGATCCTTTGGTCGTGGTTATGGCCGTAGTTATGGTCGAGGTTATGATGGAGGATATGACCATGGGCGTGGGGGTTATGGTCGTAGTAGTGTGTATGGTCGCAGATGATTATAATGGTCGCCATGATTATAACACTTTTGTCGTAGTGGATATGGACGTGGTCGTGGTCACGTGGATATCAATCTAGATATCAATCTATTGTGTGTGAATATTGTGGTCGATGGCCATGGCATTGCAAGATGCTTTGATAGAAAAGAGGATGAGAAACGAGATATGGAAGCTAATTGTGTTAATACATCACGTGATAGTGAACAAAGATGGTGTGGAAAGAACAATTGGACATCCCAGCATACAAGCTAGTACAAATGTTTTAGGGAGTACCGACAACATGATGATAGATTCAGTGTGCATCCCGCCCCAAATAATAACGATGGTATTGTGTGTTACGAATGGTGTTGAGCTTTGTTATGGTGTTGGGCATGTGTGTATACAAAGATGTTCTTCATTCATGTGTTATTGTGTGTTGCACCATGGTGTCAACTTCTACATATAGTGTTGGAATTTATTTCTTATATATATTGTTGAGCATTGATATTGTGTGTGGTATTGGAATATTAAGTTCCTAACTTATAGTATTATCTTGAATTTATCTGGTGTTGTCTAGCTATTATGTTTACACCTTTGTGCAATTTTCATTTAGGTGCAACGCAACGTATGGTATATGAGAAATCCTTGCTTTCGAAATTACCATCCCTTGCTGTTTTAAAAATATGTTTATATGGGAGATGACAAATACCAACAAATTCTTGGTATTGGTGATCTCCCATTACGAGCTCATTCAGAATTCATTCTTTATGCGGTGTTTTACATGTTCCCGCTTTACATCGCCATTTACTTTACGTTTCTCGATTAACTGATGTTGGTATTCATCTTTACTTTGATGAGTTATTTTGCTACCTTTCGAAAGATGGCTTAATACTTGGTACTGGCATGCGCCATCACAATTTATATGAGTACCGAATTACAGATGGTCTAATCTATGCTCTTACTGCACGACATCCTGATGGAGATTTATGGCATGGATGCTTTTGTCATGCCTCTTTTTCAGTCTTGTTGGACATGAAGCGACATGGTGTCGTTAATGGCTTCTCGATGGATTCTCGGGCACTCTTGGCACCATGTGAGGCTTGTGTACTTGGTAAGCCTTGTCGGCGTTCTTTTAATCATGTTGGACCTCGTGCATCTTCTATTTTGGAGTTGGTCCATATGGACCTTTGTGGACCATCACGGTCACTTGGTGGTGCCATATATTTTCTCTTAATCATTGATGATTACTCACGTTATTCTTTCATCTTTTCTCTCAAGAAGAAATCTGATGTTTTCTCAACGTTCTGTAAGTGGAAGGCAATGGTGGAATTGCAGATGGATGTGCCCTTAAAAGCATTCGGCAGCGACAATGGTGGTGAATTTAAGAATCATGTATTTGACTCTTTTTGTACTAATGCTGGCATTCTGAGAGAATTTACAGTACCACATACACCACAGCATAATGGAGTGGCAGAACGTAAGAACAGGACCGTCTTGAATGCTATTCGGAGTATGTTGCTTCATTCTGGTTTAAATACACAATTATGGGCTGAAGCAGCGAGTATAGCCGTTTATGTTCAAAATTGTATATCTTCTTCATCTGTCGCTGGTTTCACACCTTTTGAGATATGGTCTTGCAAGAAGCCCACAGTAGCACATTTTAAAGTATTTGGATGTCAAGCCTATGCCTATATTCCTAAGGAGAAACGGAGTAAATTACAACCAGTTGCTCAAAAGGTTATCTTTTTAGGATATGGTGATACTGCACCAGCTTATCGACTGTTTGATTTGGTTTCTAAGAAAATTGTTCTCTGCCGCTATAGAGATACTATTGTTAATGAAACTATTATGGCCCAGTCTCCTTCGCCATCTGTTACTCACGATATTCTATCAAATTTCCGAGAACACTACGATGACGATATTTTTGATTATCGTGCCATTGAAGAAGTCTCATTGTTGCCTGATATTTCGGATTTACCTGATAGTGTTCGAGGCGAATATGAGGATATATCTGCTCAATTACATGACAATATTATTTCGATGGATGATAATGTTCCTCACCACATGCGTAACCATCTATACAACCTCCTCGGGTTATGTCTCAAAGAAGAGTTTCACACTTCGTGTTACTTCGGCGGCGTCCCCTTACTCTGTATACTATTATACTTTTTGTCTCCATTATCAACTCTGTTACTATTCATGATGCTCTCAATTCTGATGAGCAGGAATATTGGCAACAAGCAATGGATGCTGAATATCACTCTTTGATAAGCAAAGGCACATGGGATTTAGTTGCCCTTCCTTCCGGGTCGCAAAACCTATTAAAAGTAAGTGGGTTTTCCGTGTTAAAACTAAAGCGGATGGTACTTTTGATGATTCAAAGCACGCTTGGTTGCGAAAGGGTTTTCTCAAATTGCCGAATTGATTATCATGAGACATTCTCGCCTGTGGTAATGCCTTGCGATCGTTTCATGCTTTGTTAGCATTTGCGCATACGCCCATAATCTATATGTTCATCAAATGGATGTTAAAAACGGCCTTCCTCAATGGCGATCTTACAGAGGATATTTATATGGAACAACCCGATGGCTACAAGATCACAGGTCCCACACCTATGGTTTGCAAGTTACGAAAAGCTTTATATGGTTTAAAACAAGCATTCCGTGCCCGGTATACGAAAATGAATGCATTTTTGATTTCGATGGTTACTTACCCAATCACCGCAGACGCAAATCTCTATTACAAAAAGTTGGTCCCGTGATTTATCTTTATTATGCTATATGTTGATGATACTATTCTAGTATCCAACAGCTTTGATTTTCTAGCTCGATTGTAAGAATAATCTTGGCCGTGCATTTGACATGGTGGATCTTGGTTCTATCAAATCTTGTCTTGGACTTCAAATTGAGCGTGACGATAATTGCATACGATTGAGCCAACGAAAGTATATCTCTGAGTTACTTGACAAATATGATATGAGTAATGCTAAACCTCGATCAACCCCTTGGGAGTTAACGTCAAATTGCTGAAACACATGTGTCCTCAAACGTAAGCCGAAATGCCTTGACATGGCTCAATATCCATATGCAAATCTTATCGGTGCTTTTAATGTACTTAGCCCATGCCACCGGGCCGATATCGCTTATATTGTCAACACATTAGGACAATTTATGTCTAATCCAGACGCCAACATTGGAATGCAGCCAAAAGAGTTCTTCTAGATCTAAAAGGCACTATCGATCATGCTTTGGTTTACGTTCGTCAAGGTATTGGTCCACAATTGGTTGGTTATACTGACGCTGATTGGGGAGGTTGTCCTGATACTTCTCGCTCTACAAGTGGAGCATGTTTCTTTATGGATAATTCTTTAATCTCTTGGTATAGCAAGAAACAACATTGTGTTGCCGTGGTCCACCAATCGGCGTAATATGTTGCCGCTAGTATGGCAAGCGTAGAGTTGGTCCGGTTGCGACGTCTACTTCAATCTTTTCAACAAGTACTCATCGGTCCCAAGACTTTTACATTGTGACAATCGAGTGCCATATCTTTAACTAAGGATGAGGTCTTTCATTCAAAGTCCAAGCATATTGATATTCATTACCATTACATTAAACTGGAAGTCAAGAAAAAGACAATTATGCTACAGTATTGTCCTACAGATAACATGATTGCGGATATCTTTACCAAAGCTTTATCTCTGACAAAGCATGAAGATTTTACCACTCAGTTGCGGATCCTCCCTTCGTCTTCTACTTGATAGATACTTTTTTGAATGGTGCCACGGTTTTTCCTTTTGCTTCCCACAAAAGGTTTTTTAACCCGGGCACATGACCAAGGCTGCAAGGGGGGATGCATGTGCATCCTTGGTCACCTTCTGAGTATTTGAATCACATATATTTTGGTTTCTTTCATTGAGAGACCAACGTTGCAGGGGGGGTGTTGGAGATGCTACGTTGTCCTCCAATGCATGCAAGTGTGTCGTGCATGTTCTCAATGCATGCGCATGCGTGTGCATGCATGCAACCCAATGTATATATATATATATATATAGTGTGATTCAATACAATTGATAGTGTGTGTTGTTCTGGGATCATCGCTTGTCTCTCTTGTCTCTCTTTCGTCCTCTGTGTCTCTCTTCCTTTATATGCTTTGTCTAGATTTTCATCAAAAACTCACACCGTGATCCATGATCCATAATGCTGCAAGCTTCGTTTGATCCGGATTCAGGCAGCATGGCCGTCCATGCTCTGCACAATCCGCCTCGCTTTGCTCCACCGCCACGCCTTCGCACAACGCTTCAAAAAGAAGAACACTTCAAGAAACTCGGCCAAACAACATCTAACGCCGCTCAAGCACGAAAATGGCAAAAGGGCAAAGGCAAGAAAAACCAAAACAAAGAACAGGCCGGCCAGATTTGCGCAGTAAGAATCAGATATAGTGGCATAATCAGGAGAATAGACATACTTAAAAAACGATCATTTGGAGAAAGGAATGTAAGCAGCTTCTTCTCTGTGCGAATGCCGCCGCTTGCATCCACAGTTCCCACTATGACTAACCACTGTAAAAATCCTATGTTGCAAAAGAACCTACCCAGAATATCCACCGATCTATTTTGAAGGAATGAATTATGATTTCGCAAGAGGTCCACTATAAAGCCAGGAGCAGCATTCGACAACGAATCATTAGAGATATGCCTTCGTGCAAGCTAAGTACAGAAACAAATCACAAACGAGATCACTGGAACCAAGATTTTTTGAAGCAGAGGCGCTGATTGCCAAAGTAAAATGGCATAATCTTAGATGCAAGCCAATCTTAAGAAGAAGAAAAAGAAGAACATGGAGAAGAAAACCTATCGGAAGTAGAGCTGGAGATAAAGCAAAACATATCGCATTCTCTCTAAATTTTGAACATCCTAATGTAGGCAAAGCGAATCCGGAGGCAGAGCAGAGTCGGATCCACCATAAATGCATTCAACTCAACATCCATCCTCTGCACAGAAGAATTAGCCTTTTCTGAATTTAGGAAAACCGAAAATAACGTACGTGTCAAGCTGTGGGTTCTTCTCAACCCAGAAATATTAGACATCTATTTTCTAAGAACAAAATAGACTGCTTTACATAGGTAGTGAAAAAGAACCATCATTCTTGGTACATCATTTTTTCCTCAAGTCCCCCTTTTTTTTTGCTCTCTTCTTCTTCTTATGTAAGCACTGTTGTTTCTCTCATTCCGCATCGGCGTTTCAGACACTGGCCAAATTTGGCAGGACAGGAGCACCAATTGAGTGAGAAGGGTGAGTAGACCAGCTCCAGGAAGTGCATTGAGTGGTCACCCACTTGATCCAGTACACACTTATAGACTCTCGGGAGGTCATAGGTAAGTGCACTATTGTCTGCATCACCGAAATCAAGACGACTGAAAAACCAACAATATCAATGACTTCAAGAAAAATTTGAACTAAATAAAGGGACAATCGTGCGAAAGAAAGACTAATGGCATGCAATCATATAAAAAACGAAAATATATAAAGAATATTTGCATTGTACACAAAAGCCTCTTGGCCACAATCTCAAAAGGAGTTCTCAATGCGAGTACCATTGGGCTTGGCATCTGGCATTGAACCCATGATGAGAGTACATGGGAGGTCAAGAAAACTGCCAAGGAAAGACGGGTACAACATAGAAAATGGAGCAAAATGAGGCAATTCTAATCGCCAACCACATTTATAAGAACACATAGTCGCGAAAAATAGCTGCAAACTTGGATTTGAAAAAAACATGCCTGCTAAGGTTCCATGGAGGTGCAATGAGGCCACCTAGACAGAAACATACCAGATTGGGCATTTTAAGCTCAAAGAAAAGTTCCTCACTAATAGGGCCCCGATAGAAATCGATGCCTAATTCGTTTTGCCTAATAGTGTCATCAGTGTAAGAGACAAACCAGATGCAGCAAGACGTGAAGGCCAAAGAAGGTGAGATGGCAGGTAGAAGGTAGAAATAACAAATGATTGATTGGAGTGGGGACAATGGCACCACAATTGGCAGAGTTAGAGAAGATCATCCCCTCAACTCGAGGAGGAGGGGCGAGGGGGACAAAGAGTAGAAGGTGCACACATGGTATCGATCGAAACAGAAAGAAACATGAGAGTAAGCATGACACAACCTATACCAAACATCGTGCAATAAATAGTCTAAATAAGAGTGGCCAAT
Organism: Isoetes taiwanensis; assembly: GCA_021234155.1. Classification (NCBI taxonomy): domain Eukaryota; kingdom Viridiplantae; phylum Streptophyta; class Lycopodiopsida; order Isoetales; family Isoetaceae; genus Isoetes; species Isoetes taiwanensis. The sequence continues at coordinate 797,939 of JAJEKV010000117.1, read as the reverse complement.
GGGTGGCACGTAAAGATTCCACACTGATTTTGTGTGAAATATGATTTTGTTACTTAAATAATTAAATTCATTATTTTTTGACAGGCACATTCCAAGTTCTTAAACCATTGGGCTCGAAGATTATTCTGATCTAACCGTTGACAACCGTCAGATCTGAAAGAGGTTAAAAGTCGTAACTTGTAGCATCTTGGAATATTCCAAAGATTATCAGTGATAATCTTCAGAATATACCGAAGATTATCAATGATAATCTTTAGAATATTCCTTATTAAGATGATAATCTTTAGAATATTCTCTCATTAAAAAGCTTAAACAGATAAAAATTTATAACGTTTCCTGCGAGAAGAAATAGGCTCTTGAAATCATGTCGGCTATGCAGACCTTAATGACCACTGCACATTTCCACGGCTTACTACACTATTTCAAATCATACCATGAGACCCTGTATATTTACCACGAGCAACCGGAATGATCTGCAAATCTATCTATCATTAGATGCAGTAAAAAACGTCAGTCTGCTTTTGATTTTCCTACAGAACTTTATCAAAAATCTAATTCCTGAGACATGAATCACCGGACATATCCATTGCTGCTTACTAGCCTCCTTAAAATCATACTCTGGAAACCCTGTATATCCTCTTAGCCTTCTTAGCAGCGAATATGCTCTAAATCTTGGCAAAATATAGACGACCTTACCAAAAGGTCGTCTCTGGAAAATCATAGCCTCCTTAAAATCATACTCTGGAAACTCTGTATATCCTCTTAGCCTTCTTAGCAGCGAATATGCTCTAAATCTTGGCAAAATATAGACGACCTTACCAAAAGGTTTCAAACAGGAAGCTGAATCTGCAAAACATGATTTCAAGGTATGGCTCCGGCATAGCCGACTGGCTTTAGAAAAAGAGGCGCCATTTTGCTTTCATGCATTCGGGCCCTGCCCTTGCTCTGCTGAAAACCAAGATGTGCTTCAAGATTCGCATTGTTTGTGCTTCAAGATTCGCATTGTTGATGCATCACGAGCATGCACATGTATGTAAATCTGCAAAAAAACGTAGAAACAAGCAACGCGCATGTAAATCTGCAAAAAAAACGTAGAAACAAGCAATCTTTGCAAAGAAACAAAAAAGCAGAAAGAATCGCACATAATACTGGCTGGCGCTTGGAAAAACAGCGCCTCTGGCTTGCTTGCCCTTGCTTTCCGGCTACATCGGCCTTGCCAGGCCTTGAACGGCTGCTAAACCTTGGCCGGATCCGCATCAGCAACGCTGTGTAAACAATGTGAACAGTGAAACCCTGGCCGCCGTCCGTTTTTTATTCTTTTTGCCAATCTTCTCGCCCAATGGTTTAAGGGAGGTCAACCTCCCCTTCACGGGGGTTATGCAAATAACCCTCTCGGCCTAACGGCCTCGAGGGTTATTTTGCATAACCCCCTTGAAGGGGAGGTTAACCTCCTCTTCATTGGTTTCATATGTGTTCTTCAATGGGTAGAGCTATGTCATTCAATGGTTAAATTAGAATCCTTCAATGGGCAAATGTATGCTTGTACGTAGGCAGGTTCATGCCAGGCTATTTCTATGATACATTTACCCTTCAAAAATGTGATGCTAGTGAGCAATAAGTAGTGTTTTTGCCAAATTTTGACATCATCGTGTAGCTTAAGTCATGATGCATCTCCTGGTGTCCAGTTTGAAGGCTAGTTATGCAGCTGCAGCTGCAGGCGTGGGGCTCTGCCGGAGCTTATTTCTTTATAAACTGGCCGGATTTTTATAGGAACTTGTTTATTCGGAAGACCAAAACCGAAGCTTTTTTGCCTTTCTGCCCACCTCTGTTTCAATTGTACTGATTGTATTGCATTGTCTTCAGATTCGCAGTCTGTAACCCAGATGGGTTCAGCTGAATACAGTTTTAGGCTTATTTTAGAACTTGACGGATGCTGCATTGCTAAAACATGAGATGCTCGGGATTTTTTCATCGCTTCACCTCAGCCAAATTTACAGAGCCTACAAAACTTTATAATGCTAAGTATTAGAGTTTGAATTTGCAGAAGCTCCAAACCTTATGATGCTAACCATAATCATCTGGCTTAGTCTTTGAACCAAAGAAGTATGCGCTGATTCTTCCAACGACTCAACTTTGCCTTCATTTCTAGTTCCCAAAAAACCCTGGGCTCTGCTTCTTGTGAAACCTGTGAACGATCCTTTTTCCTTTCAGGGTAGCTCAGATCTGAAGAAAAAACAAAGCTCCAAAAATTTTTACAGCGAAATTTGAGGGTCCCGTTACATTACGTTTGATATTTTCAGGTGGTCGGGATTCCGCCGAAAAATTTCTCGGCGGCCCGTTAGCCTTGGTAGGCGGCCCCGCCTCAAATATTTCAGGTGGAATCCCTCCCACCTGAAAATTATCTAATACGAATTTCCTCTTATGCCTTAGTGTGCACTCTACCCTACGAGATAGATAGATATAGCAATCGTGGTATTTATCAACCACCGTCATGTTTGAACCAGCGTGAACCTAAAAAAACTCCGTGTATTTTTTCTCTCAATGTGGTTCTAACATGACACTCACTCAAAAATTGGTTAAGTCCACAAAAACCTCGTGTATTTTTTTTGGTTCAAACATGACGGTGGTTGATAAATACCACGCCCGTAGAAATAGAGGAAACTCCCATCCAACGTCCAAGGGTAATTTTTTATGGAGAAATAATTAATTTGTGGTAAAAATAGGGTCCTATATGTTATATTTTATGTATCAGGTTCAAAATGGCCGTTCAAATGCTATGGAGTTAGCGTAGGAGGGAAATTTAAGCGGAGATGGGGGTGCACAAACTCTGGGACATTCTTGAGCCCACCAAACAAGAGCTGCCCTTGGAGCATTTGGCGTAAGCATGATTTCTGCCTTTTTTTGATTTCCTATCCAGTTTTGTCGAAATGGTTCACCAGAGTGGAAGAATGACTTAAATGCAGGAACAAGCGGCTATGCATCGACTTATCTTATTGGGTCGTTCAACTCGCCAGAGTAAATGGTGGAAACGTGAAGGACAAACCACATTTGCGTGGCTTGTTTCACAGAATAAGAGCTTTGGTAGCCCTCAATTGCCAGCTTATATTTGTTGCAGGTAAGTTTCTCTTGCCCATATTCCTTTCTGGACTTTAGAATTCTGACTACCTTAGCTCTATAAATGCATTGTAGATGGCACTGTGCCTGCTCTAAAATTAGCTGTTTATAACCGGCGTTTGCAATCCAGTGGAAATGGGCTTCACACACGAGAACAATGTGGCTTACCTAGAAAGGCATGCTTCCATTTCACCTTCTGCTTTCCAGTCAGTTGCTGCATTTTCTTCTCTCTAGCTAAAAGCTCTTCTTATCCAGGAAAAGATAGGTCCTGTAAAGAGGAACAGAGGATCTGAATTTGGTAGAATGATTGAGGAAGCTAAGGCCCTTGGACTTGCAATGGGAATCCCTTGTGTGACAAGGTAACATCTATGCGTATGTTGCAGCAGCTCCTCCTCCTCTCATTTTTCTTTTTCCTTCCCTTTTAGTTAACCTTCCATATTATTGTACACCAGCTTGGAAGAAGCGGAAGCACAATGCGCAACTTTCAATGCCATGGGACTGTGTGTAAGTTCTGCACCTGCATGACTGTATAGGTTTGTATATTGCATGGTAAGAAGCTAAACAGTTTGAGGACATTAGCCTGCGGTAAATGTTCATATCAAGTATTGAGAGTCAACTGGACAGATAAATTAATGGCAGGCTTCTTTTTACACATTGCAAGTTCAAGTCCCTTTCTGGCCTTCTTCCCCGAATTGAGTTAACATGCCTTCATGTTGAGCTTTAAAGAATTGTGCCCTATTCAAGAGCTTTACTCTGCACCAACATCATTTATGAAGTTTTACGATTAAATTTAGTGACATTTATGTATGTGTTTTCAGGATGGGTGCCTCACCGCGGACTCAGATGCATTTCTGTTTGGTGCAAAAACAGTTTATAAAGAAATTATACTTGGAAACTCAGGCATGGTTTTATTTTGGATCTCGTGGAGTTGTGCTAATGCTATAAACTACCTTCTGCCTAAAATGCATATTTTTTTTAATTGCTGTAAGATGAAATCTTGTTATAGAGTGAATAACACTTAAACGCTTCAAATGTGTAAAATACATCTTTTAAATTCCTGATTATTGTGGAACAGATGGTAAATGTTTCGTAGATGTTCCCCTTTTATGGTATTAGCTTAGGACATCAATATATGGTTTTCCTATCCAGTTTATGTGCTTGCATTTATTTGAAATGCATTGTTAATGAAGAAAGTTACATTATTATTTGGGTTAATAGGTGATGGCCATGTCATCATGTATACAATGGAGAGAATAACACGGGAGCTTGGATATGGCCGAAACTCCTTGGTATTTGGTTGCATTTCTTATTTCTTGAAGTTCGTTCAGAACTAACTATCGGAATAAAGAAATAATTTAATCTAGAATGGCCATATGTCTATATTAGTATGATGATTGAGGAATGGTGCCAAGTCTGATATGGCTTAAGTTTGTGTTGCAATTTCAAAAATGTCATTTATGTGCGAAATGCTCTGAGAGTTGACATTAGAAGTGATGCTTTTATTTAACCTGCGGCCTTTGGATAATGCTGCAGATTTCTTTAGCTCTTCTTTTGGGCTGTGACTACTTCCCAGGACTTCATGGTCTTGGTCCAGTAAGTATTATTATTCCAAAAAGTTTAGTGTGGTTACAGTTATTATGTATCTATCTAATGAAGGCATATTCTGGTAATTTCTGTGTTGTTTTGAAAGAGCTCTGAGCCTCCATTGGATGCGTTAGTGGTTTTTTTAGGAAAAGGCCAAATATCTTGTTCAAAAATTTGGTGAAGGCTTTCTTGAGATGGTAGCTGATGGAAAAATTGAAGTATCTGTCAAATGCTTGTCGAAATATATTAAGGGCCTTGGAAAAGACCATGACGATAAAGAAAATGTAAATGCTGGTATGCCATTTTGGGTCATGGTTATCATGATTCTAGACAGCTTGTTCTTTATGCATCTAGTTTCTCAATGTAATGATGCAGATGCGAAATCCATGGTAAGAGACAAGCAAGTGGTTCATGAAGCTATCCTTGGGTATAAGAATCCAAAGTGCCATTCTGCAACTTCTTATCCTGCACAAATGTAAAGTTCAACCCTATTGTCTTTGTGAAGTTACTGTACATAATGTCCATCATTTCTTCTTTTTAGTAATCGTTTGTCATGATAAGTAATTGTTTTCTACCCATCCTTTATAGTATACACTCATAATGTGTGCTCTAAGGCATGTACCAACGGAATCTCTTGCATTCCCGTATATATGCACTCTGAAAAGTTAATTTCAGGTGGAATGAATTAAAATAGGGAGACATTGTGTTTCCATGGGCCTTTCCTGTTAATAATTTCTTCTCAAGCATGATCATGTAGTTCTTGTGAGGCGGTCCTTCAAATGTAGCCCTTACTCTGTGACAGAAGTGTGCCACATATAAAAGTGCATACCACTATGTTGTTTAGAAAGTGTTTTATTGGCAAGAAAGATAATGTTGTGGAAAGAGCATGTACATATACTGGGCGATCCTCTCCTGTTTGAATGCCATCCAATATTTTATGTATGGCAGGATGCTTATGGAGATCCCTGTTCGACTGGAAGAGCTCAGGAGTATCTGTAGAAGGGAATTTGACTGGCCACAGGAAAAAACAGGCAAGCAAGTTTTGCATAAGTATCTCGTTCTTTTGCAAAATTTAGTTGGTGTATTTCTACCTCCATGTTGTAATGTCATAATTGACTTGTCTTGCACAATGGTTTCTGATGCAAAAAAGAAATCCAACTTGTTTCGGAAGGAACTTTTATGTTTATATAAAAACATTTGTAAAGCACAAAATTCGTTCTGTATGGAGAATGACATGTTTTATTTTGCAGATGATTATATTTTGCCCAAGCTTGCAGAAAGAGATATTCGGAGGTTCCTAGCAACAAAAGCTGTATATGACTCTTGAAATTAATGATTTCTGAAATTATTATTACGTGTTAGGTTTCTTTTCAAACAAAAGTTCAAAATTTTTTGTTTAGGTATCTGAACCAGTACCAACACAGTACAAACTTTCTGAAATCGTAAGGTCCGCACCCTCCATAATATCGAGCATTATGAAGTTAATTGGACAGGACAACCAGAGATAAAAAGCAGCATTATACGTGCTGATATAGTGAACAGGTAATTCTGTTACTCTATCAGGACTAAGCAGCATATAAGGGTGCTGGTATTGCTGTAGAAACTAGACTATTATATCATTTGGTATTTTACTATCCAAATTTGTTACTGCAGAGCCGCACTCCAGGCAAGGTGGACGAATTCAGACGCAAAAAAGCTGCAAAGTCAAAACAAAAAAGAAAGACAAAACAACTTATTCCAGCAGAGTTTATAGAGACGATCAATTCGACTTTGCATGACAATGAGTTATGGAGGAAAATGGACAATCTATCATTGTGCCATATTTCAGAGTTGGATGGGCATAATGAAACTATTACGGGAGGTCACTATCAACGGAGCTATGATAGTTTAACTAATCAAGCAGGGAAGAGATTGGAACCAAAGAACGATCTGCATAACAGCAATGGATTTAAAGATTCATTTAGAAAGTCTATTTTAATGGATTGCTCAATGGTTTTAAGTGTGCCCTCTAGAAATTATGACAGGACTGCTATTAAGGATCAGAGCTGCCCTAGTTTGCGTCCTATAGTATGTGGAAGCATGAATATTCACGTGCCTGGTGATGTAGAGGTTGTTGATCTGACCACCCCACCACCTCAGCAAAGGCGTGAGAGAACAGACCATAGACAAAAAATTGGCAATGGCATTGTTATGATAGATTTATCACCGGATATTGAAGATGAGCACAATGTCCGGGTTAGAGATTTGAAGGCTTTCATAGAAGATGTGAAGTCAGATTTACATGTTAGGTTGCTGTAGGTCTGACAGACGGCTTTGAGCAGTTTTTTCCACTAAATTATTATGTTGCAGAGCATGAACAATTTTGGAGCTTTCTCAAAGATCTGAAAATAGTCTGAGTTGAATGTTATCTGAAAAGTAAACCCAACTTCAATTGTGACTGTAATAAAATAGTCTGATGATTCAAAACGCTTCTACCGTAGTAGTCTGAAACCAATATGAAATAAGAGCACGAACATAATCAAGAATGCACAACAAATGATGAGGAACTTAAAATAGTTTACGTTAATGCACTAGGAATGTAATTCAATATAGTATTTTTTATAGGTAATCAATTAAAGAAGGGCGAAGCTCGATAGTGATTTATGCTCTTAAAAAGAAAGTAAAAGCTAAAGATAAAATAAAAATCAGAACCCTAAAACGTTTGACATGGCGTCTCTGGTTGGTTCGAGTGGGAGATTTGTCGCCAGATTTGCTGGCCGTCGGTGCCGGCCGTCACAAAGTTAGCAATCGTATGAAGCCCTTTTCGCTCCTATTCTTCGAAGGTAAGAATGATCGATTCCTCATGCTTTGCTTAAATTTTTTTTTTTTTTAGCAAACTTAAAACTTTTCTCGATTCCCTCAAGCGTAGAAATTTTTGCCTAGATCTCTTCCACGAATTGCTTCATCATTCGGCCCTTCGTGGTCCGGTGATTTTTCAGCTTTCATGCCTTTGGTTTTGAATAATTGAATGATTTATTTATTCAACAAAGTTGGGAATGGAGATCAAAGGATGGGTGAGAAGAGAGTAATACGCTTGGCCTTTCTGTCACGATCAGCAAGTACCATATCCAAGTGTGTCTTTTCGCATCAAAATCTTTTTTATTGCCACTTTGAAGGCCAGCAATGCTGAAGTTCTGGTACCAATTGCATAGATTTATGATTTTGAGTAAGAAAGAATTTCTTGGTACATTGTAACCCATATTATCCTCATATATATGTGTGTATCCTATATATAGTTTGCCCAATTCGTTTCGTATTGCGGGAGGGTATTTTGGTAATGTTAGGGCTAAGGTTTTGGTATTGTGTTGTAGAAACAAGATGCTAACGCATCAATGGTTTGCCCATTGGAATGGCTCCCAAATAACATCTTTAGGATAGACCTCTAACTTATGTATATGTTTTGGTTGATATAAGTTCCCTGTGAATTCATATTGCAAGGCTCAATGTTTACATGCTATAGGGAAGTTTGTCTTTATCCACAACAAAGGTATACACAAAATCAACTTCATCTTTCCTTTTTTGTAACTTAATATATTGCATTCACCATAGAAAGATCTGGTTGCCCATTTGACAATACTTTAATTTTATGCATTGCTTTTGGCAGATGTGCATTTTGCAATTTGTAGCAAGACTACGCATTTCAACATTTTGGCCCCAAAGGCATGCTTCTACATAGTGATGTTGATTTGAATAAATATTCAATATTTAAGTTCATACAACATATTGTTTTCCAATCTATAATTTATAAATTGTTATAGATATAAACTTCTAATTATTTTGTTTGGTATTTGGGACGGGTATCTCACCAATGGTTGGGCCTAGATTTTGGGGGGCGATGTATGCAAAATCGTGATATCCGTGGTATTTTTGGAGGTGTTCGAGCCGCTTGCCGGGAGGGAATTGGTTCGAAATGCTTTGTCGGGAGCCGGATTTGTGAGTGTATGGTTTAGAAATAGAAGGAGCAAGGCCTGGAGAGTGGTTTTCGAGCTCAGTCCAGGGGGAGGCTGACAAAGAATTGTGAGTTGAGGAGAGGGATTCGAGCTCAGTCCAGGGGGAGGCTGACAAAGAATTGTGTGGGTAAGAAGGAGGAGTGGGGATGGATCTCATACGAGCAAATGAGGTTAAAGGTAAAGACGTATCGTATGCCCATTCCCAGGGTGCTGCTTCAGGATGTCTGTTGTGGCATTTGCGGAAGCAGAGATGGCATATTTCACAGGGCTGACTGCCAGAGACGAGCAAGCAAGGTGAATGTAGAAGGAAATCTGACGCAGAGAAGAGCCTCGATGTGACATGAAGAGCAGGAGGGACAGGGAGCACGAAATTCGTTGTTGAGGGGGATGGTAGTTTTCGGGATGTGTTCGGGGCTGGGACGATGCAATGCTGGTCTGAGAATTTAAGGGGAGAGGTGGTGCTTGGAAAAGAGAGTGGTGAGGCTGCTAGTAGTGGGTTCGCTAGTGGTGATAGGCAGCCTCTTCACTGGTCAGATTTGAAGATCGCATTAACTACCTTATATCCGTGAACTAGAGGGGGTGTAAAAGGGGAAGGGAGGTGCCGCAAGGAGAGGGAGAAAAAACCAGGTTACGTTCGATGATGTTGTCGCCCTGTTCGTTGGAAGAAGGTAGTATGCCAGAGTCCGAGGAAGATGGAAGGACGCATACATGAGCAAGGGTAGAGGGGGGGAAGCGCGACGAGGTAGACCGAGGAAGATCCGCAGCAGTGTTGGAAGAGCATGTGAGCCGAAGACATAGCGAAGGCCCCGTGAGGAAGTGGTGGATGTGCCCGTGGCTTTGGATGTTAGTGTGATAATAGTGTTTGGGGTGTAGATGTTCCCGTGTCTTTGTATGACGTAATGATGGAGTTTTTGGAGCAAAATTGTGAGGCCGGGTTGTGGCCTTAGAGCGAGGGTCGCCCATGGACCATTTACGTGTTGTTCTGCCTCATATGAGATTGCAGCGCTAAGACGCCGAAAGCAACGAAATGTTAGGATCAAAAACTTCCCGATGGAAGGACAAGAGACCGGGGTGCAATTATCCTTGCAAGGCCCTAACGGGAAATAGACTGCACTGCTTCGAGGGCATAGTTGGTTACTGCTTGAAAGATATAGGCAAGCTTCATTTAAAGGTTCATATGCACAATACAATGTCACGGCTGAGCAGGTGAGGTCTGGGAAAGAACTGTATGCTCTCTATGGTGCTGGGGATATCAAGCACGTGATCATGCTTGATAATCACAACATTATGAAAAGAGCATTTCATTACCTTATTTACCATACTGGCAGATTCCGAACGGCCTCCTTTGTGCATACTGTGAAGGCAATGCTTCAAACCACAAAGTTCAGGTTGGCAAGCTCTTGGGTTCTGCCGAATAACTTGGTATACATTTCCCTTGAGTGTGTGCAGGTGGCGTGGCGGATAATGCTAGCCCCTGAACGATGCGCGTAGAAAGATGTAAGAATGACCTTGTTTGGGAGTCAACCTGGAATCGTGCCTGTTGAGCGAATAGGAAAGAGAAGGAGGCGAGTCTGGGATAGTGGTGATGTTTTTGAGGATATGAAGGGTAGTGCAGAACGTGGTAGCAGTGGGGACGAGTTTGTTCATGTGGACAGTGTGGTTGGAAATTGAACACCTACCTCCAGACATCCTGATACCTAAGTTTTTTAAGATTATTGCTAACACAATAGGCACTTATATCTCACATTCCATAGCCAGAGGGCCAAGGGTTTGTGTAGCCATTCCAGCGAAGGCGAGCATACCCAAAGGGGTGATAGTTAAGAGTGGCAATTGCTCTTTAAAATTTCCTTTGAAATTGACCAACAAGTGGGAAATATACAGAATGTTTCCAGCTCTAAAATCTGAAAACCCTCAGGCAAGATCTAAAGAAGAAATGAGTCCTCAAATCAAGCACAGAGCGATAATCCCAATAGAATGTGTGCTCTTGGAGCGACTAAGCGGGAGCCCATGGATTATGCTGGTGAGTGTTATGTGTGGTTTTGTTTTGTGGGTAGGAATTGTAGGCTTGTGTAGACTCGTGGTGCTGGTCGGATCGGGCGCCGTGGAGGGAAATTGTGGACTCGAACTGAATTGTGAAGGGCAAAATGATGGTGACAAAGTTCTCGGAAGGAAAGTCAGTAGTCTTGGTTGTTTTTGCAAATTCCGAATAGAGGGAGAATGTTTGGACAATGAATTGTGAATTGTGTTTGTTGTGGTTTTGCTTTGGAGCCGAGGGCCTGAGGTTGAAATCGAGGTAGAATGATTGTTGTGTTCTTGGTTGAGAGCGCAGGAGCACAGGCCGGAGTCAAAGAGAGGGGTTCGTGCTTAGTCCAGGGGGAGGCTGACAAAGAATTGTGTGGGTTAGGAAAAGGAGTGGAGATGGATCTGCGTCGAGCAGCGAGGTTAAAGGTAAAGACGTATCATATGCCCATTCCCAGGGTGCTGCTTTAGGATGTCTGCTGTGGCACTTACGGAAGCAGAGATGGAGGAAACATATTTCACAGTCTGGATTAGGAGGGCCGACTGCCAGAGACGAGCAAGCAAGGTGAATGTAGAAGGAAATCTGGCGCAGAGAAGAGCCCCGTTGTGACATGGGGAGCGGAAGGGACAGGGAGCACGAAATTCGTTGTTGAGGGGAATGGTAGTTTTCGGGATGTGTTCAGTTGGGGCGATGCACAACGGTCTGAGAATTTAAGGGAAGAGGTGGTGCTTGGAAAAGAGAGTGGTGAGGCTGCCAGTAGTGGGTTCGCTAGTGGTGATAGGCAGCCTCTTCAGCCCGCTGCTGTATTTAAGACCATACACCGGCCTTATATCCAGGAACTAGAGGGGATGTGAGTAAAAGGGGAAGGGGAGATGCTGCAAGGAGAGGGAGAAAAAACTATCGATGATGTTGTCGCCCGGTGTTCGTCGGAAGAAGGGAGCATGCCAGAGTCTGAGGGAGATGGTCTGAGGGAGATGGAAGGACCTACGTGAGCAAGGGAAGAGGGGGAAAGCGCGGACGAGGTAGACTGAGAAAGATCCGCAGTGTTGAAGAGCATGTGAGCGAAGACATAGCGAGCGGCCCTAGTGAGGAAGTGGTGGATGTGCCTGCGGCTTTGGATGTTAGTGTGACAATAGTGTTTGGGGGTGTAGTGTTCCTGTATCTTTGTATGACAGAATGGTGGAGTTTTTGGAGCAAAATTGTGAGGCCGAGGTTGTGGCCTTAGAGCGAGGGTCGTCGATGGACCATCTACACGTTCAGTCTGTTATGAGATTGCAGGCTAAGATGCCGAGCAGCGTAAATGTTAGGATCAAAAACTTCTTGGGATGGAAGGACAGTAGACCCGCTGGTGCAACTATCCTTTGCAAGGCCCTAACGGGAAGTAGACTGCATTGCTTCGAGGGCATAGTTGGTTACTGCCTGAAAGATATAGGCAAGCTTTATTTTAAGGTCCATATGCACAATGTTACTACCGAAAGGTGTGAGGTATGGGAAAGAACCGTGATGCCCTCTATGGTGCCGGAGATAGCAAGCACGTGATCACGCCATAATCGCAACATTATGAAAAGAGCATTTCATTACCTTCTCGCACCATACCGCAAAATTCGAACGGCCTCCTTTTGTGCATACCGTGGAAGGCAATGCTTCGCACTATGAAGTTCGTGTTGGCAAGCTCTTGGGTTCTCGCCGAGTAATTTGGCATACATTTCCCTTGAGCGCAGCAAAGGGCGCATGGATAATGCTAGCCCCCGAACAATGCACGCATAAGGATGTAAAATGGCCTTGTTTGGGAGTCAACCCGAATCGCGGCCTGCTGAGCCGAATAGGCAAGAGAAGGAGGCGAGTCGGGATAGTGGTGATGTTTTTGAGAATATGGAAGGCAGTGCAGAACGTGGTAGCAGTGGGGATGAGTTTGTTCATGTGGACAGAGGGGTGCGGTGCCTTCGTATATGCCGGCTACGGATGCATCATACATCCCTCTTGATATGCATGATTTTGAGTTTGATGCATTGTGATGTGGTAGATTTCTACAATTTCAATATTTGTCATTATGAATGTTACTGATGTTTGATTATGGTGCTTGTAGATGGAGGCAAGAGGCGAGGGTTTGAGAATAGGGAGCCAGAGATCATTGTGATTAGTGACGAGAGTGGCAAGTCCATATCAGATGCACAGTCAGTGGTTGAATGCCTTTTTGAGTAGTTTGGCTAAAGCAGAGGATTCCACGAGAGATGTTTGCGCGGGGTTCAAGAATTACTTAATAGCATTGGCGAACACATTGGATCGAATCCAAGCATCCGCGGGATCTCCTTGAGAGGCAGTGGTATTAATTCTGCAGCTTTTGGAAAGAGGTGCTCTTCGACGCGATCCGAAACCTCTCAGAGAGCTCGCTGTCGAAGGAGCTCGCAAGGTGGAATCCAAAGAACAGAGCTCTACAGAGGTTCGAGATGCGATCAAGAGCACCTCCTACCAAAACCGCACTAACACCGCCTCCTCAAGGAGATCCACGATGCTTGGATTCGATATAATGTGTTCGGCCAATGCTATTCGAATTTTGAACCGCCGCACAAATATCTCTCACTGAATCCTCTGCTTCAGCCAAACTACTCAAAAGATCGTGTCCTCTCCTCTCTTGGCATTCAACCACCGACCGCAGATCTGATCTGACTCGCCACTCGCCACTAATCACAATGATCTCTCGCTCCCCTATTCTCAAACCCTCGCCTCTCCATCTACAAGCACCATAATCAAACATCGCAGAATATTCATAATGACAAATATTGAAATTGTAGAAATCTACCACATCACAATGCATCAAACTCAAAATCATGCATAACAAGAGGGATGTATGATGCATCCGTGAATGGGTATATCCAGAGGGCGCCGGTTGCACCCACATGGGATTTTGATTGTTGACATTTGATGGAGGGAGATGCCAGAGAAAAGTATTGATATAAGATGTATTCCCCATAAAGTGTTATACGCATGAGCCACCATCTTATCTACATCGATCTTCACTATGGAATATTTTCGAAAGTCCAGAACCCTCTTGTAAAGAATCCTATAACAGATTGTGATACCAAGTTCTCCACCACTTTTACGTGCATACCATGATCTATCTCTCGCTATTGGAAAGTTAGACTCCTTGTCGACTTTCATATTTCCAACACTTTCAATTCCATTTTTTCAAGTTGGCCTTTATTTAATTTGTCCGCATCTTGGGCAAAACCTACTTCTACTATTTTAAGTGTCGCATCTACTCTCAAACTCCCCGGGTCAAGCTTCTTGGTACATTGTTCTTTATCCACTTGGAGAATCTAGGCTTGTTAACTCTTGCTATAGTGCCATTGTTTTTCCAAGCCTCCCTTGCATTACTCCTTGCACCGCCACTAACCGAGTCTAGATTTGCGTGATTGCTATGCCCTTCTTTTTAGTTGCGCTTTTGTAGCAATGGTGGTTTGTGGAGACCGTATTTTAGCCTCTTTGCTTTGATGAAATATCCCCCTTTTGTGATACTCACTGGCCCTATGTTTTTCTTCCATTATAGCATCAACCAATACATGGATTTGTGCTTCATCTCTCGCTAGTTTTTTATTTGCTTCTATTTCTTTCGTTTACTTACTTCAGCTTACTTCTTCCATGCGAAACTTCCATGGATGAATCTGACCTGCTAGATTGAGTGAGTTTTTTCTACCCACTTGCACTATCTCCTGCCCCTGCCCCAAACATTGCCGTTTTCAATTTTCGAACAGCTCCAATAGCGCTCACACTTGCCTTAGAAGCAAGATCTTCCCCTACTATTACTTTATCTATTCCGTTGCCATTTGCCCCCTTTGGGGAGTGGTCTATACTATGTGAACTAGAGGCAGCTACAGATGGGCCAGGATTCCTAGGGAGATCATTTACCTTATGCAGGGTAGAAGCCCCAATATTTGGATCCAGTTTGTTAGAAGCCCCATCGAATGGGGGCGATTTATAGGCCCCTGAAACCTGCCGGTTGGCTGTTGTCAAGCCTGAAACGATGCTGACAGGATGAATCAGAGGCCCTGGGGCCCCGTTGTGAACATATGGGTCGAACCCAGGCCGGTTCCCGACAGCAGCCAAAGCGGGCGTTTCTACTGTGCCTTCGCCCTTGTCCATTCTCTCAAACTGTTGGTCATACAGCCCCTTGATATTCTCGTATTAATATGACCTTATGTATATCCATTATTAATATACGTGATGTTTTTTTAATCACATACATTGACCAAAAGACTGAGGTTGAAAATTGAGTTGAAGTATAATATATGCTCAAATGTGAGCCTCTCATTTTGTTTTTTTTTTTTTTTGGGGGGAGGGGGGATGCCTATAAATTAACGTATCCTCCTTAGGTGTGAAACCCTACATTTGCCATGTGGAACCATTCTATTGTGCCAATTGGACCAATGGGATCCTAGTTCTAGCCCTTTAGCCTATTAATATAGGCCTAAGCCCTAGACTGACCTCGCTTGAAACCTCAATCACCGATCGAACTCCATTGGCTCCTCGTGAGCTTAGATTTGAGTATGATCTTTGATGGTAGTAGGTCATGCCACTTGACCTCACCTCAAAGATCATGCAAAGGATTCCTTCAACTCATCGTGCACAATCCATTTTTTTTTTTTTTGAAGGACGCGAGGCTCTTTTTTATTGACAAGAACAAATTCATTATACACAATGCAATGCATGTGAATAAAACCCTAGTATATAGGCTGACCCAACTAGGCTTAAAACACCCGCCTATGCATAAGAAGAACACCGTGAAATACGCCTCGCCAAATTATCTCTTTTTTATCATCAACTAGAGATGATCAACGATAAGCTTTAGTGATCTTCTCACGAGCACAACGGAGAAGTCGCCGATCGTAGATGTGTGCACCTTGAAAATACACAAACGCCGCCTCCGCCGATGTACCACAAAAATCCAACTAGAAGCAAGATGAAATGCCCGCCACGCAAGTTAGGCTAAACAGGGGATAAAGTGCAAGTAGGATCTCCCCGCTATTGAGAGATACACCGAAAAGAGTGAACAACCACTCCCAAGCAAGCCGTAGATGATCGCACAAGAAGAAGCAAGTTCAATAGTTTCAACACGTTGGCCACAGAGAGGGCTTAATTTGACGATATGAGACTCTAGGGTTCATCTTGTGAACCAAGACATTCACTCGAACACATCTATGGAGAATTTGCCATCGCAGCGCTGACACTTTAGGGTGGAGCAATTTATCCCATGTCCACATCCAAACACTTTTCCACCGTGGGTTGAGGAACCCGAAGATGCCAGTGTTGGGATGGAGGAAGAGGCTCACAATCAGGCACAATCCATGAAACTGTGGAAATCCCAGTATCACGAGCTAGCAGCCAAGGAGTAGGTAATTCATGTTGATAAGTAGATCGATCACCTATAGTGCATCATCTAGGTAGATTACCATGTTGTATCTCTGTTAGAGCTTAACTAGAACCTAAGAAACTATTCTGGTCATGAACCCAGGGGATTCACTTCCTTCAAAAGGGATATGCCACCTGCATACATAGGGTGTTAAGAAAAATCCTTACATACTATTTCTTTAAGAAAAAACCCATAGCATACCATTTTTTTATTTTGTTATATATATATATACTGCCCTCCTGGTTTTATATGTCAATTTCTCATTAAAATGCTCCTCCTAACAACCTTATATAAAGATTATTTTCATATAACCCCTTATATTCTCGTATCAACATGACCTTATGTATATCCATTATACGTGATGTTTTTTTAATCACATACATTGACCAAAAGATTGAGGTTGAAAATTGAGTTGAAGTATAGTATATGCTCAAGTGTGAGCCTCTCATATTCCTAAGGTATCCAGTTTCATAAAAAGGTATCCCAACTGTGTGTATAGGTGGTAAAAGAACCCATATATATATACAAGAAATTTAATGCGTCCTACGGTGCATGTTCGAGTTTTAGCATGTTCCTACGTGCAAGTTCTTGTAAAAGAATCTCTTGATAGATTCTCTAAGGTTCTACCAAGGTTCTCTTAGAGGGTTCGTGAGCATTTCTCTAAATTTTATAAGATTCCCTCTAGATTCTATTAGATTTCCCTAGATTCTCCAAGATTCTATGAAGATCCCCTTAGATTCATTTAGATTTTATGATATTGCCCTAGGTTCCCATACATTACATGAGATTCAAAGAGATTCTATAAAGATTCCCTTAGATACTCTAAGATTTCATCAACATTTTCTTAGATTCCCTTAGATTTTATGAAGATTCCTTTAGATCCCCCAGATTTTAAGAGATTCCCTTAGGCTTGTAAATATTTTCCTAGATTCTCTTACATTTTATAAGATTTTCTTACATTCTATTAAATTCTTTTGGATTCCTTTACATTCTATAACTTTTTAGAACATTCTAAGACTTTGTGGAACATTCTAAGACTTTCAATATATTCTAGAACTTTCTGGAAGTATTTCCCTAGATTTCCTTATATTCCCGTAGATTCCCCTACATTCTAGAACATTCTAAAACTTATTAGAACAATTTAGAACTTTCTGGAAGAATTTTCTTAGATCCCCCCTAGATTCTCTTATGTTCTAGAACTTTCTAGAAGATTCTAGAACTTTCTAGAGCCTTCCAGAACATTCTAGAACCTTCTTGAACTAGCTAGAATGTTATAGTCTATTTTATCTTAATGGGAACATTACCCTTAAGTATATTTGAAGCATAAAATTTTTTTTGAAATTAATCCTTGGTTTAGTGGTTAGAATGGGGGGTTGGGGGGGTCAATGGCCAGGGTTCGAATCCCCCATACAACATAAAAATTTTAAAAGCCTTTTACTAAGGGATGAGCATTCAACTTGGGTCGTACGATCTTGGACTCGATCAAGGGTCGAGATCTCACGCAACATGAGCCATAGGATCTATTACATATAATTCTCAAAGGACTCGATCAAGGGTCGAGATCTCACGCAACATGAGCCATAGGATCTATTACATATAATTCCCAAAAGTCATGTACACCATAGGATGTGTCCCAAAGCAACGTGAGCCGTAGGATCTCGGACCGACGATCAGAATCAAATCAACCTGGACCGTAGGATCGCGTCTATACGAATTATATATAAACTCCCAGGCCATCTGGGCCGTAGGATAGGTCCCAAAGCCACGTGAGCCGGATCTTGATCTCGAATCCGATCTGGCCGGATAAGCGCGACAAACATAAGAACATACATACAACAAGAACAAGAAAATTAATACGTCCTACGGCGCATTGTTCCAGTTTTAGCATGTCCTTATATTCCCTTTAATTCTCCTATTCTTTCTAAAACATTTTAGAACTTTCTGGAACATTTTGAAACTTTCAAAACATCCTAGAATATTATAGTCTATTTTATCTTAATTAAAACATTACCCTTAAGTATATTTGAAACATAAATTATTCATAGAATTAATGCTTGGTCTAGTGGTTAGAGTGGGGGGTTTGGGGGGTTGAGGACCAGGTTTCGAATCCCCCCAATAACATAAAAAATTTTAAAAAGGAACGAGCATTCAATATGAGCCTTAGGATCTTAGACTTGATCGTGAGCCTTAGGATCTTAGACTTGATCAACGATCAAGATCTCATCATATAAAAGCAATATGATCCGTAGGATCTATTACATATAATTCCCAAAGCCACGTGGACCGTAGGATGTGTCCCCAAGCCACGTGAGCCGTCAGATCTCGGACCGACGGTCAGGATCAGATCAATCTGAACCGTAGGACCACGGTACACATATTATATGTAAACTCCCAGGCCATCTGGGCCGTAGGATACGTCCCAAACCCACGTGAGCCGTCGGATCTCGAACGGACGGTTGGATAAGCGCGAAACTTAAGAACATATATAGATCAGATAATATACTACTTTTTTCATAGAAAGCCCCCTTGTATACGATTTTTGAATTTTATTACACATGTACCCTCTCCCAGTTTTATATGTCAATTCGAAAAAAAAATTTGTATTTTGTCATTAGGCATATATATGTCCAAGCCCTCCAAACATCCCTTTCATGTTCACTTTGGGGGGTTCTTCTAAGTGACTCCCCCTTGGTCATGCACTGTAATCCATGAACTCTAATATTAAGTTAGATATTTGTGATTAGGTTAGGTTAATTATCAATTATTCTTCAAGTTATGATGTTTTATAGATGTTGTCCATATTGTTATGCACCTCTTGCTTTGGGGGGGGATCACAACCTCTACTTCTCATTCTTATATAGCATTTGTCCACGTGGGAGGGGCTCGGGTGTATTTCTCATGCTTTGCAAGAGGCTCCATGGTGGTGGATAGTATTCCCTCTAGATGTGTCCGCAACCTCAACTATTGCATCGATTCTGTTACGCACTAAGCCCCCTAGTGCTAACCAACATGTCAAAAGGGCGGATCCTTCAAAGAAATCGTTATCCAATGGGCCCCAACCTTTCAAGGCTTTATCCCATACCCCACAAACCATATCAGATTCATCCTCTTAGCCAATAATGATGTGTCCTGGCAGATATTATTTCACTGTATGAACAGAATGTGTATATGAGGGACAGCGGCAGAAATATTGCCTCTTATTCTAGGGGAGGGTCTTAGGAAGAGAGACGCTTTGGAATTGCCAAGTCCAGTCATCACTTCCTCTTAGCACCATAAACCTTTGCAGTGCCAAATGGATGGGGGCTACATATCTCATAACCAAATTTGGCTAGCACAAAAATTTTCATTGTACTTCGGTAGCATGTCGTCCACAAGTGCCTTTGTATAATTACCTTCTGCCACTGCCATGAACTTTGCATCTTTGCATTAGATGTACTTTGTCTTTTAGGCATCAAGACTCTTGGAGTGTCC
Organism: Isoetes taiwanensis; assembly: GCA_021234155.1. Classification (NCBI taxonomy): domain Eukaryota; kingdom Viridiplantae; phylum Streptophyta; class Lycopodiopsida; order Isoetales; family Isoetaceae; genus Isoetes; species Isoetes taiwanensis. The sequence goes on along the minus strand of JAJEKV010000117.1, from coordinate 778,354 downwards.
TAGTACATGATTTCTCAACTACAGTGGAAAGTGTTTGGATGTGTTAGTATTACAACGATAAATTTCCATAGATGTGCTCGAGTGTATTCTGGTCCACAAGACAGATTGAAGAATCTCAAATCTTTGTCCTCTTTGTGATCATCGTGTTGAATTGAAACTCTCTAATATTATTTCTTCTTATGCGATCGCCTGCATCTTGCTTCACTCTCACTCACTAGCCAGGAAGTTACCCCCCTACTTGGCCTAAGTTTCATTAGCAGGCTTTTCATCTTCTATCGCTTTCATGTTCTATTTGGCAGAGGCGATGCTTGTATATTTTTCAAGGAGCAGACACTTGTTATCAGGAACTTCTTCAATGTGCTCAAGACAAGATTATTAAAGCTTACCGTTGCACATCTGTAGCTAATGATAAGAAAGAGATAATTTGGTAGACTTAAATACAATATTTATGGATGGGAGTTAGTGCTTAGTTGGGTCGATACTTATCCAATAAGGTTTTGTCCCCAACAACAACACCCCCATTGAAAACAAAATAAAAAAATAAAAAAAATCTTGGATAGTTAGATATTCCTTTGGCATTCTACCACGTATATGGGCCTCGGATAAGCAAAGGGCTTTCCATTTAGGTTGTCTCTCATGGGTGATTTGGAATGCCATAGAACATAGACTTAAACATCTTCATGATATTTATTGTGGCATTGCTTTTCATGGCCATACCAAAATATTGATGCATCATAAGCGCCGCTTTTTTAGCCACATGTGAGAAATCGTATTTGGGTATATTATCTCCAGATTATTTACTATTGCTAGGCTTCTTTTCTAGTGTAAGTTCACAATGCCCTCGACTCTTCCTTTGATGGCACCATTTTGCACGCACTTAACTAGATTGGACATGCAGTTCTATGTGTATTCTACCTTTGAATAAGCAAATTGTTCGTGAAAAAAAGACATTTTAACCCTTAAGTTAGACGTGATGGGTCGTATTTGGATTCAATATCAAACTAATTTTCATAACTAGTCTCTTATTTTCCTTACAATCTCCTTACAATCCCCTCGCCTTCTAAGCGCATCCACCTTTTAAGCGCACAGTGCCCTATCCGCTCAATGTAGTTTCCATGGGCGATATTAGCATCGTGCACACATGAAATCAAGCATAGCACGCTTCGATTCGCATAGCATATCCGCATCATGCCCGATTTTCAAAAGATGTGATTGGGGATTCAATGCATTGAAGACATTGACACAGATTGGGGTTTGGTGTTGGAATGTCCCGATTCATCTTGGCAGGTCAGCTTCGTCACAAAGAGCCGGAGGTGCAGATCCAACATAGCACATCCGTACTGCACCATAATTTTGCAAAAGATATGATTGGGGCTTCAATCAGACGCCGTCTTCTCGTAAGGAATTTGATCTTGTAGCTTGGCCTTGGAATGTCCCGAGCTTGGCACGCCGGCTCATCACAAAGAGACGCAGTCCGGCCCGAGTAGATATCAGATTAATCTCAAAGATCGAGGCCATGTAGATCGCTTCTTAGCTCTCATGTTCTTCGCTAACGCCTCGCCAAGTCGGTTTCATTGTGTTTCGATTGCCATTATAAACCATAATAATAATAAGTTTTTCCAAATTAAATGCAAAGAACAATACAAGGAATTTATGTCTAAACTTCAATAGTAATATAAGTTTTTCAAAAAGTAATTTCCATTGCATTCAAAAGTTCTCAAGTACAAGATCGTGATCTTCATTCCAAAATAAAAACAATGATCTCCCTAAAATCTGCAAGAAAAATAGAACGATGTTAGATCGACAAAATAATCTAAGATTACATCAATAATGCTTACCATTGTGAAGACTGGCGCCTCCAAACACTTGCCAACGACGCTAAACAAGGAAAAAGCAAGTTAAAACTTGCATGCAACAAGTTTTATTGAGAACATGCAAGAAACCTCTCTCTGGGCCGTAAACTCCGTAATGAAACAACAATGTAAGATTAGACCACATCGCCGGACAAGAAAGCAACGAGGGCCATAGCTGCAGATCAAAATATCACAAAACTTGTCAAGAAAATACTCAAAACATCTCAAAACTTCGTCAGACTCCGTTAGCAAGTAGCAACTAAAGAAATTAGTCATGCAAGCAATCAGAAAGAGGAAAACGCAGTTTGGTGGAATAGGTAGATGGATTTTGTATTGAATAGAAACATATACAAAAGTATGCATCAGAGATGCGACGGTTCAGTTATGCCAGGTGGACAGACCATGGCTGACTCTATAATTCCATATTTTATCACTCCCACTTCACTGGATCTGTCATAATCTTCAAGTAGTATCCGGTCATGCTGAAATTTGTCTCGAGCAAGTGCTTTAGTCATTATGTCGCCTAGCATCTCGAGTTGGGCAAAGATAAGAAACCGATCACACCATTTTGAACTTGGTCTTTTATAAAATGATATCTTGTTCCAATGTGACGAGTTCTTGGATGATACTTCAGAGAGTTGGCCATAGCAATTGCACTTTGATTATCACCATATAATAAAGTAGGTGCTTGTTGCTCCAACATAATTCCTCTCAATAGTTGACGTAACCAGATTGCTTCTTGTGCAGCAAAGCTAGCTGCAACATATTCGGATTCTGTACTAGATAGTGCCACTATTGTCTGTTTCTTACTCTTCCACGATATAACAGAATTTCCAAGCAAGAAAACAAATCCGGAAGTAGATCTTCTAGTATCCTGTTCGCCTGCCCAATCTGAATCAGTGTATCCAACCAATCTGAATGATTCTTTATCATCAACTCTAGAATAATATAAAGCATGATCCCTTGTTCCTTGAAGATATCGCATAATGCGTTTCACTGCTGTCCAATGTGCTTCACCTGGATTTTCCAAAAACTGGCTGACCACTCCCACTGCATATGACAAGTCTGGTCTTGTACATATTGCTAGATAAATCAAGCAACCCACAGCGTGGCGATAAGGAACCTGACGCATGTGAGCTATCTCGGAATCCGTTTTAGGAGACATATCAGATGTAAGTTTTACATACGTCTCCATAGGTGTTGAGACTGGTTTGCTATCTTGCATATTGAATCTTTTAAGCACATCATCAATATATTTGCTTTGAACTAACCTCAACCAACCCTCTTCACGATTTCTCACCACCTGTATGCCAAGACAATAACTGATCTCCCCCATGTCTTTCATGTCGAATTCTGCGGAGAGCTGCTCTTTCACTTGAAGCAATGAAGACATATGATTTGCAAGAATGATACAATCGTCAACGTACAAGGCGACAATGACAAGAAATTCTCCCACGGTTTTAACATAAACATTGCCATCCGCCCGGTTTTTGAAAACCAGAGACAAAAGATAAGCATTAATACGATCATACCATGCCCTTGGGGATTGCCTGAGCCCGTATAATGCTTTGTTCAACTTGCAAACAAGATGTTCTTGTCTGCTTTTGACATAACCTTCAGGTTGGGAAATAAAAATCTCCTCTTGAAGCTCTCCATGAAGAAAAGCAGTGCGTACATCCATTTGGTGTACTTCAAGATTAGCATGAGCAGCAAAGGCAAGCAGGATTCGAATGGAAGACATACGCACTACAGGTGAGAATGTGTCAAAGAAATCAATGCCTTCCACTTGAGAGAAACCTCTCGCAACAAACCTTGCCTTCCACCGCTCTACTTGGCCAGCCGCATCTCGCTTAACCTTAAACAACCATTTGGTACTGACCACATTGCGCCCAGGCGGAAGATGAGCAAGCTCCCACGTGTCATTCTTCATCAAAGAGGCATATTCTTCATCCATAGCTTTCTGCCACTCACTTGCATTCTCTCCTTCTAAAGCTTCTTGAACACTTGCAGGTTCAACAAGAGTAGGATCAGTACTGACCATTAAGCCCCTTGATTTTGTTCTCCTAAGAGGTGACTCTCGTGCTTCAATTGCTTTGGCGCTAAGATAGCTAGTGCGGCCAGATTTGGTAGTGCCTCTATTTGGCCGAGGATCACTCTGTATGGGCGTGGGCCTCCTCCGATTGACACTGTCATAAATTAATGGATGCCCTTGCGAAATTATACTTGGGACTTCCTCAATATCCATGATCGGTTGTAAATGCACTGGGGGCTGATTTTCTGCTATCATAGAAGGGGAATCTTTGTCTTGTATGGTTTCATGGCTCACACCACTTGATGATGCTTCATGTGTGAAGGTGGGTGGCTGAAAATCAGACTCTAAATCTCCCACTAGAGTGTTATCCATCATGCACCAATCATCAAGTGTATCAAAGTCATCCAAACTGGGGAAGCTATGCGGAAAACTGTTGGAGGTACTCCCACTGTTCTGCACACTAGACATGCCATTTGCTCCCCCATACAATTCATTTTCATTGAAGATGACATCTCTACTAATCAATAGCGTTCTTCCAAGCAAGCTATATAATCTGTATGCCTTCGCCTCAGTGGCATATCCAACAAGCACACATTTTTCACTTTGCATATCTAACTTCTTCCTTTTCTCTTTATGAACATGGGCATAAGCAACACATCCGAATATCCGGATATGGCTAAGGGTTGGCTTCTTTCCTGTCCATGCTTCATATGGGGTAATGCCATTCACTCCGGACGTAGGCAACCTATTTCTCAAGTAACCTGCTGTTGTTACTGCTTCTCCCCAGAACATGTTAGGCATACTAGCATAATTCAACATTGCTTTAGCACTTTCCATCAAGGTCCTATTCATGCGTTCTGCAACTCCATTTTGTTGCGGAGTATATGGAGTGGTGTGCTGGTGAATAATGCCTGTCTCCTTGCAATAGTGATCAAATTCCCCTGAAAAATACTCTCCACCACCATCGCTTTGCAGAACCTTAATTAATTGCCCTGTTTGTCTTTCCATTTGAATGCGGAACTCTCTAAACATAGCTAGTACTTCAGATTTTCTGGCAAGAAGTCTAACTGTCACAAACCTGGAAAAATCATCGATGAAGGTCAACATATAGCGTTTCCTTCCCATAGTCATGGTCTGCATTGGCCCACATATGTCAGAGTGTACAATCTCCAAAGGTGCACTGGCCCTCCCACTTTCTCCTACTGGAAATGATGTTCTACTATGCTTTCCCATCACGCAGGCCTCACAGAATTCAAGCATATCATCTTCAAAGGGTTCAAGATCATCAACCATCCTCTCATTTGCCAGTTTCTTAAGTGCTTGAATATTTGGATGTCCCATTCTATTATGCCATTGTTGAATGTGCGTCACATTTGCCTTCACTGCTAGGGCTTGTGCTGGGTCCTTCATTCTTGCATCAAGTTTATATAGACTATCCACTCTTGTGCCACTTGCAATTTGATCTCCAAACTCATCAAATATAGTGCATTTAGTTTTTGTAAAGAGGGCACTTAAACCTGTATCTGCAATTTTCCCTACTGATAATAAAGATTGCGTCAACCCTGGCACATAATGCACATTTGAAGGCTTTCATAGAAGATGTGAAGTCAGATTTACATGTTAGGTTGCTGTAGGTCTGACAGACGGCTTTGAGCAGTTTTTTCCACTAAATTATTATGTTGCAGAGCATGAACAATTTTGGAGCTTTCTCAAAGATCTGAAAATAGTCTGAGTTGAATGTTATCTGAAAAGTAAACCCAACTTCAATTGTGACCGTAATAAAATAGTCGATGATTCAAAACGCTTCTCTACGTAGTAGTCCAAACCAATATGAAATAAGAGCACGAACATAATCAAGAATGCACAACAAATGATGAGGAACTTAAAATAGTTTACGTTAATGCACTAGGAATGTAATTCAATATAGTATTTTTTATAGGTAATCAATTAAAGAAGGGCGAAGCTCGATAGTGATTTATGCTCTTAAAAAGAAAGTAAAAGCTAAAGATAAAATAAAAATCAGAACCCTAAAACGTTTGACATGGCGTTTCGGTTTGGTTCGAGTGGAGATTTGTCGCCAGATTTGCTGGCCGTCGGTGTCGGGCCGTCCGCAGGGCTAGCAATCGTATGAAGCCGCCCTTCGCTTCCTATTCTTCGAAGGTAAGAATGATCAATTCCTCATGCTTTGCTTAAATTTTTTTTTTTAGGCAAACTTAAAACTTTTCTGATTCCTGTTGCAGAGAAATTTTTGCCTAGATCTCTTCCACGAATTGCTTCATCATTCGTCCTTCGAATCCTGCATTTTTCAGCTTTCATGCCTTTGGTTTTGAATAATTGAATGATTTATTTATTCAACAGGTTGGGAATGGAGATCAAAGGATGGGTGAGAAGAGAGTAATACGTTTGGCCTTTCTCACAATCCATCAGCGTTACCATATCCAAGTGTGTCTTTTCGCATCAAAATCTTTTTATTGCCACTTTGAAGGCCAGCAATCTTGTGAAGTTCTCGTACCAATTGCATAGATTTATGATTTTGAGTAAGAAAGAATTTCTTGGTACATTGTAACCCATATTATCCTCATATATATGTGTGTATCCTATATATAGTTTGCCCAATTCGTTTCGTATTGCGGGAGGGTATTTTGGTAATGTTAGGGCTAAGGTTTTGGTATTGTGTTGTAGAAACAAGATGCTAACGCATCAATGGTTTGCCCATTGGAATGGCTCCCAAATAACATCTTTAGGATAGACCTCTAACTTATGTATATGTTTTGGTTGATATAAGTTCCCTGTGAATTCATATTGCAAGGCTCAATGTTTACATGCTATAGGGAAGTTTGTCTTTATCCACAACAAAGGTATACACAAAATCAACTTCATCTTTCCTTTTTTGTAACTTAATATATTGCATTCACCATAGAAAGATCTGGTTGCCCATTTGACAATACTTTAATTTTATGCATTGCTTTTGGCAGATGTGCATTTTGCAATTTGTAGCAAGACTACGCATTTCAACATTTTGGCCCCAAAGGCATGCTTCTACATAGTGATGTTGATTTGAATAAATATTCAATATTTAAGTTCATACAACATATTGTTTTCCAATCTATAATTTATAAATTGTTATAGATATAAACTTCTAATTATTTTGTTTGGTATTTGGGAGGGTATCTCACCAATGGTTGGGCCTAGATTTTGGGGGCGTATGTATGCAAAATCGTATATCTGTGGTATTTTTTGGAGGTGTTCGAGCTGCTTGCCGGGAGGGAATTGGTTCGAGCTGCTTGCTGGGAGCTGGATTTGTGAGTGTATGGTTTAGAAATAGAAGGAGCAAGGCCTGGAGAGTGGTTTTCGAGCTCAGTCCAGGGGGAGGCTGACAAAGAATTGTGAGTTGAGGAGAGGGATTCGAGCTCAGTCCAGGGGGAGGCTGACAAAGAATTGTGTGGGTAAGAAGGAGGAGTGGGGATGGATCTGCGCCGAGCAGCGAGGTTAAAGGTAAAGACGTATCGTATGCCCATTCCCAGGGTGCTGCTTCAGGATGTCTGTTGTGGCATTTGCGGAAGCAGAGATGGCATATTTCACAGGGCTGACTGCCAGAGACGAGCAAGCAAGGTGAATGTAGAAGGAAATCTGACGCAGAGAAGAGCCTCGTTGTGACATGAAGAGCAGGAGGGACAGGGAGCACGAAATTCGTTGTTGAGGGGGATGGTAGTTTTCGGGATGTGTTCAGTTGGGACGATGCACAGTGGTCTGAGAATTTAAGGGGAGAGGTGGTGCTTGGAAAAGAGAGTGGTGAGGCTGCTAGTAGTGGGTTCGCTAGTGGTGATAGGCAGCCTCTTCAGCCTGTTGCTGTATTTGAAGATCGTACACCGGCCTTATATCCAGGAACTAGAGGGGGTGTAAAAGGGGAAGGGGAGGTGCTGCAAGGAGAGGGAGAAAAAAACAGGTTACGTTCGATGATGTTGTCGCCCGGTGTTCGTTGGAAGAAGGTAGTATGCCAGAGTCCGAGGAAGATGGAAGGACGTACATGAGCAAGGGTAGAGGGGGGAAGCGCGGACGAGGTAGACCGAGGAAGATCCGCAGTGTGTTGGAAGAGCATGTGAGCGAAGACATAGCGAGCGGCCCTGGTGAGGAAGTGGTGGATGTGCCTGTGGCTTTGGATGTTAGTGTGATAATAGTGTTTGGGGGTGTAGATGTTCCTGTGTCTTTGTATGACAGAATGATGGAGTTTTTGGAGCAAAATTGTGAGGCCGGGGTTGTGGCCTTAGAGCGAGGGTCGTCCATGGACCATTTACGTGTTCAGTCTGTTATGAGATTGCAGGCTAAGACGCCGAGCAACGTAAATGTTAGGATCAAAAACTTCCTGGGATGGAAGGACAGTAGACCCGCTGGTGCAATTATCCTTTGCAAGGCCCTAACGGGAAATAGACTGCACTGCTTCGAGGGCATAGTTGGTTACTGCTTGAAAGATATAGGCAAGCTTCATTTAAAGGTCCATATGCACAATACAATGTCACGGCCGAAAGGTGTGAGGTCCGGAAAGAACTCAGATGCTCTCTATGGTCTTTGGGGATATCAAGCACGTGATCATGCTTGATATCACAACATTATGAAAAGAGCATTTCATTACCTTATTTACCATACTGGCAGATTCCGAACGGCCTCCTTTGTGCATACTGTGAAGGCAATGCTTCAGACCACAAAGTTCAGGTTGGCAAGCTCTTGGGTTCTGCCGAATAACTTGGTATACATTTCCCTTGAGTGTGTGCAGGTGGCGTGGCGGATAATGCTAGCCCCTGAACGATGCGCGTAGAAAGATGTAAGAATGACCTTGTTTGGGAGTCAACCTGAATCGGTTGCCGTTGAGCGAATAGGAAAGAGAAGGAGGCGAGTCTGGGATAGTGGTGATGTTTTTGAGGATATGAAGGGTAGTGCAGAACGTGGTAGCAGTGGGGACGAGTTTGTTCATGTGGGCCGGTGTGGTTGGAAATTGAACACCTACCTCCAGACATCCTGATACCTAAGTTTTTTAAGATTATTGCTAACACAATAGGCACTTATATCTCACATTCCATAGCCAGAGGGCCAAGGGTTTGTGTAGCCATTCCAGCGAAGGCGAGCATACCCAAAGGGGTGATAGTTAAGAGTGGCAATTGCTCTTTAAAATTTCCTTTGAAATTGACCAACAAGTGGGAAATATACAGAATGTTTCCAGCTCTAAAATCTGAAAACCCTCAGGCAAGATCTAAAGAAGAAATGAGTCCTCAAATCAAGCACAGAGCGATAATCCCAATAGAATGTGTGCTCTTGGAGCGACTAGCAGGAGCGCCATGGATTATGCTGGTGAGTGTTATGTGTGGTTTTGTTTTGTGGGTAGGAATTGTAGGCTTGTGTAGACTCTGTGTGCTGGTCGTGATCGGCGTCAGGGAGGGAAATTGTGGACGGAACTGTGAATTGTGAAGGGCAAAAAATGATGGTGACAGTTCTTCGGTGGAAGGAAAGTCAAGAGTCTTGGTTGTTTTTGCAAATTCCGAATAGAGGGAGAATGTTTGGACAATGAATTGTGAATTGTGTTTGTTGTGGTTTTGCTTTGGAGCCGAGGGCCTGAGGTTGAAATCGAGGTAGAATGATTGTTGTGTTCTTGGTTGAGAGCGCAGGAGCACAGGCCGGAGTCAAAGAGAGGGGTTCGTGCTTAGTCCAGGGGGAGGCTGACAAAGAATTGTGTGGGTTAGGAAAAGGAGTGGAGATGGATCTGGCCGAAAGCAAAGGTTAAAGGTAAAGACGATCATATGCCCATTCCCAGGGTGCTGCTTTAGGATGTCTGCTGTGGCACTTACGGAAGCAGAGATGGAGGAAACATATTTCACAGTCTGGATTAGGAGGGCCGACTGCCAGAGACGAGCAAGCAAGGTGAATGTAGAAGGAAATCTGGCGCAGAGAAGAGCCCCGCTAGACATGGGGAGGAAGGGACAGGAGCACCAAAATCGTTGTTGAGGGAATGGTAGTTTTCTTGATGTGTTCAGGTTAGCGATGCACAACGGTCCGGAGAATTTAAGGAAGAGGTGGTGCTTGGAAAAGAGAGTGGTGAGGCTGCCAGTAGTGGGTTCGCTAGTGGTGATAGGCAGCCTCTTCACCACACAGATTTAAGACCGCATAACCGCCTTATATCCAGGAACTAGAGGGGATGTGAGTAAAAGGGGAAGGGGAGATGCCGCAAGGAGAGGGAGAAAAACTATCGATGATGTTGTCGCCTCTGTGTTCGCCCGAAGAAGGAGCATGCCGTGAGTCCGAGGGAGATGGTCCGAGGGAGATGGAAGGACCTACGGAGCAAGGGAAGAGGGGGAAAGCGCCGGACGAGGTAGACCGAGAAAGATCCGCAGTTGTTGAAGAGCATGTGAGCCGGGACATAGCGAAATGGCCCTAGTGAGGAAGTGGTGGATGTGCCTGCGGCTTTGGATGTTAGTGTGACAATAGTGTTTGGGGGTGTAGTGTTCCTGTATCTTTGTATGACAGAATGGTGGAGTTTTTGGAGCAAAATTGTGAGGCCGAGGTTGTGGCCTTAGAGCGAGGGTCGTCGATGGACCATCTACACGTTCAGTCTGTTATGAGATTGCAGGCTAAGATGCCGAGCAGCGTAAATGTTAGGATCAAAAACTTCTTGGGATGGAAGGACAGTAGACCCGCTGGTGCAACTATCCTTTGCAAGGCCCTAACGGGAAGTAGACTGCATTGCTTCGAGGGCATAGTTGGTTACTGCCTGAAAGATATAGGCAAGCTTTATTTTAAGGTCCATATGCACAATGTTACGGCTGAGCAGGTGAGGTATGGGAAAGAACTGTATGCCCTCTATGGTGCTGGAGATAGCAAGCACGTGATCACGCTTCATAATCGCAACATTATGAAAAGAGCATTTCATTACCTTCTGTACCATACTGGCAAATTCTGAACGGCCTCCTTTGTGCATACTGTGAAGGCAATGCTTCAGACCATGAAGTTCAGGTTGGCAAGCTCTTGGGTTCTGCCGAGTAATTTGGCATACATTTCCCTTGAGCGTGTCTGCAGCGTGGCCGGATAATGCTAGCCCCGAACAATGCACGCATAAGGATGTAAAATGGCCTTGTTTGGGAGTCAACACGGAATCGTGCCGTTGGCCCGAATAGGCAAGAGAAGGAGGCGAAGTGATAGTGGTGATGTTTTTTGAGAATATGGAAGGCGGTCACCGGAACGTGTAGCAAAGATGGGGATGAGTTTGTTCATGTGGACAGAGGGGTGCGGTGCCTTCGTATATGCCGGCTACGGATGCATCATACATCCCTCTTGATATGCATGATTTTGAGTTTGATGCATTGTGATGTGGTAGATTTCTACAATTTCAATATTTGTCATTATGAATGTTACTGATGTTTGATTATGGTGCTTGTAGATGGAGGCAAGAGGCGAGGGTTTGAGAATAGGGAGCCAGAGATCATTGTGATTAGTGACGAGAGTGGCAAGTCCATATCAGATGCACAGTCAGTGGTTGAATGCCTTTTTGAGTAGTTTGGCTAAAGCAGAGGATTCCACGAGAGATGTTTGCGCGGCGGTTCAAGAATTACGAATAGCATTGGCGAACACATTGGATCGAATCCAAGCATCTGTGGATCTCCTTGAGAGGCAGGGTATTAATTCTGCAGTTTTGGAAAGAGGTGCTCTTCGATCGCATCTGAACCTCTGTAGAGCTCTGTTGCTGAAGGAGCTCGCAAGGTGGAATCCAGCAACAGAGCTCTACAGAGGTTCAGATGCGATCGAAGAGCACCTCCTACCAAAACTGCAGAATTAACACCCTGCCTCTCAAGGAGATCCACAGATGCTTGGATTCGATATAATGTGTTCGTCAATGCTATTCGTAATTCTTGAACCGCCGCACAAATATCTCTCACGGAATCCTCTGCTTCAGCCAAACTACTCAAAAGATCAGGTGTCCTCTCCCTCTCTTGGCATTCAACCACTGACTGTGCATCTGATCTGGACTCGCCACTCTCGTCACTAATCACAATGATCTCTGGCTCCCTATTCTCAAACCCTCGCCTCTCGCCTCCATCTACAAGCACCATAATCAAACATCAGTAACATTCATAATGACAAATATTGAAATTGTAGAAATCTACCACATCACAATGCATCAAACTCAAAATCATGCATAACAAGAGGGATGTATGATGCATCCGTAGCTGGCATATCCAGAGGCGTCGGTTGCACCCACATGGGATTTTGATTGTTGACATTTGATGGAGGGAGATGCCAGGAGAAAAGTATTGATATAAGATGTATTCCCCCATAAAAGTGTCCGCTGCGCGAGCCACCATCTTATCTACTGCATCTTCACTATGGAATATTTTCGAAAGTCCAGGAACCCTCTTGTAAAGAATCCTATAACAGATTGTGATACCAAGTTCTCCACCACTTTTACGTGCATACCATGATCTATCTCTGCTATTGGAAAGTTAGACTCCTTGTCGACTTTCATATTTCCAACACTTTCAATTCCATTTTTTTCAAGTTGGCCTTTATTTAATTTGTCCAGATCTTGGGCAAAACCTACTTCTACTATTTTAAGTGCTGCATCTACTCTCAAACTCCTGGCTGTTTCTGTTGGTACATTGTTCTTTATCCACTTGGAGAATCTAGGCTTGTTAACTCTTGCTATAGTGCCATTGTTTTTCCAAGCCTCCCTTGCATTACTCCTTGCACCGCCACTAACTGAGTCTAGATTTGCAGTATTGCTATGCCCTTCTTTAGTTGCAGTTTTTGTAGCAATGGTGGTTTGTGGAGACCGTATTTTAGCCTCTTTGCTTTGATGAAATATCCCCCCTTTTGTGATACTCACTGTCCTATGTTTCTCTTCCATTATAGCATCAACCAATACTGCGGATTTGTGCTTCATCTCTGCTAGTTTTTTTATTTGCTTCTATTTCTTTCTCGTTTACTTCAGTTTCTACTTCTTCCATGCGTGAAACTTCCATGGATGAATCTGACCTGCTAGATTGAGTGAGTTTTTTCTACCCACTTGCACTATCTCCTGCCCCTGCCCCAAACATTGCCGTTTTCAATTTTCGAACAGCTCCAATAGCGCTCACACTTGCCTTAGAAGCAAGATCTTCCCCTACTATTACTTTATCTATTCCGTTGCCATTTGCCCCCTTTGGGGAGTGGTCTATACTATGTGAACTAGAGGCAGCTACAGATGGGCCAGGATTCCTAGGGAGATCATTTACCTTATGCAGGGTAGAAGCCCCAATATTTGGATCCAGTTTGTTAGAAGCCCCATCGAATGGGGGCGATTTATAGGCCCCTGAAACCTGCCGGTTGGCTGTTGTCAAGCCTGAAACGATCTTGTGGGGATGAATCAGATGAATCAGAGGCCCTGGGGCCCCGTTGTGAACATATGGGTCGAACCCAGGCCGGTTCCCGACAGCAGCCAAAGCGGGCGTTTCTACTGTGCCTTCGCCCTTGTCCATTCTCTCAAACTGTTGGTCATACAGCCCCTTGATATTCTCGTATTAATATGACCTTATGTATATCCATTATTAATATACGTGATGTTTTTTTAATCACATACATTGACCAAAAGACTGAGGTTGAAAATTGAGTTGAAGTATAATATATGCTCAAATGTGAGCCTCTCATTTTGTTTTTTTTTTTTTGGGGGGGGGAGGGGGATGCCTATAAATTAACGTATCCTCCTTAGGTGTGAAACCCTACATTTGCCATGTGGAACCATTCTATTGTGCCAATTGGACCAATGGGATCCTAGTTCTAGCCCTTTAGCCTATTAATATAGGCCTAAGCCCTAGACTGGACCTCGTTTGAAACCTCAATCACTGATCGAACTCCATTGGCTCCTCAGAGCTTAGATTTGAGTATGATCTTTGATGGTAGTAGGTCATGCCACTTGACCTCACCTCAGCATCATGCAAAGGATTCCTTCAACTCATCAGGCACAATCCATTTTTTTTTTGAAGGACGCGAGGCTCTTTTTATTGACAAGAACAAATTCACAATACACAATGCACAGACAGGAATAAAACCCTAGTATATAGGCTGACCCAACTAGGCGAAAACACCCGTCTATGCATAAGAAGAACACCGTAAATACGTCTGCCAAATTATCTCATTTTTATCATCAGCTAGAGATGATCAACGATAAGCTTTAGTGATCTTCTGCTGAGCACAACGGAGAAGCTGCTGATCAGAGATGTGTGCACCTTGGAAAATACACAAACGTCGCCTCTGCCAGATGTACCACAAAATCCAACTAGAAGCAAGATGAAATGCCCGCTTACGCAAGTTAGGCTAAACAGGGGGATAAAGTGCAAGTAGGATCTCCTGGCTATTGAGAGATACACTGAAAAGAGTGAACAACCACTCCCAAGCAAGCCGTAGATGATCGCACAAGAAGAAGCAGTGTTCAATAGTTTCAACACGTTGGCCACAGAGAGGGCGACGATATGAGACTCTAGGGTTCATCTTGTGAACCAAGACATTCACTCGAACACATCTATGGAGAATTTGCCATCGCAGCGCTGACACTTTAGGGTGGAGCAATTTATCCCATGTCCACATCCAAACACTTTTCCACTGTGGTTGAGGAACCTGAAGATGCCAGTGTTGGGATGGAGGAAGAGGCTCACAATCAGGCACAATCCATGAAACTGTGGAAATCCCAGTATCACGAGCTAGCAGCCAAGGAGTAGGTAATTCATGTTGATAAGTAGATCGATCACCTATAGTGCATCATCTAGGTAGATTACCATGTTGTATCTCTGTTAGAGCTTAACTAGAACCTAAGAAACTATTCTGGTCATGAACCCAGGGGATTCACTTCCTTCAAAAGGGATATGCCACCTGCATACATAGGGTGTTAAGAAAAATCCTTACATACTATTTCTTTAAGAAAAAACCCATAGCATACCATTTTTTTATTTTGTTATATATATATATATACTGCCCTCCTGGTTTTATATGTCAATTTCTCATTAAAATGCTCCTCCTAACAACCTTATATAAAGATTATTTTCATATAACCCCTTATATTCTCGTATCAACATGACCTTATGTATATCCATTATACGTGATGTTTTTTTAATCGCATACATTGACCAAAAGATTGAGGTTGAAAATTGAGTTGAAGTATAGTATATGCTCAAGTGTGAGCCTCTCATATTCCTAAGGTATCCAGTTTCATAAAAAGGGTATCCCAACTGTGTGTATAGGTGGTAAAAGAACCCATATATATATACAAGAAATTTAATGCGTCCTACGGTGCATGTTCGAGTTTTAGCATGTTCCTACGTGCAAGTTCTTGTAAAAGAATCTCTTGATAGATTCTCTAAGGTTCTACCAAGGTTCTCTTAGAGGGTTCATGAGCATTTCTCTAAATTTTATAAGATTCCCTCTAGATTCTATTAGATTTCCCTAGATTCTCCAAGATTCTATGAAGATCCCCTTAGATTCATTTAGATTTTATGATATTGCCCTAGGTTCCCATACATTACATGAGATTCAAAGAGATTCTATAAAGATTCCCTTAGATACTCTAAGATTTCATCAACATTTTCTTAGATTCCCTTAGATTTTATGAAGATTCCTTTAGATCCCCCAGATTTTAAGAGATTCCCTTAGGCTTGTAAATATTTTCCTAGATTCTCTTACATTTTATAAGATTTTCTTACATTCTATTAAATTCTTTTGGATTCCTTTACATTCTATAACTTTTTAGAACATTCTAAGACTTTGTGGAACATTCTAAGACTTTCAATATATTCTAGAACTTTCTGGAAGTATTTCCCTAGATTTCCTTATATTCCCGTAGATTCCCCTACATTCTAGAACATTCTAAAACTTATTAGAACAATTTAGAACTTTCTGGAAGAATTTTCTTAGATCCCCCCTAGATTCTCTTATGTTCTAGAACTTTCTAGAAGATTCTAGAACTTTCTAGAGTCTTCCAGAACATTCTAGAACCTTCTTGAACTAGCTAGAATGTTATAGTCTATTTTATCTTAATGGGAACATTACCCTTAAGTATATTTGAAGCATAAAATTTTTTTTGAAATTAATCCTTGGTTTAGTGGTTAGAATGGGGGGTTGGGGGGGTCAATGGCCAGGGTTCGAATCCCCCATACAACATAAAAATTTTAAAAGCCTTTTACTAAGGGATGAGCATTCAACTTGGGTCGTACGATCTTGGACTCGATCAAGGGTCGAGATCTCACGCAACATGAGCCATAGGATCTATTACATATAATTCTCAAAGGACTCGATCAAGGGTCGAGATCTCACGCAACATGAGCCATAGGATCTATTACATATAATTCCCAAAGTCATGTACACCATAGGATGTGTCCCAAAGCAACGTGAGCCGTAGGATCTCGGACCGACGATCAGAATCAAATCAACACGGGCCGTAGGGATCGGCTATATCTGAATTATATATAAACTCCCAGGCCATCTGGGCCGTAGGATAGGTCCCAAAGCCACGTGAGCCGTCGGATCTCGAACGGACGGTCGGATAAGCGCGACAAACATAAGAACATACATACAACAAGAACAAGAAAATTAATACGTCCTACGGCGCATTGTTCCAGTTTTAGCATGTCCTTATATTCCCTTTAATTCTCCTGGATTCCCTTACATTCTTTCTAAAACATTTTAGAACTTTCTGGAACATTTTGAAACTTTCAAAACATCCTAGAATATTATAGTCTATTTTATCTTAATTAAAACATTACCCTTAAGTATATTTGAAACATAAATTATTCATAGAATTAATGCTTGGTCTAGTGGTTAGAGGGGGGGGTTTGGGGGGTTGAGGACCAGGTTTCGAATCCCCCCAATAACATAAAAAATTTTAAAAAGGAACGAGCATTCAATATGAGCCTTAGGATCTTAGACTTGATCGTGAGCCTTAGGATCTTAGACTTGATCAACGATCAAGATCTCATCATATAAAAGCAATATGATCCGTAGGATCTATTACATATAATTCCCAAAGCCACGTGGGCCCGTAGGATGTGTCCCCAAACCCGTGTGAGCCGCCGGATCGGACCAAACGGTCGAGGGATCGAATCAATCCGGACCGTGGGACCCGCGGTACACATATTATATGTAAACTCCCAGGCCATCTGGGCCGTAGGATACGTCCCAAACCCACGTGAGCCGTCGGATCTCGAACGGACGGTTGGATAAGCGCGAAACATAAGAACATATATAGATCAGATAATATACTACTTTTTTCATAGAAAGCCCCCTTGTATACGATTTTTGAATTTTATTACACATGTACCCTCTCCCAGTTTTATATGTCAATTCGAAAAAAAAATTTGTATTTTGTCATTAGGCATATATATGTCCAAGCCCTCCAAACATCCCTTTCATGTTCACTTTGGGGGGTTCTTCTAAGTGACTCCCCCTTGGTCATGCACTGTAATCCATGAACTCTAATATTAAGTTAGATATTTGTGATTAGGTTAGGTTAATTATCAATTATTCTTCAAGTTATGATGTTTTATAGATGTTGTCCATATTGTTATGCACCTCTTGCTTTGGGGGGGGATCACAACCTCTACTTCTCATTCTTATATAGCATTTGTCCACGTGGGAGGGGCTCGGGTGTATTTCTCATGCTTTGCAAGAGGCTCCATGGTGGTGGATAGTATTCCCTCTAGATGTGTCCGCAACCTCAACTATTGCATCGATTCTGTTACGCACTAAGCCCCCTAGTGCTAACCAACATGTCAAAAGGGCGGATGCTTCAAGGAAATCGTTATCCAATGGGCCCCAACCTTTCCAGACTTTATCCCATACCCCACAAACCATATCAATTCCTCCCCTTCCTCGAGATGCTTGCCCTCAAGCATGTGGAACACATCAATGTTGCCACGAGGAATTGAACCTTGGCTCTGATACCAAAAGTTACGCACTAAGCCCCCTAGTGCTAACCAACATGTCAAAAGGGCGGATCCTTCAAAGAAATCGTTATCCAATGGGCCCCAACCTTTCAAGGCTTTATCCCATACCCCACAAACCATATCAGATTCATCCTCTTAGCCAATAATGATGTGTCCTGGCAGATATTATTTCACTGTATGAACAGAATGTGTATATGAGGGACAGCGGCAGAAATATTGCCTCTTATTCTAGGGGAGGGTCTTAGGAAGAGAGACGCTTTGGAATTGCCAAGTCCAGTCATCACTTCCTCTTAGCACCATAAACCTTTGCAGTGCCAAATGGATGGGGGCTACATATCTCATAACCAAATTTGGCTAGCACAAAAATTTTCATTGTACTTCGGTAGCATGTCGTCCACAAGTGCCTTTGTATAATTACCTTACGCCAACTTTGCCATGAACTTTGCATCTTTGCATTAGATGTACTTTGTCTTTTAGGCATCAAGACTCTTGGAGTGTCCTAGTACATGATTTCTCAACTTCTGATTGGAAAGTGTTTGGATGTGTTAGTATTACAACGATAAATTTCCATAGATGTGCTTTCGAGTGTATTCTACGGTCCACAAGACAGTTGAAGAATCTCAAATCTTTGTCCTCTTTGTGATCATCGTGTTGAATTGAAACTCTCTAATATTATTTCTTCTTATGCGATCGCCAGCATCTTGCTTCACTCTCACTCACTAGCCGTGAAGTTACCCCCTACTTGGCCTAAGTTTCATTAGCGTGCTTTTCATCTTCTATCGCTTTCATGTTCTATTTGGCGTAGGCGATGCTTGTATATTTTTCAAGGAGCGAGACACTTGTTATCGGGAACTTCTTCAATGTGCTCAAGACAAGATTATTAAAGCTTACCGGTTGCACATCGTAGCTAATGATAAGAAAGAGATAATTTGGTAGACTTAAATACAATATTTATGGATGGGAGTTAGTGCTTAGTTGGGTCGATACTTATCCAATAAGGTTTTGTCCCCCCAACAACAACACCCCATTGAAAACAAAATAAAAAAAAAAAAAAAAAAATTGGATAGTTAGATATTCCTTTGGCATTCTACCACGTATATGGGCCTCGGATAAGCAAAGGGCTTTCCATTTAGGTTGTCTCTCATGGGTGATTTGGAATGCCATAGAACATAGACTTAAACATCTTCATGATATTTATTGTGGCATTGCTTTTCATGGCCATACCAAAATATTGATGCATCATAAGCGCCACTTTTTTAGCCACATGTGAGAAATCGTATTTGGGTATATTATCTCCAGATTATTTACTATTGCTAGGCTTCTTTTCTAGTGTAAGTTCACAATGCCCTCGACTCTTCCTTTGATGGCACCATTTTGCACGCACTTAACTAGATTGGACATGCAGTTCTATGTGTATTCTACCTTTGAATAAGCAAATTGTTCGTGAAAAAAAGACATTTTAACCCTTAAGTTAGACGTGATGGGTCGTATTTGGATTCAATATCAAACTAATTTTCATAACTAGTCTCTTATTTTCCTTACAATCTCCTTACAATCCCTGTCTTCTAAGCGCACCACCTTTTAAGCGCACAGGCCCTATCCGCTCACGTAGTTTCCATGGGCAGATATTAGCATCAGGCACACATGAAATCAAGCATAGCACAGTTCTGGATTCGGCATAGCATATCTGCATCATGCCCGATTTTCAAAAGATGTGATTGGGGATTCAATCTGCATTGAAGACATTGACACAGATTGGGGTTTGGTGTTGGAATGTCCCGATTCATCTTGGCAGGTCAGCTCGTCACAAAGAGCCGGAGGTGCAGATCCAACATAGCACATCTGTACCAGACCATAATTTTGCAAAAGATATGATTGGGGCTTCAATCTGCAGACGTCTTCTCAGAAGGAATTTGATCTTGTAGCTTGGCCTTGGAATGTCCTGAGCTTGGCACGTCGGCTCATCACAAAGAGACGCAGGTCTGGCTGAGTAGATATCAGATTAATCTCAAAGATCGAGGCCATGTAGATCGCTTCTTAGCTCTCATGTTCTTCGCTAACGTCTCGCCAAGTCAGTTTCATTGTGTTTCAGATTGCCATTATAAACCATAATAATAATAAGTTTTTCCAGCTTAAATGCAGTAACAATACAAGGAATTTATGTCTAAACTTCAATAGTAATATAAGTTTTTCAAAAAAGTAATTTCCATTGCATTCAAAAGTTCTGAAGTACAAGATCAGTGATCTTCATTCCAGAAATAAAAAAACAATGATCTCCCGGAAATCTGCAAGAAAAAAATAGAACGATGTTAGACTGACAAAATAATCTAAGATTACATCAATAATGCTTACCATTGTGAAGACTGGCGCCTCCAAACACTTGCCAACGACGCTAAACAAGGAAAAAGCAAGTTAAAACTTGCATGCAACAAGTTTTATTGAGAACATGCAAGAAACCTCTCTACAGACGCCAAACTCCGTAATGAAACAACAACAGAAGATTAGACCACATCGCCGGACAAGAAAGCAACGAGGGCCATAGCTGCAGATCAAAATATCACAAAACTTGTCAAGAAAATACTCAAAACATCTCAAAACTTCGTCAGACTCCGTTAGCAAGTAGCAACAACAGATTGAAGCCCAACGCCGGCCAAAAAATCAACAAGCGCCATAGCTGAACTCAAAAAAAGACAGACCACCATCGCCCGAGTTCGATGATAACACGGAAAAAGGAAAGCTGACATCAAGAAAAAAGATTTTATACCTCTGCACGTCACCGCACACGTGGTGGACGAAATTGCCTGCAGTGGACCTTTACGTCGGGTAATGGTCGAGAGAAGACCGTTTCGGCATATAATGGCCTGGCGGTGGGCCAGGTCACAGGCTTCCAGGCCATTATATGCCAAAATGGCCTGCTCTCGGCCATTACTTTCTCCATCTGTGCATATGCCCCTGTAAAGCTGGAGAGAGGGTTTAGAGCTCTGGGCACTTCTAATAGAGTAAGTGCCCCAAAGCCACCGGTCCCATCAGCCATAAATGCGGTCGTCCAGACTGAAGCAGAGATATATGCAAGCATACTCCAAGCATAAGCCATGCTACAGACTGAGGCGCATGTTGAGACACTATCCTATGTGGATGTAGATATGCAGGACATAGCTCCAAACAATATACGAAAGCCAGAGGCTAGCACTTCAAGCAGCACACAGAGTGTAGGTTTAGATCAGCCCGATCACCCGACACTTGAAACTATACCCCATAGCATTCTGAAAGGGTGTTCCATCTCAGATACAGAGACAACCACAAGTTTTTTCATGGACAATGCATATCCAGAGTCTGGTGGCCTTTATAGCGCAGAGGATGGAAGAGTAGGTGCTCAGAGGCCGGATCGACCACGCCATATTCTGGTGCATTTTTTGGCATCATGGAGTAGGCTTAACCTCACTGCAGTTAACCCAACAGGCGTAAAGAGCTATGCAGGGTTCGAAAGGCGAGGCAAAAAAAAAAATTGGCAGTGTATCAAGGAGGCACATCAATTATCCTTGACCAGTTACCTCAAAACCCTTGGCTGGGTTACTTTTAGTCGCTCTCCAATTCTGTTCTGTTTTTCTCTTCTCTTTTCTTATTAGTTTCTTTTGTTATTTTGGTTTGATGATGGGGCCTAGTCCCCAAGTTTCAGTCGGACATCTGCCCTCGACATGTACTAGTTCCATAATCCATTGGGTTCTCGTGGACATTAAAAAACTCTTATCTTATCTTATCTTATCTTATCTTGTAAGTCCACAGTGCTTCAAGCTCGTATTATAGTTGCATCTTTTTGTGCTTATACAACTCGAAGAGATATATACAGTTCATGATTTTTACTTTTGATTAGTAAACTTTTTTTATCCTTGGAAAAAAACCCTTCCCTTTGGGTTTTTTCAAAAAAAAGGTGCTAAAAAAAAAAAAAAAAAAAGGGAGGGTTTTTCAGGAGTTGTATATAGAAACTGAAAAATATAAAAATAATCCCCCAACTTTTAAGATTCCTAGGTTGCATTTTTGGCATATGGAAGGAGACTCTTTTTAGGGTAGAATTAATGTGGATTAAAAGGCAAAAATCAGTAAACACCTTATTTATAGAGTGATGTATAAAGTATTGCATCATGGCCCTAATGCAAGAAGAAAGATTTCTCATCTATAATAAATCCATGGTGGGATTCATATTGCATTGTTTACTATTAGTTGAGCCAGTTGTTTGGCTCACAAAGAAAATAATAATGGCCCAAAGTCTAAGCCAAATGTCAATTATAATATTTCTCATCCACTAGGACCTTACACGATTTGACATTTGATAGATTTACAAACAATTGAATAACGATGCCACAATTATGGTTGTAAGATTAGTTATTGTGGTTCTCACACGCATATACATTTCCAAACATATATAAAGTATTAGATTTCCAGTTTGTAAGTTATGGGGTAGATAACGTCCTCTCCCGAGGAGTTATGGGCCAGGAAAATGGCTTCGTGGCCATGTGGCCATGAAATTCCTCGGCTGTACATATGGCCGAGGAATTTCGTGGCCACATGGCCACGAGGCCATTTTCCCCGCCCATAACCCCGAGGGGAGGACGCATCGGCCTTAACGCCCCGGGCGAGGCATTTGGCGCAGCTGGGCAGATCGCATTCTAGCATCACAAAGAACCCGGACGCCGCAAAGCTTCATAGAATGAGCCTGGGATAGCTTATGCACATTTGTTTATGGCTCATACACAGCAACAACAGTAGGATTCGAAGGATCAAACACAAGCAGCAGCGGATTTTGAATGGAAGAAAAATTACTTCCAGTTCTCGGCAGATGCCCCAATCTGAGCTTCGGCAGAGCTTCAGAGCTTCGGCAGATGCCCCAATCTGAGCAGATGCCCTAAGAGTTTCGGCAGATGCCCCAATCTGAGCTTCGGCTTGCTGCAGATGCCCCAATCTGAGCAGCCCCAACCTAAGCCGGATCTGAGCAGTAAGGCGGATTTAAAACCGGATTCTTGATAAGCCAGATTGAAAGCGGGATTGAAAACCCTTACTTAGAACTTACCTGGAGGCCTGGCTATGGCGGCTATGGCGCAAGGATTCGACCACGGCTTGCTATGGCAGAGGGCAAAAAAAATAAAAAAAAAGGGATCACGTGGCAGCATAAGAAATGTTATGGACATAACATCTGTGTTATGGTCATAACAAATTTTTACTGGATATAACACTTCAAGATCGATGGCCGAGATTGAAACCTACAGCTAAATGCTGAGGCCAAGGACGTTAAGGGGACATGGGCATTGTGACTACATTCCCTATGTGGACCGGTAGGGCACCAGATTGGGGGGGTTCCTCCCCAGAATTTCCGGTTGAAGTTGTTAAAATCCGGGTTCTTTAATAGATGTCGGAAATTTTTCGGTCAAAATTTTGTAAAATGCTTGTTAAATCCGGCAAATTAGAGGGTATTTTCTGAAAAATCCGGTAAGTAGCAACAAAGCACGGCATTTTTCCGGATTAAGCAAAATCTAATCTGGAGGCCTGCTGGGGCCCCGTGGCCAACGACAGCCGGGAGCAGGTCACCGGTCATACCGATTTATGAGACCAATGTCCATGCTCCACCCTTTTTTTCCGCCATTTTTCTTTAAGGCGGAGCAGCGGCTATGTGATGACGGTTATGGCCCCTTCCTTGTTGATCTTTTTGCATCATATCCTTATTTTTGTGTCTGATCTCTGTTCTTTTGCTTGTTGGTTCCTGTTCTTCTTTTAGCGAAGTTTGGTGGTGGGCGGCTATAGCGCTCGCAGCAATGGAGCTTAGGATGGCTATGGCAAGAGGTTAGAACCTTAGGATTTGCTTCGTTGGCACCCTACTCCTTCTTTTTGTCGTCCTTTGCTAATTTTTCTTGCATGCAGATCATATGCATGTATGTTGATTCTTTAGCTCCCCCCCCCCTTTTTTTTTTTTGCGAATATCACTTTTGACAGTTTGATATGGGAAATAAAATGATGATTAAGTTTTTGTCTCTTTTTTATTACGACGAATCCAATAAGTGTGTGCTCGAAGTTTTCGTTGAGTCTTTGTTCTCGTAGACAAACAATCGTTAGCAGAGGAAAAACATAGCTTCTTTATTTGGCACGTGGATGTCAAACTTTGATTCAATTGCAACTTTTTTGAAACTCTGCATTTTGAATGAATAACATTGTAATGTAACTAGCTCTGCAAGTTTGTATGAATAGCTCTGCAAGTTTGTATGAGTAACTTCATACTATAACTAGTTTTTGTAAGTCCGTAAAGTAAATGAATATTGTAAAGAATGATAGCAGAAATAAAACTAAAAGTAGGTTACAATTTAGTGGCATTTTTGCAAGAAAAATGCATGCCATGTGTCAACATACTATAGCTGTTGAGGGATAAGGCGAGATAGAACCTAACCAAACATACGTAACTCAAATTCACATGGCAACTTATTTTAGAATTGAACTGCATATTCCACCTGAGGTTAACAGCCATTGTTTCAAAATGATAAGGGCAGAATACCAGGTCCTAACAGCATATTCATCCTTTTTGTTTTACCTTCTTAGTTCAGTGTATTTGTTTTACCTTCTTGGGTCAGTGTAATTTTTGAAATATGATGACATTTTCTTTATACTTGTAAGTCCATATACAAAATTGGCAATAATAGAACAGCTAATCTGAACATCACTTTGCAGCAAATCAACTAGCTCATATACCATTGCCAAAGAAATGCCCACTAAAACGAGATTTAATAAGGGTTCTTTTCTTTTCTAAATGTATGCCAACAAAGGGAATGTTTAATGCAAATCACATCACACATAAAGGCTACCTGTTAAGTAGTTGACAATGGAAATAGTTTTTTTTTTTTAAGGACGACGATCTATTATCAAGGAATATCAAGATACATACAAGGGACCTGTGACATGGGATTCAAAACCTAGAGGATGAGATGGTCCACTAAGCAAAACCACCCATACATAATACATAATCATACTCCTTGTGCCACCTTGAGGCGTTTAATGGCCTCGTCACAATCAACATGTTCTGTAACATCGAGGTGATCATCAACAGACATCAAGTTATCATGCCACTGAATAGAACGAGGCAGGATAGCCTCGTGAGATGACATAATCAACTTCTTCCTCGCTGCCTTCTTCCAATTGACCTGTTGCCATGACTCTTTAGCGCACTGATCAGCCATAACAACCTCAGAAGCATGAGAAGCAGAAGCAACAATGGGGAGAGTGGTAGAAACTATAGCTGCATTTGACGGTGCTAAGGACGACACCATTGGAACTGTATGTAGAGCATCTTCCATAGCCGAGGAATGCAAGGCAACTGGCAAGGAAATAATACCTTGTTTGTGCAGCACTTATCCTCCTCAAATCTTGGTTGCAGGTTGTAAGATGCATGTTAAAACATGAAGATGCCTGACAAGATGGTTGGTTGCATAGTATTGAATTTGGATGGATATCCTAGTTTCAGTCTAAGTATATTTGCATAGGAAGGCAGTACATGCTTGTTCAAAACCAGGTGCAATGAATAGACGCCATGCTAAAATGACTTGGTTCTATGGCATGCAACATTTAAAAGATATCAAAAAAATTTTAGGGATTTACACGGAGGAAGGTAATAGACTATGATGACACATATTTACCAGAAGTAAAGCTTACAAGTATAAGGATGCTGATTGCCATGGCAAGTAGTTTAAATTTGGATGTTGCTACTGCTTTCTTGCAGACCTGGAAGAGAATATTTTCATGAGACATGCACCATGGTATGAAAGAAGTAAAGGAAAGGTCTGGAAATTAAATAAGGCAGTCTACGGGTTGAAAAACAATCCCTTAGATAGTGGTACAAATGTATCAACAGTTTTTTAAGAGGGCATGGCTTC
The DNA here is from genome assembly GCA_021234155.1 of Isoetes taiwanensis. NCBI lineage: Eukaryota > Viridiplantae > Streptophyta > Lycopodiopsida > Isoetales > Isoetaceae > Isoetes > Isoetes taiwanensis. Next base: position 752,613 of record JAJEKV010000117.1, on the reverse strand, counting down.
AATAAGCTTGATAATGATGGGAATGTCTATGTCTATGTCTACAAAGAAAATGATAGCTACTGTATTATAGCAGTTCATATAGACAATTGTGTAATGATTGCAAATAGTACAGAAATACTGAAGCATTGCAAAGGAATTTTGAAAAATAGGTTCAAAATGACGGATTTAGAAGAGCTCAATAAATGTCTAAGACAATATTCTTGACACAAACTAGATATATTCAGACCATGTTTGAGAAATTTAATATGCAAGAATGCAATGCAATAGGAACACCTATTGTACCAAGAAGCAAAATGTGCAAGCAGTTATGCCCATGATCAGAAAAAGGAAAGAAAGAGATGGCAGAAGTACTCTATAGGCAATAATAAGGCATGTGTTTTTGAAACAACAACCAATCAAACAGGATTTATAGCATTATGATGAAATAGCCTAAGTAAACCGTCTATGGAGGGCTAGATATTCAGGGAGAATGGCTCGAGTAGAGAATCCAGGAGCATAACCAGTTTCGAAAAGCCATTTTTGCCTGCATAATCAAAACCCTAAGTTGGCCTGCCAACAACTGCCCTTGAATCGTGCAGAAGGTAGCTGGCCTTGAAATCGAGGAGGCCTTTGAGTTGAAGACTAGTTAACAGCTGAGATCGAAGCTGACAGCTGAAGGATGGCACCCACGCTCTTGCTAGCTTCGGCATTTAGAAGAGACAACTTGGGATAGAAAGGTCTTCCCTCATGGGGCTTGGTCATTGCGCAGGGTTCAAACAACAAAAGAAAACCCTCAAATATGATGCTTAAACATTGCGTGCCACACAAAAAGGGCTCTTCCATATGATTTTCCCATTTCTCCAAGATCAATGGCTAGAAATACTATTTAATACATGAGAAAAAGGGCTCTGCCATATGATTTTCCCATTTCTCTAAGATCAATGGCTAGAAATACTATCTAATACATGGGAATGAATATGACGACCAAATCATAGCAAAATTATATTAAAAAGCATATAAAAAACCAAAAAAAAAAAAAAAAAAAAAAAAAAGACGATGTTATTATGCTAGATTTAAGGGATAGTAGGTTTGGGTTGCACTAGTTTTGGAATTCTAGGACCTTTAAACCAGGAATAGAGTTAGACCAAGTATCATGTACATGGTCACCAAATATGCTGGTGTTTATATATTATTTTTTCTAAAATGAATGTGCTCTAGTGATATGTATGGTGTTGATGAGTTAATCTATGTGAGATTAAAATGATTGTTATTAGTTATCATGTCAATACTAAGTGATTTAAGATCAATTGAGTAATTAATATCTCAAACGTATGCTTGTCAAGTGTGGATAAAACCACTATAAAAAGTACCATCAACACCAAATTAAAAACTATGAGAGATTTAATAGACTATGTTAGCTTGAAGCCAAACATCACAAAGATCGACCAACAAAGCCATATTAAAGCACCACTAGCAATTTGAACCATGTTACCTTAGGAAATGCAAAAGTGAACCACCAAACCATGTTAAAAACCACTAGCGAGAATTGAAGACAATGTAAGGGTTAAATCATGGGAGACACAATGGACACGTCATCAATCAGCGCCAATTTTCTTGATTTCTTTGTCTTTTGTGATTCAAACTCGTTCTTAATCTGATTCACCAGAGAAATCACTGTTTGATCCGAATTTGCCCTCTCCATTTTGCTGGCCCTGTAGAGGCCCAGCAATTTTCGATTTCCTCAACATTTTCTCTATGCATGGATACCAAATTCTTCACTGTTCTAAAGCAGGATCATAGAATTACCTGTGGTTTTCTAACTAGATCATCTTCCGAGTTCTGGGACAGTCTTATTCTCAATCAATTCTTCCCAGATTACCTGTTTGAACCAGAATACTCAATTGTACCATCTTCAGAAGAATTTGAAGCCGAGATGATTGAAGCTTGGGTGCTAGAATTTACAGGCAAAAAGAACATCTCAGCAACTGCAACTTTTCAGGTACATTGTGGATGGTCAGAGAACAAAATTATGGTTAAAATTTTCTCAAAATGATTCAATCTATGCTTTTGAGTACCTCTGGCAATTTTATGGTATTTCTATCCCCTTAAGTTCATAGATAGAATTTTTCCAGGATCTCATTCCCAATTCTTTAGCCTATCTAGCCTCTGACAGCCTTCTCCCTTTTATTTTGCATTTATGGCGAATTTCCCCCAAAAAAAATAAACTTTTTCATGGCCCGTCAGCCCTAAATTCAAATTCTCTTTCGATCCTCCACAATTTCATGCTCCTTCCTGCTGCTCAAAGGGACGCTCTTCTCTCTCAGTTAAGTGCATTCCACCTTGATCCATCAAAAATTATCAAATTTGGAAATTTTGCTAACCAAGAACCTCTGTCAAAAGATATGCATCATTTCAGCCATTTTGCTCCGAACTGGGACACACTTTCTCTGGATCAAAGGGAATCCCAAACTTTACCAAGATTGGATGCAAATGGGGTACCAGTACCTTTATTTCCACGACCAGCACAACCTCTCATCTCGGATGAACAACTTGCCTCTGAGTTTGAATACCAACAATCCAGAGCCCCTACAAACACACAGCTTTTCAGAGGTATTCACCTGAACTCACCTTTGATTGCTTCCAAAATAGAATCTTTATCAAAGGTTGTTGTTGTTGTCAAAGTGGATTCTGTTGGGTTAAAAATAGAAAAACTTTGGGACCATCTTTTGAGGCTACATAAGGGTATTGTCATTAACTCTATTTACTGGTTAAACTTTCCTTACATTATGGTGGAATGTGGCTGCCCCAGGACTTCAAATTATTTATTGAAGCTTGGCTTCACTACCTGTGACACTTTCCAAGTATCTTTCTTAAAATGGAATGCCACTCTGCCTCTAAATGAATTCAGAAAGTACCACATTGCTTCTGTCACTATGAGTGAGTTAAGTCCCATTTACTGGAATGAAGATTGCTTTTCTTCCATTTTCAACTCCATTGGCACCTACCTTACCACAGAATATTCCTCATTCAAACCACCCAAATGCTTCATACAGCTGGACATCACCAAAGTCATCCCTACTGCCATATCATTCTTGGACTTCTTTGGGAAGACATCTATCTTACAACTTAGATGGGTAGGTTTACCAAATCATTGCCAGAGCTGTAACTCTAGACATAAGATTGGCAGTGAATGTTTCCTTCCTCACAAGGAAACAAACCACAAGGATCTTCAGGAAAAAGTAATTGCTATCTCTGAGCAATCCAAACAAATCAACCACCATACAGCAACAGGCATTAACAGACCAATTCAAAATGTTCCTCATCCTCAAAAAGAATGGAGCAAAGTAAATGGCAGTGCTAGAAGAATTCAAAAACATAGGGAAGTCAGGAACTTGGCACAACAGAATCATGATCTCTCTAATAATTTCCAGCTATCCTTCAGAACATCATCTTCTGACAAGCATATGGGGATTAAGGTTCTAAACAAAGGAATATTCATCAAGGAAAATCGACCAGCTGATGATATGGAAAAGCCTACTTTGACAACTAAGCAGCCAGTTGAGACAGCAACAGTATCCTCTCAAGGGGTTTCACAAATAAACAAAGCAAACATTGAGCATAACAGGAACATGCTAAATGGTAAAGGCAAGGCACCACTTCTGCCTCCAAGAATTGATCTTCATAGGACTTTATTAAACATCCTGAAGGACTCCAAGAGCAACACCAGCCATCAAAATTTATCAAGCAAAATTTCTCGAGATATTCCAATTGGAAACAAAATGGTCTCAGTCTCAACTACAGTGAAAAACATAACTGAGACAGAAGGTTTGAATGGAGTTTCATTAATTAATGAAAAAGGTAATGAGTATACTGAAAGAGACATGCAACCTGGATCCACAAGTGCACAAATCCCTTCACATATTATGGATATTCAGGACAATGAACCTGCTGCAGATATTGGCAATGACCTCAGTGACATAGAAGTGTCAAACTCTTTTGCCATACTTGCAGATATATCAGAAGATCCACCCTATCACATCAATCATTCACACTATCCCCACCACTACACCTTCACTTGAAATAGAATCTGCAGCCCCCCTCTTGCATGTTGACTTTGATGACACCTCACACTCAACTTCCCATTTTTCTAAAACTTCAGCCATTTCCCCTTAGATAGCTCAGCAGCTACAGGAATTAGAGGCAGTTATAGTGGCAGACATAGTGTTGGACATGGTGACAGACAAGGTGCCAGAATCCCCTGAAAATATGTCAGTTGACTTGAATGACAGATATGAAAAGGCTAAGGATATATCAAATGTTTGGGAACAAAATTTATGGTGTGCAGACTCCCAAGAACACACAGAGATAATAGGAGTACAATGTCAGCATGACAAGGAGAAACAAGCAGACTCTACTCAAAAGGCATCTGCAGATTCAACACACCTTCGGCAAATTAATCCCAGGCAAGATCTTTCCATTTCAAATGCTGAAGTTAATTTGATGGTCATTAATCCTAATAGGGATAACATTGTACCTGATTCCATTGGCAATACTTTTAAGGAGCTTACACAACCTGAGTGTTGCAAATCGAAATTCTGGCAATGCTCTCATTTTGATAAATTGTCTGAAGACAACAACTCTGAAGATTTAGACCCTGATAAAGAGAATGCCCTTACACATCAATTTTCAAATACTGATGGCCTCTGGGATAATGATGTTTACCTCACTGCTCATCAAGATAAGACTTCTGTTGATCACCCTATTACTAAAAATATCAAAAAGAAAAAAGGTAAACATAATTTTGGTCAGCTCCATAACACCCCTGCAGCTAACACTCGGCTTAAATCCAAAAAAGCTGCCAGACTTCATTGATTCCCCCCAAGGTTGCCTCTCCTAAATTAATACCATGAAGATTCTCAGTTGGAATCTAAGAGGCATAAAAGGCCCCCTGAAAAGGAGAAGAGCCATCTCCCAAATTAGGAGTTATGATGCAGACATCATTCTTCTTCAGGAGCTTAGACTCCCCAGCTTTGAGTGTTCCAATCTATCAGATTGGATTGGCCCAGGTTTTTCCTCCACATGGATTGAAGCAACTGGGACCTCAGGAGGGCTCTGCATTATCTGGAGACACCTTACTCATAGTTCTGTCTACACTAGCCCTTGCAGATCCTGGCAATCAGTAATTTTTAAACATAATGACTCTAGATTTGGTGTGATAAATGTCTATGCCTCCACTGACTCTAGATCTAGAGCTAACACTTGGCTCAATGTTAACAATCACATTGCATCTCAAGATTGTGATACCTGGATTGTGGCAGGGGACTTCAATAACACACCTACCTGGGACTTGAAAATTGGAAAAAATCTCAACATGTCATCTGTTGAAAGAACACAATGGGATCAAATGCTAGACAGCCATTTTCTTCAGCATATCCCATCGTCCACCTCAGCCTACACATAGTCTAACAAGCAAGAAGGGAATAACAGAGTATATTGTGCATTTGACAGATTTTATATAAACAACACTCAAAACGAGATCTGGAATAATTGCTTGGTATATAGTGATGAGTGTACTTCAATATCTAATCACCAGCCTCAATTCTTTACCACCAATCTTATACTCTCTATCAAAAGGCATTGTAACACTCCTTTTAAATTGAATTGCTCCCTCCTTGATTCTGATTCCTTCTGTAAAGATTTCACACTCTTCCCAAGGTCAGATCTACAAACTCCATGAGAACCTTCTATGCCAATATTAAAAAATCCAAGGCCTGGATTAAACAATGGTCAAAGAATCTTCATGAGATCAAGCAGGCAGAAAAGAAATCTTATCTGCAGGAAATAAAGGAGGTTAGAATTAATCTGCAAGAAGACCCCTTCAACATTGAGCTTCATAGACAAGAAGGAAATCTGGAAATGGTAATTAAAACCATTGAAGAGCTGGAAGCAAAAGGTGCATCTATCAGATGTAAACTTAAATACCTATCTAACATGGATCATGGAAATTCAAGGTTTTTCCATAGAGTTGCTAAGTCTAGGCTTCTGAAAAGTCAACTTACCTCAGTCAAGGATGGAAATGATAACACCATTACTGATCAAAAAGAAATTTCCAACTTCTTCTGCTCAAGCTATGCTAATATTTTCTCCCAACCCAGAGACAGTCATGTCCAAATTGCAGAAGCTAAATCTTTCACTGATTTGATTGAAACTAATGGCCTTCACAGTAACATTGCCATGACCCCTGCAATGGAGGCTATTCCAAATGCTGAAGAGATTTTCTCCACTCTAAAAAGTCTTGCAAAAGGTAAAAGTCCAGGTCCTGATGGGTTGCCCCCCGAATTTTTTATTACATTTTGGGAAACTTTCAAAGATGACTTTGTGCATATGATCAAAGGTTTATGGAACTCAAATCACCTTCATCCTTCTCTCTCATCTGGCTTTATTACTTTAATTCCTAAAGTTGACAATCCTCAGTCCTTCTCTGACTGGAGGCCTATCTCTCTGACAAACTCCACTTATAAGGTGCATTGCCAAAATCATAGCTAACAGGGTTAAATCTCATCTCCAAGAGGTTATCAGCTTGAATCAATCTGCCTTCCTTCCCAACAGATTCATCCTGGACAATTACATTGCAGCCATGGAGGGAATGCATTGGAATAATCTTACTAAGCAAAACTGCATTTTGCTCAAGCTAGATTTCTCAAAAGCTTTTGATACTGTTAGGTGGAACTTTCTAGAATTCTCTCTTCAAAAGCTTGGCTTCAGTGAAAAGATCATTAAGCTTATCTTGGGCTTAAATTCTAGATCTCAATCAACTATCCTTGTCAATGGTTCCCCTGGTTATTTTTTCCCTCTTGCTCGAGGTGTGAGACAGGGATGTCCCCTAGCACCTTATCTCTTTCTGGCTGTAGCAGAGATGTTAACTAGAGTAATTACCTATCATCAATCTATGGGGAATATTGTTGGACTTAATCTTCCTGACAATACAATCAATCTGTCCATTCTCCAATATGCAGATGACTCTTTCAGCTTCCTCAAGAATGATTCTAGCATCATTGCCAATTTCCTTCACATCATTCACATCTTTGGAGCTGCTTCTGGCATACAGCTGAATCTAAATAAATGTACTATTATTGGTGATGTGGACATTGATAGCATTGCAGGTATCAAATGCATTAGATCAACTGAGACAACAAGCCTGCTAGGTATGCCTCTGTCACTCAATCCCAGTTTAAAAGAGTTATGGTCTCCAATAGTTGCAAGGATCAGAAAGAAATTAGGCAATTATGGCAATTGTCTCTCTCTGGCAGGGAGAACAATAATTGCTAATTCAGTCATTGCTGCCTCTCACATTTATTATTCCTCAGCTCTCTTGGCTCCAAAAGGCATTTACCAACAAATTGAGAGAATTGTAAGAAACTTTATCTGGAAGAATCATCACATGGTTAACTGGAGCACTATCACCAGAAGTAAGATACATGGTGGCCTTGGCTGCAAAAATCTGATCCTTCAGGGCTATGCTTTAGCTGGGAAGTACATTTGGAAATCATTATTCAATCACAACAATCCAGCCATGGTCTTCATCAAATATTGGCTATCTTGCAGTCATCCCAAAGGGCATCCTTCCATCAGCCATAACTTACCTTCCTCAGCTTTCACAACTTTGAAACCTGCCCCTAATACTTCCCCTCTCATGAGAAGCTTTATTCTGGCTTGGAACAAGGTTCACAAAACCTTTGATATTTCTGCTATTGAGAATAGTCACTCTAACACAAGTTTATTCTGGAATCCCAATTTCTCCAGGGACAATATTACTCCTCTGGCCATAAACCACCCAAAGCTCTATAAAAAATGGATGTCTTATGGTATATTACATCTTGGTGACCTCTGGGATCACACAAGGTGGATCTCCTGGACCAATCTGAAAAATCGGATCAGAGGCAGTTCTTCAGACAAAATTATGTTCAGATTCATCATGCAAAGAATTAGCAATGTCAACATCCAACACAATCCTATCACTGCCCAAAGGACCCTCTGTGGTAAGCCCAGCTACAATGTATCCAAGGTATATACTTGTTTAAATAAGCCTCATGTACCTTCCAAATCTAAGGTTTATTGGGGTCTTTCAGATGACACTGAATTTAGATTGTTCAGGCTTTCCTACTTACCCCCCAAAATTTCTTATTTTGCATGGTTAATTGCAAATAAGAGTGTGCCATGTTTGGAAACTATCACCAGGCACTCCAATTCTGCAGCAAATTCAGTTAATCCCTACTGCCCTCTTGGATGCAGCTATGTTGAATCTATGGAGCACATATTTGGCTGTGTAAAGCTTACTACTTTTTGGGCATGGTTTGAAGATACTTTTCATATAAATTGTCCTGCTACTTTGCTTGAATTTATGATGAATGATGATGCTTATAAGAATACTTTATGTTACATTGCATTATGGAATGTTTGGAAGCATAGAAACATGTGTCAATATGGAGGAAAACAAATATCTATATTCTGGATTAAATCTCAAGTTATATATGACATTGAGATGGTTGCCACCAGTCAAAAACACTTGCACAAAGATGATGTGGATACAAAATGGTTAAATATAGGCCAATTCATAGGAGCTCATAGACTGTTTAAACTAAATTGTCATGATTTACTTACTGACACTCATTGTACTTCTGATAGATTACATGGGGAGCCTTAGCAGAGACTTTGGCACTTCTGTGGAGCCTGCAGAATACAGATTGTTCCCAGGGCAGAGGCTGGTACATGACATACAATACACACATGATATGTGGACAGGCACAGTTAGAGGCATCACGAATATAGACATAATTGACATACCTGATGAGGAATTAAATTGGGCTATGGAGTTTTGCAGAAGCACATACCTAATGCATGAGATATGGTGGTTCATGGAGAGTAACAGTAGAAGAATGACAAATCAACAGTTTGAGTATTACAGGGAATGCTACTACCATCATAGGGGACTGGCAGATGCATACGGCACTTTAATAATTTTGATGCCCACTACCAATGCAGACAGGCTGATCACTGAGCTGAACTGGGGAAATGGCAGAACTCTGATACTTCAGCCAAACTTTCGAGCTCACTATGAATTCCTGAACTCCTATCACTTTCACACAAATCATCCCACCCTCCCAAATCAGTGACCTGCACCTATCCCTTCTGACTTGAAACAGACTTGCATATAACTTCTACAGCTCGTTAACATCTTTTTCTCTGCAGGAATTGTTCTGATATGTGTGTTCACTTATGCTGCCTACACACTTCGTCGCAGCACAACATATATCCCATCTACTTCTACAGTTCACTACTGCTTTTGTTAACATAAAACATTACTATGTGCAGCAGCACCTATTTCATTTGTGTTCATTTGCATGTTCTATCATGAGTAGCCTATCTATAAAGGCTCACTCACTATGTTGTACCTTTTTCTATAATTAATGAAAAAAACCCCATTCACTCAAAAAAAAAAAAAAAAACTTTTTAAATCTGTCACCAGACTTCCATCCTTAATACTCTTTGCAAGAATACCAAGTCTGCAATTAGCAGCCCAAGAAAACATACAGGTAATATTTTCCTGGCCAAGACTAGGCTTATTTGTTTAAAATATCAAATACTTCAAATCATATTCTATGCCTGTATTCTTTTTTCTGGAGACAATAAGTCAATCTTATATTCCATATCTTTCAATATTGTGCGAATACTTCCTTTTCCGCAACAATAAGCTACAAACTTGTATTCCATATGTTGCACTATGAAAAACACCTTATCATGTCTAAAGAGCATTACAGCATAGCAGATCATTTATTTTCTGGATACATCTCTTATATTTGCCATAGGCATCTAAATACCTTTTCGTTGTAAAGCATCTTCTCATTTAGAACATTCTTACTTGAAGTCTTGTAAATACCTCCAACTATAAGCTTGAGAGAAAATAGAGAAATTCACCAAAGCATGGAGCAAGAAACCTGGTTACCTGCAGTGAACCAGCCAAAAATTAGCCTAAGAAGGGTAATTATGACAGCACTAACAGGTAAGCTATAGGTTATCTTGGGTTATCCCCTTCACCATGCATAAAAGGCAACATGAACATGCAAAATTAATAAGAAAACCATCAGATCTGGTCATACGCAGTACCATCTAGCTGCATGTCAGTCTATAATCAAATATGGCTATTTATGCAGAATTCAAAGCCTTTTGCACTGCCTAAACTTCAGGGATTAATTTAGCCCTGTAGATCCTTGTAGATCTGGTTCTAAGAGCCCCTTAGTTAAGCTAAAGCTCAAAAACATCAAATATTGGAAGTCCCTAAGGTGTTAGATCAAATGGATCAAAGGTTGATTTCTTCATATAAAAAATTAAGAGCAAACAGCATTTTTCAATACATTATAGCACAAACCCAATTATATAGTTGCAGCATATATCATCCTGCACACCATTGTTAGTTCAAGAGCAAAAGATCCCAAGGTAATAAGACCTGCAGATCTAGTTTTAAAAGCCCTCTTAGCTAAGCTTAAAAAGCTCGAAGCGACAAATATTGGAAGTCCTTATAATGTTAACCATTTTCCAGCAAGCAATACTCTATCAAATGAATCTGAGGTTTATTTTCTTGATATCAAAACTAAGAGCAAAGGTCAAAGCATTTCAAGCATATTACAGCAAAAACCCAGTTATAAAAGGTGTAGCATCTGCAAATAGCATTATGAAATCAATAATTCTAAATAGAACCTGATTGTACTGCGCTCCAAGGATAACTCCGGTTGACTTGGAAGCATTTTTTCTGCTCTTTGCTCATTTGTTCATGGCCAGCATATGCCTCGTTGCCTTCCTAATCCTCCAGGCCATAGCTCTAAAAATCTGCGAATCCTTATTGGCAGAATGATCAAACCGACCATGCCTTTGAACAGAATAGAGTCCAAGGAAGACCCTCTTCATAAAAATGGTGAAAGCCTGCTCTGTATTTTAACTCTCAGCTTGCTTGACAGATTGCCAGTGCTCACATCTGCTAATGCCATCAGTTGCCGGATGGTTAGACGAATCCCTAGCCTATGTATATCGGAAACCTAGAATCCATCTTTCGGAACCCTAGAGAATCCATCTTAGTTGTTCAAATCGTTTCAGCCATTAGTCACAATGGTATCCAAAAATAAAAAATAAAAAATCCACATTGTATAAGCTAAAGCTTTAACGTCTCCCAAATTTTCACAATTTACATGCTTCTTCATTTCTGCTTCGTATGGATATGCTCCCATCATTTTAACACCTATGTCTTTTTATGGTAGAACCAATATAATATTTACCTCTTTTCTTTGCAAGTCGTCATCCTTAGCCTTTTCTTTTTTCCAAAAGGTCCTAAGGCTATAAAAGGTAAAGTATGGCACACATGTGCATGCAACAAAGCTTTTGCTTAGGATGTAGCAAGTGGCAACTTGCATGTAACGATGACATGCCTTTTCCCAAAATGCAACAAAGCCAATGCAACCTCAAATTTAAAGTACCAATATGAAATTTCTCTTTTCCATATGTTAACATTTCTAACAAATAAATGTTTTTGTTATTTTTACTTTAATAAAAAAAAGGTTTAACTTCTCCTAGACTATCTCAAGAATTTAAACCAAAAGTTTACAGCAAGGGGTGCAGGACCTTGCTGTAATGCACAGGCCCTGCCTTCCCCATGCCTACTTCACTGAATATAAAAATTTTCACACTTTCATTATGCAAAATAACTTACAACATTGTTTTTAACGTGTGGATAATGTCGACACAGTTGTACAGCAGTACATGAAAATTATTGTCAGGTAGACTTCATAGAGCAACTCTTCATACGCTTGTCCTTTGCATATGCCCTTTTCTGCAAAGCCATTGCTGCAAAAAGTAATATTCAGGTCCATTCAGCTCCTACTACTTACATCACTGATCGTAGGGTATATATCACATCCTTTAGGTTGTACAACAGTCTAGGAAACTGATTTTCTTTCAAATTTCTCAAGGCATCCATCATTACAGATGTGCTAACCATTTTGCTTTGAGATCATGTCCCACTGATGTATCAGGAAACAGCAAATGCATTTTAAGACAAATGTCAAATTCTACTATGAGTAGCATGGAATCAGTGTGATATTTGACCAATACCAGCTCTTTTATCCATTTGTTACTAACACCATAATCATCCATTTTGGAATTCTTTTCCTCGTCCTGTATTTTAACCAACACAAGGATTAGTATTATCAAGTTTAAGTTTTACCTGTCAAAATTAAAAGCTTAGTCCTGGTTTCTAGTATAACTAGAAAACTGAATTTAGAAAAAAAACCTTTTAAATCTGTCACCAGACTTCCATCCTTAATACTCTTTGCAAGAATACCAAGTCTGCAATTAGCAGCCCAAGAAAACATACAGGTAATATTTTCCTGGCCAAGACTAGGCTTATTTGTTTAAAATATCAAATACTTCAAATCATATTCTATGCCTATATTCTTTTTTCTGGAGACAATAAGTCAATCTTATATTCCATATCTTTCAATATTGTGCGAATACTTCCTTTTCCGCAACAATAAGCTACAAACTTGTATTCCATATGTTGCACTATGAAAAACACCTTATCATGTCTAAAGAGCATTACAGCATAGCAGATCATTTATTTTCTGGATACATCTCTTATATTTGCCATAGGCATCTAAATACCTTTTCGTTGTAAAGCATCTTCTCATTTAGAACATTCTTACTTGAAGTCTTGTAAATACCTCCAACTATAAGCTTGAGAGAAAATAGAGAAATTCACCAAAGCATGGAGCAAGAAACCTGGTTACCTGCAGTGAACCAGCCAAAAATTAGCCTAAGAAGGGTAATTATGACAGCACTAACAGGTAAGCTATAGGTTATCTTGGGTTATCCCCTTCACCATGCATAAAAGGCAACATGAACATGCAAAATTAATAAGAAAACCATCAGATCTGGTCATACGCAGTACCATCTAGCTGCATGTCAGTCTATAATCAAATATGGCTATTTATGCAGAATTCAAAGCCTTTTGCACTGCCTAAACTTCAGGGATTAATTTAGCCCTGTAGATCCTTGTAGATCTGGTTCTAAGAGCCCCTTAGTTAAGCTAAAGCTCAAAAACATCAAATATTGGAAGTCCCTAAGGTGTTAGATCAAATGGATCAAAGGTTGATTTCTTCATATAAAAAATTAAGAGCAAACAGCATTTTTCAATACATTATAGCACAAACCCAATTATATAGTTGCAGCATATATATCCTGCACACCATTGTTAGTTCAAGAGCAAAAGATCCCAAGGTAATAAGACCTGCAGATCTAGTTTTAAAAGCCCTCTTAGCTAAGCTTAAAGCTCAGAAGCAGCAAATATTGGAAGTCCTTATAATGTTAACCATTTTCCAGCAAGCAATACTCTATCAAATGAATCTGAGGTTTATTTTCTTGATATCAAAACTAAGAGCAAAGGTCAAAGCATTTCAAGCATATTACAGCAAAAACCCAGTTATAAAAGGTGTAGCATCTGCAAATAGCATTATGAAATCAATAATTCTAAATAGAACCTGATTGTACTGCGCTCCAAGGATAACTCCGGTTGACTTGGAAGCATTTTTTCTGCTCTTTGCTCATTTGTTCATGGCCAGCATATGCCTCGTTGCCTTCCTAATCCTCCAGGCCATAGCTCTAAAAATCTGCGAATCCTTATTGGCAGAATGATCAAACCGACCATGCCTTTGAACAGAATAGAGTCCAAGGAAGACCCTCTTCATAAAAATGGTGAAAGCCTGCTCTGTATTTTAACTCTCAGCTTGCTTGACAGATTGCCAGTGCTCACATCTGCTAATGCCATCAGTTGCCGGATGGTTAGACGAATCCCTAGCCTATGTATATCGGAAACCTAGAATCCATCTTTCGGAACCCTAGAATCCATCTTAGTTGTTCAAATCGTTTCAGCCATTAGTCACAATGGTACCCAAAAATAAAAAATAAAAAATAAAAAATCCACATTGTATAAGCTAAAGCTTTAACGTCTCCCAAATTTTCATAATTTACATGCTTCTTCATTTCTGCTTCGTATGGATATGCTCCCATCATTTTAACACCTATGTCTTTTTATGGTAGAACCAATATAATATTTACCTCTTTTCTTTGCAAGTCGTCATCCTTAGCCTTTTCTTTTTTCCAAAAGGTCCTAAGGCTATAAAAGGTAAAGTATGTCACAAAGCTTTTGCTTAGGAAGTAGCAAGTGGCAACTTGCATGTAACGATGGCATGCCTTTTCCCAAAATGCAACAAAGCCAATGCAACCAATATGAAATTTAAAGTACCAATATGAAATTTCTCTTTTCCATATGTTAACGTTTCTAACAAAATAAATGTTTTTGTTATTTTTACTTTAATAAAAAAAAAAAAAAAAAACCTTTTTAGTCTGAACAAACAGACTTTATTACCTTTAAATGATCTTATACAAGAACATTTTCCAGGTACAATTAGCAGTCCTAAACTAAATCAGGTGATATTTAGTTTAGGCCTTAATAAGGCTACAAGAACCAAAATATGTAATACTTGGAAAAAACAGAGCACTTTCTTTATTCATATAAACCTGTTCATAATTTCTAAATTCCAGAAGTTCTAATTTACATAAAAGAATCATTATCCAGAGGGAAATTTTAACCAAAACCACACATGCCAATTAAAATACAAATAAAGATTTCCTGAATTTTCCTTGATGACAGTATTGTAACTGCTGTAGACTTATCCAAATCGAAAGAATGGGAGAAAACAAGCTTAAGAGCAAGAAATCCCGTTACCTGCATCCAACCATGCCAAAGTTAGCAATAGACTTGGTAACCAGACAAGGGACGACAGGTAAGCTACAGATTTCTTGGGTTCATCACCCTTCACTTAAACTTGTAAAAATATAAGATAACAGATCAATTTAAAACATGCTATACCATTGCATGTATAATATTAATCATAAGCTTCTCACTCCTTAAACATGTTGATAACATGGGAGATCACATCATTATTAAGCTGCATGTTCTAGAATTATGGAAAAAACCTTGTATCCAAACAATGTAAACATAAACTTATTTCATTAGTATGAGCCAAAGTTAAACTAAGAAAACCAATGCAATATGCCACCCCTGTTTATGACCACAACTTCAAGGTCCTTTCCCAAAGTTACCCTTACTTGTAAAATCATATCCCAGCGGAATTATACCAGAACCATAAACATAATAAACCCTTATACCTACTGAATTTGTAATAACATGTTTATTTTCCTAATCTGCTTAGTAGATCAACCAACACATTTTCAGATCTACTCATCTTGACAGGATTGTTAACCTTTTCTTTATGATCTATTTTATCCAATAGAATCTCATAAATCAAGCCATACACCCAAGCTCATTTTACCAAGCCCATATCCCATACAAAAATTCTTTTAAGATAAGCATAATTCACAATACTAACCTATTTGTCAAACCTGGTTTGTTTGAGGCTGTCCATCAGCCTGCTGTGACAGATCCGAGGTCTTTTCCTTTGCTATCTGGCCACCATGGATCTTGTCTCCATCATCAGCACAATCATGGCCCAAGCCAATTACATTCCCCATATTCTCAACACTTTCATTGATCATACCAACAGACAGGGAATTGCATACATAATCAACACCAATGCCACTAGCTGCTGCTGCTACAGATGCTGCACCAGAATCCCCTATGGCCGGAATCACCACAGTTTTGTGGAACGAAAAGGACTTAGCCTTTTTATTAGCTTTGGATTTCTCCTCTTCCAACCTCCTCCTTGTTGTCATGTTCAGATCACCCTTCTTCCGGCCCATGACAACCAGCAAGCTAACAATCACATTGAGCGACAAGACAAAATCATAGGCATTACAAGGAACACAAAGACCCTTATAAAAACCCAATTTACCGGCCATTTTCCACGAATCCTTACAGTCCCAGATACCGACTGTTCTAGATTTGCAAGTCTGGCTCTCACCTGGAGTCCAGTACATGGCTGTCAACCAATTCCGTTAAGATCTTTTGCCATACCCGGAGTTCACTACCAGAGCTTTTTTTCGTAACCCTAACTTCCTATTAGGTTTTTTCTTAAGAATTAATTTAAGACAATATAATAATAATACCAACCTTAACACTTCTTATTGGTCTCGTGCTCCAAGGTCTAAATGAGGCCACCTTGCCCAATAGGTGCAACCAAATTCCTGCACCTTCCTTAATATGTTAAACCCAATTATGAAATTTACAATACTGGCTAAAGCACAACCCTTCAAATTTATAAGCTAATAAAAACTTATGCTACTAGGATCCAATAAACCTTACTAATAAAAAAAAAAAAAAAAAACCACTAGCAATTCAACGTCATGTTTGCTTAGAAAAGCAGAACAAAAAACACAAATGAAAAGATCTCGCCAGCAAAAAACCACTAACAATTAGGCAAGTTGTATTAGCATAGAATATCATGATGCAAAACCATAAATGGTAAGATCTTGTCAAAACTATAAAAACATTGAAGTATTTATAGTTAATACTGCTCCCAAAACCATCCATATATTCAAAAAAACCATTAAACATTTCTTTCCTACTCTCAATGTTGCAAACTGCATAATTACCCACCACGAGATGGCTAGCTGATATTAAAACCTTAATGAAGACCCTCATCGGTTTAAAAAAACCATATCAGAATACAAAACTAGCATGCAGAACTACAATCTCATTGTGAAAACCACTATAATAAGTGGCTTTTAAAAAAAAAAAGTACTATCATAGTGTTTTTGTGGTTAATTATGATAGATAAATTTTTGGGTGCCTTGTGGATATCAAGGCAACACAGAACAAATCAAATAGAGAATAAGTTAGATGCTTATATTGACTGTATGGATTGGAGCATGGATCACCAGACCCTCTGCAAACGTTAGGGGTGGAATGTTAGAGGTGTTGCTTCTTTTTCGACTATAACTAGTATAGTTATTCCTAGGTTGAATTGGAATTTTTATGTTTACAAGAACATAAGTGCAAGAAAAATGACATGCCAAGAGTTGCAACACGATGTAACAGTCACATTCATCTAGGTTGATAGTTTGGCCATAGATCATTACTAAGTGGTTTGACAAGGCACAAGAACGGGGTCTTATAAATCTTTATGTTCACAATAGATATCAGTAAAAAGGTGCATTTGGACTACATTCAGAACTAAACTGGTTCAATCTGGGTGCTCATGTGACTTGGTTGCTAGTGGGGAACTTTAACATGATTGAAATTGAAGCTGACAATTGTGATAAATGGTCAGAAAATGTTCAGGGTTTTGAACATGAACAGTGGCAGGGCCTGATATGAGGTTGAAGTAGATTTATAGAAGTAGATGGGGACTCAAGCTTTACTTGGTGCAATGGCTGGTTAGGGGATGGAAGAGCATATGCAAGATATGATAAGGGGTATTATAATGCTTTGGTATGGGCATGCATATATCGACTTCCTTTCGCAAAAACCTGCTTGATAGTTCCTATTTCAAATCATAATCTACAATCCTATTCTTCTGCTCCAGATATTGCACATAGCAGGTGTAAAAAGTTTTTCAAATTAAATGTATCTAACTTGAAGGATGAGGAATTCCAAGCGGGTTATAAACAAGCTGGGTCACCTGCATTTTCTAGACGAAAAGGATTGACAGCTATTGTTGATGCATTTGCAGTGGTAAAATCCTTTGCTAAGGGTTGTGGCCGTGAATGGGCCATTGCATATCAAAGGAATCTAAAGGCGTCTTATCAGCATAGTGGTAAAATCCTTTGCCAAGGGTTGTGGCCGTGAGTGGGCCATTGCATATCAAAGGAATCTAAAGGCGTCTTCCTTTAGACAACCAATTGGAAAAGTAGATTCTGGCTAGCATTCGGCAAATAGAATCGGCATTCTAACTAGCACTCTGCAGATAGAGTCTGAGCTGGTTTATTAACCTCTGAGTTAAGGCTATATTTACAGAGGGAGATCATCGTACAAGTTTTCCGTCAGAGATGCAAGTGCCAGAAGACAAGCTTCTGCTATGGTATCTCTTCAGGCTCCAGATCGTCCTCTCACTTCTGATTTGGAGGAGCTTAAGAATTTTGTGCATGATCATTTTTCTGCATTCTTTAACGCGTTCCAACAAAAATTTCAAGACACATTGCTTACAAAGGTTTATCCCAATGTTTCTGAAGAGCAGAAGGCTACTTTGGAAGTTGAACTTACTCTCAATGATTTGGCCGATGCTACCTCTCCTTTGATGCAAGGTAAATGCTCTGGAATTGAGTATTGGGCTTGGTTTGAGGTGATGTGCACGATGCCTTTACTAACTTTAAAATGCAAAGATAATTAGATACAATTCTTAACCCGAGCTGCATCTCCTAATGTAAGGAGCCCACCTCAATTTTTGACGAACGTTCGATTACATCGTCACAAGATCTTGCTAAAATCTATGTCGAAAAGCTTCGTGACATTATTATTGATTATAAATTATACTTTCTACAAATAATCAGTTTTCTTGCCGCATTGTATTTTAAGAATGTACCGGCAATAGATGTGAGCATATATATGGGTGAGATTCTAGGCTTATGAGATTGTTTACTTGAAGTTGAATCTTTCAAAGGCATATGACAGTGTTGATTGGATTAATCTAAAAAGTGTCTCTTACACCTTGGATTTGATGCACAGTTCACAGCCAATGTTAAGTCTTTATTATTCTGTTCACTGTGATGTCATTTCCAAGGAGAGTTTTCTGCATTATTTTTGGTAAGCCACGACATTTGTCAGTGTTGGCCATTGGTGCCATTGCTAATGACAAATGTGGCAGAGATCATCTCTCAGATATTTGAGTTGCTTCACGAAGGCATCTTGCATGGACTTCCCATGCGCAATGGATCCGCGGGAGATCCAGTAATTAATAGAGATGGGTAAAAGTATCTTTGGTGGGTATCAAAAGCATGCGTCACGGGCGCATGCTTGTAGCATGCTTATAGCAGGGTTTTAGCCCGCTTAAATCACCCCTGCTTTTGCTTAATTTGGGTGCTGGTGGGCGTAACTGCCCGTCATATTTTTGACGCCCTTCATGTACTCACACGTCCACCTCACCAACGAACCGTTAGGAAAATGATTGTGGGATTTTGGCTGGATTTTCGCGCGAGTGGTAGTACGTTGCAAATTCGATCGAGCCCAGAACTACCACGACCTCATGGCCCGCGAAAATTCTCCCTCCAATTCACTTATTCTCCCTCTCTCAGGAATTTCATGGCGCTCCCTGATACCGGCCTGGAGGCAATCACACGTTTAGCATTGGACTTTCGGCCTGATGAATTCCAATACAGTGTTCCAGATTTGTTGGATGTCAATGCAACACAGGAAATATCGCGTGAAGATCCAGTTTCCTCTGCAATTTACAAGAAATTGGATGCAGAGAGAAAGAGAGAATACAGATTACGGAATAAGATGAGGAAAGCAGCGGTTGAACGGGAGGATCTGAGCACGAGACGCAGGCAAGAAATAGCCAAGCTTGTAGTTGATTACTTCAACAAGCTCACCAAAAAGCATTCACCCGAACTCAAGGCCGATGTGATGAAGAGGGTGGTTCATCACCACGAAATGGAAATCTCAGAACCTGGAATTTTGCCAAATCCAAAGGAGTGCAAGGCAGCGGGGGTGCTGCTCAACAACTTGAAACAGACAATGGCAGCCACAAAGAGGCAAAGGAACCATGATATTTGGAGAGCCAGAACCTCGACACTGGTGATGGCTTCTTCCACAAAATCGAGATGCAATTCCACTATGGCAGGGCTGTTAGGTACATCTAATTCTTGCTTTCATGCATGTGCTTCTTCATGCTTTTAAGTGCTTGTATCTGCTGAGTGATGCTGGCTGGGATATGTTCATTGATTAATGTGCAATATTTCTTATGATAGGTTGCATGAGGTCAACAATTGCAACTGCTGCATTAAGAAAATCGGAAGCCGTTCTTGGAAATGGTCCGTGGTCTAGCTTCCAAAGGAGGTTGAGGTGCGATTCTCTCACCCCTGCTTGCAAGCAAAGCATATCAGAATTCTGGAAACAAAATAGCAGAGTCTCTCCTTGCAAGAAAGATGTTGTGAACACTGTTGGAGAGTCAGGCTTCCGAATTTCTTATCCCCTGCACCTTATGGAGGTCACACAGGTATAAGTTTCCATACAAATTTTTTTTGCCCTTATTGCATAAATATTTCTAACCAACGGCCACCATTCAGCTGCAGCTATTTCAACAATACAAAAAGGCACATCCTGAACACCCTGTTTGCTTAAAGGCTTTCGAGAAGTTGAAGCCTATTTATATAAAGAAAGTATCAGAAAGGGAAACCTGTTGTTGCATATACCATATGAAGTTGGAGTATGCCAGGGTAGCCCTGAATGCATTAAGGTCAGCGAAAACTGGATTTCGTGGTGAAGAGTGCAAGTGCACCTGCGAGGTCTGTGGACCTGGTGAGAAGTGTCTGGCCAGCCAACGTATATATGACTCAACCAGCGAGCTCTGGAAGGCTGTGGTTTGCAACAAGAGCGAGGGTGAAGAATGGCATAAACATGACTGCTTGATGCGCATACATCGGCGTGGGCATAAAAAACTCTTCCTATATGTCCAAGAGAAAGAGAGAATCATGAGTTCTTGCTTGAATGGAAGACGTTTGAAAAGGTAATACTCTCTTTATTGCATGCTGAAACATGCTGATATGTGCTGTCATCCGATGAATACTGCTTTTGTGCTTTCAACTTGCGCTAATCTTCCGCTTTTATGCTACGCACCTTGTTACAGATTCCGTGGAGACGTAAGAAGTCGGTGGAGTTGCAGATCGTTACCAAGGAGGTGCCAGTGGCAACAGAAAAGAAAAGAGCCAATGCCACCAAGAAGGGAAACAAAAGTAAGAAATCCAAGGTAGTTGGTGGGACACAAAACCAAGTCGCAGCACAAGTTGAGAAGAAGGGAAACAAAAGTAAGAAATCCAAGGTAGTTGGTGGAACACGACCAAGTCGCAGCAGGTTGAGAAGAAGGGAAACAAAAGTAAGAAACCCAAGGAAGCTGGTGGGACACAGTCTGAAGCTGCAGCACAAGACGAGACCTCAAATGGCAAGGGGAAAAAAAAGAAAGGACCAAAGCCAGTCCTTAGATTGTCTTACAAGAGAACGGCAGTGAAGGATTTCATTTCATATTTGTGTTCCACATTGAAGATATTCGTGCCACACAATTACAGGGCTAGATGGCAGGCCATGCAATTCAGGAGTTGCCTGGACAATATCCAAGATGGCACCATTGTTTCTGTAATTGATTTTGCAGAGAATTACAGCATAAAAATACAAAGGGAGGTTCGTGACGTCCCCTATTCGTATACGGCGCACTCACCGTATACAAACAGGAGTTCATCCCCCATACCAGCTCTATGCCGATACAGGGCCCTCCACATGACACTGCAACCGTGGCGGGTTCCAGTGGGAAGAGTGAAGGGGTCATTTTACCCCGTCTCCCTCAGGGCTTACCTAGCTGCGGAAGCGTAAACATACATGTCAGTATATAACATAAGCACATACCCACCTCGAAGGGTGGTCCATCACATCTGCATAAACAAGGTGAGCACAATACATATGGGGAGTCCTACCCAAGGCTCAGACTCGAGGGGATGACTGACGGCTTGGGTCTCCAGAGTTCATTGCAGACAGAATTCATGACAATGGATTTGGCTGGCATATGAACATGGCATAGGGTTGTCCACTCCATCCGCCCCTCCTGTGCACACTTTGCAGAGTAGGCTGAAAAGTGTCGGGACCTGACTGTAGCCCGCCGGATGCATAGCCAAAGGGGCTATTCCTGGGTCTCATCCTCCCAGTTCCGATGGGGCAGGAAGGGATCACTCCCTCCAGAGATCTGCATGCTGACTCAAGGTGACTAGAGGGCCACTGCCCGTATTCGACTGAACCCACTGGAAAGTGTACACCACTTCACGGGTGTCGAGTCCATGCCCTACCCACACTCAGTGGTAAGCCATTAGACCTAGTCACTATGATCCCTGGTAGGCCTTACACACCAGAGGGATCGTTCAAGAGTCAGAACATGAATCTCCTTCTTAGCCAGTCTGGCCCTTTCACCCACAACCAGGTGGTTCTTATGCACAGGCCGAATCTATAGTGTGCTAGAGAGGCTAATCTAGGAGGATCTACTACCAAGCTTTAGGTCTCTACCCCCCTTCCCAATACAAGGAGTTCATAGAGATACATCATCCAAATACATCACCGAAGAACTAAAGAACTATATCTAATCTATATCATAGAGTTAGGTTCTTTAGTTAGAGTCTGGTATCTAGAGATCTAGAAGGCTGCTATGGGCAATTTAATAGGCTAAACCTACTGATTCTATGACTGAAATAGGGTGAAGTGAGTTCGACCATCCTGCTGAAACACTCGAATCAAGGGAAACTAATGGTGCAATTCTCTCAGGCAGAGTCTGGGAGGCAGTTTTGGCTCTTGAGGCAACCAAAACAGAGCTCTAAAACCCTAGAAACGAAAAATGGGCAAGTTAGGGTTTCCCTTCTTAAATAGACAAGGGGTTGGCTAGGGTTTCCAATTATCCCCTTTAGGCATGTGGGATAATTGGGAATGGGCCCACTTGCCTTTAATGTCTAGGTGGCAAAATGTGCCCACATGGAAAAGTGTGCCCACATTAATGTGTACATTGGTAAATGTGCACATTAATTGCACACTTGGGTATGGCCCACTTGGTATAAAGTGTCCACATGGAATTGTGTGCCCACATTAATGTGTACATTGGTAAATGTGCACATTAATACTAAATGCACATTCTTAGCAAGTTGCCCCCTAGGGGCTACCCACTTGGCTACACGCCTACCGCATCGGTCGGAGTGGCGTAAATACGCGGCGTGGCGGGCAAGATAAATATATCGCCCCGGGACCGTGATACCGCCCCCGAACGTCACATTCTCCCCACCTTGAAATGATGCTATCCGCAGCATCGTGGGTCTCCCCACCTTGGGATCATCCTAACCTGCAATCAACCTGATACATACGATAAACTACTATAATGCTTACACATTTATTAAGATTACCTTAAGGTAATATTTTTTTAGAACATTATCACGCCATTATATTATGAAATAACTTATCAATTCATAACATCTTTAAGCAAGTTACTCGATAGTTTTACTTATCACGATAATTAAGTTTATCAAAATTTTAACATTTCATGTCTAACATTATTGTTCGAGGTACTCTTCATTCCTTGCAACACATTCCAACAAAATTTGTGTTGCAAGTCTTCGTAGCTCGACCTCCTTGCCCTCCGGAGCGCTCTATTGGCCTGCAGGTCGACACTACGTTAGTACCATTTTAGTTATTAATAAAATTTTGGTTATATGGTGACCACCCCACCTATCTACATGGATGCATGGCTAATCTCCCGGCGTAGGAAGAGGGTGAATCTTCCATTATGGCCGTGGAGACAGCGCCTATATGCCTATATGCCGCTCATGCCTACACCCTAGTTGCCCAAATGTGGGAGGATAGGTCCTTCCCGTATATGGGGCGTGAAGGCCTGATTCCTCCTATCAAAGCATATATGGGGCTAGAGGTGCTTTTCCTATCAGTGCATTCCTTAATGACCTCCTTTCTCTCGAGGTCGTCTACTTAGATGGGGACAGTAGAGACTTTCTAATCTACCTTCCACTCATCCAAGCGGAAACGCGGTCATGCCTACATTGACATTACACCACGCCCTAGAGATCACCATAGTGGTCCCATCATCGGTAACAACGCATGCGACCCATACCTAGCATAGGTTGCATGCGTAGATTAATCTTAACTATACAAGAATTAATCTACACAAATCGACATACCTGAGCCGATTTCTTCGGAGATGACTTTGCCGTCCCATTGCTCCATAAACTTCGGGTACTGCTTTATTAGATCTTTCTTAAGTACCCACGTCGCGTCTTCCACCGGTAAGTGTTTCCACTTAACCAAATATTGGAGGAACTCCGACCTCCTTGTTTTCTTGAAAGCTTTATCAAGAATCAATTCTGGAATTATTTCCAGCTGCTCCTCTGTCATTTCCAACAACGTTGGAGTGTCCAAGACTTCGTCTGGATTTGGAGTGTGCTTCTTCAACAAACTCACGTGGAAGACCTTATGAATCTTTAGGTGTGCTGGCAAGTCTAGCTTGTAGGATTGATTACCTACTCTCTTGACTATTCTGAAAGGTCCAGCCCACCTTGGAGCAAGCTTCTTGCAATTCCCTATTCTGAGCTTCGCCTGCTTGACCTTGATCTTGAGCCAAACATCATCTCCAACTTTGAACTCTCTGACTCTTCGATGCTTGTCGGCGATGCTCTTCTGCCGACTTCTTGCTGCTAGCAGATATCCTCGAACTTCTTCCACGAGCTGCTGCATATCGGCCAACATCTGCTGTGAAACCTCTACTTTTGACACGGGATTGTGCCAAGTGTCTGGAGTTAGGCACTGATAGCCGTAATTAATCATAAACGGCGACATTTGGGATGATTCCTGCTCGGTGCTATTGTATGCAAACTCCACCAAGTGAATAAATTCTTCCCACATACCTTGTTTATTCCAGACATAGTTTCGTAGCATGTCTTCCAAAATCCTGTTGGTCCGCTCCGTTTGGCCATCCGTCTGAGGATGATACGCCGTGCTCATGGATAGTTTCGTCTGAATGGTCGCAAAGAGGTCTTGCCAGAAGGCACTCATAAACTTCGGATCCCTGTCGGAGATAATCTCCCTTGGCATGCCATGAAGCCTGAAGATCTCTTTGGTGAAGAGCTTTGCTGTATCCATAGCCGTATCTGTGGTCCTGCAAGGCACAAAATGTGCCATCTTTGACAACTTGTCGACCACTACCATCAATGCATCCTTTCCTCTTACTGTTCTTGGAAGCCCTGTGATGAAATCCATGCTGATCACCTCCCACTTAGCGTTTGGCACCGCTAATGGCTCTAATGCTCCCCGGAATTGAAGCTTTCTCGCGCCGTCTGCTGACATAGCTGACATTCCCTGATGTAGCGAGCTACTTGCTTCTTCATTCCTGGCCAATAATAGCTGTTGCGCACTTTGAAATATGTTTTCATGAATCCCGCATGGCCAGCTATTGGGCTGTTGTGCGTGTCATGGAGGATCAATTTCCTTACACCGATGATTCTGTGCGCACAACTTGTTCTTATGGTATAACAGGTTGCCTTCCTTCTTATAATGTTTAAAGGCTTCCCGCTCCTTATCTGTTCTAGCCTCCCTAGAGAGGCTTGCCCATACTTCCCTGAAATCCACATCCGTTGGCAAGGACTCATCTTCTTACCAAAGTCGCTGGAGAGCGTCGAAATTGCATTGCAATGCACTCTAGTTGTCAGGCCACGTTGAGCTTCCCTGGCTTGTAGACTATATCAAAGTCATACTCTTCAAGGAACTCCATCCACCTTCTCTGCCTCAGGTTGAGGTGTGGTTGCGTAAATACATACTGGAGGCTCTGATGGTCTGTATCCAATTGGAACTTTCTTCCCAAAAGTTAGTGCCTCCAAATTCTTAATGCCCTGACAACCGCCAGCAATTCCTGATCGTGGGTTGGGTAGCGCGTTTCGGCGTCGTTCATCTTCCTGGAATCATACGCTACCACACGCTCTTCTTGCATGAGCACTGCACCTGTAGCTATCTTACTCGCATCTGTCGCTACAAGCTTATCCTTCTCTGGGTCCGGCAGGGTTAGGACTGGGGCTGTTGTTAAAGCTTCCTTCAACAATTCAAACCCTGCTTGGGCTTTCTTGTGCCAATGCTCTGCCCAATCTTTCACCTTCTCCGCCCTCGTCAAGTCTGTTAGCGGGGCCGCTATCTTGGCAAAGTTCTTCACAAACTTTCTGTAGTACCCTACTAGCCCGAGAAAACTTCTGACCTCATGCACATTCTTCGGTGCCGGCCACTGAATCACTGCTTCAATCTTGGCAGGATCCGTCGAAATTCCTTTTGCTGATATCACATGCCCTAGGTATTCCACCCTCTCCGTTGCGAAGTGACACTTCGACAACTTGGCGTACAACTGATGCCTCTTCAACTTTTCCAGCACTCTCCTTAAGTGTTGTACGTGTTCTTCAAGGGATCTGCTATACACCAAAATGTCGTCAAAGAATACAATCACAAAGGTGTCTAAAAACTCCCTGAAGATGTCGTTCATGAGCCTCATGAACGTCGTGGGGGCATTCGATAATCCGAAAGGCATTACCGTGAACTCATAATGCCCATACCGCGTTCTGAAGGCGGTCTTATGGATATCTTCTTCCTTTATCCTGATCTGATGATAACCTGACCTTAAGTCGATTTTGGAGAAGAGCTTTGCACCTTGGAGCTGATCCATCAAGTCATCTGATCTGGGGAGCGCATACTTGTTCTTAATGGTGTGCTTGTTCAACTGCCTATAGTCTATGCACATCCTTAAACTGCCATCCTTCTTCTTTACAAAGAGAATGGGTGCTCCAAATGGCGAGACACTAGGTCTAATGAAGCCTAGGTCGAGCAACTCCTGTAATTGCTTCTTCAGCTCCGTCAACTCCTGCGTCGTCATTCTGTATGGAGCCTTGCTTGTCGGCTTTGTTCCTGGTTCGAGTGCTATCTCACACTCGACTCCCCTGTAAGGAGGAAGCTGCTTGATCTCATCTGGAAAGAGATCATGGAACTCCGTGATCAGCTTAGCTATTTGCTTCGGCAACTTGCTGAGCACCTTGTCTTCTTTGCTTTCTTATGATTTTGGCTCATCAATCTCAAGCTTGAAGATGTATGCTACCTGCTCGCTCTTGATGCACTTGAACAGCCATTTAGAAGACATACACTGCATGATGGGAACAACTTCTTTACCTGTGATCTCAATGATTTTGCCGTCGGGCGTTGGGAAGGTCACCTTCCGCTTTCCACAATCAATAATGGCCCCTGCTGGTCCAAGGTACTCCATTCCTATGATCAAGTCGTACTTGCCAATGCCCATTACTTCTGCCCCCATCTGGATATTAATCCCTGGCAAGTCGATGTCGAAGTTAATTCTCTTGCCTGCCGTCTGCCTTACTGCTCCACTTGCTAAGACAACGGGCCTTGGCTTTGACTTTAGTGGTTTCAACTTCAACATTTGAACCATTCTGGGGGATGCAAAGTTATGGCTACTTCCTGAGTCTATCAGGACTATGAAGGACTTGGTCTTGGCCTTCCCTACTGTGGAAATTACTTTATACTAGCTCTCTGCTTGCTCTGTATCTATTGCGGCAAAGATATGACACTCACCCTGAATGTAGTCGCGGCCTTCCTCGCCATCGTCGTCAGGCAGAGTGTCCCAATCTCCCAATTCTGCTAGTGCTGCACTCATGACGTAGGGGCAGTTCGCTGTCCTATGGCCTGGCTGGAAGCACCTGAAGCAAAGCTGCTTTTCTATGCACTCCTGTCTATTTTCCTTGGGCATAGCTGATACGATTAGCTAGTCTCCAAAGATGTACTGCAAAAACAATCATCAAGAAACAAGTCAAATAAACACAAATCCACCCTTCCGGGTAAGCTCACCACCCAACCGGGTTGTCCTTGAGCAAGAGTCTTCCAAAGAAAGGAAATAACGCAGGTTAGCCACTACAAATCCTTTGTAGCAAAAACCATAAATTTAAGGAATAGGCTAGGCTTGGGATTTGGCTTAGATGTTCAATTGGGATAGAAACAAGCTTTGCCCTCACATACGCTTACTCTTGTAACATTCCTTTTTGAAAAGGTAAAGGTATCCCTTAATAAGCCTTACTTGAATGACGTCCTTATATTTAGCCCAAGTCCCTTTTTAACATTAAAAGTACACCTTTATGCCCATAGATATAATAGATGCGTACCCCTCTTAACCATAATAATAGTTTACTATCTTTTCTAAGGTTCTTAGATTAGCTTATGGTTTATAACTTGTCCTATCTTATATTAGATAAAAATATCCCCCAATGGTCTAGCTAAGGATAATTGCTAACTTAACTTATTGTATATTAAGATACTTGGGTCCAAGGGTTAACATGAACATTTACGGCTTTCTTTCTCATACTCTTGCTCCCGACAACCACTCCCCCGAGCACCACCATATCAATTCCTCCCCTTCTTGGGATTGATCGTCCTCGATCAAGAATTATATGGCAAATTAACATAACCAAGTCCATGGTTGCAATGCATAATCGAAATGGTCAAATCCAGCCCTTTAGGCTAAAAGTTTTCCGCGTCCAACCCTTTAGGCTAAAAATTTCCAAGTCCAAACTTTTTTAGGCTAAAATTTTCCAAGTCCAGCCCCTTTAGGCTAAAATTTTCAAGTCCAGCCCTTTAGGCTAAAAAATTTTCAAGTCCAAAATTTTTAGGCTAAAAATTTTCCAAGTCCAACTATTATCTTTGCAAAATATATTAGTTGTCTCGGGACTTACCATACACTGCACGAAGAAAAGAACACCTTATACTTCCACCTTGGATTTCCCTAAGGCAAATGTAATTCAAATATCTGTTTACCTTATAGCCACAAATGCCTAAAACTTAGGTTGCTCATGTGCCAATAAGAAGGTAAGAATATCTCTCAAAATAATTCCCTGCATGACAATTTCTATGTCCTGCGAAAAACTCAATCATGACATTAGAACCTGCAAAACCCAACCAAATGGTATGGTTCTTTGGGTTATATCAATAATTGCATGTAGCACCTACATAGGTTCATGTCTTACATATTAATAACCTAGAGAATTCAATGACCAAATGGTACATTTCTTTACTAACATATCCTCAAATGATTTTCTTTCAACATACCCACAGAAATATTAGAGAAAGTTCTAAGGCTTGATATGGTTTATCAATGGCTTCAAATGAAATACGAACACTTATGAAGATCTAATCAATCACAACCTAGGGAGAGACCATGGCACGACCCATTTCCATATTCATTAAACTTAGATACCAAGTTATGCTCGGCAATTATTTCATATTAACCAATCACTTCATGGTCCAAGCAACCTATGATTTTCTCAGTTCTTCATAAACTAGCTCATAACTAGCATTGTTTCCCAGCACATCTTTCATGCTTTGATTTTGGTCGAGATTCAGTCAATACCTTAAATCTTTTTGGAGCAAAACCCTTTGAGGGAAATCATGCAAAAAAAAACAAGTTAATGCTCTTATGCCATCCAGAATTCTAGTTGCATTCCTTGAGACCTAGTCTTACTTCTTCAGGGCTTTTAATTTCGCTCAAACAAATACCAAAATATTTCTAATAGAGCAATTAGACTAGTTTTTACTCGTTCACTCAAAATGAACAAAATCAAAACACACAGGCTCCAAGAGAAATCGGAACCGTGCTCTGATACCAATTTGATACGATTAGCTAGTCTCCAAAGATGTACTGCAAAAACAATCATCAAGAAACAAGTCAAATAAACACAAATCCACCCTTCCGGGTAAGCTCACCACCCAACCGGGTTGTCCTTGAGCAAGAGTCTTCCAAAGAAAGGAAATAACGCAGGTTAGCCACTACAAATCCTTTGTAGCAAAAACCATAAATTTAAGGAATAGGCTAGGCTTGGGATTTGGCTTAGATGTTCAATTGGGATAGAAACAAGCTTTGCCCTCACATACGCTTACTCTTGTAACATTCCTTTTTGAAAAGGTAAAGGTATCCCTTAATAAGCCTTACTTGAATGACGTCCTTATATTTAGCCCAAGTCCCTTTTTAACATTAAAAGTACACCTTTATGCCCATAGATATAATAGATGCGTACCCCTCTTAACCATAATAATAGTTTACTATCTTTTCTAAGGTTCTTAGATTAGCTTATGGTTTATAACTTGTCCTATCTTATATTAGATAAAAATATCCCCCAATGGTCTAGCTAAGGATAATTGCTAACTTAACTTATTGTATATTAAGATACTTGGGTCCAAGGGTTAACATGAACATTTACGGCTTTCTTTCTCATACTCTTGCTCCCGACAACCACTCCCCCGAGCACCACCATATCAATAGCCTGCAAAAAGGATCGCACTACTTTGGAGTAGTTTGACCCCTCCTGCTTGTCCTTGAAGGACACCTGCTTCTTCTCCTGCTGTTTCCCCTGGTTGCCACCATATGGGGCTCTAGCCGGACTGGACCGGTGCCCTAGGGCTATAACTCCCTCGCTGCCTTGCCTTTATCCCCGGTAATGCCGCGCCTCCCTCGCTATTCCGAGGTCCCGCTCCTTGCAAGCTTATTGCCTTGGACTCTCCTTCGATCTTCGTCTTAGGATTTATTGCCCTTACAAGCTTAAGCGGATCTCCTCATTCAGGGCCCTCAATGTAGCTCTCTCTCGCATGTTTTTCGCCCAACTTTGGCACATAAAGTCTTAACCTCATGAATTCCTCTCAGTATATTTACGGACTGATTTGTTTCCAAGGTTGCAACACATTAGAGAACTGTTGCATCATCTTTGGACTTGTGCTCCCTTGGGACGTAATGGCGCTTGAAGGCTTTAGCAAACTTTCTGAACTTACAAGCATCCCTGCTTAAGCCATGTGCCTTTGCATAACCCTTCCACCAAATTCGTGCGGCTCCTTTCAAGTTGGTTGTTGCCACTCTGCCTTTGTCTTTATCCTTCATGCCATAAGCATTGCCGTACTCACTCATTTCGTCCAGCCATGCCTCTGCTTCTAATCCCGACCTGTTCTCCCCCGAGAACTGTTCCAGTTTCCGGGCCTTCCATACATTGCCCAGTGCAGAATCTACCTTCTTCTGGTAGTCAGAGGCTCTGGTGTCCCTTTGTCGTCCCTCCATGGCGTCCCTCCTTGCTTTGCATCTGCCGTGTTTCTTTGCCTTGCATCTGTCGGTCCCGGGCCCGATCTTCCTCTTCCTCCGAGCCTGAGTCTGAACTTGAGTCGGAGGATTCCGAGCTGGAGGACCTCCTTCTCTTGCTCCTCTTCTTGTCCCTTCCTGTTTTCCGAGCTGATGCTTGAGGCAACTGAGCGTTGCCCACCGACCCCGCTCCTGCTTGTGCGGCTAACAAAGCCTTTATCTGCTCAAGGTCCGTCCTCATCTGTGATATTTTCTCTTCTGGGGTCATGGGTCCAAATTCCTCAAACAGGTTCCTTGCCGGAGGTGGCCTGGGCGGACTCTGTTCTTCCATATGGTCTCGGAGTTGTCGTTCCCCTGAGCCTAGGCCTCTAGCTGCATACACAAGTAGTTCATGGCTATATAGTTAGTTTTAGCTTGTTCTCTTGCATTATTTATGTTTGTTGGTATAGTTGGGGACACAAAATACATCAACAAAACATTTGAAGTGCAAAAGGAAATTATATTTATATTATATAATATTTTAGTACAAAAAGTCTCCGGGATCAAGAGTCTAACTAATCTTGAAATCGCCGGTAAGATGGGTTGTCCTCAAGGAACTTCTTAACTTGGGCCATTTCTACTGAATGACCCAAGTTCCTGAAGACGCTTGCTGACGAGCTGCCCTGCAAGGCTCTCGCCAAGTCTTCCACTCTGCGGTCGGATGTGAGGGCCGCGGCCACCGCTAATCTCGCCTGACGTCGATGAGGTATGGCGAAGTCGAAGAGGTCAAGTGCCATTGCTCTCTTGACTAGGACAGCGTAGTCGATATTTGCCGCTATTCGAGCATGCCTGCCGAAGCCTGAGAGTGCGATCAGCATGAACACTCCTTCCTCACTCCTGGGGCTGAATTTGCGGTGTACCACCGCTATTCTCCCGTCTAGCAGCAGTGGCAGGTAGTACCTCAGCGACCTGTCGTTGTGCGTCGCGGATGATTCCCCACTTGTTTGGCCTCCTGCTCTATGCCGCCCGGCATATTCGTCGACCTCTATCTCGGTGAGCTCCCGGTAGTCTTCGATTGTGGAGTCGACTTCCGAGGTCGATTCCCTCTCCTCTTCTTTGCCGAGGTGGTGTCGAGGGACTCGGCATCAGGATGCTGGTGGTCTTGCCTCCGATCCCCATCCGTTCTCGAATGGCGAGGAACTCTTCTTGGGATGGCGTGTCTCCGGTCTCCATAACCCGCCTTTATCTTTGTATGCCCGGATGTCGGAAGTCGTTTCCCGAAAGGTAGGTGTCGGCTTCCACGACTTGAAGCGGAAGTTCGAGACTCCCCGACGATGAAGTCGCCCATGTCGGTCTACCGCGATTGGTGGAAGCGAGCTTCATCCACCGGAGCTCCCTCTCCCCGCATTGGGGAGGTTACGGATGTCGGCCGAGAGTAGATACTCCTCTCCGCTTGATGATGATAGGGGCTAGGCTTGTGATGCCTAGCCCAAGTGGGGAGCAACTCGATGGTCTCACTCGCTCTGCTTTCGAAGTTGGCCAGCTCCTGTCGCCTTGTTGCCGTTCCTCTTCCTCGAGTCTAGCTCGGTGTACTCTTCGCCGTCCCACTCCTCTTCTTCTTCCCTTCCTTCTTGCTCTTGCTGGTACCGCAAAAAGCATCCGCTTCTTCTTCGGATCTGCTATGGGGTCCACCTCCATGGGAGGAATAGAGGTTGCCCCAAAGGGTTTTCGCACCTGGGATAGGAAAATAGCTAAGGCGGCGGTGTAGGAAAACTACTTGGTCCCGTTAGTAGTCGTCGGGACCATGTAGTCCGGTAGCCTCTGCCTTGTTAGTTAGGTACTTGGCGATGTTGGGGACATCACCCAAGGCTGCTTGAAGGGATGGGCGGGGAACAAAATAGCCTATGCAAGGGGGAACCTGGACAAGGGAGGGTCCTACCCTAGCTTGGAACTCGCTAAGACTTAATATGTCAAGCCGTATTCAGCGTGGCTTGCACATCTATTTCTCTCCCAAAGACTCGGAAGATGTCATTGACATCCGCCTCGGCAGCATGGGCACTGGCGCTGTACCATCGCCTGAAGTCCGCAATGGCCATTGATCTAGCGAAGAAGAGAGTATCAAACGGATGCAGAAGCGCCTCAGGGAGCTGGAAGATCGCCTAAGCAGTGGAGAGCAAACTTGTAAGGTGCTAATTGAGAAGTGGAGGACCTATTTATAGAAAAGGGGAAAACCCTAATTTTTGGATGATCTAGAATTTACTGGGATTGGGTGATTCTGATCTATTAAAGGGTGCAATTGAGAGTTTGAAGACTACTTCTAGGGTTTGAGCATGCTAGGATGGACTAATGAACCTATTGCAACAACTTGGGGATCATTTGGTGAAGAAAATGGTGCGAGGTCTCACACGTTGCGCCAAGACCGATAATGAAAAGTTCATTTTCTGTCCTGGCGCGACGTTGAGACATGGGTTCTAAATGGGCTAAACTTAATCAATCTGGGTGATCTAAGGGTGTAATTCTACTAAACTCGCCGAGTTAGGCAGAATTGACCCCTTATTTGGTCGATTTGGCGCTGTTTTGGGCATTTTTGGGCATGGTCTCACACGTTGCACCCAGCCCGAAAATGAGATTCTCATTTTCTGTCCTGGCGCGACGTGTGAGACATCGTCTCAATTTTGCTCAAAAGGTCCAATTTGATTAAAACAAAAGCTAGGATTCAATATCCTAACCTAATTAAGCAAGATTTGGACACATTATTTACACAAAAATTCTTTATATTAAAAAAAATTTTCGTTATTTACAAAAAGGTTCAAGGGCGTTCTCCCTTGATGTGTCTAGCTAAGTACATATCCTGCCTCATGAGCGTGACCCTCTTCGCGTGAACTGTGCAGGCCGTGGAATCTTCAAAATGCTGCACTATTTTCGCCTCTGCTGCCTCCTATAAGCACAGCAACATTTCATCGGTCACGCACATGTCCGTGTTGTACTCCTGCATGACTTCTCGGACCAAGCGTTGAAATGGTGCCCGGGGGATCAAGAGTCTCAGAATTCCTCGCTGAAGTGCCGGTTTCCTTGAGGGCCCTCTGCTCCTTCTGCTTGCTCTTGGTCCGCTTCTTTCCTGGTGCTCTGGGAGGCTTGGGCTTGGGTGGCGGCGGCTTCAGGGTCTGGCTTTTTGTTGGGCGTCCGCCTGCAATCGTTCTCACCCTGTGCTCCTGGTAGTAAGCGTTGTACGCCTCCCACTTCGCCATATAGGCGTTGTGCTCCTTAATCTTCTTCTGATAGACCTTGATCGTGATACAATTCATGTATATTTGGGAAGTTATAGCAACACAGAATCATAGAACCGTAATGAAATAATAGAACACCGGACTAAAGAAACTTTATTCATGCACAATTGATATGGCAGCACCATTAACCACCCAACCGGATCCACTGGGTTATGGAAAAACACAAGTGATATGGCAAATACAAAGCTTTGGCATCTGGCTTATTGGCCTTCCAGACTAATCTAGCTACTCCAAGTAGCCACACATCATAAATACAATTGCAGATCTGTATGGCAGTGATCTGTGACCCCTTGTCACATTTTCGGCCATTACTCTCTCATACGAACGAACTATGGAATGCACTAGTCGTATTCGGAAACTAGACTCCGAGCCGGTTCCAACGAGCTAAAGGTCGCTTCAATCGGAGCTCTGGTTGCGGAGATATGTCCAACTGAAGTTTCAGTTCTATTTATAGATCTCTCTGCGACTTCAGCCTTTTTTAGCAGGCAGTTGCCTTTTTCCTCAAAATATCTCCTTGCCTTTAATTAACTTATATGACTTATCATATGAGACATTATCTATGATCTTTTTCTCAACCAATAATCATCCCAATGATAGTGCCTCGACCCCTTCCATAAATATCAATGGTTCTTCACACCCAAATGTTATGTTATCCTATGCCCCTTCTTTCTATACACTTAGGGATACATTAGGACTAACATTCACATAGTATTTGCCATAATTCCAATAACCCATTCACCGTGGACCTCTCCCCCGTGCTTGCTCCATATCAATCTATCCCTTCTCAAGATAGATCGTCCGCGATCGTCCAAGATACGCTCAATTTCAGTCCATCCCTTCTCAAGAAGGATCACCCCACGATCATCCAAGATACGCTCCATTTTAATCCACTCCTTCTCAAGATGGATCTTCCATGGTCATCACCAGTCTGAAAGTTTTATAATCCCTGCAAAACTCCAGAAGTAGTTACGGATATCTGCGTACTTCCACAGTACGATATATCCTTGTACCTCCGCGGTACGTTATTATCTTTCGTACCTCCGCGGTACTACTTGATTGTATCGCCACCACGATACAGTGTATCTCTAAGATACAGATGCAACTTTTGTCAAGCCAATTGTGTTGCAATCACAATTACTAGTCTTCAAAAGTATACATCTTATGCACTCTTGTTCAAGCCAATTGTGCTGCAGACACAATTACTAGTCTACCAAGAGGCATTCCCTATCTAGTATACCATGTTCAAGCCTACTATGTTGCAATGTTAGTGCTAGTCTACCATGGGTATACACAACAAAAGTATCTATTCTTTATTCCAAATAAAGAAATTCAACTTAGGAACTTTACCCATAAGCCTGTCCCATAGGAAACTATTTGAGATTCCGCATTTCCTTAACAACTTGTACGTAAAGTGTCCTCCCCAATGCTTAAGACTAAGCAAACCTGCAAATAAGGTCAAGTGTTAATATAGATGACCCCCACGGCCAATCAGTCTCTCAGATCACCACGATCTGACTCCGCAATCCCAAGCATGATGCTTTTGCGGTTCTCCATACTCAGGCTTAAAGGTTGGAATTTATATAGGCTAAAATGACCAAGATGAACTTCTAGATATGGCAAGAGGTTATGGCGGGTAGTTTGGCTATAATGACAAAGCAGAGCTCAATGTTTTGCAGCAGTGGTTTACTTGTCTCCATGACAAGCTATTTGTCTCCATGACAACTCGTCTCCACGATAAACTACTTGTCTCCATGACAAGTTTTTCCACGACAACCTAGCAGTCACCTTTATTATTCCATAATGCCCAAAGGATCATAGAAGTTTCCCCAATAATCCGAACTCGTTCACAACAAGTCGGTCCATATACTTCGAGCATTCTCCACGAAAGCACTGAGTTTTCCTTGGTACTAGTGCTCTAGATTCGCTTGCAGCAATAGTCACCAAATCCACCTCAGTTTCATTAACTGCTCTAATAGTGAAATCATAAGTTCTTTCTTCATACATAAAGGCCTTTACTCCATTGGGCTAATCCAAATATCTTCTTGTGAACCTCAAAATGATAATCTCCTCTTCATTCCGTTGCCATGCTCCAGCAAAATAGGAACTAATAGTAGTTCTTGCAGCACATATAAGAACAATGATCTTTACGGCCCTCTGGGAAATTCCTAGCTTCATCGTTTCTGGTCTCTTTAATTCCTCTCACAGATTAGTGAGTCCAAATTCCACTGGTGATCCCATTGCCCATGGTTCCCAAAAGAATCTCAAACCTCCGCTCTGATACCACTTGATACAATTCATGTATATTTGGGAAGTTGTAGCAACACAGAATCATAGAACCGTAATGAAATAATAGAACACCGGACTAAAGAAACTTTATTCATGCACAATTGATATGGCAGCACCATTAACCACCCAACCGGATCCACTGGGTTATGGAAAAACACAAGTGCTATGGCAAATACAAAGCTTTGGCATCTGGCTTATTGGCCTTCCAGACTAATCTAGCTACTCCAAGTAGCCACACATCATAAATACAATTGCAGATCTGTGAAGTCGCTATGGCAGTGATCTGTGACCCCTTGTCACATTTTCGGCCATTACTCTCTCATACGAACGAACTATGGAATGCATTAGTCGTATTCGGAAACTAGACTCCGAGCCGGTTCCAACGAGCTAAAGGTCGCTTCAATCGGAGCTCTGGTTGCGGAGATATGTCCAACTGAAGTTTCAGTTCTATTTATAGATCTCTCTGCGACTTCAGCCTTTTTTAGCAGGCAGTTGCCTTTTTCCTCAAAATATCTCCTTGCCTTTAATTAACTTATATGACTTATCATATGAGACATTATCTATGATCTTTTTCTCAACCAATAATCATCCCAATGATAGTGCCTCGACCCCTTCCATAAATATCAATGGTTCTTCACACCCAAATGTTATGTTATCCTATGCCCCTTCTTTCTATACACTTAGGGATACATTAGGACTAACATTCACATAGTATTTGCCATAATTCCAATAACCCATTCACCGTGGACCTCTCCCCCGTGCTTGCTCCATATCAATCTATCCCTTCTCAAGATAGATCGTCCGCGATCGTCCAAGATACGCTCAATTTCAGTCCATCCCTTCTCAAGAAGGATCACCCCACGATCATCCAAGATACGCTCCATTTTAATCCACTCCTTCTCAAGATGGATCTTCCATGGTCATCACCACCTGAAAGTTTTATAATCCCTGCAAAACTCCAGAAGTAGTTACGGATATCTGCGTACTTCCACAGTACGATATATCCTTGTACCTCCGCGGTACGTTATTATCTTTCGTACCTCCGCGGTACTACTTGATTGTATCGCCACCACGATACAGTGTATCTCCAAGATACAGATGCAACTTTTGTCAAGCCAATTGTGTTGCAATCACAATTACTAGTCTTCAAAAGTATACATCTTATGCACTCTTGTTCAAGCCAATTGTGCTGCAGACACAATTACTAGTCTACCAAGAGGCATTCCCTATCTAGTATACCATGTTCAAGCCTACTATGTTGCAATCATAGTGCTAGTCTACCATGGGTATACACAACAAAAGTATCTATTCTTTATTCCAAATAAAGAAATTCAACTTAGGAACTTTACCCATAAGCCTGTCCCATAGGAAACTATTTGAGATTCCGCATTTCCTTAACAACTTGTACGTAAAGTGTCCTCCCCAATGCTTAAGACTAAGCAAACCTGCAAATAAGGTCAAAGTGAAACAATACTAGATGACCCCTGACCCAATGGAGTCTCTGGGTCTGCATTCGACTCAACGTCCCAAGCATGGTGCTTTTGCAGTTCTCCATCTCGAGCTTAAAAGGTTGGGAATTTATATAGGCTAAAATGACCCAAGATAGACTTCTAGATATGGCAGAGGTTGTGGCGGGTAGTTTGGCTATAATGAGGCTGTGTTTTGCGGTGGTTGCAGCCACCATGACAAAAGCTGTTGTCTCCATGACAACTACGTCTCCACGATAAACTACTTGTCTCCATGACAGGGTTTTCAC
Source organism: Isoetes taiwanensis (assembly GCA_021234155.1). Taxonomy (NCBI): domain Eukaryota; kingdom Viridiplantae; phylum Streptophyta; class Lycopodiopsida; order Isoetales; family Isoetaceae; genus Isoetes; species Isoetes taiwanensis. The sequence goes on along the minus strand of JAJEKV010000117.1, from coordinate 714,427 downwards.
AACTTCAGCGTTCACTTGCTTTGTTATTCCATATTTGCCCAGGGATGCGGTTCACAATATTCGAACTCGTTCACAACAAAGTGAGTCCGCCTTGTGAGCATTTTGTTGGGTTCCTTGTTACTAGTCTCTAGATTACGGCACAGCGGTCACCGTCCTGATTTCATTCGCTGCTCTAATAGTGAAATCATGGGGATTCTTTCTTCCTTTTATGAGCCTTCCTCCCATTGGGCTAATCCAAATATCTTCTTGAACTCAATGATAATCTCTCCTTCATTCCCTTGCTCCTTAATACAGAACTATTACTTCAATTCTTATGACACATATAAGAACAATGGTGATCTTCTGACCCTACGGGAGATTCCTAGCTTCATGGTTGCAGTCCTCTGAAGGGTTCCTCTCAAGTTAATTGGTCAAATTCCTTTGGTGATCCCATTTGCCCTTGGTTTCCCAAAGAATCTGTGACCTCAGCTCACGATACCCACTTCAGTACAATTCATATTTGGAAGTTGGCAGCAGCACAGAATCATAGAACCGTAATATTAAAATAATAGAACCTTAGGACTAAAAACTTTATTCATGTACACACAATTGATATACCATTAACCACTTAACGGATCCCTTTGTGGAAGAAACACAAGTGCTATGGCAAATAAAACAATAAAACTTTATTGGCCTTCAGGACTAATCTGGCCTTCTCCAAGTAGCCACACAGTCCTTAAATACAATTGGATACACATGAAGTCGCTATGGGTGATCACAGCGGTATCACGTACTTTCAGGCCATTGCTCTCTCTCACTCTGAGACAGACTATGGAATGCATTAGTCGGTGATCGAGGAAACTAGACTCAGAACACGGTTCCAGCGAGCTTCAAGGGTAGAAACTCATTACAGACTCTGGTTGCGGAGATATTGAGGTTCCATTTATGAATCTCTACTGACCTTTTTGAGGGTTGCAGCACCTCAAACATCTCCTTGCCTTTAGTGCTTATATGACTTATCATATGAGACATTATCTATGATCTTTTTCTCAACCAATAATCATCCCAATGATGGTGCCTCGACCCTTCCATAAATATCAATGGTTCCTTCCTTCCACACCCCGAATGTTATGTTATCCTGCCCTTCTTTCTATACACTTAGGGATACATTACAGGACTAACATTCACTAAATGTTGCCATAATTCCAATAACCCATTCATGGACCTCCCCGTGCTTGCTCCATATCAATCTATCCCTTCTCCAAGATAGATCGTCAGCGTCCAAGATGCGGCTCGATTTGGTCCATCCCGCTTACCTCAGAAGGGATCTTACGATCATCAAGATCGCTCATTTAATCACTCCTTCTCCAAGATGGATCTTCCTTAGTCATCTACAGTCTAAGTTTATAATCCTGCCGAAACTCCGGTAATTTCACGGATATCTGTGCTTTTACCGATCTGATATATCCTTCAACTACCTCATGATCTTGCGTTATTATCACAGTACCTCCGGTACCCTACTTAATTATATCGCCACCACTGCGATCGATTAATATCTCAAGATCTACGGATGCAACTTTGTCAAGCCAGAATTGTGTTGCTGATCACAATTACTAGTCTTCAAAAGTAGCCATCTTATGCACTCTTGTTCAAGCCAATTGTCTTTGAGACACAATTACAATCACACCAGGCATTCCCTATCTAGTATGCCATGTTCAAGGCTATGTTGCAATCATAGTGCTAGTCTACTGTGGGTATACACCTTCGAAATATCTATTCTTTATTCCAAATAAAGAAATTCAACTTAGGAACTTTACCCATAAGCACACATCCCATAGGAAACTGTTTGAGATTCATTTCCTTAACAACTTGTGCGTAGAGTAATATACAATGGCAAGACTAAACAGAGCACACCGAGCCAAGGTCCAGGTGTTAATATTGGTATTTACGGCCAATCGATCTCTCGGATCACCGATCATTTCCATGATCCAAGCATGATGCTTTTACTTGGGTTTCTGTCATCCCTTGGGGCTTAAAGGTTGGAATTGTATAGGCTAGTATTGAGATGAACTTTAGATATGAGGTTATGGCGGAGTGGTTTTGGCTATAATGACAAAGCAGAGCTCAATGTTTTGCGGTGGTTTTACTGTCTCCATGACAATACCATCTCCATGACAACTCGTCTCCACGATAAACTACTTGTCTCCACATGACAATTTTTCCTGACAACCTAAGCGTTCACCTTTATTATTCCTGTTTAGGATCATGAAGTTTCCCCAATAATCCCACGAACTAGATTTCACAGCAAGTCGGTCCACCTTACTTGACATTCTCCACGAAGCACTGAGTTTTCCTTGGTACTAATTATACAGATTGGCTGACAATAGTCACCAAATCCATCTCGATTTCATTTATTTACTCTAATAGTGAAATCATAAGTTTTTCTTCATACCTGTAAAGGCCCTTGCCTCCATTGGGCTAATCCAAATATCTTCTTGTGAACCTCAAAATGATAATCTCTCTTTGTTCCATTGCCATGCTCGGCAAAATAAAATTAATAGTGATTCTTGCGACACATATAGAACAGCTGATGCTTCACCCTCACGGAGATTCTAGCTTCATGGTTTTACGTCTCAACTGGTTACTCTCACCCAGTTAGTGAGTCAAAATTCCCTTTGGTGATCCCATTGCCCATGGTTCAAAAGAATCTCGGAAACCTAAAGCTCGTACCACTTGATACAATTCATGTATATTTGGAGTTGTAGCAACACGAGAATCCTAGAACCCGTAATGAAATAATAGAACACCGGATTAAAGGAAAACTTTTCATTCGCTGCACAATTATGGCACCATTAACCACCCAAGCCCCGGATCCAGCACGGGTTATGGAAGAAACACAAAGTGTATAGCAGAATACAAAGCTTTGGCATAAAGCGGCGGCCTTCCGGACTAATCTAGCTACTCCAAGTAACCACACATCATAAATACAATTGATCATGGAGTAAGCTGTAGCGTTGATCACAGCGACCCCTTGTCACATTTTCGTACATTACTCTCTCATACAAACGAACTATGGAATGCATTAGTCGTATTCGGAAACTAGACTCAGAGCGGTTCCAACGAGCTAAAGTCGCTTCAATCCAGACTCTAGTTGCGGAGACTTTCATCAGCGAAGTTTCGATTCTATTTTATAAAGATCTCTCTGCGACTTCCTGTTCCTTTTTTAGCGGCTGATTGCCTTTTCCTCAAAATATCTCCTTGCCTTTAATTAACTTATACTTATTGACTTATCATGAGACATTATCTATGATCTTTTTCTCAACCAATAATCCTTAATGATAGTGCCTCGACCCTTCCATAAATATCAATGGTTCTTCACACCCAAATGTTATGTTGTATCTATGCCCTTCAACTCTTACCACTACACTTAGGGATACATTAGGCTAACATTCACACCAATGTTACCATAGTTTCCAATAACATTACATTAGTTCTCTCCCCGTGCTTGCTCCATATCAATCCTATCCCTTCTCAAGATACCGTTCGTCATGATCGTCCAAGATCTCGCTCAATTCGAGTCCATCCTTCTCGAGAAGGATCACCCCCACGATCATCAAGATGCGCTCCATTTTAATCCTCCTTCTCAAGATGGATCTTCCATGGTCATCCACCAGTCACGAAAGTTTTATAATCCTGCAAAACTCGAGTAATTCACGGATATCTGCGTGCTGCAGTCACGATATATCCTTGCTTTCCATGATGCGTTGGCCGCCACTGTTTTCAGCGGTACATGATTGTATCGCCACCACGATGGGTGCCAGATCTGACGGATGCAGCTTTTGTCAAGCCAGTGTGTTGCCGATACGGTTACTAGTCTTCAAAGTATACATCTCTTATGCACTCTTGTTCAAGCCAGTTGTCTTTGGAGACACAATTACTAGGAGTCTACCGGCTTCCTATCTAGTATACCATGTTCAAGCCTACTATGTTGCAATCATGGTGCTAGTCTACCATGGGTATACACAACAGAAATGTCTATTCTTTGTTTCAAATAAAGGGAATTCAACAGGAACTTTACCCATAAGCACATCCCCATAGGAGGAACTATTGAGATTCGCGTTTCCTTAACAACTTATGCGTAAAGTGTCTCCCCAATGCTTAAGACTAAGCAAACACACCAAATAAGGTCAGTGTTAATATGAATGTTTGACCAATCAGGTCTCTCGGATCACCCGCGATCGACTCATAATCCAAGCATGATGCTTTTCGCGGTTCTCCCCTACAATACTCGAGGCTTAAAGGTTAGATTTATATAGGCTAAAATGACCAGATGAACTTCTAGATATGGCAGAGGTTATGGCGGATAGTTTGGCTATAATGACAAATAGAGCTCAATGTTTTCTGACCCAGGTGGTTTACTTGTCTCCATGACAAGCTATTTGTCTCCATGACAGCACCGTCTCCGCGATAAACTACTTGTCTCCATGACAAGTTTTCCGCAACAAACCCTGGCAGGTCACCTTTATTATTCCATAATGCGAAAGGATCATAGAGAAGTTTCCCCGATAATCCGAACTCGTTCACAACAGAGTGGGTCCATATACTTGAGCATTACCTCACGAAAGCGAGTTTTCCTTGGTACTAGTGCTCTAGATTAACCTGCGACAATAGTCACCAAAATCCACCCCTGGTTTCATTAAGCACTTTCCCCAATAGTGAAATCATAAGTTTTTCTTCATACATAAAGGCCTTTACTCCATTGGGCTAATCGAATATCTTCTTGTGAACCTCAAAATGATAATCTCACTCTTTGTTCAGATTGTTTCATGCTCCAACAAAATAGGAACTAATAGTAGTTCTTACGGCACATATAAGAACAATGATCTTCTGACCTCTGAGAGGGAAATTCCTAGCTTCATAGTTTGGTCTCTTTAATTCCTCTCCACCCAGTTAGTGAGTCCAAATTCCCTTTGGTGATCCCATTGCCCATGGTTCCCAAAGAATCTCAAACCTCGCTCGATGCCACTTGATACAATTCATATTTGGGAAGTTGTAGCAACACAGAATCCTTCATTGTAATGAAATAGCCAGAGACACCCGGTTGAAACTTTATTCATGCACAATTGATATGGCGTACCATTAACCACTAGCCGGATCCAGCGGGTTATGGAAAACACAAGTGCTATGGCAAATACAAAGCTTTGGCGTAAACTATTGGCCTTCCGGACTAAATAGCTACTCAAGTAGCCACACATCATAAATACAATTACTTGATCTGTGAAGTCGCTATGGCGTTGATCACATGACCCCTTGTCACATTTTCGGCCATTACTCTCTCATACGAACGAAGACTATGGAATGACCCAGTCGGTATTGGAAACTAGACTCGGGCAGTTCCAGCGATAGAAATTTACGGCTTGTCAGACTCGGTTGCGGAGATATGTCAAGCTGAAGTTCAGTTCTATTTATAGATCTCTACGCGACTTGACCTTTTTAGCAGACAGTTGCCTTTTTCCTCAAAATATCTCCTTGCCCTTTAATTAGCTTATATGACATATGAGACATTATCGCAATCTTTCTCAACCAATAATCATCCCAATGATAGTGCCTCGGCCCTTCCATAAATATCAATGGTTCTTCACACCCAAATGTTATGTTATCTGCCCTTCTTTCTATACACTTAGGGATACATTAGGGACTAACATTCACATAGTATTGCCATAATTCCAATAACTTCCATTCACTTGAAGTGGACCTCTAGTGCTTGCTCCATATCAATCTATCCCTTCTCAAGATAGGTCGCGATAGATCGAGAATCACGGCTCAATTTAGGTCCAGCCCTTCTCAAGAGGATCTTTACGATCATCAAGATCGCTCCATTTTAATCCACTCCTTCTCAAGATGGGTCTTCCATGGTCATCACCGGTCACGAAGAAGTTTTATAATCCTGCCAAAACTCGAGAGTAGTTACGGATATCTGCGTACTTCTGCGATGCGATGATATATCCTTGTAGCACCTCCATGATGCGTTATTATCTTCGTACCTCGCGGTGCCTGCCAGGTTAATAAGCCACCACGTCTGATGTATCTCAAGATCTGAGATGCAACTTTGTCAAATAATTGTGTTGCAATCACAATTACTAGTCTTCAAAGTATGCATCTTTATGCACTCTTATTCAAATAATTGTCTGCGAGACACAGTACTAGTCTACACCAAGAGGCATTCCTATCTAGTATACCATGTTCAAGCCTATGTTGCAATCCTGTGGTGTAGTCCACCATGGGTATACACAACAAAAACATTATCTATTCTTTATTCCAAATGAAAAGAAATTCAACTTAGAACTTTACCCATAAGCACATCACTTAGGAAACTATTTGAGATTAGCATTTTCATAACAACTTATGCGTAAAAGTGTCCTCGTGCTTAGAAGACTAAGCAAACACCGCAAATAAGGTCAAGTGGTAATATAGATGACCCCCCACGACCAATCGGTCTCTACGAGATCACCGCAGTCGACTCCATAATCAAGCATGATAACTTTGGGTTCTCCCATACTCGAGGCTTAAAGGTTGGAATTTATATAGGCTAAGAGCTGACCAAGATGAACTTCTAGATATGGCAAGGGTTATGGCGGGTAGTTTGGCTATAATGACAAGCGAGCTTCGATGTTTTCTTGTTGATGGTTGCTTATACTCATGACAAGCTATTTGTCTCCATGACAACTGCGTCTCCGCGATATTTCTTGTCTCCATGACAGGTTTTCCCACATTTCAACCTAGCCGGTCACCTTTATTATTCCATAATGCCCAAAAGGATCATAGAGTTTCCCCAATAATCCGAACCTGGATTCACAACAAGTCGGTCCATATACTTGACATTCTCCGCTTAGCGGGTTTTCCTTGGTACTAGTGCTCTAGATTAAGCTTCGACCCAATAGTCATAAATCCACCTGCGGTTTTCATTAAGCGCTCTAATAGTGAAATCATAAGTTTTCTTCATACATAAAGGTCTTTACTCCATTGGGCTAATCAAAATATCTTCTTGTGAACCTCAAAATGATAATCTCCTCTTCATTCCGTTGCCATGCTCCGACCAAAATAGGAACTAATAGTAGTTCTTAGGCACATATAAGAACGTAGTCTTCTACGGCCCTACTGGAAATTCCTAGCTTTCCATCGTTTTGGTCTCTTTGATTCCTCTCCGCAGTTAGTGGTCAAATTCCAGTGATCCATTGCCCATGGTTTAAAGAATCTCAAACCTCGCTCGTGCCACTTGATACAATTCCTTGTATATTTGGGGAGTTGTAGCAACACGGAATCATAGAGCCGTAATGAAATAATAATAGAACAGGACTAAAGAAACTTTATTCATACCTGATTGATATGGCAGGCACCATTAACCACCCAGCGGATCCTTTGGGTTGTGGAAAACACAGAATTTTGCTAGCAAATAAAGCTTTGGCAATACGGCTTGTGGCCTTCCGGACTAATCTAGCTATAAGTAGCCACATCATAAATACAATTGCGGTCTGGCCAGAGTCGCTATGGCGTTGATGCATGACCATCACATTTTGACCATTACTCTCTCATACGAACGAACTATGGAATGACCAGTCGTATTCGGAAACTAGACTCGAGCGGTTAAAGAGCTAAAAGTCGCTTCAATGGAACTCGGTTGGAATATGTCAATGAAGTTCGATTCTATTTATAGATCTCTACGCGACTTGACCTTTTTATGACGGTTGCCTTTTTCCTCAAAAATATCTCCTTGCCTTTAATTAAGTTATATGAAACATCACTTGTAAAAGGACATTATCTGCTGATCTTTTTCTCAACCAATAATCATCCCAATGATAGTGCCTCAAACCCTTCCATAAATATCAATGGTTCTTCACACCCAAATGTTATGTTATCCTGTACACGCTAACCACTACTACACTTAGGGATACGACTAGGACTAACATTCACATAGTATTGCCATAATTCAATAACCCATTCACCGTGGACTCCCATTACTTTGCTCCATGTCAGGATCGGGTCTATCCATCGCTCCCGTTAGGTCGGCGGGGCTTCAACTCTGCTCCCATAGGAAGGTGGGGGCTTGGCGCTGGCAGGGCTGTTCTTCCACCTTTCGGTCTTTGCTCAGTACTTCCTTCTCACGGCCGGGGTTTGAAGAGCTGCCCCAGTGTTGGGGAGACGTAATCTTCGTCCAGTCGTCGGTGGGGCGGGGAGTCTGCTCGCTGATGGCCTGGAATTGATAGCCAGGACCGTCGCTCGCTTTACCAACCTTGCAACTTTCTCTTACCCTTAATGGCTTTGGCCTTCCTCTTCTTTGGCCTTGAGCTGTGGTTGAGTCGTCTTCCAGAAGCTCTTAGTCCTCTCTGCAGGCGGTGCTCGCCCAGCTTCATACTTGGCGGTGAAGGCGCGGTCTAACTAACCCGTGCGGGGCTAACTTCGGTACAGCCATTGCTTCTCTCTCTCTTCCTCCTCCTGCTTGACGGGCCCAAGCCTCGGGAACGGATTGCTCCTCGGCAGTCGGCTGCCCTAAGCACTCCCGTTCCTCCCTGTTCCTCCCTCTCTCTTGACATCCTAACCCCCCCCGAGAATCTGCTGCGCAGCCATCCAGCCGCTCCTCTTCTATGACCTCATTACAGTGGCTCGATCGCGATCCACGCCTCCTGTTGGAAGAAGATTCGCCTTGCGGGCGTTCTTGGAGTATCCTCTGAATCGATGGGATCCTTGGAGGATCACGTCGGTGAGAACTCTGGTGATACCTTTGTGCGGGCCATGTTGTGGTTCTTCAATCGTCTTGAGGAGGGCTCGCCTTGGCGGCGAGGCGGTGCCACTGGGAGGGGCCCAGGTAGAGAGGGATCTAGATCTGTTATAGGGGTCGATTTTAGGTCAAATTCAAACTTCTGCTTTTTGGGTTACCTAAAACATCTAGAACACACCACTAAATTTAAGCATGGTCTACGTTGCGCCGGGCCAGAGTAATGAAAGTTCATTTTACATCTGGCGCGGCTGATGTCGGGCTATCGAAATAGTCCAGCTAATAAATTTTACACTTTTAAAGGCGTATAATATAATTTTACTATTTCTTCCCAGCTCAAAATTAGAATTATCAAGTTATTTTTGCGTAATTCGACTTTTTGGTGTGTTCCAATTTGAATGTCTCACCGTTTACCCAACGAAAATGAGATTCTCATTATACATCTTGTGTGACGTGTGAGACCACCTACGAAGGTTGGCTGCAATTTTAGTCTTTTTATGTTTTCATTCATTCTTTGTTACTAGCTTAGCATAAACTGCAAAATGAGAAAAAAATTTCCCATTTCTCGAGGTTTTAAGGATCCTATCAAGTTAGTGCTATTGGGAGCATGGTCAATACTCTTGGTCCCAAGACACTCTGATCTGCTGGCGCCCTAATGCATTATGCGCACTCACCGTGCCTGAGCAAGGGATTCTCCACGCTTCCGGCTCCATGCCGTCACGAGGGCCCTCCGCGACCGCGCAGCAAGTGATGGCGGTTTTGATGGGAAAAAGTGAAGGGTGTTTTTACCCACAAAATCTCCTGGGGCTACTGGCTGAGCGTAAACATATGTAGTATATAACATAAGCACATACCCACCTCAGAAGGGTGGTCCATCTATCTGTAAACAAGGTGAGCCTGGTACATGTGGGAGTCCTGCAGGCTCCGGACTCGGGATGGCCCGGCGACTTGGGTCTCAGTTCATTGCGGAATAGAATTCATGACAATGGATTTGGGTGGCATATAGTATGGCATAGGGTTGTCCACTCCATCAGCCCTCATGCACACTTTGCGGAGTAAGTGAAAAGTGTGGGGACACGCCAGCAGGATGCATAGCGAAGGGCTGTTCACAGGTCTCATCCTCCCGATTCAGGTGGGGCGGGAAGGGATCCTTCCCTCCGGTCGCATCTTGACTCAAGGTGATGAGGAAATGCACTTGCAGTGTTAGTGAACCTTGGAAAGTGTGCACCACTTCCACGGTGTCGAGTCCATGCCACACACTCGGGTGGTAGGCCCGTGAGACCTAGTCCCTTGATCACTGGTAGGCCTTACACACGGAGGGATGGATTCAAAAGTAGAACATGGGAATACTACTTCTTAACCCGATCACGGCCCTTTCACCCACAACGGTGTGGTTCTTATGCGAGGCAAGATCTATAGTGTGCTAGAGCTAATCTGGGAGCATCTACTACCAAGCTTCAGGTCTACCCCCTTCAGTACAAGGAGTTCATAGAGATACATCCATCCAAATACATCATAGAAGAACTAAGAACTATATCAATATATCATAGGTTAGGTTCTTTAGTTGAAGTCTGATATCTATGAGAGATCTAGAGAACGCTGTAAGACAGTTTAATAGGCTAAAAACCTCACGATTCTACTTGTTTGAAATACGGGTGAAGACTATTTAATTGGCCAAATCTTTTGATTCTTGAGTGGCTTCTCACGACTGAGTTAGAGCCATCTATTTGAAAGCCTTTTCGAATCAAGAAACAATAGTGCAATTCTCTCGGGCGGTGGGGAGGCGGTTTTAGCTCTTGAGGCGGCCAAAGCGAGCTCTCTAAACCCTAAACGAAAAATGGGCAAGTTAAGTTTCCTTCTTAAATAGACAAGGGGTTGGCTAAGGAACAGAAATTATCCCTTTAGGCGTAGCTAGGATAATTGGGAATGGGGCCACTTGCCTTCCCAATGTCTAGGTGGCAAAATGTTGCCCACATGGAAAGAAGTGTGCCCACATTAATGTGTACATTGGTAAATGTGCACATTAATTACCTGGTGATATAACACCCAGTATAAAGTGTCACATGGGTGTGTACCCACATTAATGTGTACATTGGTAAATGTGCACATTAATACTAAATACATTCTTAGCAAGTTGCCCTTAGGGGCTACCCACTTAGCTACTGCGTCGCGTGCACGTCGTTCCGGAGTGGCGTGTCGCGGCGTGGCAGGCGGTTCGTCACGGGACATTATCTTTGTCACCGGAAGCACGTCTATGATGACCGAGATAACAGATACCGTCCACATCGCATTATGGGATGGACATCGGAGTCAGGATCGACTGTGAAGGAAACCCATTTTACTTGGTGATGACAAGCTTCATGACACTCTTTTTGCATGCGGCCTTTGTCAAAGCACAATTCATGGCTTGTAACTCCAAATGGTGTAGACTCTCCGGGCATATAGTTTAGTCGGATGATTTATTTCTAGCCAATTCATCTGCCATTCTATTTCTACCAAGATATCACCGCCGAGCTGGGAAGAAATAATGTGGAATTTTGGAATGACCCATAGTAGGAAACACGATGGGGCAAGGCGATCCTTAAAGAGCATTATAGAGAGCTCAAGTATGAGTGGGGAGGTGGATTTACAGGGGTGCTGCTTTGATGCTTTTATTAATTCGCTTCAGTTCGGAATGAAGGTACCAACAGCAAGGGACATCAGGTATTATGCTTTCATACAGCATGATACATTTGATAGTCTTTTGTAAGCTGGCGTAATATCTTTGAATAGTGCTTTCATACTTTAAGTGCGTGAGCTATTTGTAATGTGATGGTAGTCTTTGTATTATGATATGCATGGTACAAATACTTATTGTCTCCTTGCGAGGTATACAGGTAATTGGAAAGGATGATGTTGATAGAGACGGACCATTTGGGTGTGCAGTGGAAGGGACCCAAAACTTAAATTACTGACATGGGACATGCCAGTTACTTCAAAGCACAGGGTGACTCCATGGGGTTTAAGTTGTTTACGTAGTAAGCATTTGAAGGAAAGGCGATTAAGTAACGTGGCCCGAACTGACCTGGGGTTAGAAGAATTTGGAAATATATTACACTTAGGTCTGGTGAAGTCTTTGAGGAGCCGAAATCGATGAGGCATTTTTGGTGTTGGAGAATGGCTTAGTGGAAGCGTGGGAAGGTGATAACTTTCTTTGTTGTGGCCGAGGAGGTAAAGTCGGGATAATACGATTTCTATGTGGTCAAATGTGTTAGCCAAGGCATATCCTTGGCAATTGTCAAGTTGCTTTGGTGAACCTTGATGTGGATGAACATGTGTTGGGCGTTTGTACTATGTTGTCCAACCGGATGAGCGGTTGGGAGCTACTTGAAGACAAAGGCGACTTTCGATCTGATCATCACGTGTCGGTATTAAGTTTGAGATGAATCGATTCACAGCATCAGCGATTTTCCCATGAGCAGGCTACTCACGGAGATGATCCTTGTGATGCGCCATATGAAGGGATTGAATATGCTTTTGACCACAGTTGTTTTATCATTGTAACGAATGCATAGTTACTTGTGTACTTGTCTCAAATTTGATGGTATGTTGGAGACAATGCTTGGCAGGTAGTATTTGGACTCTTTGTATTGGAGTATTATTTTAGTATTGGAAACAATGCTTATAGTATTGAGTAAACGATATATATTACAGAAAATTACACTCAAGATTAGAGACATCACTCAAGATCACTCAATACTCAAGATAAGACAAAGTAATCATACATATATATTAAAAGAAAATTATACAATGGTTGTAATGAATCATCGAAAGTCTTGAGTCATGCTCCTCGCCGGGGAAGGTGCCCAATGCCTTTTATGCTTCTAATGGAGCATTGAGGGATATAGTAAGTAGAGACAAGATAGTTGTTGAGGCGATGATCGGCTCTTTGCAATTGTCTCCTTGTCCAACCATGCATCATAGATGTCAATTTGTGAGATGGATTTCTTGTCTTTGTATGAGAAGACAAAGTATTCCAAAATTTGGACACACAAATTTACTGAGATTGTCCTCTTCTTGCCCTTGAAGGCATAACGAAGAACCGGTTGTGTTAATGCGGTTTAGAAACTTGTGTAGAATTTGTCATCAACCAAAAATCATACCATGATATTGAGGAAAATCCTCAAGTACAACCACAACTCATGAAAAAAAAGTTGCTTTTCTCTGCTTTGGTTGGATGCTCGCATGCATAGCAATGCTCTTGATCATATACCTTCAAGGCCAGTACATAGTACGAAACCATTGCATCCACCACTTGCTCTGCAGCATTCGATGAGGAAGCACTCCAAATCACAATATCAAACTCTGCGATTGCCCTCCACAAACTCATGATACCACCACAGTGCGCAAATGGGGTACCCTTGCAGTTTCTTTACAACAATAACCCCGTTTGTGGTGGAGGCAAGATTTTCCCGTTCATTCTCTCTGTTGTGTGTACCCGTTACACCATTTATGTCAAGCACCATGCACTTATGCAGGTGTCCATCCCTCGGCGTTTTCAACCAGCATCGATGTGCTCGCCATTGCTTGTCTACAACTGCGATGTGTCTTTGAACTCACGCTATCGGGAGGTCTTTGGACATTCTTTAGCGACTTTCTTCAGTTTCTGCTTTTATCTTTGCTGAGATGATAGGTACTGATAGCCAGAGATAAATCCTTAGTATCTCCCACCCAATGTGTAGGTGTTTCACAGCTATCGGTAACCCTTGCGATTGCCTTGTCTCGGTTTTACTTCATTCCGACTTTGTCTTGTTCTCACGCATGCAAGGATGAGCTCCAGTGCTGGGCTGAAATTTGTAGAATACACATTAAAATGTAGCAAGGACCGCAGGCACCTTTTGTATGTTGGGGATTTGTCTTTGGCACTTCTTTTATACGTAGTATCTTTCTTCAGCCAGTTCACTAAGTGTAACCATTGTTTGCCTTCTTTTACTTAGCAGACCCAGTTTTTCTGACCTAAGTTGAATGAATAATCCAAACCAAAGGTGCACATTAAGTGGAATAAAAGCGAGGATCAAATATATTAATTGTTTGAACAAAAACCTTTTGGTGATGGTTTAGGGTTGTCTTGCAAAATCAAAGGCTTGCTGAAATACATAAGGCGAGTACATTAGCCTTGTTTTTTCCAAAATGATACTTCTATAGGGACGTCCTCATCAAGTCACCGACTCACCCTCACTTTCTTCCTTCCACAACCTTCACAGCTATGGCCGAAGTGTCCAGCCTGCTCACTATGCGGCCGAACCTCATTCTTGACATCTTAAGCTACTTCGTTTTCCTTCCTAAATAGGTGTTAGAGCCTTTGTGGCCGGTACTTGGTACGGAACTATAACATAATTGTGCTTTCATCGGTGCTACTTGAATCTCCTTGGATTACATGCTTTAGTGTCTCGAAGCATCTTTGCCGGTCTTTGGGTGTCTTGAAGCTTCTTGGTAGTTTTGCTTTGTCAATGTCTACAGTAATCGCCAATTCTAAAATCGAGAACTGACAGGCATGGCTTTTCCATGTCTTGGGCGCAGGTGTGAACCCCTTGTGGACTTGTGCTTGGTGATCCACAGGGGTCCTTTTACTTTTTGGTGTGTTGACTGTGTTTCCTTTTCCTACTTTGCCTTCTCGGGAGTTGTGGCTACATGCTCATCAACATCAATTATCTTCTTCGGTTTTGTGAGATGTTTCCGGCATGCAACACTTCCTTTTCTTGTATTAAACACACCTATTTCCTGCACTAACCACAGATAGTCCTGTGTACTCGAGGCGGCATCCTTTTCCATGAGCAGCTGGTCATTAGCGTGATAATGATGTCCATTTCATCCACGGGCTTGAGGTGTAATCATCACAGGTGTTAAGAAAGACCACCCAGGTGGAGCATCTCTCCTCATCTCCAATTGACGTCGGAATGGTATTGGAGTGATCTTGACCAGTACGATCATTTCTCTTGGTCATCTCCCTCGGCTGGTGACGATACGTAAATCTTTGCTGGGCTTTTGCAAGGAGGAGAGGACTCGTTGATGGCAATCTCGTGATTGATCGACCACCTTTTCACAGTTTGATCTATTGGCCCACCCCCATTTCAAGTAGGGACTTCAGCATATATTACGCCCATATCTTTCTGCCTCTCCAGAATGAATCTCGTGAGACACACCTTGTTGAGATCTGGCGGTTCTTGAAGACGTGCAATATTATCCTTTATGGTCTTCAACTTCCCCTCTGCGTGCAAGAAGGTGCCCTTTTGAGATTGTGCGGCTGATGCTAGGTCACTCTGCTTTGCATTTTAGGGCTTCACATATCTTGGATCATGCTTCCAGGGCCGGAAATGTTTTCCCCATAAAATTTGCAACGAGAATCTTCTTGGACACATTGGAGTACTCTGAATGACAACCTCCTTCTAATTTCTGACGATTACTATTTGAAATTTGTCTTCTGCTTCATGCTTCCACAGTGCTATTAATACTAGCTTTGTGATTTGCTGGGCTACACTTGCTGTGTTCTGAGGCGGTTGGCTTGGGTTCACTCTTGACCTTTCGAATAGCTCTACGCTTTTCTTGTGCCCAATTAATCTTGAAATTTTCGGGATCTTGCTTAGCCCTCTGGAGTTGTTATTTATAAATAAAAGAAACAAAAAAATAACTTCCCTTACTTCTCTATTCTTCAACCCTTACGGGTATATCTTGCTCTTGAGTTCAATTAGAGCTTCTTCATGCTTTCTGACCTTACTTTGTCGATGGATGTCTTGTTAGGAATGACTTTAATTATTTCATTATACTTTCTAACTGCGGATATCACATCCCAGATTCGAAATTGAGGAGGGATGCACACCCTCGTTTGATAGACACTTATAAGCATGGAGTCTCTCACGGTTAGAAGCGAAATCAGCGAGTCCGGTCTTAGGGCACGTTCATGCAGGGTACGAAGAAAGCAAGGAAAACAAATTAACATGGCATAAGTAAGCCATCAAATTGTATGCATTTGCTTACCTGGCATGGCATCCATTAGATTCTTGTTGGGCAGTGAGGATTAACAACCTTCTTCACACCATAGTGCGTTTGAGTTTTGGAATACTAAGAGTGAATGCGGAAATTCTGAGCTTCTTCTCACGTAGGGCTATTTGGTAGGAGTAGCAAGGTGGGGAGCCGCAGTTTGCAAATTACAAATTCAAAAATCCTTGAGTCCACCGGTCATTAATTCACGGTGGGCGGTAGCGGTTATGATTGGCTTGGTATGCCCTATGTAGTAGCGGGCATAGCATGAGTTCTTCAATTGGTGAAGGGTGGAAAAATAGTATATGAAGGGTGCTGGTGCTGGGTTTCCAGCACCGTTTCGCCCCAGTACCCACCAGCATACTTTTTCACCCAGATGACATTCTTCTTTTCCTAATACCAATGTGAGTAAAATCTACAGATGCCATGACTAGTATTGGACTCTCTTTTTTAGGAATCTGTGGTTGTTGAGTGGTAGAAGTGTACTGCATTGTTAAGATACTCCGGTTTCATCATGATGCTGCGGATG